>WQNJ02000005.1:2465000-3150000 GCA_016584745.2 Phylloscopus trochilus trochilus | reverse complement strand
TTTTTATTATTAATTTTTTTTTAATCTTAAAAACTCCAGAAATTAAAACAGAGGAGTGGCTACATGGGAGCATTGTGTTGCACTGAATGACAGCTTCTGAAGTGTCACAGCAGAGTGACATCTAAATATCTATTTTTCCTTTCTTTCCTCTTCTTATCTTATTATTTGGACCACTGGAACGACTAACACACCATCACAACATTATTTTGCAGGCACAGATTTGCACTTTCCAGCAGACAACCCACACCTGAAGTCCAGGTGAATGCTTTCCTTACCAGCAGCCCTTTTGCTCAGCCATATCCTGCACCCCCAGCCCAAACTGCAGCTCCTGGCGGGCTCCTGAGACAACCAAACCCCCTGCCAGAGGAAATTGGGCCATTTCCTCGGGGTTTTTTTGGTTTTTTTCAGGTTGGACTCTTGATCTCCTTGGAGAGGTACAGGGGCTCAGGTGGGCAGCCAGGCAGGTCAGTCTCCCGACCTTCGGTTGGTGTCAGGAGAGGTGGGGAGGAGGAAGGGAGCAGGGACGTGCAGGACACATCTCTCCCCAGGCATTGGAAAGGAGAAGCAGCAAAAACCCTGGACAACAAATGAATTCAGCTTTTCACTTTTGTGATTTTGCAGTAAGCCCGAGATCAGTAAATTGATTTTTGTAGTAATAAAAGCTGAACGCTCATAACCCCCAAAGCGATAAACATTTTACTGCTGTTTGGAATTTATATTTTTATTTCCAGTCTTTTCCTTGGCAATGCCCTGAGGGGGAGGGTTTTACGTGCAAGCTCTATAAATGAACTGAGTGCAAATATTTTTATTTTCTGCTAAACATCAAAATTTTGATGCATCCACATGAGGCCAAATGCACTTCTTAAAAGTACAGTGAGCAGCAGAGTAACTTGGCTGGGGTTTTTTTCTGAAGGAAAAATCATTACCAGTAAAAATGCCAGGCAACAGGCACTGGACAAAGCAGAATGAGCACCATAACTACCAGTTTCTGATTTTGACCCTTTTGTTTCTTGAAATTGAGTTAGAATTAATCAGGTTGTTTTCTGTGCTTAGAAGTCCTTGTATTTCCCACTCTGAGAAGAGAGGAGAAGATTTCGAGGAGCCTCAAGAAGGATCATTCCTTTCCCTCTGGTTCTTGGATCAGTGTTTCCTTGCCTGGATCTCAGGGTCAAGCCTTCTGCTGCTGTACAATAGCAAGGCTTGATGCCTCAGGCTGGGCTGATTTACACCCATGAGAAGCTGGTCCATCTTAATTGTGGTTAATAATTCCTAGGAGGGTGTGAAAAGAGTCCATGCAATGCTCACTTGGAGCCTTGGGATGTTATCCCAGGGTTTTGAAGCTTAAAATAGCAGTGCAGTGATGGATGAGGAGACCATTACAGGTGAATTTTAGAGATTTCTGAAATGTTTGAGCTGTAACTCTTCTCTCTCCACAGTCCCTGGTGGTCAGAATTCATGACAAAAAAAAAAGTACACCTGGCTTTTAATGCAAAGGGATAAAAGAGGCAATACATATAAAGGATATTAAGGCTCTATAAAACATCCTGGAAATACTCCTTCTGTAAAATATATCTGTAACACATATCAATGGCATCTCACGAGGTGACCCAGGTGATTCAGCACTTGGCTGCACAAGTGGTGTGATCATCACTCTCCCCATGGCAGTAACCTCTTTGTGCCATGGAATGGCATCCAGCAGAAGATGTGCAGTGCTTTGTGCAGGTGTCATTGAGGGCTGGGAGACCCAGATGCCAGATTTTGGGGCACTCTCTCAATCATGGCCATGTCTCAGAAAACCTGATGTGGGCAGCAGCCTCGTTTGTGGCCATTCTCAAACTCCTCCACTCTTGCCTTGAGCCCCCAAACCTTGCCAATTTGCACTCTCTTTTTATTTCCATTTTTAAAGATCCACTTCTGTGCTTCACCA
The DNA here is from genome assembly GCA_016584745.2 of Phylloscopus trochilus trochilus. Lineage (NCBI taxonomy): Eukaryota > Metazoa > Chordata > Aves > Passeriformes > Phylloscopidae > Phylloscopus > Phylloscopus trochilus. The sequence goes on along the minus strand of WQNJ02000005.1, from coordinate 3,148,073 downwards.
GCACAAAAATGGGAGAATGGGAGATGGAGAAACTTCTGCTTGGCACCAGCTCCTAAATTGCCTTCTCATCCATGAATCCCCACCATGAGCCAAGCTTAATGAATCAAAATGTTAATTAACACACACATAAATTCAGCAGCCCTGGATAGGTGATGCCTGGCCCCCTCTGCTACTCTGAATTCCTCCCCCTCATCATCATCACCATCTTCTGGCTCTCTCCTTCATTAGTTTTTATTTGATGATTTAATACCACTGTTAGTCAAAAATTACCAGCTCTAGTGTGCACACACAGCAAGCTGCAAGTCAGGGCTGTAGAACAGGAGGCAATTCATGCTGCAAAGATGTCACACAACTAAAGAAATCTGTCCCTCATCCCCACTGAGGACTGAATGGACACAGAGATCTGAAATCCTGGGCAGTACCCATGGACAGCACTTGGCTCTCGTAGGAAGAAAAGCAATATAACTGTCAGGTAAAATGGAATAAAAAGTAGCTTCTTCACAATGAAACTGAGTATCCTGGGCTGAGAGAAAAGCAAAAATAATAGGACTGGCATTTTAATGTGTTTTGTTCTCTTGAGTGGACAGTTCCAGCAAGAATAATGGACTGCCTTGGTAGAAACCACTCCCAGCCATGGGCTGAGGAGCTCAGGGCTGAAAATAAAGCTCTGGGTTGGTGGGTCCCCCCCCAGGTGCCTTTTCCTGTCCGTCAGCATTCACTCATCATGCTCCTATCAGCCTGAATTTTGGGGACCCAGCATCAATCACCATGAGGAGAAGTGTTTGACACCACAGCCTCTGGGTGGGCTCAGAGCAGTTGCTTTTCTTTGGTAATTAAGGGAGATTACACAAATGATTAAGCCTTTATTTACCATTAATGACTGGAGTTTACTGAGCTGTGGCACTGACCTGTCAACCCCACAGGCTGGGGACTCACCCTGAGCACCAGGAGCCAGAGGAGCCCTCGACCAAACACGGAATTAGGATTCAAAAAGAGACTTTTGGAGAAGGATGGGTGCTTACAACCCTGGCTAAAGCCCCTGAGCTGCCAGTGGTGCTGCTGCAGCCACTGCCTTTTCTGGGATTGCCCTGGGATGCTGAGCAGCAGGGAATATGTGAAATGTCCCAGGCACTGACAGTTAACACACACACAGGCTTGTGCTCCAGATAAAGGAGAGAAAACACCTCCTTGAGAGAAAACACAGGGTTTCTCCCTCTGCCATCCTTCATCTCTGTTGACTCCTGATTGCAATCTCCCAGCCCCCTGGGTGGGTGGCTCCCAGCTGCCATCCCTTGGTCACAGGGCTTCCAGAGACATTTTCTGCAGGGTAGAGCAGCCTTCTCTGCAAACCATGTCCTCATCAAGGTTCCCTACAGACAGTGTGGGTTTTAGGGGGGGGAAGAGCTGATTTTTGTTGGGTCCTAGTGGTGGCTCCAACAGGGACATGGCACACCCTGGGCCACTCTTCATCTCTACTCTCTCTAAAACATCTTTCTGCACTGTGCAATGAAAAAAAAATTGCAAATATCTTTCCTTTGGCTTTGAGCGAGTGAAATGTTTCTGGATCAAACCCAAATATTCAAAGTCTTCCTTTCTGACATCCAAAGAAATCCAGAGGGTTTTCTTTTGGAAGAAAGAGGAATAGAATTAAAAAGTGGTCTGACAGGTTAAAGAATGGTGAATGTGGGGGGTTAAAGAAGAGAACACCTTTAAAATTTAATTAAGTATTTAAGACTAAATGCACTGAACAATATGCTGGAAAATTTTTGTCCATCAGACAAGGGTTTGGATCAATTTGTCCTGCCTTTGCCCCACCATCAATTTCCACTCCTGGACCATTAGTGCTGCCAGGGACCTGCCTGTGGGTGGGGGCTTGAGGCTCTGCTGGAAAACTTCTCACCTCCCCTCTTCACAGGGAAAAACCTCAGATCTGTGCAGCTCTTCAGAAACAAGTCCCTTTCCCTGGCTCCTCCATGCCACTGGTCACTGAGGGGTGTTGGGACCCCCCCACTCTGAGCTGCAGGAAAACTGCTGAGCCTCAGTCAAGGATGGATTGGGTGAAGAGGCACAAAATCTTCCATTAATGGCCAAATCCTGCTGCCAGCCCAGACAGCTGGAGGGCTGCACATGTGCCAGCAGGGGAGGACTCACTGCCTAAAATAGCTTTGGGGTTGATGCCTCCAGGGCTCAACATTTCCCGAGGTGTTGGGGCAATGCTTTGTTCTGACACTCTGCCTTCCCCAAGAACCACTGCAGGGACAAACAAGCTGCAGGGAAATCGATTGGAAAACTCTCTCTGTCCCCCCCAGACTCTCAACCCCATGTAAGCACACACCCACAGTAATGTCAGCAGCTGCCTGCAGCGACAGCAGAGCAGGGCTCTCATAGAAAAGCAGAGATTTCAGGGATTTCCTTCACTCCTGACCCAGGCAGGGCCAAGGCTCTCTGGGATTGTGTTAGTGGGAGTCATTTTCATTTGATCACAGTGTTGGGAAGGGTTTGAATTTAGGCTGCTTCCATCCTGTCTTTCTGATTTTATTTCTTTAATAAAAACAACAACAACAAAAAAACTTAAATGGAATATTTGTACCCCACAGTCCTTGGATGTCAGGAATCTCTCCTAGGATTTTTATAATGCTGAAAAATCATAGAATCATAGGATGACAGAATGGTTTGGGTTGGAAGAGGCCTTAAAGACCATCTCATTCCAGCTCCCTGCCATGGCCATGGACACCTTCCACTATTCCAGGCTGCTCCAAGCCCCATCCAACCTGGCCTTAAACACTTCAAGGGATGGGGCAGTTACAGTTTCTATGGGAAGCCTGTGATTCACCACCCTCAGAGGAGAGAATTTCTTGTTAATCCCTAATCTAAATTTATGTCAATGTCCTGCAATCCATCCTTTGGGACAGGGATCCACCACAGTCCTCATCCACCAACAGCAGAGGATAAAGGGATCAACCACTTCCAAACCATGGGGATCAGCATCAACAATTAAGTGAGAATTGCTTGTTGTTTCTCCACAGCCTTGGGGTTTTTGTTAATCTTCAGGAGCGGGGTGAAGCTGCAGGGACAGGGTTTCTCTATCAACCCAGAGACACAAACCTGCTGGGATTCACACCCATTCCCAGGTCCTGTCAGAGCAGCAAAGTGGCCAGCACACGGAGATGGGGGAATAAGATTATGGAGAAAGAAAAGGGCTCCACTGCACCCAGATACAGATTAATAAGTGAACCATTCATCTGATAGGGACACGAGGGAAGTTTGCAGCTATTCAGCCCCACTACAACTCAGTAATACCACTTGGCTTTATCTCATGCCCGAGTAACACAAACATTTATGGAATTACATTTTAAGGCTTTTAAAGGTGTATTTAGCCCGTGTTCCCTTTGAAGTGTTATCTTTGCAAGCTCTCGGGCTCTGATAAAGGCCGCGTTCAGCCGCCTCGCAAGGAGCGCTCGGGAACTGTCGGTCGGGAGATTTTTCACTCTCTTTGGGCAGGACAGGGCAGCCTTCCCGGGGGCTGTGCTTTGCCTCATGCCGCTGGCATTTGCCACAGCCCTTTCCCAGCAGAGCCACGGTGTTTGCAGGAAAGCAGCAGTGGGAGGTCTGCTGTGGTGGGACCGGCGGTGTGGGGCAATCCTTGGAGCTGGGCGACGTCCTCGGAGGCTGTGAAGCTTCAGCTCAAGGAAACGAGAGCCCTTGGGGGTTTTTGCAGACATCGCTGCCTGTGAGCTCCACTTCCCTCCCTGGGAACCTTCAGGAGAAGGGGAACAGCGTGGCGAAACAAATGACTTCATTCCAGGCTGGTTCCAGTTAGCATCCCCATCCCTCCTCCCAGCCCTGCCCAGAGATGAAGACATTGTTCAACAGCTCATCACTCACCGGCAGCCCCGAGCAGGCAGCCAATGCACAGACCCCAGGCCTCATCCCGCGGGCAGGAGACTTGACCCAAAGCTCCTTGAGACCCATGGAAAGGCTCCAGTGGATTTCTATGGGTCTTGGATCTCAGCAGATGTTGGCAAACTCGGCCAAAGCTAATGGGAACGTTGCTGGCAGCACAGACTGACGGGCCAAGCAAAGGGAGAAAATTAATTTATCAACCAAGAGGATTTGTCTTCCCTTGAAGTTTCCAAGGAGTTTCTTAACAGGATGCTCATTAACATACCTCTGAGGGAGGAGGGACGCCTCTCCTCGTGCCATTTTAAATACCAACAGCTCCAGATTGGCAGTGGCCACACGGCAAACAGCTCAAGGGGGTGGAAATTGCTCTCCCCATCCCCTCTGACCCTTTCCTGGCCCTCCCCAGCTCCATGCAGACTGTCTTGCTCCTGACCTCCACCCTCGACTGGAGCCGAAATCTTGGTGCTGGAGCTGGGCCATGCTCACTCCAGCCCTGCTCAACTGCTTTTTTGGAGTTGCTTTCATTCATTTTCTCCACCCCAAGCACCCCCCCACCTCCAAAATCACCATGCACAGCTTGTCTGAACGTGTGCCGAAGCCGATAAGCTTTTGGCAACCTCCAGAATAAATTGCTTTCATAAAAATGAAAACCATTTTGAGGGGGGAGCAGGGAGGGGAGGGAAGCAAAAGCAAATACGAAAATAACGTGCAGGCAAGGGGCCATGTGATCACCTGGCAGGAAGAGGCATTCCCAAATCAAAGCATAAATCATGGGGCTGGGAGCAGCCAGGCCAGCGTGGGGGCAGGCAGCAAAGCCCTTCACTCCCAGGTTCACATTCATTGCTGCAAAGAGCACGGAGCGGGTGTTGCTTTTCCCAGGTGATGGAGAGGAACGTGCTAAAGTACTTCCCAAAAGGAGTTGTGTGAGGGGCAGGCTCCTGGGGGGCACCCAGGAGTGTGTGGCTGCAGTGGTTTTGTTGGGGTGGGCGTGCTCAGAGCCCTCCAGGCAGAATGCAGGGGAGAGGGGAGGTTTGCAGGATCCATCCTCCAGCCACCCCTGTGTGCCAAGCTCCCTCCCATCCCACAGCAAGGCAAGGGGAGCCTGCAGCAACCCATGCCTGGAAGGTTCTGAATTGGACACAGCCCCTGTGGGGGAGAAGCTGGCCCAAATCTAGCACATTCCAGAAAGGAGTTTTCACACTTGGAGAAGGATTTTGCAGAGGTTCTTTTAAGTACTTGGGATGATGTTGTTGTCTTTATCTGTGCTCAGGAGGAAGAGACACAAATCCCAGTCATGGCACAGCCGTGTGCACCATGCTGGCAGTGCCACACTTGATGCAGAGCTACTGTAGATTGCCTAAAAGTTTATAACCCACCCCTGCAAACCAAATAATTGGGTTTTCTAGGGTTTTTGCTAAAAAAAATTTAATTATTTAGAGATGGGTGAAAAACCAGTGAAGGGATAGTGGATTAGATGCTCCACAGCTGGTTTGACATTTGCTCTTTCCACTTCAACTGGACTCAGGCAGATCATCTCATTCCTGCTTTTTATTGTGGCATGAGCACTTTGCTGCTGGTTTTCCATCATGGGAAAGAAGAGATGGAAACAGACAAAAAACCCCAGCTTTGGCACCTTCAGGGTTCCTGTGTTGGGTACTCAGGTGCTGCCACACTGCAGATAACACATCAGGGAGAGCCAAGGAGAGCTGTGGAGCATCTTTCTTTCCAAGGATCTGTGCCAGAAATGAAGTTCAAAATGAGTTTTCTTGTCGTTAATACTGATATATCATTGATTAATTAATTACAGAGGGATAAATGGCATAGTTGTGTGTTATGGGTAAACCATTCAAAGCCTAAGAGCTGTCATCCTTTCCCAGCTCTTGAGAGCAGGAGCCTTTCCAGTGAAAAGCTTTGTTAAAAAAGCAGTTGAGAAAAATGTTTACTGCCAGAGTTTCTTCAATTGACATTTGCATCTTCTGTAATTTGCAAACTCCATGCAATTTGAGCCATTTTCATCGGACTATAATTTATGGGAGGAGTTATGCCTTCACTTCTCAGTGTCTCTGTAAAAAAAAAAAAAAAAAAAAAGAAAAGAAAAAAAAAAAAAAAGCATCTTTTGCTCTGAAATTCACACTTAATTTTTTACTTCTTTTTGGCCAGAGGAGGAGGGAGGGGCAAGGGAAAATGGATATTGCAGGAGACAGAGCAGAGATGGAGGAGTAAGAGACAGGAAGGAGTATTAAGTGCAGAGTTTCTCAAACTATGGCTCATGACCACTTAAAAGAGAGCCAGAATGTGTCAGAGGACAGCAGGGTCCTCCTTGGTGTAGTCAAGAGGGAGTCAGCTGAAAAAAGACCTGGCTCCCCTCTACCCATAAATAAAAAGATGAATTTTGGGCAAGATTGGCATCCTGGCCCAGCCTGGATGGGAATGCAAGTTGGAAGAGGGGCTGCCTGGCTGTCCTCCATCCCTGGGCAGTTGGGAGCCAGCTGTGAACTCCCCCTACATGTTCCCATGGTAGAGAGGAAATGGTTGCAAAACCCTAATTGCATTAATCTCCTCCTTGCAGAGGGAGGGGAAGGCAGAGGTGAAGAGAAGAACCCCAACAGTTCAACTCATTTGTGTATCCCCAGCCTGGGCTGAGCCTCTGCTGGCTGAGAGCTGAGTGGATGAAGATGGATGAGTCAAAAGAGGAACATTTTTGTAAAGTTTAAAAGTGTTTGTTTCAACTTTTGGCACAGCACACCCAGCCCTCAGCATCCTCAGCAGGGAGCCAGGCACCCTGAGCTCTGCAAGCCACACCACCCACAGCCACCCACAGACAGACTTTTTTCAGGGTATAAAACGTTTAAACATTTGTTTTTGGCTAAATGTGAGCAACAGGAATGGGTGAATTTAGGTGGGATCAGGAAAACTTACGACATGTTTCCTGAGTGGACAAGTTGTGCCAAAGCCTGGCATGGACAGCTGCCTTCCCACCACCCCTTTGCACCTCACTGAGAGCAGCTGCCACCCCAGCCTGATGATGCCTTTGTACTCTCCTCCTGCACATTCCCAGCACCTTGGAAGGCAAGAGCTGCACACCCAGGGCATTTGCAGCCCAGATGGTGGAGGTTGGAGAAGGTGAAGGGAAACTGAGCCGGAGTGGAAAGGACACATCTGCTTCTCCTTGCAGCTGAGAGAAAACCCTCACACCTGGCTGCCCCTTTCTCAGCTGATCTGGTTTTGTATCTCTTAGTAATGGAAATTCAAGGCAGTTTTTTCTGGGCATGTTTCTGAGATCTGTGGGTGACCTCCAGGGTTAAAGCATCTCTCCTTCACCTGCACCCTGTGTCACCCAGTGCCACCCCATGCAAATCCAGGGAGAAGTGGCACAACCACAGCCCACAAAGGCTGCCTTTGTTATTTAGTGTAATCCAAATGCTTATAACACCAGAAAACTACTGGCTTAGCTAAGCCTCTCCTCGTCTCACTTTTACAGAGCCTTTCCACCTTTTCAAGGTGAGAAGAGCAGCCAGCAACCTCCTTGCCCTGGCCCTGCAGGTAATGATGCTCCATCCCCCGGGCCCAGCACCCAGCGCTGCCCAGGGTGACCAGAACCCTCCGAGCTTGTGGGCTCCGGGGTTTGGGAGCCTGACCCGGGCGATGTCCCGGGGCTGTGCCCTGTGCAGGCAGCTGCAGGCAGAGGAGGTGTTTCGAAGCCATCGAGCAGCCTCTGGTGGAAGCTGCCTGCTATGTGTGTGCTGCCTCCCGTGCCTGTCCTGCCAGAGCCCGCGCGGTATTCCTGGGGATGGGGCGGCTCATCGAGGGAACATTTCCTCCTCTCATCGCAGCACCCGGCTGGTAACGTTGATCTACCTCCCCTTTATATTTTTGCCTTTGTTGCTGTGTCTGCTGTGGAGCGGCGTCTGCCCAGCGATGCTGTTCCCCTGTGCTTGTTCTTGCTGCAGGAACTCTTTGGGGTTTGCTCTGATGGGGTTTGATGAAAAGCCCAAGAGGATCAGGCTGTGAAGTGCCCTCAGCCTGACGTGTGAGGAGTGACAGGACTGGGAGGAACGGCTTCAAACTGGCAGAGATTAAATATCAGGGAGAAATCCTTCAGGTGCTGGCACACGTTGCCCAGAGAAGCTGTTTGCCTGATCCCTCATGCTTATGAGTTATTGCTAATGACGTGGGGATGCTTCTGTCAGCACCCTAGTGGGCTTTAACAGCACCCTCACCTGGAGGTTCCATCCACATCCATGGCCCAGGAGCCCATTTCAGCCCAGCACGAGGCTGTCAGCTCCTGTCCCAGGGATGCTGGTCCCCAGCCCTGGCCACGTCACCATGGAATCACCTGGGGACTTGGGCTCTTGGATGTACCAGCACTTGATCTCCAGCTCTGCTCTGTGCTCAGGGACTGTCACCCAGCCCATAGGGAGCATCTCCCCTGGGTGCCCTTAGTGCCCTTAGTGCCCTGGGGTGTCCCCTTCAATGGGATCAAATAATGTGCTTTCTTTCCTGAAACAGGGTTGTTTGTTGTTTTTTTTTTTTCCATTCTATTGATCCTGTGAAGTGAAGGATAAGCTGCATCCATAACAAATGTTAATTTTGTTGAGCAGCTTTCCCTGAAAGCCTAACTTGCTCTTATCCTTTGCTTTGGGGTGGGGGTCAGTATGACTCAGCTCTGGGAATGGGTTCTCTCACCATCAGAACAGTTTCCCCATCACATATCCAGAAGGTAGGTTGGAACCTATTGAAGGTCTTTCTTGTCTTGTGCTCTGTCATCTCTCTGGCTTTCCAGCTGCAGCCACCTGTCTCAGTCCTGATCAAATAGCATCAGCGGAATTGCATTTCTTTTCTTATTTTATTGTTTTCCTTCTAGAAAGAGGGCTTGATTTTTTTTCCCCTAAGTCTCTAGATGTAAAGAAATCCATTCCTGCCCAGACCTTTTGGATCTCCAGCCAGGAAGCAGACAACCCTTGGTTTCTGTGAGCAATCTGTGTGATCATCAGTATAAACCTGCAGACAAGAGGAGGTTACATGGAGATGATTCCCAGAAATGTCCATTCTGCCTTCTTGTGCACCAGCACAACACTTCCAGACAGCTGCTCTGCCTCAAGCCTCCTCAGACCCACAAGCAGCTGCTCCCATTAAGCCTTTCTTTTGTTGTTTCTCTCCTCGATGCTCCAGACAGAGCTGCCACAGGGCTGTTGGAGGCAATGTGGGATGGTGTCAGTGCCCCCATGGCTCAATGCCCCAGTGTCACTGCTCGGAGGTCTGGCTGCTGCAGGTGATCTCCCCAAGCCCCCCACACCTCCCAGTTACCCCACAGCCCTTCCCATGGTGACACCAGGCTGGTCTGAGCAAGGATCTCCCTTCCATGTGGTTGCCATTAATTCCACCACCGCAAGCATCAGCCTGAGGTGTCAGGCCATATCAAGCACTCGATCTCAAATTGTCATACCCGGCAATAAAAAAAAAGGGCTCAAAAGGAACAAGTGAATATTAAGGCCAAGAGCTTCCCTCTGCCCATTGCAGAGCCTTGGATGGAAAACACCCCCATAACCTTGTGCTGTGTCCCTCTGGCAGAGGAATGAGTCAGGAATCTCATGCACGTAGAGCAATCCCCAAACAGCCCCTACAGGTCTGCCCAGGACCACGGCTTGCCGAGCAGCTGCTTGTTTACCTGCCACCCATTTCCATAGCATGGGTGTGCAGCCACATTCCTGGGAGCCCCAGCTGCCCCCACCTGCCCGACCTGTCCGTGAGCGGGAGCAAAGCTCGGAGCCACGGTTTGAGAGCTGTGACTGCCACAGGGAAACACTGCCAGGGATGCTCAGTGCTCTGCTGGGATGACTGAGGAGCCGGCTCAGCAGCTGGGCTGTGAGGCAGCGTGGTAGCATCACTGCTGGTGGATGAAGGGGATTTTACACCAGCAGAGGGTCTGAGATGTTGGCTGGGCACCGAGCTCTTGGGGATGCGCGGCATGGGATGACTCAGAGGAGGAGCAGCTCAGCCTCAGCGCTCCAAATCCCCTTCCAGAGGAGCTGTCCCTGTCCGCTGGCTCTGGAAATGTCACAGGGAAGCCACCCTCCTCAGGTTACGTGTCCTATTAAGCAAGAGGGACGCGTCCCTCCCGAGCCGGAGCCGCGCTCGGAGGTGGCTGTGCCAGCACGGCAGGGCCCGGCTGGCAGGGCAGCTTTTGGCAAAGCAGGATGTGCCGCCTGGGTCCCAGATACGTCGGCAACAGCTTTCTGTTCCTTTTTATCAGTGCCAGGCTGATGGAGAGCAAGTGCATCTCTTGCTTTATCCCGGAGCTGCTGCTGTCTGCAGCACTGCGGGGGAAGGCTGTCCCGGCCCAGCTTGGGCAGGGGAATCCGTGCCAGCATTTTCCTCGGGGGATGCTGAAGTAGCTGCACTTCAAAGGCTCAGGAAGTGTCCATTTTGCCTTCGGCTCCACCAGCCCACGGTTTAGGGTGAAAGCTGCTTGTGTCAGCAGCTGGAGCTGGGAGGAAACCCAGGGCTGCTGGCCAGGATCAGCGCCCAAGTCACCCAAGCTTTCCTCACTGGTCCCTAAAGCATCTCCAGCCACTCCAAAGTGCCCCCAGAAGAAAACCCAGGATGATCATGGGCTTTCATCCTGCACTTAAGGCAGCCATTTGTGTCAACCTGGGCATGTCCCTTTCCCTCTCCTGAGTGTTAGGGCTGGGGCTTGTTGAGTGCCCTGGCTGTGTCACCCTGGTTTAGTAGGATGCTGCTGCTACTGCTGCTGCTGTCACATTTTTTTCTTCTCAAAAAGTGCCAAGTTGTATTAAAAAAACCTTCCCATCTTAATGCTGGATGAATTATTTAAAAGGGTCTGTTTGCTAATGTGATTGACTTCAACCAACAGCACAGGTTGAGCTGTAATTACGGGAAAACAATCAAATCTCTATCTGGGTTCACACCATACTGGTCTTGCCACTTTTTGTGTTACAGCAGAACCTGTTGGGCAGCTTTAGCCGAGCTGAGCCTCCTTTCTGCTGCTGGGGCAAAGAAACGCAAACCAGTAGAACCAGTCGGGCTGCAGGGAGAAATTACGGCTTATTGTCTGTGCAAGTTCACCCACACTGCTCACTCCTGCCTCCCGCCTCCCAGATGACCGTCCTCTGATCATCAACTGAGCCCCAGGAGCCCAGGCAGCGACACAGGCGCAGCCCTCCGAGGTGAGCATTGTGCTTGCACTGATTTCTATCTGTCCCTCAGCATCCCGGGCACTGCTATGCAGCTGGGCAGGGAGCTGGCGTGGAGAGCCAGGCGTGGAGAGCTGCCCAAAAGTCGCTCAACAGAGCGCCGGGGGAGCTGTCAGCGGGTGCCAGCAGACGGAGCCTGCTCCAGCTCCCGTCTGACGGGCACAGGTTGGTGTGTCACGGGTTTGCTTGCTCCTCTGTCCCCTCTCGGAGCTTGAGGAGGAAATTTGGGGTTGTGTGGCAGCTGGGGAGCCGATGGTTTGTGGCAGAGGGGAGCTCTGAAGGGTCGGTGGGAGCGGAGCTGAGCCCGACCCCGGGGCTCTGCTCTTAACAAAAACTTCTCCTCTGGCGCTTTCCAGCCGGGCGTGAAAGGTAATGGGATATCCCTGCGATCTGGAGCGCTGAGAAATGGCATCCAGCTCCGCTCAGATGGAGTGAAATAGCTGTGGAGGGCCAGAGCAGTTTGTGGGTGTCAGGGTCTGTGTGAGTACCGGGGAGACCGGTTGTGTTTGCATCCAGCAAGGGGCGACCAGAGGCAGGAGCAGAAAACTTCTCTGAGCAAACATCCAGCAGTGTGACAGCCATGGGGGAGCAGAGCTGTGGCCATGTGGGATGGGCTGTGGGACTGTGTGGGATCCAGGATGTGCCTGTCCTGGGCAGGCAGCACCTGGGTGTTAGTGCTGGCTGCTGGGGAGGCATCACCCCCTTCCACACCTGATCCACCTTCCATGCAGCATCTCAGACAGCCCTGACCTGCACCAAGCCATGCACATGCTGGGCAGTAAACAACTTGAAATGGAGTTGTGGGTCTCCCTTCCCACCCCATTTCACACCTTGAACTCATCTCTCTTCCCAAAGCTGGGAACAGATTTGCTGCTTTTTTTCCCTCAGTGGCAGCTTGGATTGTGGTGATCCCTGCTAGCAAGGCAAGGTGGCCATCTGTCCTCATTGTGTCCCTTGTGGGACATCCTGACAGTGCCCTCCTGGGCTGTCCAGATAGGTTCCTGCAGGCAGTATAAATGTTCAGAGAGGCTGAAGCTCACTGGGCTGCCAGCAGCCCCAGGCACGAGGTGTGATGCTACCCAGGGCTGGCATCCTCCTGCCCTGCTTTAAATCCAGGAGGAAGGAAGTGATGGTGCTGGGGTTGCTGCAGGGGAGAGACTGTCCCCACACACACAGCCTCCCTGCACAGGGGCTTGTTGCTGTGGGTTGAACTGTCCCCACTGCCTGCTCCTTGTCCCTTCTGCTGGGACAGTGCCACCATGGGGAGTGTCCTGAGAACACTTACAGAGGAGATGAGCACAGACCCTCCCCTGCAGGATACAGGGCACTGATGTACTGATTCAAAACCTAGCCTAGGTGGCAATGTGTCCCCAACACCAGTGTGTCACCGGGCATTTGGGACATCCAGAGAGGCCTCAGCCTATGAAAATGCCTGACTCTGTCTGTCCCAGCTGCTGGACAGCACAGCATGGGGCTGAGTTAGTAAGACTCATCCTTGATGCTGCAGCAGGGCTAAACACCCAGGAGGGTTTTTCACGGCTAGAGCTTCCTAGCACATTTCTCCTTTTTTAAATGGTGCTGAAGAGAAAAGCTCATCCTCTCCAAATCTTCTGGGGATATCCAGGGATATCTCCATACCCAGGGGAGAGAGATCTGGGTTTATTTTTCCATTTGCATGGCCGTTATCTTGACTCAGGATGCCCCTGCACCCCTCACAGAGCAGGAGCAGAGGTGCCAGTTGATGGAAGGGTGGTGGAGAGGAATCTTCGTGCCCATTCTCCCACACCAGACCTGCTTTCCCATGCAGGAGCAGGAATGATGAATTCCCCGTGTCAGGAGCAGTGTGGGCTCTGAGCCATGCTGCTGGGGATGTCTCCTGCCATGGAGGAGAGGAAAGTGAGACCAAGATGCTCTCCAGGCACCATGAGCAGCACAATGGGGTCACAGGCAGAGGGTGGGGTGATAAGCACCATCTGTCAGAGATTCCCGGGGTATTCTCCTGCCACTTTGCCCAGCCAGGGGCTCTGGAGCTGGGGGTGGCAGTGGAAGTGTTTTGGATGGGCAGTGACCACGTTCCTCAAATCCCAAGAGGGCCTTGAGCTATTCCTGAGCCTCACCACTTCTCAATTAAATCACCCAAAAAGGCGATAATGCCTCATTACCCACTTCCCAGAGCATTCTGAGGTGCTAATTGAGTAATGTTTATAGAACCTGTGGTTACCCCGAGATGCACAGGTAGATAAGTGGATACTTTTAATCATCTTCTGAATCCTCCTGTGGGCAGAGAGGCCTGCCCACAGATCTGCCCAAAGCCCACCACACTCTGGGGAGCATCATTGCATGGCTGGTGGCTCCAAATGTCATTTGTCCTCAAGTGGGGAGCAGAGCTAATATTTGCTGTTAAACCTCAGCAAAGCAGCAGGAGCTGGGGAGTGGGAGGACAAAACCTCCCTCCCAGATGGGGCCAGTGCAAGGAGAGACCCCCAGACTGCTCACCCTGCTATGTAAAAACCACTCCGATTCCTGGGGGTATTCAAGTATTGCAGAGGACCAACAGCTCTGGGTTTAGTGATCCAGCAAGCCCAGGGCAGCCAAGACTCTGTTGGGAGGAGGGATGTCCCTATTGCAAAGAGTAACAAGGACTCCTGGGGGGAACAAGGGCTCTTCAGCAGAGATGAGGTAACGGAACAAAACTCAGATTGGGGGTTGGTGGTTGGCACAGCAGTTGGAAAAGGAGAGGCTGCCTGCACAGGGCCAAGGGGGTGGGGGAGAAATTGAGCTGCTGAGTTTGTGATCGCCAGGTCTGTGCTGTATTATGGCAACAGAGACTTTATGGGGTAGAAGTAAATCAGTGTGCAGGTCGGGACTTGAGGCTGGAGCTGCATCTTGGAGGGTTTGCTCCAGCTCGGCTCTCCCTGCAGTGGGACACGTCTGTGCACACCTGAGCACTGCATCTCCCTGGTGCTGCTGATCCTGTTGAACTGGTTCAGGGGGCTGTGACCAGCACCAGTCCTCACAAACCCAAAGGGCCATTGGGGCAGGTCACAGCCCTGCTGCAGCTCCACATCACCCGAGTGGGACCTCCATGCAGCAGCCAGCAGAGGCAACCCTGGGGCTTGCTGCAAACCGGCCCCTGGGCTGGTGGAGCAGCACAGAGCAGCTGCTCTGCTCCAGGGTGGATTTTCAGGTTGTGTGAGGTAGAGGAAGGCACCAAATCCTCCTCCCTGGAGAGGTAAGAGCCAAGGCTGCTCCTCCTGTCTCACTCGTTGGGAGGTAATTTTGCAACCTGGCAGCCCACGTGCAGCACCCACAGCAAACCCAGCACGGTGGAGAGCAGGCACTGGGCTCCATTTTAGGGCAGTCTGTGCCATGTTAAGTCATGCAAATAAATAAATAACCAGAAAAAAAAAATCCCTCAACATACAAAAAAACCACCCTCTTCAAATTGCCAAGGAAAGTACATCAGCAAAGAGCATCAGCTCCACACTGGCCTGTGAAATACTCCTGGCACTGCAGATTTTCCATGAGTGATCAGGCAGTTTTTCTGAGTCCAAACTTGTTCCATAATTCTAAAATTAGACCAGGAACATAGTAGGGTAGCCAAGGAAAGGAAGTTTGGCTGGTCAAAGCATCTCTGCCAGGCAATTGCTGAGAGAAAGGTGTGTGACATCAATCCAGCCTGGAGCTGAGCAACTCCAGCACTGCTGATGGGGAAATATCTCGTGGTAAATCCATTAAGCTTCACTGATCCCACAGTATCAGAATGTCACAGTCCTGCCTTTTTCTTTTCTGTCTTTTTTTTTTTTTTTAATGACTTAAGCTCATTTAGCTAATGAGCTGCTTTATCCTCCTGAAAAGAGACAGAGCTCAGGGTAGGGATGTGCTGTGGCTCACTGTGAGTGTGACAGGCAGTGCTGGGGATGATATTGAGAAGTCAGGAACTCCCTGGGAATCGAGGAATGTGGGTTGGCTGTACTGTCAGAGCCAGCTGTCCAAGCCCACCCCTTCCCCAGGCCCCTCAGATGGGACAGAACATAACCTCCCTGCTGCTTTTCCTTTCCCCAGCCACAACAGGAGCATCCTGCCCAAGGAGCAGTGCCATTGGTACCCAGCAGATGCTGGGGGTTGCTCCAGCCCAGTGCATGAGAGCAGACACCCCAGGGACCCTGTGCCCCAAACTGGAGCCTTTGTCCCAGCCTGAGCTGAGCATCGAGGGATGCAGAGAGCAGGTGAGCAAAGCCACAGCAGTTAACAGCTCACCCCAGTCTCGGGCTTTACAAACCCTCCAGATTTAGGGGCTGGATGAGGAGTTTGCCTTTGTTGCCCGGCACTGGGGCTCTGTTTGCAGAGGGCGCCCATCACTTTGCAATACACCCGGCCCTGCCGGGATGCCGAGGGGCTGCTCCAGCCCCGCCCGGCACCACCACCGGCTCTATTTCACAGCGACAGCGCTGCAAGGGGCTCGGGGCTGTCAATGAGATCCCTGTCTCAGGGAGTGAGCTCCACACTGAGGCACTCTGTGGCCTGGGCTTCAGCAATAAATCTGCCTCAATAAATCCTCCGGAGCAGGGTAGAGGGGCAGGGAGCTGTGGCTTCCCACCTTCACCCGTCCACAGCGGGGGAGAGGGAGCAAAGCTGAGCCCCTCAGGGAGCCTGGGCTGTCGGTGGGGCTGTTCTGCTGCAGCAAAAGGCTGAAGCCTGGGAAAAGACACTTGGGGAGCGATGCTCATGAAGGATTTCTGTTACCATGTGTGAGCACAGACGAGACCTGAGGTCCTCACCAGGTTTGCCAGAGAGTGGCGGTTCCATCTGCAGGCAAAGATAAGTCCTGGCATCCCAAAAAGCACCAAGACTGGTGATTTTTCTCTGCTGATTGGATCTGCAGCAGGTCACAGGTTCCCGCTCACCTGAGGGCTCCGAGGAAAAGAAAATCAGGAGAAAACGCCAACCCTGGTGGCACCACAGCCTCAGCTGTGCATGGAAGGTGAAGCTGCTGCCCACACCCCAGCCCCAAATCCTGATCTGCCGGGCTCTGCCTGCAGCACTGAGTCACAGCTGCAGGGATCCAGATCCAGCACCAAGCACCTGGGCTGCCCCTGTGCCTCCCACCACGTGCCAGCCCAGCCCTACCTCCCTGAGCAGAGGGCTGGCACCTGGCCCAGCCAGGGTGTCACCTTCCCGGGGTGGCTGAGCTGAAGCCCTGTGTCTGGAAACACTGGGTTCAGCCCTGGGAGACACCAGCCTCGGGGACAGGGCTGTACCCTTCAGTACAAGGTGGGCAGGACCTGATCCAGCAGCAGCAAGCACAGCAGGAGAACACGCAGCCAGCAGCTCCTCTGCTCACAGTTGCAATCCCTTCCCAGATTACAGCACTGGGGAATGCAATGGGAATTAGTGCCTGAGTGCTTCAGAGCCTTCCCAGCTGGCACTCGGGGTGTCAGTCCCGTGATGGCAGTGGTTCCCCTCAGTCCTGATTTAGGACTCAGTGATCCTGGGAAGTGCATCCCAGGAGGGGTTTCTTGTGTTTTGCAGTAGAGCTGCACGTTATTTGCCCTGGCTGGTTTTTCAGCTGTGGCTCTTGGGGCTGAGATCAGTTCCCAATCCCATTTCCCAGCGGCAAATCTCGAGCTGCACAAGCCACACTTTTATTTGCTGGGTTAGATCACCCAGCCCTGGGAAGGGGTGGGTTACACCCAGGGAAGCAGGAGTAATGAATATTTTTAAATTGTTCCCCCAGAGAGTAAAAATCTCTGCTCTGTTTGCACCAGATTTGCTCAAAAGCCAAGCGAAGTGACTCTGGGAGGGTTCGTGTTCAGGCAGCCGCTCACCGATCCGAGCGTGCCGAGCTCGCTGCTTGTGCTTGCTGGCACGTGCCTCATTTCTTTTGAAAATCAGATGCTTTAGGGGAAACTTTCTTCTTCCAGCTCTGCGTGCCCACATCTTGCATATGCAGGCGATCTGGCACATCCATCCCTGCTGCACATGCAGATAAAGGCACGGGCAGGAGCCGGGCTGGGAGAGCGCTGGAACCCGGCACAAACCTTCCCTCCCCACGGGGCCACAAAGCCCAGGTCCCAGCCCACCCTTCACTCTCCAGCAACAGAGGGAAGGTTTGCTCTCTGGCCATCTCTCTGTGGTTGGAGGCTGAGTGTGCAGGTGCTTTGTTGGGATTGGAATTACTGGCCATGACTCAGTCACCCACGGTGATTTTGGGGGGCAGAAGTTCCCACGTGGAGATGCTGAATGCCTTCATGTGAAAGTTCCTCTTTCCCAGTGTGGTTTTGGTGGTTCCAGAGGACCCCATGGGTGCTGTGTGCCTGCCAGCTTCCAGCAGCTCTTGGCTCTGGACACCACTTCTCCCGGTTTCTCCGTAAAACTGGGTGAAAAAAGCTCTGTTGGGTGTCTCCTAAGGGTTCAGAGAGGCCACAGCCAGTGAGGCCAGGCAGGAAGCCTGGGCAATGACAGTGGGTGGCCAAGTGCTGTGTGCTGCCTCTGTAAAAGCTGTGCATGGTGCCAGAGGGAGGAGGGATGCAAGGGAGCATCCCGGCAGGAGATGAGTCCACCTGACTCAAGCACCAAAACTGCTGTGAATTTCCCCATCATCAGTTCCCATGTGGTCCCAACAGGAGTTCTGCAGTCCCTTCTTTATGCTCAAGAAGATGCCCTGCCCCACCTCATCCCAGAGAAATGCAATTTTAGCAGCTCAACAAGTAGAGGAAAATCCTGTTTTTCCAGCTGGGCTTCTCCCAGTATCTAAGACATGCTCTTTGCTATCTCAGTGCTGAGGCAGGGTGGACAAAAATGAATCCCATGGTTTTGCAAATTATTTCCCTTCCTAGCTTTGGATTTTGTCCTCTTCAGAACACTGCATGCACCAGACACATCTCTTTCGTTGGATTCTTTCTTTATGTTTTAGGCTGAAACCTGAATAATTTGAAGCAAAAAGACATCCTCACACTGGACACAGCCTGGTGTGTGGCTCAGCCCTGAACATGACCACAGAGAGTTTTGCAGAGTTCCTGAACAAGCTCAAGGAAATCCATGAGAAAGAGGTCCAAGGTAGGGAGACAAAATTTTCTCATCAAAAACTGGCCAAGATCCATTTCTTTGTAATAACACCACCTCGATCCGTCTGGTGTCAAATAACCTGCAGGGAGGAGGAGCAGGTGTGGATTAGGGAGATTTGGGGATCAGTGCTGAGCAAGCAGCACCCACGGGGATGGATTGGGACATGAGGTCACAGCCTGTCCCTCAGAGGAGAACACCCACTGATGGCATATTTGTACCTCTCCTTGGCACACTGAGAAAAAAGTAACTTTTTGCATGATGAGGAGGAGCAGAAGAGAGAGGACGTTCCTGCACTCCATGCTCCTGGAAAGCAAGCCATGGAGGTGCTAAATCCCTGCAGGAATGCCACTTGCTCCAAGCAGTAACCACGGGGGATTTGGCTCCTTTCCTGCCCCTGCTGGCCTGGTCTGTGATAAAGGTGAACTGGGAGGTTTGCAGGGGTCACACACACACACACCTGCTGGGCATCTGCTCTGAGCAGCAAGGATTGCAGTCTGTTTGGATACTGAGGGATCAAAGGGAAAGCAGAAAGATGCAATAATCTATAAGACAGAAGCAGCAGGAGATGAAGCTCTGTTAAAGAAAATGTTTGAGTCAGGTTGGATAGCTTATTCCTCTAGGGAATAAATTATTTCTCAGGTCATACATTATTAAAATAAAACCCATTAGGTTAAGCAACCAAGTGCCAAGTCCAATTGTTTTCCTATTAGAATAATTCCCAGTATCAATATTATGAACAAAACTTCAGCACTTTTGGATGATTCTGGCTTATGAATTCATTCTTCTCTTGTGTAATTTCAAGCTGTGTGAGAGTTAGAGGAAACTGTTGAGCAATTTAAACCACATGTTTACATCTACTTTGCATAAAATTGATTTGACAGGACACAATGTCTGCAGATCCATCAAGGAAAGCCGTTCAGCTGTAAATATTCTCCAAGATGCTTTCCAGCCCTGAAAGCTATAAAATACTGCCCACCTGGGAAATGCAGGCTGTGGTGAGAAATAAGTAGAAACAAAACCAAACCAGACCTTTTGGGCCTGCAAAGGAAATGCAGACTCGTTAAACAGTGGGGATTCAAAACGAGCTCACGTCTTGTGCAGCTTTCCCAGCTGCATCAAACTGTGATTAACATGTGCAGTGTGTCAGTCCCTGTCGGAGATAAGGCTCGTGAATGGGTGAGATTTCTGCAAAGCCACGCACCTTCCCGAAATTCCATCAGTGCTGCTTGCTTCTGAGTGCTGGGGAGTTGGCAGTAAACACCCTCCCCTCTGTGTCTGCTCATTATTCCAGGTCTGCACAGCAAGGTGACGGAGCTGACGACGGAGAAGTGCCGGTGAGCCATGCCGGGGCAGAGGGGAGGTTACACCACTCTGGAATTTCAGCCTTCCCCAGTTATTCTCCAAAACTGCTGCATTAGAGAGCACCATTTGCCTTTCTGGCACTGCTAAGTTCAAGCCTTTTGGCTCCAGGCAGGGTTGGGGGTGATCCCAGCCCAGCTCCAGTTTGCCTTCCCGCTGGCAGGTGATGCTTGTGCCACCTGCTGCTTTCTCCCTTGGAAAACAGTGAGTGGCAGGAATGAAGCTGCTAACTCCAAGGAGGGTGAACTCCACAGGGCAGCACCCAGGCTCCAGCACATTTGTTTCCCCTCCTGCCACACAAGTAAAAGGGCACTGTGGATGAAGGCACGGGTTTTGGGGAGAAATCTAATAACCTTCTTCTCTTTGTCCTGTTTCTTCAACTAGCGATGCTCAGAGAATTGAAGAGCTGTTTGCTAAAAATCACCAATTAAGGGAACAACAGAAGGTCCTTAAGGAAAATGTAAAGGTGTTAGAAAACAGGTAGGATTTGTTTTTAAGAAGGGT
The DNA here is from genome assembly GCA_016584745.2 of Phylloscopus trochilus trochilus. Lineage (NCBI taxonomy): Eukaryota > Metazoa > Chordata > Aves > Passeriformes > Phylloscopidae > Phylloscopus > Phylloscopus trochilus. The sequence continues at coordinate 3,128,025 of WQNJ02000005.1, read as the reverse complement.
GCTGCTGAGTGGCAGCGACTGCACGGTGCTAGGGGGAAGAGATTGGGATTTGCTCTCTTCCCAGGAGTGGGATGGAGCACATGAACCTCGATTTTTTTCTTATTTTTCTTATACTCAGCTGCTGGGAGAGCTGAAGGAGTCTGGGCACATGCATAGGAGTTTTCCCAGGCCGAGGCTGGATCTGGAGGGGTGCAAGGGCCAGTGCTGGGCTGCAGGGGTGATTCTAGGTGATGGTCTGGGTGTTCAGGGAGGGCAGGAACTTTTTTCTCCCATGGAAACGGTGTGGTAACAAGCTGTGAGGTTTCCTTCCTCCAGGCTGCGAGCTGGTCTTTGTGACAGATGCATGGTCACCCAGGAGCTAGCCAAAAAGAAGCAGAATGAGTATGAGACCTCTCAGTTCCAGAGCCTGCAGCACATCTTCATCCTCTGTACGTACTGACACCCACTGTGAGCTTGGCTTAGGCAGGCTGAGTCTTTGCTCAGTTAATCCCTCTCCCAGATATTTGCACGTGAGCCCCTGTGGTGAGCAGGAATCTGGGAAAGGTTTGGGGATGAGGAGAAGGGAGGGGGCAGGACTGTGGATGGCAGTTCACATCCCCCCCAAGCAGACATAACCCTTCACACAAATCATCAGAGCTGGGGGTTGCAGCCCTCCACACCTCCAGAAAAAATGAGAGATTCCAGGCTGGGTCAGCTGCCTGGAAAAAGGATGCATTTGGCACAGCAGAAGCAACACTCTGGCAAAGACAGGAAAGTCACAGCAGCAGCTCAGCACGGGTAAATGAAATCAAGCAACACGTGTGATGGATCTTCTCCTGAGCCTCTGGCAGAGCTCCCAGCACTGCTGAGGCACAGGGTGTTTTTTCCCTGGGGATCTGACCAGCCCAGGGAGGGTCATGGGGGTAAAGGAGATAAGGCATTTAGGAGGGATGGAGAGGTGCCAAGAGCCCTTGGTTTATCTCCCCTGCTATGCCACTGCTCCCTGAGTGCTGCGTTTGAGCAGGAGCAGGGCAAGGCACCATGCCTGGGAGCCCACCCTTGCTCTCCATGGCCTCCTCGCTGCAGCATCCAGTGCTGGGTGCTCACATCTCCCCCTGGCCTCTGCCTGACACCCCTGAGACCCCCAGCCCTCCCCCTAACACAGCACCCACCCATCACCCTGCCCTGCTGTTCAGGGGCAGGATGTTCACTGTGCCCAATCCACCACCGCCTCGTCTGGGTCGTGCTCTTCCCCTGAGCTGGGTGACCTGCAAGCAGACCCAATCCTGATGAAGCCTGAGTCAGAAAATTGCTCCCTTTTATCCCTTAGCCCCAGCATGCTTACAGAGAAGGGAGGAAATTCGGCATCCCTCCAACACTCGGTGCCATTCCCTCCTCCTCCCCCGGGCACCCCGGTGAGCTGTGAGTTGCATCCTGGCAGCATCTGAACTCACAGCACCACCTCTGTCCCTGCAGCAAACGAGACCAATCGCCTGAGGGAGGAGAACAAATCTCTCAAGGAAGAACTGAAGAGGCTCCAGAGCCTGGAGTAAGCATTTTCCTGGTTTCATCCTTTACGAGGGGCATTGGCAACAACCAGGGCATCCTCAGAGCTGGACAATGTCCAGAATGTGGCATCTTCAGGGGTATTTTAGCATCTAATTCCTGTGGGTTCCTGTATATGTTACTATAGACATGGAAAAATCCCTAATGGTCTCAAAATCCTTGTTGGCCTTTGCTCATTCCCCTGTTCACCAGCATCCAATGATTCATTTTTGGGAAACAAAGATATTTAACCCCCTGGAAACAAAGCCCTGTACAGCTTGCATGGACCCCAGCCTGGGATTCCATGGCTTTTCCATGGCACCAGCTCCCCTCCTGCAGCAGCCAGAGAGGGTCTGCAGGAAGCAGGTGGTTTTGGGGGAAGGAGAGTGATACACAAGGGACTGTGATGGTTAAAGAGGGAGAAGTGATCTGCACCAACAGGTTCACAGCCCAGCAGAGCGCTGTGCTGGAAGCCAAGTAACCTGCCAGGCTGGCCAATATATACAAATCAGCTCATTCCTCAAGGGTTTAAAGTCCAGAGGAATTAGCACTGAGGGATTAGTTTAGAACTGTGTTTTCTTTGGAGCACAGGAGCACCATCTGCTTAAAGAGAAACTCTGGCTTTTACTCCCCAGTGCTTCCCAAGTGCTGAGTAGCTCCAGAGCTGTAGGCTGGGCTGGGCTTGTTGAGCACTGAGTGATTCTGCTCTGCTCTGCTCCCCCCTGAGATGCTGGATAGGAAGATTTCCAGCCAAGCATCCATGTCTCAATCCATCCAGGACTCTGTGTGTCTCCAAGGCTCAGGCACTCCCTTGTGTCACCGAGAGCATCACCCTCTCCATCTTGATCTGGTGACAGGGGGCAGACACCACATCCCTGTGCTGAATCCACCCCTCCATCAGGCTGGAAGCCCAGCCAGGGACAGGTTCCCACAGAGCTTTTGCAATAGCCACAGCTGGGTCTTGGCTTACCCAACATCGTGGCTTCCTGCGACGTTACCCACAGCCAGGTGGAGCAATCACACCTGGGCTGTCATGCTGGCTCTGTCCATGCCCCAGACTGCAGCTGGCCTACTGATAAGCTGCAGTGGAAGGAGGTGAGGCTGAGGATCTGGTATATCCACACTCACACATGCATAAATATGTATGTTTGTGTATCGGGCTCAGAGCTCCCAGTACCGTGGCTCCAAAACCTTCCTTCTCCTGCCCCTTCTCATCCATTCATGTCCTTTTCCTCCCAACAGGGACAGGACAAAGACCCCAGGAGTCTCCTCCAGAGAAAGCTGCTCCACACCAAGCTCCCCTTTGACTTTGCTGTCCCCAGTGAGCAGGAATGCCAGCACAGAGAAAGCAGAGCACAGGGAAGCAGAAGAAGCCCACCAGGACGTGTCAGACCTCGAGCTCAGTGAAGGTGGGTGCTGCTGGTTCCTGCCACCCTTGAGGGATCTGGGGATGTGAAGAGTGACTGAGCCATGGTGCAAAACTGCTCTGGGAGAGCAGAGACCAAGCTGTTGGCAGCTCAGATGGACATTGCCATGGGCAGAAAAGCTGATGGGGGGGAAATGCAGCTCAAGGGAGAAACACCCTGCTCTGCATTAGAGCAAAAGAGTGCTTGGGTGCCCTCACTGAAAGACAATTCATGCAGAGACCATGGCATTCCCTTCCCGCCACCCACACATGCAACCAAGGGCACGTTCAGTCAGGTACTGGCTTGAGCCAGATGGTAATTTTGACTCAAAATCTTCACTGAGATGTGGTTGGCACAGCCAGTGGCATCCCTGGGAGGCTGTATGGCTCCAGCCTGCTTCAGGGCAGGGCTGCAGCAGCTCTGGAGGACATTTACAGCAGCTGGTTGTGTCTTTCTTTGCAGAAAAGCCTCCAGAGAAGCTCCAGAGAAGCTCTCCAAGCAGCAGGACTTCTCCAGGCACTGTCCTCCAAGAAGTCAGCCTTGCAGAAATGGTGAGTTGTCAGAGGTAGGCTGATGTCCTCAGGCCTTCTCCCCACTGCTGTGGTCACCTGAACTGGATCAAGACAAGCAGATTGGGATAGGGAAAGAGCAGGAGACACTTGGGGGGTGGAACAATTAACCAGACTTGGGTAGTTTGTCATTTCCAGAGCCTGGCATTGTCAGAGGGCCTCGCATTCAGTGGACAAACACAGAGAGGGTGTCAGCCATGGGCTGCTGAGTGATTTGGTGACCCTGGGCACTGGGAGATGAGACTGCAGGACCTGGACCTTGCTCCTGGTCATGGCAACTCAAGCCCACGTACACACCCACACAGATTCTTCTGTTTTGGCACAGGTTTTGCTTACTCGACCTCCTCAAGGAACTTGAAAGAGCAGGTGAAAAGGGGTTTTGGTAAGGCTGCAGGCAGGCTGTGGGGATAATTAATAGGGATCACAGGAAGGGTTGGTGACATCTCCAGGTGGGCAGGAGAAAGTCAAGTCAGAACATGTGGTGAGCCTTTCATGACAGCTGATGCAGACAACGATGTCCTGGCCAGGTACTCCACCAGCAATACACCCACCAAACCAGTGTGTGCCAGGAGCTTGCATGAATAAAATCTTGCATGAGTAAAAAGGCCTGACTACGGGACTGGGAATTTGCAGGGTCTTATCTTGGTTAAGCCACTGAATCATGACTTAAGAGGAGATGCAAAACCTCCTCTGCTACAAATCAGTGCAGCCAGAAAACAGAGTGTACATGAAGGGAAAATTTCCTGGAAAAATAAATAAAAACTTGGTAGAGCTGTTGACCAGAACCATATCAAGCACTCAGGAGCTGTCTGTCTTGTTCCCACTGGTGAGGAGATGTGTCCCATTTCAGCCAGGCTCCCTGGAGCCTGGGGCACGCTGCAGAGTGGCTCACCTGGACTTTCTGTCCTCTGCCACAGGCATCCCAGAGGATTTCCAACCAGCTGCATGGAACCATTGCCCTGGTGAGACCGGGCTCCAGACCCTGCCTCCTGGAAAAGAGTCCTTCGGGGGCAGCAGTGAGTCCACCAGCCAGGAAGACTCCTCTCCCCCCGGAGCGTGAGCACAGCCCCAGCCTCGAGGCGTGAGTACCAGCCTGGGGGTCCTGGTGTGGGGCTGATCCACGGCCACTGCAGCTGGCCCTCAGTGGAGGGATGGCCAGGGCTCACTGTCCTTCCACCTCCCTCTCCAAACGTGTCTCACAGCCTTGGGAAGTGGGGGGATATCCCAGTTTACAGCAGTAAAAAATGGGCTGGAATCCAGCCCAACGAGATCAGGCTCTGGTTATTCCAGCTCCTCAGACAGACCCACAGAGTGAACCGGGTGCCCCCAGAGCCAGGCAGAGGGACTGTCCCAGGCAGGCAGCAATTCCTGCTCCTCCTTATCTATTCTAATGGGCCTTCCTGCAGGGCTCAGCACTTCCCAGGCTTATCCTCCCCACTGATTCCAGGAGCACAGAGGGCTGAGCAAGGCCAGGGAGTTCAGCTGTAGAGACACTGAGTTTCCCAGAGTGTGAGTAGTCTTGCTGAGCATTCCTGGGAACAGCTTGCACTCATGGAAGCTGCCAAATAACCAGGGGCAGCAGGGGCTGGGTTTGCAGGGCAGGTTCCTGCCCTGTACCAACCTTTCTAGGATGGCTGCAAAAGATTCCCACTGAGTGAGATTAGGGGAGGGTGGGCTGTCCCTCTGCCCTGGGGGTCTTCAGGCACTACAAAAGCCCAGGGGGTTAGTTAGGATGTTGCTGGCTGTAAGACAGTATTGAAAAAGCAGAGCTGGTGTGAGAGGTCACTGCATCCTTACCCTCATTCAACCCCCTGCCTTAAGCTGCTGTGGCCTAGGGGATTGCTGCTGGATGGTGGGATGGGAATGGCTTCCTGCACTCTGTGGAGACCCACTGCTGACTGCCTGACACCCCTGGCCACCAGAACCCTCCCCCTCCAGCACAGAACCCAAAGACAAACATCGTGTATTGGCCGAGAGCTGCAACAGGGCACGGAAAGAGCAGTGGAGACCACACACATCCCTGCAGAGCTGGGAAACCAGGGCAAAACTCTAATGCCAATGTGGTGTTTGGTTTGGGTTTTGGTTGTTGTTGCTGTCGTTGTTTGGGGTGGGTTTTTTGGATTTTATTTTTGGGGGTTTTGTGTTGTGTTGGTTTTTTTTCCCTAAAGTCATCTACCTAACGTAATTTTTTCCCCCCACTTTTTTTCTAGTTATTTAACAGCGAGCAAACTGGACTCCCCCAAGGTTTCTCCATCCTACGAAAACCTAAAACTGAGTGCCCGGAGAGAGCAGCTCTGCCTGCTGCACAAGCACCTTTCCCTGCACCAGCTGGGGCTGGCCAGCCACTGCTCCCCGGCCGAGCGGGACAGCAGCAGCTTCCCCAGCCACCTGCTCCGGGGCAAAGCTGCCGAGGGCAGGACGCGCTCCCGGGAGGGCTGGGAAGACCAGGCGGCTTTGCTGAAGCTTCCCGCCACCATGGTGTACGTGAGGGACCAGCAGCTGGAGGAGAAGCTGCACCTCCTGAAGCAGCGGGAGCGGCTGCAGCATCTCCTCCTGCAGCAGCGGCAGCCGGGCCCGCGGGCGGACGGGGACACGAAGCCCCGGCCCCTGTCCCCGTGGCTGGGCACGGCGGCGGGATGCAAGGAGGAGAGGTTCTTCCTGGAGGATGCCGCGGATGGGAAGGAAGAGAAGGAATTTTGGCTGAGCCGGGAGCGCTCCGAGCTCCGAGCCAAGGTGAAGGAGGCGAGGGACGATGATGCGGAGGCGCCCCTGGATCTGTCCGAGTCCGGCCGGGGCAGGGACACGGACTGGCCCGGCCGCCGGGAGCTGCGGGGCTGCGGAGGCCAGCGGGACAGCCCCGGGGACAGCCCGGCTGTGCTGGCAGCTGCGGGACACAGGGCACAGCGGGACCAGCTGCGCTGCCCCTACCGCTGGGCCAGCGCCGCCCGCCCGCCGCCTGCTGCTGCCAAGGAGGAGCAGGAGGAGGAGGAGGAGGAGGAGGAGGAGGAGGAGGAGGATGCAGCTGTGGTAAGTACAGCTCTTGCTGGCATCGACTGCAGCCCCTTCCTCATCCCAGGGTGTCCAGCACTGCTGCTGGGACCGTTGTGGCCAGCACTGATCGCCTGTGGGAGGATGGGTTTGGTGCGTGTGGAGCCAATTTGCAGGTGGCACAGCCGTGGTTGTTCAGTCCTGGCTCTCATTCCCCACCTCCCCTGCAGTGTTCTCTCCAGGGTTTCCATCCAGTGCCTGTGCCCCCTCCCACAGGCTGCTGCAGGAGGGGCTGGGCTCACTGCAGACACACCACAGTGCACAGCAACATCTCTGTGATGCTTGTCCCTGTGGGTGTCACAGTCACCAGCAAGTCAGGGCTGGGGACAATCCTCTCCTGCCTGCTGACAGCAGCATTTGTGCTGCCTGTACCCTTGTGTCCCACAGCTCACGCTTTCACGGGCATATCTGACAAACAACTCCACGCCGAGCGACCCAGAGGCCCTTCCTGAGGCTGGGATGAGACAGAATGTCAGTGCACAGAAGGGAGAAGCAGGTAAGGAGCCCCAGGCAAAAGTGACATTTGAGAAGGCAGGAGTGAAAGGTGCCTTTTGGTGAAGGCATTTCCCAGCCCAGAGCTCTCTGCTGGGCTCTGCACACACCTGCAAACCCACCTTCCAGGGACCAAGTGTTCCTGCCTCCCAACTCTTCTGGGCCTTTGGGGGAGCTTCAGGTTTCACATTTCTGTCCTTGAGAGATCAAATTTCTACCCTAGATATGTCCAAAATTCAGGCTCAGTATATATGGGGAGAAAGTAATCCTGGCTCTTCTGGAGAAAAGCCCAGTGTCCCTGTCCAGCACAGACAGGAGCCACCCGGGGGGTGCCCTTGCACACTCAGCAGAGCACCCTGCACTCCACACTGAGGGCATGGAATTCTCCAACAACAAAGGAGTTCTGACCTCTTGGCAAAACCCATTCTACAATGAGCAGCAACAAGACAGTGTTGCTGCTCCAGTGTTTCCCACTCCTGTCAGGGAAGAAGCAGCTCAGGATGTCCCAGCAGAGATGGGGAAAATGCAAGAGGTCTTGGCTGTCCCCTTGCTCCCAAGTGTGCCCTATGATGACACAGCACACAGGGTTGAGCACAGAGCCAGGGATGCTGGTACCTGTAGAGTGTGGATCAGGAGGGTTTCCCTCCTTTCCTTGCTCCATCCTCCACAAGAGCCCTTCCAAGGCTTTTTCCCTGCCTTACCCCCACGAGACACAGGTGCCAGCTTTGTCCAGGCAGGTGGGAGGCAGCAGCCATGGGGATCAGAGTGGGGAGCACGTCTGCTGGGAGCTGCTCAAGTACCAGCCTTACTGGCTTGGCCAGAAAGTTGAGCTCGCCTGGATTAGTTGGTCTGGGCGTGTCGGAGTGGTTTGGGAACACTCTCCAGAGCAGGATTTTTCACGGTGGAAAAAAAAAAAAAAAAAAAAAAAAAAAGAAAAAGGAGTCCTCTGTGATTTACATGCTAAGGAGATATCATCATGGCAGAAGAATTTCAGCTGATTACATTCTGGGTGTGGGAATACAGGACTTTCTTCAGTTCTCACCTTAAGGTTGACACGAAGCCTGGGAAACAATACACAAATACTTCTGCACTTTCTAGTGAACCTTAAACCTGAAGAAGGAGAAGGTGAGGATGGGATCAGGCTACAGGTAATCCAGGAGTGCCTGGAAGCAGCATCACCTACTCTCCCACCTCTGCAGGGACAGCAAGAGGGGGCTGCCCTGCTGAGCTCCATCCTGGCTAGACCTGGGTGCCATGAGCAGCAAGAACTGAGCTGCTGGCGTGCCCCTGCCCCTCAGAAGAGGACACAGCCCTGTGCCCAGCTCTTTCTGCCCACCATGGCCAGCTGAGGTGTGTTAGTGTGTGTGCAGACAGGGTGATGCCACCACCAGCAAGGCTTGGCCCCCAACCCATGGAAGTTCAGTGTGTGCAGAGGTCGGGTGTGTGCAGGTACATGTCTGGGGCTGTGTAGCCCCAGGGTCTGTGTACAGTGAAATGTTTTTTGCTGAGAAGGGAAGTGTCTCCCCTGCCTTTCCTTCCTCTGCTCCTCAGCACACATTGACTGAACCAGCAGCAAATGTGGGATTGTCCCTTTTGGCCTCTTCACCCCCACACACATCTCCCCACCTGGGGCTCAAACAGCAAGGTGCAGTCTGGGACCTAAATACCCCCCAGATCCCCACCTGTATGTAGCCACAGATGTTGGGACAGCTCTTGTGACCTTGGTGTAGCAAAGTCCTGTGGATCCAGCTTTCCTGGGAGCTGGTTTCCCAACAGAGTCTTGTTGGATCACTCCTAAACTTTCATTCCAGGCCACGTAGCTTGCAGTGCCTCTCTGCTTCACAGCACACTTCATTGCTGAAGCTGCTCTCTGCCTCAGTGGCTCTGTGAGCCTGGGCCAGTGGCTCTGCATCTGCTGATGAGCTTGTTAAGCCTCCCACCAGCCCAAACCCTTTCTTTTTGTGTTTCTTTAGATGACAATGATGCCGAGTCTGGGAAGCAAGAATCTGATGAATCAGACACAACGGACAGCGAGGTTGGTTTGTTTGTTTGTTTGTTTGTTTGTTTGTTTGTTCTCCTCAGCCATCAGCTTAGGCTGCCAGCTCCCAGAGGCATCAGACAGGTTGTCCCAGCCCAAGTTCCCTCCAGAAGGTGATGGCTCTTCCTGCAGCAGGTGCCAAACCTCATTCCCACCCTGTTGCACAACTTGCTGCTGAGGGATAGAAGTGCCACTCTTTCCAGCCAGCCAGGAGTGTTTATGAACAATGACATTTGTCATCACTCCATAGCAATGGTCACAAAGGTCTCTGGCAAAGCCACCAGCTCTCTGGGAAAGTAGTTTGTAGACTGACTGTTCTTCCTGTTGGTGTAGGAGAAGTATGAAGATGAGATCCTGCAAGAAGCTGAGGCTGACGGGAAATACTTTTGCACCAAAGACAAAGTTCATGTGCAGCAGAGGAAGAGAAAAAGAGGACAGGATCTCTGGATAAAAGGTAGGGAGGAGAAGTTCCTTGGGGCATCAGCTCAGGGCTACAACTTCTGCTGCTTCCAGAGGGACTCCTGTGAGAAATGCCCAAGGACAGTGGAGAGGAGGGTTCTTCCCCATGCTCCTCTGAGCCATAATTTGGCAACATTCATATCTCCAGCCAGAAGAGCCCCTGCTAATGGTTAGCCAGGACAGCCTGGGCAGGGTGACCAGGAGAGCAGCCCAAGCACCTAAGCTAACAGAGCTTAGTCCTTTGTGTTTGCTTATCTGGTCAGGGAGGTGGTGACTGGGGAAGGCCAAATTCCCAGGGCTGAGTTATTGACATTCAGAGAAAGGTTTCTGCCAGTTCTGTTGATCTTCCAGTGTGGCTGTGGAGGTTTCCCTGCTGACAGAGGAATGTGTTGTACCCGTGTTCCCTACAGGTGAATAAGCAGAAAACTGCTCCTGATAAGGGCAAGGATAAGACAGTTTGTCCATCAGGCCTCTAAAAAATGCTCTGTCAGAAAAACCCTGCTGCTCACCTGCTCTGTACTGGTGGTAAAAACAGGGGAGTGTTGGCCCAACCATAAATGTAGAGAGGGCTGTTGCTTAAGCTTGAAGGGAGCTTGTTTAACAGCCCGACCTTCAGAGGGCCCTGCTCACTCAGGGGACACCACCACAGCTGGGTGACAAGAGGATTTGCTGTCCAAAACCAGCCACTTGGAGCAAGGGGGAGGAAGCTGACCTGTGTAGCCCAGGGCAGACACTGGATGGGGATGTCCCAAGAGAGGGGTGGGTGCAGCCGTGGCAGGAATAGGGTAATGGAGGGTCTCAGCATGTGGTGTGGGCCATGAACCACATTGGAACAGGAAGAAATCCAAGGAACCAGCATCTTGCTGGTCTGGGTACCCTCTCAGGGACTCTTCTGCACCAGCTCTGTTCTCTGCCTATTTCTGCTTCACATGTTGTTTTGTGTCCAGGATCACAACAGCCTCCCCTGGATACCCACAGGTTGTATTTCTCTGGGGAAATGGTTTTTCCCCAGAACCTCCTAAAGCTGTAACCTTTTAGTTTAACCCTACCTTTCCCCTATCTCTGACCAATTGGCTCAGTGCCAGCTATCTACCCTGGGACAGAGAGTTTGGATAAACCCCTGCTCTTCCCTGTTTGTCCTATTTGCCCTGGGATCCCCTTCAGGAATAAAGCCTTGGAATATACCCCTGAGGTAAAAGCCTCTTTTGAATCTTTTACCCTATCCCCTGAAGTATCTCCCCTCAAAGCCCCCCAGAAACTGAGCTAGCACAGCAGCCCAGGGAGGCAGGCAGGGGGGTAGTGCCTCACCCACACATCTCACATGTGAGGGGTTTCTCTTCATCTTTGCTGAGCTTTGCTTCCTCCTGCGCAGTCCCTATTTTGGGACGAGGCCATGCTGACTCCAGAAGTGTAAATCCATTTCTCTGTGGTTAATTCCTGCTGTCATCTGGCTGTTTACAGGATCTAAGAAGCCAATGAGAGGAAAAAAGAAAATCAAAGTGGAGCAATGCCCAGTGGGGATCACAAAGGAACTGGAGAATTGCTCTGCTTCCCACACTGATCCCTCCAAGGAGAGTTAACAGCAGGGCAGGATGGAACAACTGCAGACCAAAGGAGAGGGCTCAGAGACCTCAGAATCCCACCTAAGCTGTGAGAGTGAATCCTCCTGCCATGCTGAGCCAGGCAGTGGGGAATTCATAAGGACTCATTCATGAGCAGAGCACCCTGAAACTCCTCACTCAGTGCCACAGGAGAGGCTGGGCAGGGATGAGCCATGCAGGTGACACCACCTGGAGCAGCCAGGCCAGTGCTGGTGGAGCCCCACAGTCAGTGACCCCAGCCCTGTGCCAGAGGAGACCCTCAGACTGGAGCTAAGAAGAGGAGATGTCTCTTTGTAACCCTCAGAACCACGTTCTGCCCTGGGATTTCACACTTGGAGAACAGACTACCAGACCCCTCTCCTCATGAAGGACGGCTGGCTGAGGGATGGTGATCAAACCAAACACTGCAGAGCCCCATGCACAAACCTGTTTCAATTAAATCTCTCCCCAGGTTTCATACACAAGTGGAGGATCTTGTCTGACCGGGAGAAAATCCAGAGTTTTCTTTTCTAGTTAAGTGAGGAGCAAGTACAGGGGCAGACAGAATTGATGAGTCTCTGGAGAGGGCAGGGAGAAGAGCATGGGAAGGGAGGGTTTGGGTGCTCCATCTCCCCAGGGTGTCCTGCATTGCCTGGAAAAGGTCAGTGTGTGGGACCCAGCTGTAGCCCAGAGCAGAGCACCAGCTCAGCAGCTCGCACTGACCTTGGCAGGATTGCTGGGAGCTGTTTTTCACGTGGATAAACTGCTCTTAGTAATTTTTTTTTTTTTTTCCTGATGGAATGAGATGGGAAGGGCTGCAGTGAGCATCCCTGCTCACAACATCGATCCAGGAGCCAGGCTGGGTTGCTCCTGGCACACAGGTGGAGAACTGTGCCAGGATAGGGACAAAACAGAGAGCAGCAGAGAAATGCCAGAACCAATTCCTGCTATGGTGCACTCCCACTTCCTTTACCGGCAGTTATTTCTATTTAAACGTGTTTGTTTTTACCTGTTCACAAGAACGAAGGGGAAGCACAGCCAGCCGAGAGCAGCATCCCTTGCTCGGGGCACCTTCCCATCTCCGCAAGCCTAAAATCCCACTCAGAGCGCCCCGGCTGCGGGGGAGCAGGGGCGGGAGGGCCCAGCACTGCCCGGGGCAGCCTGGCGTGCAAAGGGAGCGCTGCGGGAACGGGACCGGGAGCGCTGCGGGAGCGGGACCGGGAGCGGTGCGGGACCGGGGGTGGTTCGGGAGCAGGAGCGGTGCGGGACCGGGACCGGGACCGGGACCCGCACCGGGGGCGGTGCGGACGGTGCGGACCGTGTGGAACCGGGAGAGGTGCAGGACCGGGGGTGGTGCGGGCAGTGCGGAACCAGGAGCGGTGCGGGACCGGGGGTGGTGCTGGACCGGGACTGGCTGCGGTGCGGGTGGTGCGGATCGTGCGGAACCGGGAGCGATGCGGGAGCAGGAGCGGTGCGGGACCGGGACCGGGACCGGGACCGGGGGCGGTGCGGGACCGTGGGTGGTGCGGGACCGGGACTGGTGGCGGTGCGGGCGGTGCGGAACCGGGAGCGGTGCGGGAGCTGGAGCGGTGCGGGACCCGGACCGGGACCGGGGGCGGTGCGGATCGTGCGGAACCGGGAGAGCTGCGGGAGCGGGAGAGGGGGCGGTGCGGACGGTGCGGAACGGGAACGATGCGAGCCCAGGACCGGCAGCGGGACCGGCAGCGGCGCGGGCGGAGCGGCGGGCGGGCAGTGCCGCCTGCTGGGCAGCGCCGGGCCGGGCCGAGCGCGGGGGATGCGGTTCAGCCTCCCAGGGCACGGCGGGTCTGCCTCTGATGGCTCTGGAGCCACGGGAAGGGGAGGCGGACACCCCTCAGCTCCAGCAGCGGCGGGAGCCCCGCGGGGCTGCTGCTGCTGTCTCACGGAATTTCACAGAAGGAAAACTCCCCCAGCCTGAAAAATCATTGAGACAGCCGTCACCTTCCTCCTGTCTTGGAAGAGGAAGGATGGATGGATGGATGGACGGATGGATGGATGGATGGATGGATGGATGGATGGGGAAGGGTCTGGAGGACGGATCTGCTGCGGGAACGGGGGGAGCTCATCCTGGAGAGAAGGAGGTTCGGGGGGACCTTTTCCCTCTCTGCAGCTCTCTGGAAGGAGTTGTACCGAGGGGAGGGTTGGTCTCTTCTCCCAGGTAACAAGTGACAAGAGGAAAACGGCATCAAGTTGCAGCAGAGGAGATTTGGATTGGGTGTTTGGTGAAAGTTTTTCACTGAATGTGTTATCAAGCACTGGAACGAGCTGCCCAGGGCAGTGGTGGGGTTGCAGGAGTGATTTATCCCAGCTCGAGGCGTTCATCGGATCATGGACATGGGGAATGGATCAGGACCACCACTGATGCCTTCCTCTCAGTCCTGGGCAGACAGCACAATGTCCCTTCTTAGCCAGCTTGGAGGGGAGAGCAATAACCCACTGAACACGGTGGTGAACTGGATAAATCTGTTTTTAAAAATACCCCAGCAAGGAAAAGAAGAAAAAGGAGAGAAGTTGAAATGCATTCCCATAAAGAGGCCCCTCAGACTGTAGGGAGGTTGCCTGGGATTGGCAGAAATGAAGGAGGGAGGGAACTTTCATGGACTGTAAAATAATCACCTCCTTCTGACAGTCCCTTGATAAGCAAAATGTGCAGAAGTCCTGCCAAAAATAATGAAGTCCTCAATTCCTTTTCTTCCCACGAAGATTTTTTTTTTCCCTCACATTGCATGACACCATTACAGGATCCACCTTCAATTATTGGGCTTTGAATACCTTTTACATTGCCTGTTTCCACTGGACATTTTCACCCTTATCTCGTGCTGGGTGTGTTTGAGGGGCTGGCAGAGACACATATTTCACACTTAGGGCAATCCCATATCTGAAAAAAAAACCCAAAAAATAGTTTTGTCAGCTCTGAGCAAAGTGCTCCTCTGAGCAAGTTGTTGAAGTAAATTAAAATTTATAGTCTGCATTTGACCCAGCCCTGGAATTTCTTTGCTCTTACCATCCCCTGGCTTGCTGTTGCCTCCTCACCGTGCTACAGAAAGATGGATAATTGCTGAGGTCCATTAGATCTCAAAATTATGTTTGTCAGTCTTTTGTTCAAGTCACTCTTGACAGGTAAATGCACGTATTGATCTGGTGATACGCAGGCAGGCAGCCTCAGACTTGAATTGTTCTGCTGCAAGGAAGAAATCTGAGCCCTGCAAGCAGCTCTGGATCTCTGCAGAGGTTTCCGTGTGAAGGTTCAGCCCTGCCTGAGTGTTTGCAGGAACACCCAGGGCAGCGCTCAGCACAGCAGCCTTTTATTAACTCCACAGGAGTTTGGTTAATGACTCCAAGTGGCATTTGGGTACCAGACCCAGCAGTCTCTGCTTTTTGCAGAGTTAATCCCTTTTGTTGCCACACTTCTGTTCAGTACGAGAAGGAGGTTTTACACAATAATCTTCAAAAGTGCACTGAAATTACCCTTAGAGTGCAAGAGTTACATCCCACAGAGCAATGGAGCAGAAGGGAAGCTGTCCCAAGAGCAGATCAGTTCTTCTGGGAGGCTGGCAGCTCCCACTTGTTTTGTTCAGGCAAATTACAGCTCTGATGTCACCAGCACCACGATGTAGGTAGGAAATCTGGGAGCAGTGGTTTCCCAGAGGAAGAAGTTCAGAGCCCAGCTTGGGTTCACCCAGGTCAGGGGCTGGGTTTGAAATAGCACAGCAATCTGGGAGAGAGATGATGTCACCATTTCTGCTCACTTTCAGTCCATCAGAAAGAGCAATGAGTGGTTCCCTTATTGCCTTTCAGACCAAACAATTCCAGTAACAGACCACTGCAACTCCTTTGATTCCTGATGCTTATGAATCTGCACATGCTGAATCATCCTCACAGCACAGAGCACTGCTCTCAGCTCTCAGACCCTCCAGGCCTCCCTGTGCATCAGCCTCCCACCCAACTCACTAGTAAAATGACATTTTCTGTTTATCTCTAGGCTTTATTTGTAAAATTTTGCAAGAAGTAAATTAGTGCAAGTTGAGTCATGAGTATAAATCTCTGTCTCAGGGGGAAAAAACTTCTCTCACCACACAAAGGTTCCTCTGTTGCGTGTGTAAGGGAGAGAGGCAGGAAAGGTAGGAAGTCCCACAAGCTCAAAGCAAGAGGGAACTGTGCTGGGAACCCAGCTGGCTGCAATGCAGGATCCAAAAGCTCCAGAAATAGAGACATGCACATCAGATTCTTCCCCCTCACAACCTTCTGCTGTGGCATTGCCTTCATGGTAGTTGATAATTTGAAGGTGGTTTAATCCATGCCCTTTTCATGAACCTGAGCAGCACCTTCTCTGCAGTGAAATGTTTTTAGTTGCTATCTGGTCTGTAAGCAGTGCCCATTTATAGTGCTGGCTTTGGAAACACAGCTTCACTCCTCAGTCCACCACAGCAAAACTCATTCCAAGCATTACTGAAGTCTTGCTTCAATCCTGTTTGGGGGATTTAAGTGGGATGGGCTATTTGTGCAGGTTCTTCCCAGGGCCAGATGTGCCCTGAATGTGTGAAAAAGGCAAAAAAAGGATCCTGGCAGTCTCACATGCAGCTCTGCAGTTCACAGCCAGGAGCTCAGAGGGAACAGGGGACAGCTTGGGTGTTCAGAACACAGCATAGGGACAAGCCTTCACACTTTTGAAAGGAGGCTGTGAAGTTGTGGATAGATTTAGCAAATCCAGCAAGCAGTAGAGACTCTTGGAAGGGAGATATTTGGGGAGTTCCTTTGCTCCTTTATCTCAAGCAAAGTTTACTGTAGGAATTTTTGAGCCAAAATGCAAGTTCTGCTTGCATCCTTTGGGTATCACAGCTTTCTGTTCTGCCTTGAACATTATCACCAACACTTCAGGAGTTGTCTAGGCTGTGCTGCACACCCTGCTCATACCAAACTTGCTGCTGGATGTGCTGAACTCCAGTGGGACCTCTCCAGAAAGCACCTTTTCCAAGATTCTCCCGTGAAAATTATTGATCTATTAATAACAGCATTTAGTGCAGCACCACGCTCTTCAGGGAAGAGAGTTTGATCCATTAATTCACAAATCCTCCTGTAAACAGCACACAACATTCTCCTGACTCGAGCTCAGGGCCCTTCTGAGTGCAGAGGGATATGATTACATCACCCAGCTGCTTTCAAATACTTTGTCTTTCAAATACTCTGTGTCAAGCAGGAGAACCCGAGTCATTCTCCAAGGCACTCAGGGCTGCTGAGCAATGTTTGCCTCCCGAGGGGCAGCAGCTGATTTGCTGTAACCGTGAACGTGCAGCAAGAGCAGAGGGTTGTGTCACCCACCAGGGCGAGCACATGGCAATCCAAAGCAGGGAACTCTGACACTCTGCTCCAGCAGCAGCCAAAAGAAACCAGGGCTCCGAACTGGAACTCTCTGGAGGCAGATTAAAGCCATCGCAGGCTGCACAGCTGGTGGCACCGACAGCTTGAGTCAAAGCTGTCTCCCGGGTTTGGGATGCAGGAGCGATGGGGATGGATGTGCCAGCAGGGAGCAGGAGTGATCCAACACGTGGATGCGGTTAGGAAGGGTTTCATCATTCCCTACACAAGTAACACAAGCAGCTGCGGGTGTTCTCTGAGACAGATGGAAGACGAGGGAGAAGGTGAGCTCAGGGTAATGTGTACTCCCAAAAGTTCAGTGACTGGTCTTTATACGGATGTGGTGAGTGTGAGCCTGAGCTCCAAAGAGTGCTGGTGCCCCCAGGTGTGCTGATTGCAGGAGAGAATTTAAAAAGATAAACTAGGATAGGAAATTTGGGACAAGGATTAGAGCCTGTTCAGGAAAGAAGGGACAGCAAGTTCTGGATGCACATTGCACTTCTGTGTCATCCTCCCAGACTTCCAGAGATCATCCTGGTCCCTGTGAGGTCTATTGGACCCCCATGCCCACCCTGCTTAGGCTGAAAAAACGTGTACAGCAATTTCTGGTGCCTTATCTTAACACCAGTAGTTCCTCCAACTGGAAGCTGCACTTCTGGTTCCCAGCCTAAATATACTTATGACCTGTTTATCTTTGCTTGATTCGGGGCCATGATTTAGCAAAAAAATATAACAGCCAGCCCACATAAGTACTTTAAAATGCTGTCTCATATCAGATGCTTAGACCAGATCCTGCAGTTCTTGCATGGAGAAAAATCCTTGTGACCTTGATGACTCTACTCCCCAAATAGTATTGGAATAAGGATTTGCAGGCTTGTCCTGTTTCACACCAGCTCCTTATTTCAGCAGCCCCTGACTGCTCAGACATGTATCCAAACAACCCAGGGCTTCCTTTAAGGTAGAGCAGAAGCTCCAGGAGCAAAATGAGTGTGAGTTTAGTATTGGTGATTCAGAGTAACGTTTTTACATCTGTGCAATAATGTCACTGTAAATGCAGAGCTGCCTGCCTTTCCCTTTGTCCAGGGATTTCGTGGTGGTTAAGGCTGGAAAAGGCTTCAGCCAGAGCTTGAAGCTGCTGTGCAGCAGCAGGGTGGAGAGTCCAGCCTTCCTCCAAAACAGCATCCCTGTGTATGAATGAGAGAACACACATGAGCTTGGGCTTCCTTCACTCCCCACTCCAGGGATTCCCTCACTGCAGAAGACAGGGAGAAAAGGTTGCTCAGGGTCGTACCCAGTCACTGCCTTTCGTGGGAGTGATGCTGATGTGCCACTCGTCTGTTTTATCATCAGATTCCCTGAAACACTGCACTGTGCTCACTGTACTCAAACACTGTGAGTTGTCAGACACAGATAAAAGCTCCCCAACATTAACAGCAGCAACGTTCCAGCCGCTAAATTCAGCTTTGAAGTTAGCAACCCACTAAGCCACGGAGGCTGCTCCTTTCTGCGCTGACTCAGTGGGACGATTTACATCCCACAGCTATTTTTACAGGGAAAGAATGAGGAAAAAAGCCACACATTTATTTTTCAAAATCCAATCTTGGGTTCTAGAGAATTGTTTGCAGCAAGCCTAGATAGGTTTCCATGCCTATTCATCCCCTGGCTTCTTTGATGAGCTTGCCAGCAGGAAGGATTTTAATTCCTTTTTATCCCAAACTATTTTTTCCACAGCTGTGATGTGAAATGGCTCTGCCAAATAATTTAGGCTCAAAATCTGACCTATATTGAATAGTGCAAGATGCCGAGCATGTTCTTGGGATTTTAAGGGCAGAGTTTGTATTTCGCTGCAGGATTTTTAATGGAAGCCTAGAAGAAAACATTGTCTTACATCTCCTATCTTAATCCTATTATTATTATTATATGTTACTAATACTATAAGATATGTTAATGGCCCACTTGCAACAGCATACAAAAAAGGATCTTATGAAACAGCCATATGAAAAGACATAGAACCTGTATTTTATAGGACAGTTTCACAACCTATCTTCTACTCAGTGCCCATATTTCAGGTCATATCACCAAACATCAGTTTGATTGCTGGTGTGGACTGCAGGCAATATTAAGAGTTGCCATGTGGCTTCTTTAAACCTATTTTAAGGCACAAAAAGCATTCACCACTCCGAGAGTCCAGCGTTGCAAATACAGTAATTGCAACTTCTGACGGCAAACCTCTCTAATGGCAAATTTGCACTGTACTTTAAAATATGTACTGTGTGGGCAAAATCCTGCTTGGGAGCACAAGCTGCTTCAGGGCATGAGAGGTGGGAAGCATGGGAAGGCTTCATTTCGGTTTCAGAGGAACACAGAGGCCACCAGCACCCACACACTGCTGTTCTCAGCTCCGAGGGCTTCTTCACACCCAGCACAGCTCCTGAACCTCCCCTGCCAGGCCCAACGGCGTGGACATTGTCAGTGCACATCAATGTCCTCTGAGGAAAGGAAAGGAAAGGAAAGGAAAGGAAAGGAAAGGAAAGGAAAGGAAAGGAAAGGAAAGGAAAGGAAAGGAAAGGAAAGGAAAGGAAAGGAAAGGAAAGGAAAGGAAAGGAAAGGAAAGGAAAGGAAAGGAAAGGAAAGGAAAGGAAAGGAAAGGGCAAAGCTTTCTGCCATAGCAGGCGCTCAGAGCATCATCCCGGGATGCGGCAGACGTGGGTTTAAGTGCCTGAGGGGAATGTTTATCCCGTGCAGTATAAACACACCGGCCCGGGAAGCAGCGTATTGCGCAGAGATGCCTTGAGTCACTTTGTGGAGATAAATGCTGGGTTTATGTCCTCCCAGCCCCGGGTCTGCCTTGCCCATATACGGCCCAGGATCAGCACTGCCTTGGCTTTGCTTCAGGAGCTGGAAGCGTGGGGATCCATCCCTCCGCAGGGGCTCGGGTGCTGCCGGTGAGTCTCGGGGCTGCTCACGGGGCTCCGCGCCCTCGGGGCCGGCGGATCGGGGTCCCC
Source organism: Phylloscopus trochilus trochilus (assembly GCA_016584745.2). Taxonomy (NCBI): domain Eukaryota; kingdom Metazoa; phylum Chordata; class Aves; order Passeriformes; family Phylloscopidae; genus Phylloscopus; species Phylloscopus trochilus. The sequence goes on along the minus strand of WQNJ02000005.1, from coordinate 3,108,510 downwards.
ATCAGCCCTCCGAGCCCGCTGGGATGGAGCAGGAGGATCAACGACCTTCATCCGCTTTTACAGGAGCGCTTTGACGTCCTCGATGGGTTCAACAGATGTGTCCTCCCGCCTCCAGGAAGGCCAGGACCTCTTGGGAACGGGCGGCCACCGGTGTTACTGACGGCGGGGAGAGGAGGGGAGGAGAAGTTTTTTTAAAAGTAACACAAAGGGACACGGCGGGTGGTCGTGCGGGGGCACGGGGGGTGTCTGCACGGGGACACGGTGGGCTCGTGGCGGCGGCAGGGAAGTCGCCGAGGGAGGAAAGGGAGAGGCGGCGGAGGGCCCGGAGGTGCCGGGGCCGCCCCGACCCCGCGGGGCTCCCGGCGCTGCCCCCGCCGGCGGCGCCAGGACCCGGCGCGGCCCCGCGGGCTGGGGGCGGGGCCTGGCGCGGGCAGCCAATGGGCGCGGGGTCACCGCCGGGCTCATTTGCATTCGGGCGCGACGCAGCCAATGGGCGCGCGAGCCGCCGGCCGCGCTGCGCTCCAGCAGCCCCGCCCGGGCGGCCGCGGCTCATTCGGAGAATGGCCGCAGCCACGGCGTGCGGCTCCCCGCCTCCCCGCCCGCCCCGCGAGCAGCCGCCGCCGCGCAAGCGGGGCGACTCCCGGCGGCGGCAGGCCGCCCTCTTCTTCCTCAACAACATCTCTCTGGACGGGCGGCCGCCCTGCCCGCCCGCCGAGAAGCCGCCGCTGCCCGCCGGCCCGGGCGACGGGGAGGAGGCGGCGGCGGAGCCGGCCGGAGCCCCCCCGCGTCTTCTGCCCCCGCCGCCCGTATGCCAGCCGCCGCCCGCCCTGCTGCTGCCCGGCGTGCCCGCGCTCGCCGCCGCCGGAGCCAAGGGGGATGCGGATCCCGCCCGCGGGGGCATCTTCCTGCCGCAGCTGCTGCTGGGCGGCCCGCTGTGCCCGCCGCCCCCGGCGCCGCCCGCCCTGCCGGGGATGCTGGCGGCCCCCAAGCCGGGCGCCCCGGGGCTGCTGAGCCCCACGCAGAGCGCGGCGGGCGGCGGCTTCGCGCTGGAGGCGCAGCGGCAGAGGTGAGTGAGGGGACGGGGCTCGCCGGGCCAGCCCACAGCCCCCGCCCCCGCCGCGCTGACCCCGCGGGGCGTGGGAAGCGCCGGGACCCCCGCGGGCCTGGGAAGAGCCGGACTTTCCCAGGGCCCTCGGCCGGCCGGCGGCTCCGGGAGGGGGGAGCGGGGCATGGGAAACAGGCGCCCCCGGGGACAGCGGCCGTGGGAGGCGGCGCCGGCCCCGCGGTGGCCCCGGGAGGGAGCACCTGCCCCGGCGGCCCGGCCGGAGGTGCGCGGGGATCCGGCCGGGGAGCGCTGCCCGGCCCCTCGGCAGCGCCGCTCGGGCCCGGGGACGCCGAGGATGCCCCGGCCGGCGCAGCGGCGGATGAGGGGGATCTGCGGAGGGGATCTCTCGCTGAGGCTCTGTCTGCAGGTCTGCTGTACCCTGAACCCTGCCTTCTGCTTTTCCCCAGCCCGTTTCTGCTTTTTCTCGCTTTCCGGATGAAGCTTGTAAGGTCACTGCTAGGCAGGACGCTTCCTCCGTGCACCGGCCACAGTGCTGGTGTCGTGCCTTCTCCTGCTCTGTGCTGCTTGTCTCTGCAACTGAGTATTAATGGATTGTTTGTGCACAGGGAACTTGGAGTCAGCCTCGGGGGAGGATGCTCTGGCCTTCAGAGCAGGATTACCATTGCATTTCCAAGGGATTTCTGTCAGACTGCGAGTGTTGGTTTTCTAATTGACTGGAAAGCAGGCTCTTGCTCAGATCTTGGGGATCTGAGCTCTGAAAGAACTCTTTTCAGGCCGTTTCTTGCATAAACAGCTCTGTAAAGTGAGCTGGCCCTCTGAGCCTGCAGATAGGCAGCTGTATCAAAGGCTTTAAGTCTCTGTGGTCTTTACAGTGGCTTCGAGAGCTTTGTTAGTGAACTGAAATAGAGATGTTGTCAGTGCTTTAAGGCTGGGGAGTTTGCTGATGCAGTTGATGGGTATCCCCTTGCAGTGGAGATGTCCTGTGTATCCCCAGCTTGCGGGTTCAGGTGAATTTGAAGAGAGGTAACTGTTTTTCAGTAATGTGGGGGAGTCCTCATGTCTTTTCCCTCCTGGGGTGTTTTCCTCTTGAACTGTTATTTACCACTCATTGCTTTTCTTGTCATGGAAGGGACCTTTCCCTCCTTGTTTGTTGGAGAAATTGAAGCTGTGGCTGCCTGCTTGGTGCCCTGTACTGTGCAGTTGTGTGCCGCTTGTTGAGCAGGAAAGCCTGGAGTGAGGGTGTTGCTGTGGAACAGCTCCTACCCAGCACTCCTAGTCCACAACAGCCAGCACTGGAGGTGCTTGGTGATTTAATTTCATTGATTTAATATTGTAGGCAAAGCTCTTGGGAGCAAGCTTTGCATCAAAAATTTTAAAGCACAGTTCCCTTTGTGGATGTGGCTTTCGTTGCTTTCCGTGCCTGTGCGTATGGAGTTCTGGAACGATGATTCTTCCCCTTCCCATGCCAAGTCAATACGGCACTAAGAAAATATTCCTAGGATCTTCTCATTTGTTGTCCTTCCTGCCTCTTTCCTTGGCACCAGGTTTGAGGTGTTCCACTACAGTAATTCTCATCAATCTGGCTGAAAAGAATGGTGAATCAGAAGTAAAAGGTAGAGAGAAATGCAAGAGGCAATCAAGGGAATCAAAAAGCTTCTGTCTGAGTAATGACAAAATAAACCATGATTTTTTTGCTTGGAAGGTTTGGCTGGAAGGGGATATTATATTGTATTGATCAGTTTGCATGCTACTTCTGAGGGTGGTTTGGAGTGAGAGTTCATCTGGTTTTCATCTTGAAAGAGAAAGAACATCCGTTGAAACCATCAGACAGAAGATCAACATCTTTACATGGACACACACATCTTCTGACAAAAGGAGAGTTTTGTGCTGCCTGTGAAGATGTGTTAGACCCATGTACCTCACCCCAGTCACACTGGGCACAGGAGTGGGTGAAATGGATGATCCTTCTGTGATGACAATTTTGCTGTCAACTTGCAGGATTAGGGACTGAGCATTTTTATTTTTCACTGGACAGTTTCATGCTTTGATCTGACAGAATATCTCTCCATGGCCACTGAGCAGAGGCATCTCTTCTTGTTGTAAATACACCAGGAATGATTCAGGGAATCACCAGAGGAATGTCCTTCAGGACAGTGGTGCTTTTACTCCTTCCCCTTCTGCGTTGGGTGAGCTGTTTGCAAACTAAGATTCCAAAGTCAGCAATTACAAAATGGATCTTCTTTTGCTGGGACTTGGGAAGCTGAGGATTGTTTTGCCATACAGCAATGTTGCTGTTCTAGATCATTAACTGCCTGCATCGTGCAGAGGTACAGGGAGGTAAAGTTGGTGGAGGGAAGAGGGAATGTGCACTGCCACCCTGGGCTTTTCATCTTTGGTGCCCACTTTAGGCAGCTGTTCTCTTCAGAGTCCTTCTTGAGTCACTGTCAAGAGCTGCTTTGAATTTCCCTGAGATGCACAAGGATCACTGGCTGCAGGGTCTCCAGACTCACTCTTTCTGTGTTCAGTGACCAGCCTTGTGCCATGTCTGGGGATTTTGTTGTGCTGGGGCTTGCCCTGATCCGTGGAGATCTCTATCTATAATCAGTATCTCTATCTACTGACAGTATCACTGGGCAGAGTTTTATTACAAAACTTGGTCTTGTTTGACTTGATTGAGAGGTTGCAAGGAGCTGATGAGACCGGCCAGCATGGCTCAGGGCAGGGTGTGGCAGCACCTCTGCTCGAGTTGGGGGTGAGTTATTGGTAACAGGGAGGATCTGCAGTACAGCCCAGGGAGTGAGAGATCTGCTCACCTGATGGAACCTGATGGAGTTCTTCCGTAGTTGTCAGGTCCTTTAGGATGGAAACTTAGCAGAGGAAGCACCATTCAAATCTGAATGCTCATGTGCTGTCTGAGCGTTGTAAACTTAATGACTTTAACCTTCCACTTTCATTTTCCTAAGGAATCTTCTGTTTACAGGGTCTTAAATTACAATGCTGTGTTATACCAGCTTGCCTGATCTGCTTGCCATCCCTCTTCCCTTCTCCTTTTCCATCTTGCTCTGTTCTTTTGTTCTTTCAAAGAACGAGCCTCACAGGAAGCGGTGGAGGGAGGCAGCAAACAGGGAACAAATCGGCATTTACAGATTTATAATGAATTTCTGCAGCTGGGTCTGAAACTGGCAGAGCTTGCTGAGGAAACACAGATAGCAGAGAGCCCTGGCAATAGCCAGGTTATGAAAGCATGAAAAATAGAAACAACAGCCCTGAATGTCAATGCTTGTTGTGCTTCTGAGGTTTCATTATAGCGTAATGTAAAAGCAGCTGGTTTTGCCATAATTTGCTGCATTTTGCTGGGCCTAAGAATAAACACAGAGACTAAATTATTTGTGACTGATGCTTTAATGTCCTTGGAGTTCAGTGGTCAGGGAGCTGAACTGAGTGTTCGTGATAGCTCAGTCATTTCTGATTTATCAGCAAATTTAGGTCATTTTGAAAGTGGGAGTTTAAACAGTAGTTGATAACAGCAACACTTTGGACCTACTCTGCCTTTGAATGTTAATTGGATGCCAGATTGCTGACATAGGTGTGATCAGATTAGTTCCGTGGGTGGAACAGCAGAAATGCTTCGTCAGGGTTTTATACTTATGGTGGTTAATGTGTTGTTTTGTCCTACTGTCAGCTTAGCTGCTGTTGTCACTTCAAGCAATATAAATATTTTTATTAAAAACCCTCCGCTAATAAACAGATATTAGTGAGATGGATGAAATAAAAAGCCTTAGTTTAAATTTTCAACCTAATTTGGAATAAGCTGGGCACATGGTGCTTTTCAAGAAGCTGTGAGCTCTGTCAAAGATGGCAAGCCTTGACCTTTCAGAGGTGAACAGTAGCCTGGGATGTGCTGCTCGAGGCTGAGAATGAGCATATTCTAAACCTGAACTTCATTTAAAAGTCAGCTGGAATGTTAAGGCTGCAGGGAGGTTGCTTCAGCAGATTTCTCTCATATTCTTGACTGCAGGTGAATTGCACGTGTCCAGTATTAAGTGTTCTGTAGCTGCCTGTAGACATTCCCAGCCAGGTACATTAAGCAGAAGAAGTAAGTTGTATGCCTAGCAGGAAACTTGGAGATCAGAAAATCCACGTCCTTGTATCCTGTGCACTCCTGTGAATGGGTCTGGGTCAGGCAATTGACCTCTTCAGTTTGGACAGTCCAGAGGCTTTAAGTATCTTTGCTCTCCAGGCAGGAGTGGTCTGTGCACAATTAACTGTTCTTGCAGCTGATTTTACCTGTGGATGCATTCTGCAGCTTTTCAGAGTGATGGTGCAGGAGGCCTGGCAGCAGGTTTTGGGATGCTGCAGGTTTTGGGATTCCAGCTCAAAGCTCCTCTCTGCAGGAGGTGATGAGGGTGGTCAGAATCATGTTGCCTTGCTTCAAGTCAAGGACTCATCAGCCAGGAATGAAAACACTAAGTTAAATATAAAAAACAGAATAACTAAATTTTGGGAATCCCATTCAGACCTCCAGTGAGCAAGTCCTGTAGGAGTGTTACAGTATTAAAAGTAATTATTAAGTTATATGTGGTATATTAAATATATAGTATATTAAATACTGTGTTCTCCTATTTTCCATCTGTCAACCAGTTAAAGCTGTGAGGCTGTCAGGCTGAGCAAGCTTGAAGATATTTTTGAGCCTTCTTTTGAAGGTTGTTCTGAAGGTGTCTGGCTCTGTAGTTGGAGTTTTAAAAATGCACAATGAAATTTGGGCTCTTTAATAAGCACAAGGTATTGTTGATAGAGCAGATGACTGCAGGTGAAGGGTGCTCAACTAAAGCCACTCAGTCAACCCAGTTCTTCAGACAGAGCTCCAAACTCCTGACATTTGTTTTACAGCTGTTGTGTATTTAACCTCTGTCATTGGAATTCACCTGGAATTACTGTAACCTACTGTAATAGGAATTCACCTGGAATTACTGTAACCTACTGTAATAGGAATTGACCTATTCCCTGAAAAGATATTAAAGGAGGAACCTTCAGCTGGCCCTGTTTCACAAGACATCCCAAGCCCGTAAAACTCAAGGCTTGCTGTCAGCTGACCCCGCTGCTGAGGCTGTGATCCTGGGAGCTCTTCTCCAGGGAATGCTCCTCTTGTGCTCAGCTGGTGGAACCCAAGCTGCAGACCTGCCTCAGAGCTGGGTAGCTGGTTCATTTTGGAGTCCCCACAGCATGGGCTGAACTGCTGCGGGTCAGGGCTGCTTGCTCAACAGCAAGGACAGATTTGCACTTGCTCTGTTGTGGTTACTGCAGTTTAAGCATAAAATTTTGCCCTAGTAAAGCTACAACCTCTTGACTGTGCATTGAAAGGGAAGACTGATGTAATGGGAAAAACCAGGTGCACATAAAAACATTGTGGGACCTCTCTAAACTTGCTTTGACTGGGTTTTCTCCACTCACCAGTTTTAATTTTCTCCTTCCCAGTTAAGAGCTTCTCTCTTTCTTCTTTTAATTTTTTTTCTTCTTTCTTCCTTTATTTTTCAGCTTGGGAGCTTATTGTGCTGAAGGCTTTTATTTAGCAAGGCACATGATGAAATGACAGCATCATCTCTCAGTGAAGTGCATGAATATTTCCAGCATAATGCCCACAGTGTCATCAAGGACACACTTTGCATTTCACGTGCCTGTTTTGGTCAGCAGTTCAGTGCTGAGTAAGCAGAGCACAAAGCACAGGGGGCAACAAGGTTGGTGAGCTATGAACACCTCCAGAAACTGGGAGAAATTTGGAGAAATGCTGGTGGTGTTCTGGCCAGCACATCTAATCTGCTTTGTGAGAAGCAGCAGGGATTTTAGGAGTGAGCTTTAGGAGAGGGCCGTGGGCACAGCAAACCTTACATCTGGTTTGGCGGTTCTGTCGCAACAGCTGGGCTTTCACAATACTTACTGGAAGGCATTATTTTCTCCTTGCATTGTCTAAACACTCTGAGCACCAAAACAATGTGATTTATGAAACTCAATGAATATAAAGCTCATTCTCTATTAGGTCTTAATCATATGTGGTTGTGAATCAGCAATGAAGGAGCAGCTGCTGTGAAGATTATCTAATTTCTTTCCTTGTTAGTATTTAAAACTCTCCAGGCTTAGTGAGCTTCCCACTTACTCGGCCTCCACCTTCATTCAGATTATACTTCATTTCTGCTCATTCTCATCTGTTCCACAGGCTGTGTGACACATTCTTCCCCTGCATGTGGCTTTACTGGTGTTGGAGAGTGCAGGGTTTTCTCCTGGCTGCTTGGGACCAGCAGGAAAGCCCCTGGTGCCCTTTCAGTTCTGCAAACAAACCTTGAGTAGGAGCACAAAGGTGAAGGAATTAGGCCTCCTCCTTCATCCTGGGCTCTCACAGAGGGGCCTGCTCTGTAGCCTAAAAGTACTTTTCATGCTGATGTGGCTGATTTCAGTTTACCCTTTAAAGTGAAGGTTACTGGATGAATAAACTAGCCCTGCTGTGAGACTTGTATTCATTCTCTGGCAGGCTTCGATGTCAGAAGGAGCTCCTGGGATGGTGGCCTGCAGTCCAAGTGCATGTTTGTGGTGCCATAAGCAAAACAGCAAGTAGCTGACTTTGTGAAGAAGGAGCACTGAGCTGTACACTTACTGTTTGTGAATCAAAGTGTCTTTCTTCTCTGCCACTGCCTCTCAAGGAACATCTGAGCTGAACTCATCCACCCATGAAAATGGCTTGCTCAGTGCTGGGCACTTCATGGCACAGATCCTTTGTGAAGTCATTTGTTTTACCAAAGACATGGTTTTGATGTGATTCAGTGTAAATGCAGTCTCAGGCTTCCTTTGGCTTTAATTACTGAGAACTTGTTGCTATCAGTGAGCTGTACTCAATCTGCTTTTGAGCAGGAAACTCATTAGTGCGAGCGCCGAGGGTGGTGAGGCACAGGGCACTGATAGCAGAACAGGGATGCTCCCACTCACACACTCTGGGATGCAAGCCTGAAATCAGTGAATGTCTCCTGGGCTGCAGGAGAAATGGCAGCTACTGAAAAGTAAGCTTAAATACGAGGAGTAGCTTTTTTTAATCCCCCAATGCCTGTATTTTACCTAGTGAAGCCCAAGCACACTAAGCAAACAGTTCCTATCTGTTTGTTGTCTTGCCCGTAAGGAATAAAAACCATACAGCTTAATCTTTAAAATATGTCTTGGAAAAACAAAGCTGACAGGTATATCTTCCTGTTGTAAATAGGATTTAGGATCTGGATTTCTTGTGCAAATTACCTTTGACAGTTGTTTTTTAAGCTAGTGCTTCCAAAAACCAATAAACAATTTTTTTCCTTGTTATATTAATAACTCAGCCTTTCGACAGATGTGATCATGCTGAGGCCTGTAAAGGACATTACAAAGGGACATCACATTAAAATAAAACTCAAGTGAGAAACAGGAAACCAAATTCTATTAGGCCCTAATTTTACACAGTAATTAAAAATCCTTGACCTCCCTCATTCCATTCATCTATTAGCAGCACGGATGGCTAAAGAGCAACAGAGGATATCAGCCCTGCTGCTAATTTTAGCCCAGTGCCTGGGGTGTGTGCCTGTGTGTGCACACAGCATCAGCAGGGCCATGGAGATGCAGCTCCACTGGAAACAAATCCACACTGCTGGGCCCCTTGGAGGAGGGCTCAGGCCATGTCCAGCTTTGGCAGCAGCTTTGAACACTGCTGTTGCAGGGCTTGGTGATCCTGGGGGTGATGAGAATAAGGGATCAGAGCATAGGATGAACTCGGGGTGCTGTGTTGGTGGAAATAGTTGGAGAACCAACAGAAGGTTGAACTCTGGCTGTGTGGTGGGCTCAGAGTGCAGCCCTGTGCCTGAGAGGGATGGGGATTAATCAGGATGGGGGAGAACCACTGTGAGATTTTAGAAACTTCCAGTTTCACCCTTCAGGAGGCCAGCTGGTGTGTTCACCTGCTATGGCAGAAATGCAAGAAACAGAAAGGCAAAATGGAGAGGAGCTTCAAAGTGGCCAAATGGCAGCTGCACACAGGCTTAAGAGAGACCATTGGCCACTGTCAGGCCCAGTACTGGGGGTTAAGGCTCAACATTAAGGGGTTAAAATGAGATTTGTGAGGGCTGTTTGTTGCAGAATCTGTGAGTGCAGACTGGGGTCATGGGTGCCCAAAGGAGCCTTAGAGGACTGTCAGTGGCCCAGGAGCAGGAGTAGAAGGGGTTTGTCTGTGCCTGAAGCCACATCTGACAGCACAGGGCCAGCATCATCTCTTGCATTCAGTACCTGCTAAAGAATAGTCAGCTTGCACACTTCAGCTGCAGGAACATCCCAAAGCTTTACCCTTGTCCTCCTGGGTGTTTGCAGGTAGCCCAATGCAGGTGGGAAAAGGGAGAAAACTCTTGGCAAGCCATCAGAAAGGTCAGCATTCTCTAATCTGGGGCAGGGACTTAACAGGCTTTCTCCTTTCCATTCATAAGACAGGACATGTAGGGATTACCATTGCTATACATAGATTGCTCCTAGCTGTGTCCTGTCCTGCTGGGAACACTAAGAGCTGTGTCAGCCTCGGGGCTGGGGATCCCACTGCTGCTTACCAGTGTCCAGCCTCTGCAGAGGGTTTCAGTGGGACCCTGGTATGACCAGAAGAGGACAACTCTGAAGCTGGAAGCACTCAAACATTGGGTTTCCTCAGTGGGAGGTCACAAAGAATAAATGTGTGGGCTGGCTACCGCTTCCCAGGGCAGGAGTCAAAATGTAGCTCTGAAGATAATTTGTTGGGGTTTTTTGTGGAGTTTTTTTAAGTGCATGTTTAGCTCGTCAGGGATTTGGCAGCGGTGTTGGATTGTGTGAGCCCGTGTGTGCACATGGAGATAACGAGCCAAGGCGTAATCAAGAATTCCTCTACTTGATAGCCCCTTATCTCTCTGGGCATGTGTTCTGTGTGTTTTTGCACTCGATGGGTCTCCTCGAGGTGCTGGCTCTGTAAACACAGTTGCTGTTTTTAATGGTCTGGGAGTGTCCTGCTTTGGCCTTTATTGGCTCCTGAAATAAAAGGCCAGGAAGTACCTAAAAATGAGCTCCTGGTCAGGGACATACAAGCACCCAAACCCTCTCTATAGCTTGTCAGAGCAATAGATGGTGCTGGCAAACAGGCATGGTTGAACTTTCTGTTGCAATTACAGCCTGTTGATGGAACCCATGGCCATTTTAATATTGGGTATTTCAATTTCTAATTGCCAGCTCACACATGGGTAAGGCTGCGTAACATAACTCAGAATATGTAGAGATGTTGGTATTCTTAGTATTTAGGTTGCTTTCAGCAACAAACACACTGTGTAAACCACTTAAAATCCTTCAAATTCCATGGACCATAGCAAGAAATGTTATCCTAGGTGAAGCTGCTTAGCAGAGGATGGGTGACTTGACATATTTTTTGTCATCAAAGTTCGCAGTCACTGGAGTGATCCTGTGCAGCCTGTTGTGCAAATGTGAGTTGGCTGCATGAGAAGAGCACTCAAACTGAAGCAAGTGTGCGTGTGTGCAAATATGTAAGTGCAGACTACTCAAAAAGTGTCAAATTCTGCTGCATTCTCCAAGTACTGCACTAGTGACTCTCTCAGAACACGTTGAGGGTGCTGTGTTGCTGTAAAGTGTTGGATTTGGCTTACAAACTGTTCTGGATTAGTAAGAATTCTTTACGTACATCCCGTTTTGAGATTTGAGGGAGCGTGTGTGGCTCAGCGTCAGGGATTCCTCCAAGGTGACAGCTTCGCTGAGGGCAGAAATTATTTACAAGTGTAGCTAAAAATGAAGTTTCCTGTTGGCAGAGTGGGGATGAGTCATTGTGGTTCTGAGTCAAGGGGTGGGATCTTCCCTTCACTGCAGCAGGGTTTTACTTCCAGATCTGCTCTCCGTTCAGGTGTTTGGCACTCCTGCCCCTGTTACTGAGAAAACAAGGGGGTATTCAGAAGGTGTAACACCCTGGATGAGTCTCCACTGTGGAGTTAGGAGTGAGGATCTAGCCATGGCTCTCCCAAGCCATCTTGTTACTCACACCAAGCACCCTTTTACAGAACTATGTGCTTTATTTGTACCAGTGCCCACTGGCATTAGCTGTGTTTTTCCTCCTCTTGCCATACACGGCGTCTTTCTGTCTCCATCCAGGCAGGTCTCCCCTGGGAGGGGAGGAAGACTGTGGATGTTACCAACTGCATTAGAGCCTGGAGGTTTGCAGTTACTTCCTCATTTCATGAAGGGGTTTTTATTGAATTTTAGATGCCAGGTTAGACTGGAGAACCATGTAAATGTTAAAGTGTTAAATGTTCCTGTGCCATTCTTGCTGAAAAGCAGCAAATCAGTAATAATTTTAAAACTGAAGTGCTGGTGGAGGGTGTTGAAGCTGTGCCAGGAATGTTCTCCAGTTGCACCTTAATGGCTGTGGATTTGTAGGAGGCAGTCTCTAGCAATACTGAAGGTGTTAGTCCTGTGGGAGGGTTTGCCTCCCTTGTGTTTGCAGAAAAGGACACTAATTTTTCATCCTCCTACCTGTTTGAGTTCTGAGCTTTACTTCCTTGTAAGAGTGCCTGAACAGTGCAGCTGAGAGTCTGCTCTGCTGCAGCTTGAGGTTTGATTTTAACTTTTATTTTTTTCCAGAAGCTTTTTTCTAGGTCTTGTCAAACCAGAGTCCTGCAACTTTTGTCTTTTGTGCTGCTTCTACATTGGCTTCCATGGCAGCATTGCCCCTTAGTCGAGTTCCTGTGTCCCTTGGGAAGAAAACCTTGGACATGAACACAACATGGCTTGTGCTAAAAGTGTAGCACAATGTATGCTTAAACAAAGGCAGAAAATATGGAATCTGATAGTTGTAGTGTCAGCATTTTGCTGGTGGAGTGTATTGTTCATATGGAAATTGCAGTCAGTTGCACAATTCATTTGTAAATCTCTACCAACAAAGAAAGACTTGACTTGGACAATAGTAATGTATCTTACTTTGGCAAAGTCTATTTTTTTTTTGCTTGAACGCAATATCCTATTACTGTTACACTAACTCACATGAGCCCTACTATTATTCTTGCATCTTCCATTCTGAGACTTCACATGGGTGCCAAATACTTTTTGCTTCCTCTAATAACTCTCTCTATTGTTTCTCAGAGAGATCTGTCAGTTTTATTGAGCTGCAGTCAGACTCTCAGTCTGCCGACTCCTGCAGCTGGAGACAGCTGTTCTGAATGGAGAAAGCACACAGATGTTTGGTCATCATACAGATACACCTGTATCTGGACTTAAATTGATATAAAATGATTTATTCTCCTGCCTTGATGGGGAGATCTTTTTGTGACATTCTTGTCAGATTTAAAATTAGTATTTGGAAGCTTCTTAGTTGCTTAACTTACAGGTAGGCATTCCATGTGGCAGATCATGGATGGTCTTGTTGATGAAGTTGGTATAAATTTGTATTTCAAGGGTCCTAGAGGGGGAGACAAGTTCTTGGCCTTTTAAGGAATTTTAAACTCTTTGTTAAGCACTCTTGCAGCAACAAAACAAAAATCCAGAAAACCTGCCACGCGTCCTAAGAGCTCATAGATCTGTTGCAGTTCATAAACTCGGAGGCCATGAACTAATGCTGTTCACTCTTCGTGGTGTTGTACATTTTGCAGAAGGCGTTTTATCTCCCAGCGCTGCTCTCTAGACTTTTTAGAAGACATAGTGGAATATGCCAGTGTACGAAGGTACTTCCTTTCAAAAGCAGCATTAACCTCAGCTCGTTGCATGCAGTCCTCTCCTCCCTCCACCCTCTTCCACGCCAATATCTGAGGTCCTGCATGCTAGTGCTGCCATCTGATCATACAACTGGCATGAATTTTTTCACAGAACACTTAACAGATTTGGCTTCTTTGTCTGCTTTTCTTCTTATCGTTGCAGAACCAAACATATATCTGGCTCTCCAAGACACAAAAGTTTGAAGAAGATGCACTTCATCAAGAACATGAGGCAGTATGACACCAAGAACAGCAGGTAACGTGTGGAGATCGAGGTTCCCCCTGCGCTTGTGTGCAATAGGAAGCAGCCTCCAGTTCCATGCAGTGGAACATAAGACATTTAATATCAGTGAGAATTAGAGGATGCCCCTGGGGCCTTGGTAGTTTTATCCAGACTTCTATCAAAGGCAGTAGGTGCTCATATCTGCTACATTTGCAGCAATACCCTGATGATTCTGCCATCCTACTCTGAGGAGGTTAAACCATTCTCTCTTTTCTTCTCTCACTTTTCTTATTCCTCTCACTTTCCTTATCTCTGGCACACAGAGAGGTCAGAACTGAGGAGGATTTAAGGAGAATGACTTGGTTTAGCCAAATTCTTGGCTCATGGTTGCTGAGCAGAAGAGAAAGGGAGGCTGCATTTATGGTTATTATTAATAGAAGTGTGAGGTTTCATCAAAATGTAGAATATTATCTACATCTTTTCACAAGGTTTATGTAAAAATTACATAAATATAGATATATGTTTAAGGATTAGGATCTCCTTTGAGGAGCTCCCAAGGTGATGGCAGGTCCTAAACACTGAGGTTTGACAGAGAGCCCTCAAGGACCTGCAGGGTCAGCGTGAAAGCAGCTGCTCTTCTGCTGTCTTCTGAAAACATTAAATCCACAGAGGTGTCTATGACTTGCAGAGCAAGATAAGAAGAGCCTTGTGTTAATACCCCATAAAAAGCTGCTTTGTAATTTCTGGATCTTAATTCTTAACCTGATCTTTCCCCATCTGCCTACAGGATAGTGCTAATCTGTGCTAAACGAACACTGTGTGTGGCGTTTTCTATCCTACCTTACGGGGAGGGGCTACGGATCAGGTGAGTCTCTTCAGCTGCTTTGTGAAATGTCTGCTCTGTTGTTTCAAAAGACCTTCTGAAATGAGTGTGGTTGGTGTAGGTCTCCTGTCCTGAAGCAAGTGAACCTATTTAACCTGCCATTCGTGTGTAAGGAGAAGAGCTCGCTGTCAGAGCAGTAAAACCAGACATTTCCACAGTGTCAAAGTGTTCATTCAAACTCCAAGAGAAAAACAGTGGAAAAGGCAGACTTTTCTTCCAGTGTTTATTCACATTTTAAAGCACTCCAGTCCTGGGAAATCTCTGAAATCAGCTTTGAATAGATAATGTGATTGGCTGCTGTGTAGGTTTTCAATACTTCTGAAGTGGTCAGAAATGAACTGTCTTTACAGCCACAAACAATGGTACCAGCAAAAAAGCACAGGGAGTTTCAGGGAAGGGTGCTGTTGCCTTCAGTGGAAATCCTCAAGGTTTTATAGTGAATTTACACCTAAATAAGTTAAAGATACTCTTCTGTTTCTCAGCTTTAAGCCGTGAATGTCACTATTTGCAACCTAAGAAAAACAGAAACAGTTTGGACTGATTCATGCTGCTTTTAGTGTTTGGACTACATTTTTGTTTACAACTGTCAGTATGATCATTTATGAGAAACAAAACCCGCAAACTGGATTTCCCTGCATCTTTCTTCAGTCCCTTGTGAAGTTTAAGTCCATTCTGGGAAGGTCTGTTATCTACAAATATACCATAGAAAACACTAATTCTGTTCTGGCAAAACAATTGTGTTGTCACTTCTGTCCTGTCCGTAACTTATGGACAAAGGAAACGGATGCTTAGTGGTGGGAATTGTATTGTATGCAAATACGTGCCATAAAAATAGTTGATGGGAAAATACTCTCCCACATAATAGAAAAGCAGCAAGGTCACTGGAGCTATTTCAGAGCAGTTCTGAGCACTGTGCTGTTCTGCTTGCAAGCTCACAAGGCAATTCTTCACTCGAAAACTGGTTTTTTTTGTATTGGAATATTGGTGACAAAGCCACGTGCTGAATGGTGTGGTCTTGTGAAGAAAGATCACACTAAAACCAGTTTGCTTTCAATAGGTAGATTGGTAGATTTGTGTTAAACTGAAATGAAATCTGATTCTTTGGTTAATGAACATCTCCACATTTTGAAAAGGGTAGTTAAAAATGAATGCTCTCCTGGAGGTGGCATTGAGGGGTTGGCTTGTTTCCACACAGGAGAACTCTGACCTGGTGGTGTTGGTTGGTGTTTACCATGGGAAGCTGGGCTTGCATTTTTTGATAGAGCTCTTTTCTTACCTGCACTCAGTGATCTGAAAATGGAAGGACAGAAGCAGCGACATCCTTCTGGGGGAGTTTCAGTATCTACTGAGATGGTGCTTGGACTGGAAGGAGTAGAGCTGGGTGCTGATGGCAAGGTAAGGGCATTGGTTTTTTTCATCCTGGGACCATTTCATGCTGGGACAAATCAATTTATGCAGTGCTTTGCTATGTGAGAGTTGTGGCTTTTCAGAGCAGTGGTGACTTTAGAGCCATGGTTTGAAATTGTGGCTTATGATAATGGTTATTCTGAGGAGGCTGCTGAAGCTTGTGATCACTTCTGCCTCTCTTTCTGGAGAATTAAGTTGACTTTGCTATCTGAGCAACATTTGAGTGAAGTTTTGATAGAAATATGGATGAAATTCATGCTGCTTTAGTTAAATTTATAATGCCAGAATTTACTCGTGATTCTCGCCTTTTCTTTGCCATCCCACCAAATCTCCTACACTTCATTTTAAACTTGTGCAAACAAGGCACGCCTCATCCAACTTTTCCCTTCCTCCTGTCTCACAGTTCCAAGGTCCCCACTCCCAAATCCAGACTCTAGGGGACTCAGATTTGGGAAATCCTAGATGTCTGGAAATAAGCTTTTCAATAAATTCCCCCCCCCCCCATAACCACTACAGCTTTCTCTTCTCCCAGGTTGTGTCCTATGCAAAATTCCTGTACCCGACCAATGCTCTGGTTGTTCGCAAAGCCGACGCCTACGGTGCTGCTCCCCCCTGTCGAGCCAGTGCTCCCCGGAGTCTTCCTGGGTCAAGATACAAACCTGTGACAGCAAAAACCATACCAGCAGGGACAGACATGGGTAAGGACAGCAGCCAGCTCTGTCAGCACTCGTGCACGCAGCAGAAAAGGCAGAGATTTGTCTGAGACAGCTGCAGGTGGTTGGCGTGTTACTGGGATGGAGGTGCTGCAGCTCATTAGTGCAGTGCAAATGATGAGCCTTAGGACTGAGGCTTCCACAAACTCCTTACATCCTCCATATATCTGGCCTAGTTCTGTCTATGCCATTCAAAAGGCACAAAGCTTTTCCTCGGGAATGTAAAGTTTTGTATTACTCACCAAGAAACATCTGGTGTGCGTGGGTCCAGGTGGTTCTCCTCGCTTTCTAGCACAGTAACAATGCATAAGGCAGAGTTTGTGCCAAGAATCCCTTCTCTTGTGTAAAAGAGCAAACCTGACAACTCCGCTGTTACACCAAAAGCAAAAGAATTCAGTCTTGGGCAGTTGTTTTCTGGGTATATTTGTAGATGCAAACTCAGTTTGCACTCAATCTAAAATCCTGTGTCAGGCATGGTGTGTGTGTGATGGAGAAAGAGTTTGTGTAGTTTATTTAATTGTTTTAATTTGTGACTGGTTCGTTTATGAAATGCAAACGTGTGTAGCTACAATTTGCCTGTACTGTGAGATCTGCCAACACTTAGTGTTTGCTATTTGAAAACTTTTTTAAGGAGGAAACATGGAATTTAAAGCCCTTTATCTGGTGACCCAATGTGCTTTCCTCATTCCTTCAGGAAGTGAAGCTGGAGAAGCTGCAGAGTATGATCCAAATCTCCTGGATGATCCTCAGTGGCCCTGTGGAAAACATAAACGTGTTCTCATCTTTGCCTCTTACATGGTGAGTGACTGGCATACCTGAACAGAGGAGAGACTCCCTGACAGATCTCCTATAAACAGTTTTCTTGAGGAAGAAAAATCCCTCTAGGAAGAAAAAGTGGTTTTTCTGATAATTGATCAGGAAAAATACAAGCAGTTGAGTTTGTACAGTGAGCTCATCAGGGGCCAACCTGACACCTGTCTTCATGTTGTCATTGACTTGTAACCATTTGCTTACTATTTTTTTTAAAGACTCTGTATATAGTTGGGATTCAGCTTTGGGACATTTCAGGAATGTTAAATTGTGAATAATAAAACTCAAGTTTGCCTTTGCATTAGTGTTTTTGGAAGAGTTGTTTGGCTGTCAGTCCTGTTCACAAGAAGAATGATAAATTTTGCTTCTTGCATTTCAGACTACAGTCATAGAGTACGTGAAACCCTCGGACCTTAAGAAGGATATGAATGAAACCTTTAGAGAGAAGTTTCCTCATATCAAGTTGACACTGAGCAAAATTAGGAGGTAAGAAATAGGCCTTGAAAAACAAGAACATCACCCACACTGTCTGAGGCTGCACTTGTATGGAGCAAATACTAAATCTATTAATAGCATATATGATCAAACACTAATCTCCTGTTGTCAGTTGAGCTGACTGTAGGATGACAGCCCTGTACTGGAATGTTTAGGATGCTGAGAAAGGGTAACAGTTGGTTTTCAAAGTTCCACCTCAAGGGTTTTGTTTCACCAACTGTGGTGTCCTAACACGAGGAGCCAATTAACAGTGGAGTAGCATTAGCTTTGAAACAAACACTTGTAACCTGATTGCTTGGCTGCAGTGCAGTCCCACTCCAACTGGATTGGCTTTCTGGGCCCTCTGGCTATTTTTGCCTTTCAATTACCAGACTCACTGATGACCACAGACTCTAAAGAGATTGCAGGATAAAGAGTGTTCGATCTGGGGAGACTTGATAAAGAAAAGCTGTTTGTGGAGGCCACAGCCACACAGAATTTCTGATCCTTGAGTAAATGCATCTGGTTGCTCCTCACTACAATGCACTGCTGCACCTTCAGTGAGCTGTAATCCTGCTGGTGTTACAGGGGGATTAATGCAATCAGAGCCTGGTGAAATAGCCAGTTTAAACACAATTCTGCTGAGTCACCAGGGCAAGGTGTAGCTCAGCTCCAGGGGAAGGTTTGCTTGGGCAGTCTGTTCTGCCTGAGTCCTGCATGCTCCTCTTTGCAGCAGTTCAGAGCAGTGTGTTTGTGCAGAGATCATGCAGGTACAGTGTGGATGGCAGCCCTGAGAGGAACCATCCACCTCTGAGCCTGCCTAAATGCTGAGGTGAAGGGCTGGCTGTGTGAGACATGTGGAAAGCAGGCTGCCTTCCCCTCACACCTGGCTCTTACACGAGGTGTGGCCTAGACAGGTCTCTACGCAGCAGCTGCTGTCATCTGCAGGGCTCTGATGTGGTTTTCTGTAGGTCAGAGTGGTTCACTCTTTTGATATGAATCACAGACCAGTTTGGGAGCCCAGAAGGAATCCCACAGCAATAGCCTGTGTGTCAGTGAGGCAGCTAAGCTCTGGTTTTTATGGGCAGATGAAGAATTGTTCTACCACAGTGGATGTTGCCAGCCAGGTGAAATCAGTTTGTGCATCAGCACCAGCTTGCTGCCAGCTGGCTTTTCCACTCTAGGATAATACTTGTCATGGTTTTCCAAATAGAAGTCTTGCCCATATGCTCCTCTGAGATGCTTTGCTGCAGTGTTTCTACAGCATTTAATAAAATCTGTCATGTCGGGGGGGGGGTGTCTTTTCTCCTATTCCCAGTTTAAAGAGAGAGATGAGAAACCTGAGTGAGGAGTGCAGTCTGGAGCCAGTGACTGTCTCCATGGCTTATGTTTACTTTGAGAAGCTCGTCCTCCAAGGCAAACTCAACAAACAGAACCGCAAACTGTGTGCTGGGGCTTGCGTTCTGCTCGCAGCCAAGATCAGCAGTGACCTCAGGAAACACGAAGTCAAACACCTAATAGATGTAAGTGCTGTGAGCCTTGTTCCAGCTGTTGTCAGAGCCTCCTCCCTAGCTCTTAGGCAAAGATTAAATTCCAGGTTTTCAGTGGCATGTGCTTGCATGGAAGACCAGCTCTTTCGGCCAGTGATGGCTCGTTAGGGCTCTTCCTTGCTTTATTTTTTTAATTCATTAAAACTATCTGCCTGGTGCAGACTAGTGTCTTACTGATCCTACAGTAAAGTTATTTTTGCACTTGCATATGTTTGCCAGAGAAGCAGTAACTGTTGTGTAGGTGTCACAGCTGAGCTGATAAGCTGGTTTTGATTTTCAAGATACAGCTCAAGATCACTGACTCAATCTCGCCGTGCCTTGAAATCACCTGGATTAACTGATTCTTCCTCCCCTCCCTGTGTTTTGTTTTGTCACCACTGTCACACAGAAACTAGAGGAGAGATTCAGATTCAACAGAAGGGATCTCATCGGTTTCGAATTCACCGTCCTCGTAGCTTTGGAACTGGCTCTGTACCTGCCTGAGAACCAAGTGTTACCTCACTACAGACGGCTCACACAGCAGTCTTAACCAAAGCTCCGTCCCAGCCGGCGTCCAGCCGTGCTGGGATCCCATCCCAGGATGCTGCTGGTGGAGGTGCCACTGGCTCCAGCTCGTTGGGAAGGCTGCAGGCTGTTGGGGACTGTCGAGGTCTGTGGACACAGATGCCAAATCTGGGGGATGGTACGAGAAGAGTTATTGAACTTTTGTTTTATTTTGGACATTTAAAGCACAAATATTCACCGGTCAGCTGTCATGGCTGCTTGTTATTCCTTATTTATCTTTCTGGTTTTACTAAAACTGTTCTTCCTTATGAAGAATACTATGGTATTGGTTCTTTTTCTTTTGTTTTGTTTTAAGCCTTTATTGTATTCCTTGAAACTGAAGGAACATCACTTCCATTCCAGCGCACCATAAAGTTCAGATGTTTTTAAGAACCTTCTCACATTTTTACATTAATGAAATGCATACTTTATTTTTTTAAAGATGTGCCTAAAACTGGCTGGTCTGGTACCAGTGCTTTTTAAGTTAGTTCTGTTATTTAGTGGGGAATCCTGAATTTGTATAGCCATTTATTCTTTACCTGCATTGGCCTTGCATACAAGGGAAACAATTCCAGTGTATCTGCACTAATAATACACAGAGCATCTATTCTATTCTTTTAAGTAGCGAGATTGAAATTACTCCATTTCAATTCATTTACTATAAATACCTTAAAAACGTGCATTTTACTTCAAAAGGAAAAGTGGTTTGAAAACCTGTCATGAAGTACCACACGTGGAGTGAGGTAGCTGGGAAGTGATTGCCCTCCTGATTCACTCCTGAGTGAAAGATGAGCACTTGACTAAGCGCAATTTGCTGTCAAATGTATCATTTGTTTCACCATTCTGTAGCCTGAAATAAGCACCTTTTTTAGGAGGACTCTATTATAGATGGTCTTATCTGAGCAAATACGAAGCCAGTAGAGTTACTGCTGCCAAGGGAAGCCAATGAAACAAAGCATGCTCGCTATTTAAAATGCTACTTTTTGTACTCTCTGTTCTTCCAAGCGTTGCATCACTGTGATGGTCCTCATAAAACTGGCATTTCTTGCACATCTGAGCAGCCACTACTGGCTGGTGCCCAGCAGCTCTCTAGTGCATACACAGAGCTCTAATAACTTCTCTGCTCTTTGGCTAGTCCTTCCTTTATTTTTACAGTATCCAGGTTGGGAATGAATTCTTGATTACATGTGGAACCTTCTGTGGTGTTGGCTCTTGGGTTTATTTTCTGAAGCAATATTATGATACAAGTTACTGGGTCCGTTTGCAAGGAACAAAACTGATACTTGGTTATTCCGACTGAGAAAGTTGAAATTTAAGTTTGACTCCTAAACTACCAGACCTCGTGCTGAGGTCAGGGACTTGCTATCCAATATGTAAAGTAATGTAAATTCCTGTTCCTTGTCTTGAATATTGGTCGTAGCCAAAACCAAAGCTGAATCTTTGCTCTTCAGCTGTGTTTTGTCTGAAGCTAATTTGGCTTCATTAGAACTGCAGCAAACTTTACTGGAGCCCCTTCCTCTCTGACTGGGGCTCCAAGTGTATTTTTCATATATAATAATTACAGTGACTATCAAACCTTTTGTAACTGTGTTCAGCTGTATGTAGCTTCAAATTATTTGTGTAAACTTTAATATGCTTGTGATTTCTTTAACACAGAAGGACTTTCCAGTCTCCAGAAGTGAGATGGTAGCTAATAGCTTAGACAATAAGCTTGCCAGTTCTCTTCCAAAAGGTTTAAAAAAAATTGCCTACTAGTTAAACTTTCTACTGAATATAACTGTCCTTGCATGCAGAAATAGTGATGTACTAAACATCTAGTGTGTAATGAGCCTCCAAATTAGCAAACAGTGGTGCAGACAGCTGAGGTGGTCCACCACTTCCCAAGGCATTGTGGAGGGGACAGAGGTACAACAGAGCAAAGAAATTTCTCACAGAACAGCTCGATTAGCATGAAGGAAATCTGAATGTGTATTCCTCTGGGAAGTTCTTTATTTAGTGCATAAAGAGTTTTCTGTAGCAAAATTAACTTTCTCACCATCTGAGGGAACAAAACGCACTTTGGGTTGCAACACTTTGCAGTCTCTATTCAGTGGAAGTTTGTCTAGTCCCAGTGGCCCTTTGGGCTGTAATTACACTCCCCGAACCTGCGGGCTTACGTCATGAAAGCGGCAAGCTTTTGTTTCCTTCCAGGAGAACAAATCGGGATAAAGGAGCATTAAATTACAGAAAACTGAACGTTGTCCACCAGTTATTCTAGAACTTGGCTTGGGCACACTCCTGCTCTGGGAAGCTGCAGGAGGCCGGGCCAAGGATGACGCCGGGCAGCGAGGGCAGTGCCAGCCGGGTCTGTGATGCTGCCCAGAGCCTGGGGCTTCCTTCCTTTATTTTTACAGTATCCAGGTTTGGGAATGAATTCTTGATTACAGGTGGAACCTTCTGTGGTGTTGGCTCTTGGGTTTATTTTCTGAAGCAATATTACGATACAAGTTACTGGGTCCGTTTGCAAGGAACAAAACTGATACTTGGTTATTCCGACTGAGAAAGTTGAAATTGAAGTTTGACTCCTAAACTACCAGACCTGCCTGCCTGCCTTCCGCAGGGATCCACCTCCCTCTGCTTTGCCCGCTGGTTTTCCCCTTTCCAGAGCGCAGCTCGCAGCCCTGTGTGGGAATCTCTCTCTCTCTCTTTTCACCTAAAAGCTGCCACCGTGTGGCAAAGGACTTCCAGTACCTTGTGTGTTCGCAGACAGCGCGGGACCCAAAGCCAGACCCAGACCTGCTGGTTTCCGTTTGCACAGCCGAGCTCCTCTTGCTCTGAAGAGAAACAGGTTTACACCGAGGGGGGGTCTGCATTGTGAAGGTGCTGCTGGGGTGGCTCAGCACGGAGAGCTCTCTTGAAAGGAGCCTGTACATTTTCCTGTAAACAAAAACTCTTCCAGTTTTGTCATATTCCATTATTTAAAAGTCTTGAGTTGTAGCCTGTTTTGGTTTGTTATTTTTTTTCCGGGTTTTTGTTTTGTTTGTTTGTTTTTTTCTTCTGTGAAGTTAAGATGCTGTGAAATAAAACCTGTTTTGGTACACGGTTTGTAACCAAATGTCTCATTTTGGAGTAACGGGATGGGCGGTGTTGGAAGGGCCCCCAGAGATCTGCCCTGCTGCTCAGGCAGGTCACCTGCAGCAGGTGACACAGGAATGTGTCCAGGTGGCTTTGAAATGTCTCCAGAGATGGAGATTCCCCAAAGTCCCTGGGCACCTGTTCCAGTGCGCTGCCACCCTTAAAGGAACCTTTAAGGTTATTATTCCTTAATAATATTCCTTATTCCTCAAGTATAATATTCATCAAGGAATAATAACTTATTCCTCAAGTTCCAGTGGGATTTTTTGTGTTTCAGTTTATGGCCATTTCTCCTTGTCTGCTTGTTGGGCATCACTAAAAAGAGTCTGGCGACATTTGCTGGCACCCCTCGGAGATATTTGCATGGATTGAGGAGATCTCTCAGTCTTCTCCAGACTAAGCAGGCCCAGCTCCTCCACAGTCTCTCCTCCCGAGGGACCCCTCATCGTTGGGGCTGGACGCTCTCCAGGAGCTGGGAATGGTCTTTTGTGTTTGTGGGAGGGTTCCGGGGTGGTCTGGTCATAGAATCACCGAAGGGTTCCGGATGAAGGGAGCTCTGGAGGTGTCCAGTCCAACGCACCTGCCGAGGGAGGGGCACCTGGAGCAGGTGCGTTTGGAGCGTCACCTGAGAGGCCCGCTCAGGTGTGCAGACCCTAACGAGGGGCTGTCCCGGGGGGCACGACCCCCGCGCCCCTTGAGGCCCAGGCCCGGCAGCCGGGAGCGCTGAGGGGCCCTGCGGGGCCGGGCCCGCGCCGCTATGGCCCGCGTCGTGACGTCACGCGGCCGCGCAGGAAGCGCCGGCGGGGCTGTGACGTAATTCCGCGTCCGGCCCCGCCCCTTCCTTTCCGCCCGGCCGCGCGCGAGGTGGGAGCGATGGTGGCGGGGCCGGGAGCGGCGGCGGGGCCGGCGGGAGCGCTGGGAGCGGGGTCGGGAGCGCTGGGAGCGGGGCCGGGAGCGCTGGGAGCCGTGGTGGCGGGGCCGGGGGCGGTGGGAGCCGTGGACGGGGCCGGGAGCAGTGGCGGGGGCGATGGGAGCCGTGGCAGCGGGAGCGATGGGAGCCATGGCGTGACCAGGAGCGGTGGCGGGGGCGATGATGGAAGCCTTGGCGGGGCCGGGGGCGGTGGCGGCGGAGCCCCGGGAGCGATGCTGAGGCCGGGGGCGGCAGGGACGGTTCTGCCCGCGAGGTTCGGCTGCAGGACGCAGCCCGCGGGCCCGGCCGGGCTCCGGCATCACCTCACGGCGTGGCCAGCGACAAGACCCGAGGGAAGGGCTGGAGCTGTGTCGGGGGCGGTGAGGGTGGACATCAGGGAAAGGTTCTTCCCCCAGAGGGTGCTGGCACTGCCCAGGCTCCCCGGGAATGGCCCCGAGGCTGCCAGAGCTCCAGGAGTGCCTGGACAGTTCTCCAGGGATGCCCAGGGTGGGGGTGTTGGAGTGCCTGTGCAGGGCCAGGATTTAGACTCGATGATCCTTGTGGGTCCCTTCCAACACGCGATATTCCATGATTCTTCCAGGAGTTTCTGCTTAGTGCCTCAGCAGGGACCAGGACGAGATGCAGAACGACGCCGGGGAGTTCGTGGACCTTTATGTCCCTCGGAAATGGTGAGCGGGGAGCCGGGCGGGGCTGCAGCGGCCCCTCTGCAAAGGGGCTTTTTGTAGCAGCGAATATCTGTGTGTGGGGGGAGGGAAATCAGTATTCTGTCAGTTTAAAAAGGCACTAAAAATAAGCCACTTGTATGGATTTTATTAGGTTAAATCAAGGACGTTTTACAGCCTGTGATTCCTGAGCATCTCCAGCCTGAGTGTCATAGACAGCTGGAGTGGCTCTCAGCAAAAAAAGGCATAAAAATGAATCCTATTAATTACCTTGACGGCTGTATTTTTGCGTTTTAGAAAAGAAAATAACATTCTGTGTATTCTGAAGGCCTGTGCTGCCCTGTTCACTGTATGAAGGTGAACTGGGCACATAGAAACAGAAGTGAAGGGATAATCGATTCATTATGTGATGCTACCAAGTGAAAATTTCCTTTTAAAGGAAATTTTAAAGCTTAAAAGCTTCATTTTAATCTTCGAAGTAATGAAAGCTTAAACTGTTGCTGTCTAAATTTCTTGTGCTTTTAATTTGCCTGCAGAGTTTGCTCTGGTAGCTTTTTTTTGTCATTGTCACTGCCTCTTTCTTTTGGTTTAAAACTACCCTGTTGTATTCCCTAGCTCTGCTAGCAACCGAATCATTGGTGCTAAGGATCATGCTTCCATTCAGATAAACATTTCTGAGGTAAGTTTATTAACAGAATATGTGATGAGAGAGCTAAGCCTTTAGACAAAAGTTATGGAATTTGAGCTTGTGATGTATTTTCAGTAATTCACTAAAGAAAGTCACAATGGACCTTGACTCCTGCAGGTTCCCAGTTAATACATGTGGGTTCCAATGAATTTAAGCTCCTAAATGTTTATTAAATTCAGCTTTCAGGAATTTTGTGGACACAATGTTCCTGTAACAGTAGCTTATGAACTACAGAGCTTGATTTGGCTCTTGAATGGGAGACCACATTCCCATATCTTTTAAAAATCTGAATCTCCTGAGTTATCTCACTAAAACAACAACAACGAAAAAAAAAACAACTTTATAAACCACCCTGACTCTGATTTCCTGTAGCTGTTATGGCAAATACTTTCCTTGTTCACCATGTTTCATTCCTTCAGG
Organism: Phylloscopus trochilus trochilus; assembly: GCA_016584745.2. NCBI lineage: Eukaryota > Metazoa > Chordata > Aves > Passeriformes > Phylloscopidae > Phylloscopus > Phylloscopus trochilus. The sequence continues at coordinate 3,083,261 of WQNJ02000005.1, read as the reverse complement.
GATCCCTATTCCTTGTTTTTAAAGGATCAGAGATTAGCAGAACATGGAAATGAACCCACCTGATATCACAGGGTTCACTGCACTATTTAATCCCATGATTTATATTGTTCAGTCTTTTCCCTGTTAAATTTCTCAGCAGCTTAAGAAGGTGAGACAATTTATGTCTCTCAGCTTGGACATTTTCCTACCCATCTAACAAGTCTGTTCCCTTCTCCCTTCAGTTCAGTTTTCCATGATATGACCTTAGTTAAAAGAAACAAAAAAAAAATAGTAAAGGCAGGAAAATCTGCTTTACACAGAGCTTTTCCATTTGTTCAGAAGTTAAATTTTTTTTCTTTTAGCTACCATTTCTTGTCAATCTGTGTGATCCACTAAATTTCATGGCTGCACTATGTAGCTACAGATCTGCTGTGCAAAGATCATTGCAGTTGATTGCAGTATTTGCCTTGAGATTTTGTGGGGTTTTTTTCCTCAATGCTGCAAATATTTTTCTGCAGTTTTTAGCATTGGGTGCTTGGCAAAGTGTGATGTGAGAGTGTAAAACCTTGTAAGAATGTGTTTGCTGTGGTTGCAGGTGGACAAGGTGACAGGCAGAGTCAATGGCCAGTTCAAGACCTACGCCATCTGCGGCCCGATCCGGAGAATGGTGAGTGCCTTCCTGGCCTGCAGAGTCACTGTGCTGCTTTTTCCTGATCATTAGTGATTCATCAGATGTGTATTTGGCCCTGAAAACACTGTGTGAAGTGTGTTTTTGCTGTGGGTTTTGGGGATAAAGAAAGCAGAGTGAACAAATGAAACAACAAGTGAAAATGATGTGAACGAATTCACAGAAGGGTTTGGTCTGGAGAGACCTTAAAGCTCATCTCATTCCACTCCTTCCATGGGCAGGGGCACCTTCCACTGTGCCAGGTGACTTCAAGCCTTTCCAAGGCCAGGTGACATCCAACCTGGCCTTGGAAACTTCCAGGGATGGGGCAGCCACAGCTTCAATGGGCACCCTGTGCCAGGACCTTGGATTAACTTGGAATAATCAATTTCTTCTGGAGATTTGTTTGGTTTTTTTTAAAGTAAAGGATGCTAGTGAATTTCTTTCTTTTAAGAATGTATAGCAAGGTACTAATCCAGGCTTTTTTTTTCTGTTTATAATTCCTGGAGATGATACTGCCTTGACTTAAAAATGGTGTGAGGAGTTCATCACAAGTCCGCTTATCCATAAATATATGTTGTTCATGCAAATGCAGATTTTTATGCAGTTAAAGCAATTTCTTACCCTTAAGGATGACAAAGAATTAACAGTTTATTTTGAAAGCACTAATCTGCACTAACTGCTGTCAGCAATTATTTGGACACTTGGGAATATTTTCTTTTCTCTTTTTGCAGGGTGAATCAGACGACTCCATTTTGCGTCTGGCGAAAAATGATGGAATTGTTTCCAAGTACGTTTGTTTATCTTCTCCTCTAACTCTTGCAGTGGGAGCTTCCATTCCCCAATCCAGCTTTTAGGATGACAATCTGTACATTGTATTTATAGGATGGTTACACAGTTGGTCAAAGATATTTACTTGAGCTGTTGAAGCCAACTCATTTGTAACAATGGTTTTTTTTTCATTTTCTTCTAGGAACTTTTAACTGAAGAAACTCCGGTTTAGAACATGTGAAATAAACAGTTCAAAACTATATTGTGCTGTGTCTTTTGTTCAAGACATAAACATGAGTGAGTTTATTATAGTTAGTCTTAAAAGACTTGGAAATGTTTCTTAAAAATATACATATTTTGATTGTGAATTCTTAAAACAAAATCAGCTTGTAAAGCAATGCCAGTGTTGAAAGTCAAGGATTTCCACTTTATTTTTGGCTTCACTGTCATTGTTCTTTTCCAGATTTAATAAGCTTTGGATCTGTAATGGAACACTTGCAATGTAGCAATCTAACTGAGCTTGCTGCTTTTTCACTGGAAAAACTGAGGGGCTTCTTCTTGTTAGGACACAAGAAAGGGTCTGTCCTTCCTTCCAGGTGCTGCTTTTGTGCTGTTAAATTTTGTTTGCACACAGCAGGTTTATTTGTCACGTTGTGATTGTCATTTAAATAAATGTCATACATGGCTTTGGGTTTAAAAGAAGGTAATAGGGTTATGACTTGTATGGAAAATTTCCTGTCAGCTGCATTTTCCCCATCCCATAATTCCCACAACTACACAGGGACTGTCCTGCTGGTGTATCCTGATCTGCACATTCTCAAGCTTTACTCAGAGCTTCTGTCCAGGTTACACTTCCCTGCTGTTAACCCCATCTCTGGGTGCACATTTGCAGTTGTTCATGCTCAGATCTCTGCACAGGCCCTCCCAGAACTGTCCCAAGGGGCAGAGGCTGCTTGGTGCTGCTTTTCCTGTTTGTGCTGCCACTGACAGGGGGTTACCATCTGCTTTATTGCTGACTTGTTTGCAACTTGCTGTGGCTGATGTGTGTGGGAAACACTGCTCAGGCCTCTCTCAGGACAGCCTGGAGCAGGGATGCTGTTGCCTCTGGACTGAGGAGAATGGCTGAACTACCCAAGTGTGCTATCTTTCTCCTTATCTGTATTTTTCTTCTCAGACATGACAGAAGTGCAGCATATTTATTTGGAAGGTCCTGTTTTGGCACCATGGATACCTACTGAATATTAGCAGAGCAAATCAGGCCACATTAATGTGTAGTTACTGTGTGGTGTTTGGGTTTTTTGTAATTTCTGTAAGTTTGCAAATCATAAATTTGGATTTACAGTGTAAGTTACTGTATAGATACAATGAAGTCCATAACTAAACCTTTATTCCAGGAGCAGTTGCAGCAGAGAAGTCAGAACTCAACAGGCTCAGAGCCCTTTTCAGCAGAGCCATAACCTGAAACATCTTTGGCTGCACTCTCCTCACTGATAACACTTGAATTTACTACTACTCTGAGCTGATAGAACTTCTAGAAGATGAACTGAGTGTTGCAAGTAGAGAGGATTCAGCTAAAAAGGCCAAAAAACTGGGTTCATGTTGAATTCATGTTGAACTTAATACACAAAGCACATGAGAGGAACTTTTAAATACTGAAACAAGGGGTGGAAGTTAATCCACACTTTATTTTTGAGCTATTCTGACATCTAAGTTAACCATGCAAGATGCATTTTTAAAAAAGGGAGGAGGAGAGATGACAATGTTTGTGATTCTCCTAGAAATAATTCATTTTTCCAGGAGATAAATCTGTGAAAACATTTTCTGGAAAGAAAAATACAGCCTTCAAACCAGAGAGATTGCAGCTTGGCTTATGTCCAATCCTTATTACTTTCCTTTGTACACAGTGAGAGGAGATAAGTTTTAATTGGACTTGGTATTTTTTTTCTGACATATCTTAAATTAGCTGCTTCTGCCTTGGCATTAGGGTAGAACTTTAAATAAAACCCTTCACTCTTTGCTGCTGATAAATGCCTGGTTTACCAAAGAGTTTAAATATTGTTGACTTCTTCCTAATCCCCTGAGACTCTGTTCACCCATGTGGATTTCAGTGGAATTCCTCCATAAGGCACAGTGCACTGACAGCTTAAAAGTTCAAGATGAACTTGAGGTCTCTCAGATGTCTTTTTGAGCAGTACAACCCCATTAGTATAACAGCTGACCCAAATTTACACTTCTGGTTTGAGTATTTAAGGATGATGTTGTAATTTAAAATGCTCTGTGCTTTGTAACACTGATTGTTGCCGTTTGGTTTTTGGAATTTAAAAAAAAAATGAAACAAATTATTCTCTCATTAATTTCTTGTCAAAATATGACATGCTAATGTGGTGCCATATCCTGAAACAGTTCAGCTGGGAATGGATTAGTGCTAAAGGCTTCCTGAAGTTCACACCATCACCACCAGCAAGGCTGCACATGAGTCCTACCAAAATTTCTGCAGAATCTTATCGGGGGGGGGGACACGTGTCCCTTTAAAAATCCACTTTCAGTTGCATTTTCTAGTATTGTGATGTAAAATGTTCTTTGTTTTCCTGGAACAGGAATAGTTCAGATGCTCGAGGGCCATGAAAGGGAATGAACTGTACTGGTACTGTACAAGATGGACAGAGTTGCCCTTACATGGTTACATTGCACCAAGTCGTGAAATTCTTTGCTGTTACTTAGGAGGACTTGGCAGTGGCATCCTAAAGACATCTGATTTAACTGGGGCTATTTTAGTGTCTTTGGCCAAAATTCTGCTGCTCAGACAAGAGCCTGAAACTCCTGAAAACACCTGGGGGCTTGATAGGAGCTTGTTGATGCCTCATAATGCTGACTTTTTCTTTCTAAGCCTTGACGTTCTCCTAATGAACCACACGGGGCTAAAAAGCTGCTTCAGTGTGTGTCAGCTGTGAGCCTGCTGTGAGCAGAGCCCTGGGTTAGGGGGTCACTGCTGCTCCTGTGGGCACAGAGTTCTGGTGACATCAGCCCTGCTCAGGTGCCAAACAGGCACAGCCCTGCCAGGCCTGGGAGGGGACAGGAGGCAGAAATGCTCCCGTGGCACTGCTCCTCCTGCTTCTCTGCACAGAGGAGGCTGAGACCCAGGGGGGTGTAAAAAAGGTCAAGAGTGTCCTTTTCCAAGCACCAAAAGAGTTTTTGGAGCAGAGCTGTCTCAGCAGTGCTCCCTGCAGAAGGGAACCTGGGATATCATTTATTTTCCCAAAATATCATTTATTTTCCCAAAGCACGTGCTGATGGCTGGAGGCTGCTGACAGCCTACCTAGACCACTGAGATAATCTAGTTCCACTAGATTTGGCAGCAGTTTTGTTTTCCAGTTGGGTGTTATGCAGAGCTGTCTGTTCCCAACTCCTGTTTTGTTCAATTGCTGTCACTCTGAGTAAAACAAAGAGATAAATACACCTCTGCTGCAAATGTTACTTTGAGCAGGTTAAGGGAGGTTTTGATTTTAGTTAATTCATTTATGGCTGTTTGTGTGGAGGCATCCCTAGGGAGACAGCTTCCCTGTATGTATGCTGGACTAATCAACCATGGCAAAAAACAAAGAAAACTAATTAGGCTTTTTTTTTTTTTTTTTCCCTGCTAGGAAACACACTATTGTTTAATATCAGAGTTCTGCTTGGCTAAATCCTCAACTTGAACTGCAGGTACTGAGATTTTAAGAATTAAGAACAATTGATAAGGTCAATGTGGGATTTACTTTTTTTTAATAAATTATGATGAAAACAGGTATTATTTTAACACCTATTTTCAGATAGTTGATAATGAGTAAAACTACTGTGACCAGGCTGAGCCAAGTGTATTTTGCAATGTACACACCTGAGCGTGTTAACAAATGAGCAAACTTGATAAATTTGTTAAGAAATCCTCTTCCATGGCTTATTTCTACAGGACTGGGACCAGGGAGAGGAGCAGGTATGTGCCTCCTGCTGAGGACAGGGGCCCTTTTAGCTGCTGTTTGCAGTCCTGGGCTGACCATGGCCAGCTGCCAGTGCCCACCCAGCTGCTCCCCTCTCCCCCTTCCACAACAGGGCAGAAAATGAGGTGGAAAAGCACATGGGTGACAGCAGGGAGGTCACTTACCAATTACCATCATGAGCAAAACAGGAAAATCCATTTATTGCTTATTAAAACAGAACTGGACTGAGAGCACCAGGATTAAGCTGCAGGTGGTGGGAGCCCCAGAGCTACACATACATTATCTGTTAATTCAGGTGCTCTTCCAAGAGGGTGGAGGACAATCCTTGTGCAGGGAGCCAAGGATTGTGGGGCATTGACTGGGGGTTCCTGCATTGACTGGGGGTTCCTGCAGGGATGACAGTGAGAGTCACACTTGCATTTTGGTGAGCCAGTTGTAAGCTGTGTGCTGGGACACGACACATCCATCAAAATTAAGGCTGGCTCTAAACACAATAATCTTCCTGCTGCTTTCACAGGGCACCAGAGCCCCGACAAGCACCTTGATCCATCCATCAATACCAAGATACAATGCACTGATGCCCTGATGTGAAGTCACTCAGGCTGCCTCCCTCTCATGACCTGCAGTGCCTGTCAGGTAACTCAGGCTGAGCAAAAATGTTAAAACACCGTGTGTTTCACTGCACAGAACAGTGTTTTCATAAAGTGTTCAGCACAACTCTCTGCGGGCCGCTCATCGAGCTGGGAAATGTGATATTTCGTGCTCCAGGCAAAATGTTTCAAATGTCTGAGGCTGAACAAAAATAGCACTTCAAAATAAATTGGGTAATGCACAGGGGAGCTGGCAGAGATCATTACTTGCTGCTTGTCCCTGCTTCATTCAGTTCTTTCTCCTACAAGGGCTAGAAAGTCTGGGGATTGGATTCTCCCCCTGACCAGTTTAAGGCTAAAAGAAAGGGATTTACACGCCTGATTTCTGTCGTGGTCGGTGGAGCCCCTGCTCGCAGCAAACTCCCTCTGCATTCCTGGGAAAACGGGGTCATTTGTGCTGGATCACTCAGCCAAGCGTGGATGTGTGACAGCACAGCCCCCAAACCAGCTGTGCTGAGGAAATAACCTCAGAAAGCTGATGCTGCAGCTCAGTTCAGTGTCTGCTGATGGGTCACCTTCGTTCCTGTCTTGTGCCTGCTCTCAAGGGCCTGGAACCCATATCCCAGTCTCCAGCACGTGAGCTGGTAATCTCAGACTTGGGAGAGTTTCCAGGCAGGCTGACCAAAATCTAAGACCACTTGTGCCCAAAAATAAGTAAATAAAAAGGAAGCTGATCCCAGATGGTGCTGATTAAAACACAGACTACAAAGGGAGGTGGAGGAAGCAGCTTTCAGGCTGTGATGTATATTACCTGAGAGGGAGCTTGATCATTGTGCACAGAGCTCATATATCTGGGAACAGCACTGCCTTTGGAGAGCCTGCATCCTCCTGCAGAAGATTACAGAGCCAAACTTTGGGTCTTTTGATTGCACAGGGAGTTAACATCTCAGCAGTCTTCTTGGAGAGTGATACAAGTGTGACCACAGTGGGGATAAACCCCTTCCAGGTTAAAGGGAGGCAATTATACATGGTTTTTTCTGACCTTCTCCCAAATGCTGAGCTTGTCTAAGAAACAGGAGGCTTTGCAGGTGTGGGACAGGTGGCAGTGTACCTGCCTGCCAGTGACACTGTGGCCATTGCTCACTTCTGATCTTGGCTGAATGGTTGATAAGAGATCTGCTTTGGTCTTAAGGCCCCAGGTGCTGATCTTTTGTTTCCCAAAATGTGTTGTCACCTATCTCTGTGGTTTAGCTTTTTCATCTTGTTGGAGACTGTCCTGACAGGAAGGTTAATCCTTGCCTCAGCTGAAACAGTGCTGACTCACTGCTGTAAGTCATAATTCCCTGAAAAGTTTGAATCTCCAGGAAAGTCCCATACACATATCACAGCTTTCCATATGGTTACATAAATAAAAAACTCAAACTATGTCATTTCATCAGACACCTTGTGGCTCACGCCTGCTCTGTTACTCAGCCTTCACTGCTCTCAGTGTCTTTAAAAAGAAACAGAAAAAACAAAGTTCTGTTGGTTTGTACAGAGCAGGGAACTGCTCCTGGTGTGCTTCCCATTAAGTGTGCATCCCAGGCATCCCATAAAACCACAGCACTGGGACCAAGGCTCAGGAGACCCATTTCTGCTTCCAGCAGTGACATTTGTTCTGAGCAAGACCTGTCAACTGCTACATCCTACACCAGAATTTACCCATCTCTCAAATGAATGTGAGTAAAACAGTAGGATGCTTTAAATCAATGCAAGGAGTGCTCAGAAAATGCAGTATGAGGTGGCATAGTTCTCTAAATAACTTCTACAAGGAGGATAAACTTTAAAGATCTGCAGTGAACTCAGCAGAGCTGAGCCAGAGGAAGGCATGCTAATTTACTGTTTTAACCCCTGGTTTTATCCTCTATCCAGCAGGGGGATTTTACACCACCAATTTTCTGGCCATGCAAATAAAACAGTGTCATTTTTGTCTTTTTGAATCCAGGAGCATTTATGGGGGTAGGACCCTTGGAGTGTTCTTTCTTCCTTTAGGGAGTGGGTAATGAGAGGGAGGGCCATGGCAAAGCTGACTGCTGGGAAGAATTAACTCTGATTTACAATGCTCTGCAGCTGGAGATAATGCCTCTGGTACATGGCAACTCAGAAATGCAAAATGCAGTGCTCGTGGGGAGCCTGCTCTCAGTCACCCCTTGCTGGTTTCAGCAGCTGGCACCCAGCTAAGACTGGTCTGGTCAACCCACAAGGACTGGTCACCATCAACCCAGCCCAGGGCACAAAGCTGGAGCTGCCAAATCTGCTCCTACTGCTCTGGCCCAGCCTAAAGACTTCCTGCATCTCCAAGGTCAGTGCAGCCCTTAATGCAAACTCACAGGATACCATTAGCCTTAGATTCCCATCCTCATGAATTTGCAAGAGACAACGTGGACACTCTCCAGAAGTGCTGGGAGTTGGGAACAGAACAAACCAAGAGAAATTCCAGCAAAGGGGGTGGGGTCTGATTCCAGCCCCAGATAGCAGTTCTTATCAGAAAAGCTCATAAATCCACCCAATTTAAACAGAGTGTCAGCAGCATCCCGTGCTGCTCTGTGTGTCCCCTCAAGGGACCCGCAGCCCCTTGTTCCGATCAGCGATTCCCATTCTACCCCTCAGGTTCCCAGAAGCCACTACTTCCTGGAAAATGTTCCTGGGAGTGCTAATCCTGAATATCTGTGTGGCCCCAGGAGGAGCAGAACATGCTGCTGTTCTAATAAACAGCCCAAATTACTGTTTGGCTGTCACTTGTGATTAGAACAACAAATATTGACAAAAGCAACATGCCAGAAGGAGGGGACTTGTTTAGGTGTTGGCTTTTTGGGGCTGAGTTTCAAGTGTCTGGTGGAATATGAAGTCTTCATAAAGGCACAGCATCAGTGTCTCTCCTGGGAACTGTAAATAGACACCTGATAGCCCTATCCTTTCTGAGGCACAAACATGGATAACACCACCTTCCCTGGTCACTGTCACCCCTCTGGTGTCATCACTGCCACTGCAGATGAAGATTATTTGAGGAGAAGGACACAAGACCATACCATGGCCTTGTCTCTTAATTCTACTTTTACCTCAAGCATTAATTTGGGGGTTTTTTAGGTACAAACAAGGCCAAAAAATACACATTTACTGTTTGGACAAAAAAAATCCCACAGCTTCCTCATGGAAAGGTGTGGATTTGGTGTTAAGGAATGATGTAGACGTGAGAAAATGAGCATCCTGTCAAAGGGTTGGTCCCAAGTAAAATATCAGGCTAACATTCATGTGCTCCAAGAGATTTTTCAACAACTCCTTCCTGCTACATGAAAAAAAATATTTGTATTGTGGTCAGCCATCCCTTTTAGGGATGTGCTGCAGCAATTATGAGGAGTGAGGGGGAGTCATGACCTTGCTGTTACTCTAGCTACTCTATAAGGGGAAAATCTGTGGATTTATTTCTGCCACATTTTGCCTCTTCCAGCAAACATTCTGGTAGTTTCCAATACACCAAAATGAGCTTAAGGGGATTTTGTCTCCAGTGTTGTGGCTTTTGAATGACCTCGTGGAACAATGATCAGATGATGAAGTGACCTTATAAAATACTCTTTTAGGAAAGCACCATGTCATACACTGCTGGGACGAAATGTCCAGGACAGGATACTGGGAACAACTCTGATGCTTTAGAGGAACCTATAAAACAGAACTCTGGACTTACCCCGTGAGAGAGAGAGAGTATGGAATGGGAAAGGTTGTTTCTTCTGCCATGGGAAAGAAATTCAGCATCTTGGCCAGCTTCACAAGAGTGTAACAGCCCCTTCCTGACTTGTGTGGTGAGGAAACTGGGGTCACAAAAGCTGTGTCCTTCTATGCATCAGGTAGTTTCTAAATATTCTGTTTGTGCCCAAGCAGAAGGGTGGTTGTGTGCTAAGACCCAGTGCTGCAATAGCTCTGGCTTCAGGGGTGACACAGTGCAAAGTGGGATTCCCAAAGAATAGCCCTGGGAAGCAGCATTTAGGGGAAGAAATGGATAAAATAATAATAAAAAAAAAAAAAGAGCCACAAATATTTTTTTTTTCTTTACTCTTGTAGAAAGCCACTGGAATATAAGAACAGATGCAAATGTTTAGTGGTTAGTGAAAGGTGAATACAGCAGCAAGATTTTCTTACTGTCCTGAAAGGAGCTGCTCACATGAATACTGAGACCACGATCCTGTGTGTGTCTTCCTGCAGTTTGGGAAAGTGCTGCACAAGGTGCAGGAGATGCTCCACTGCTGTGTGCAACCCTCTCTCCTGGCCAGGCAGGGAGGGCAGATGGACCCTGGCAGAGCACAGGAGGTGAGGTGTGAGGAGAAACAGAGGGGCTTGGTAGTTAGATAAAGAGCAGAGAACCGTGGAACTGGAGTTGATGCCACCAGAGCAGGAGATATCTGAGCATCTGGAGCGAGTCTGCTTGCAAGGAGGGATAAAGCAGGATCACTGCAGGAGCAATGGGCACACTCAGGAGCAGTGGGAGAGGAAGGAGTGAACATCTGGCAAGACTGAGGTGCTCACGACTTGGGGGGAGTTTCAAGGGAAACCCTAAGAGATCTGGAGGGCGGCACTGCTGCCTGCTGGAAGAGACAGGGAAGGGAAAGGTTTTGTGTATTTATGTGCTCTGTGGGGCCCAGACACTGAGATCACTGTGCAAGCCCTGCACTGCCACGTGCTCTTTGTAACTGCGTGGGCAGCTGGATGTGTCCTTTTGAACCAGCAGCACCGTGCTCATCTGCCCTGTCTGGCACTGCTTCATCCTGAAAAGAAGCAGCACTTCCCTGTCTGCTCCTTAGCAGTGACCTGAGCAGCAGCAGCCTAATCACTTGCACTAAACACATGGCTGGAATCCTTTTGATAAAGTCCAAGACAGGGGACAGCTTCCTACAGACTGCCTCAGGGGCAGCCCTGACCGTCTGGCTCCCATTGTAGTGACATTTCAGAACAATTTTATTTGTTCCGGCTGGCTCTAATTGAACATCTGGGTTAAGAACAGGGGGATTCCCAAGGCTGGCATCCCAGTCGGGAAGGAAAAGGAGTGATTTTGGAGTCCTTCCTTAATCCCAGCTCCTTTGTTAGAAGTGTTGGTGTTATTTAATTGACTGTTAAATCCCAGTCACATGAGCACCCTCGAGTGTAATCTCCTGTGATAAATTGCCCAGCACTCGTGTCAGAGGCACATTCTGGTCTCTGGCCTGTGCAAGACTCAGTGTCCTGTGATTACAGCTGACTTTTGCACAGGGAGCAGGGGAGGAATGAATTTTATATCAATTTAAATTGATTTAAGAAGACAGCTGACTCCAGATTTGGATAAAGACACTGTTCTCTAACTTGCTTGAGGTCGTTGTAGATGCAGGTTTTTTTCCAAACTTTTCAGCAAATGTTTCCAGGTCTTATCAGACGAAGGCAGATGGCCCTTGGGGGAGAAAAACGAGAAAATTGCACAAGGTCTCATCTCACAGAAGGAAGGGAAAGGCTCAGTTAGGGTGAGGGGTTGGAGACAGCTTGCACACAGTCAGATCTCCAGGATCAGGAAAGAGAATTTGAACGTGGAAATGGAAACTAGATATGAAGAAGGAACCGAGCAGATAAGAGGAGGATGGCAAGGAAAATCTGTAAGATGCCAAGAAAGCCTTTTCTGTCCTACAATCCTATAATATTTCCCCATTTGATTCTGTTCATTCTCCCCCATTAGAGATTTCACCCTACATCTTGTGATCTGAAACCAACCAGAGCCAGAGATAGGCCAGAGGCAGAGCAAGGTGCTGGCATCCCTGAGGGGCACAGGTGCTTGAACAGAGGGTGCAGGGGACAGTCAGTGACTTCAGAGATGCTCCTGACCCCACTGGCACTGCTTTCCCCAAACCTTGTGAATTAGGAAGGTGGCAGCATCTGTGAGCTGCCCTGAAAGGTCTCTGCTCCCAAACCTCCATGCTTGGACTCACTGCCAGAATTCATTGTCTCTCAGATGCAGATTTTCACCCCTCTTTTTGAAGCCACTTACATTTACACCCAGCTGAGAGGGCAGGTTTAGCTTTGCTCAGCCAGTCTCCACTTGGAGATTCCTCACCCGATCTTTCCTTAATTCTCAAGGCACCAGCAAAACAGCACAGGGCTCCTGCCTGCCCTTGGGGAGGGTGGTGGTGTGCAGCAGCAGCCTGCAAGTTCCCTGGGAGCAGAGCCAAGAAACCAAGGATCTGCAGCAGGAGAGGAGCAGCCTGGTGGGGAGCAGCCTGCAGCATGGGCATGTGCAGCTGGGGCAGGAGGTCTGGCCCTGAGTGGCTGCACCTGGGTGAGGATGCAGGAGTTACATCTGGCAGAGGTCTGCAGGGACTGCTCCTGGTGTCAGCATCTGCCAGGCATCTGTTCTCCCTCCTGGAATGCAAGGCGTGTGCTGGGGCCAGCCCATTGTGGTGTTTGCCGGTAATTCTGAGGCTGTGGCACCGAGGGGAGCGGCAGTGAGCTGTGGTGTGCTCAGGGAACAGCCTGGCTGAGCCCCCGGGCTGTGATGTCCCCGCTCTGCTGCAGCAGCTGTGACAGGAGCCCTGTGCCACCAGACACAGCACGGCCCTGCTGATAACAGCCCCTTCCCTCAGTCACAGCACAGCCTGTGGGGAGACAAAAGGAGATGCTGCTGAGGGCAGTCTCCCCCCTGATATCTTACACCTGTGTTGATTATCCTGGAGTGGAAACAGCCTTGCCCTCACAGCCATGGGCAGGATAAAGAGTGAGTGAGCTGGGAAGAGTCAGTTGGAGGCTGCTGGCTGTGCTGTGCAGAGCCAGGGACAGGAGGTGGTGCCAGGGCCAGTAAAGGTGAGTGAGCTGCTGTAGGTGGGACAGACAGGGTTAGGTGGCTGTGCCAGGGACAGGAGGTGGTGTCAGGGCCAGCAAAGGTGAGCTGCTGTACAAGGGACAGACAGGGTTAGGTGGCTGTGCCAGGGACAGGAAGGAGCGAGCCAGAACAGAAGGAGAGACAGAGCCAGAGCTGTGTGGAGCTGCTCTTAGAGGATACAGAGAAAAGGTACCGGAGACTTTTTGAATATCAAGATGCTGATACTAAAAGCCTTCTGATGATTCTAAGGAAGCACCTCCAGTGCAGTGTCTGTGTCGACTGCTGCATATGGACTGTGACAACAGCCCATCTCATTTTATCCAAATGCCATTTCCCCCCTCCCCAGCCCTGAATCATCACCAGGCTGATATCAGTGCCCATGTGTCAGTACCGAAGGAATGCCTGATAACATCCTGGTTTTCTCCTCAGCTTTTCCCAGCTCCCTTCCAACCCAGAATAATTTGTGCTTCCTTATGACCCCACAGGCACCACAAAACAAATGTATCAACATGAATTGTAAGCGCTTTAATCAGTAAAATGCAAGATTAAAAAAAAATAATAATAATAACAGTACCCTGCAGGGAGAGAGACTGAGAAAAGAGGAGCAAATAAAAAGAAACACTCTGTATGTTCTGGCTGGGAGCCAAAGGCCCTCTGGGCCAGGTTTGGATAAAATAGGGCTTAATTTCTGGTGTGAGAAACCGCTAGAGTGAATCTGTAGCAAACAAAGGCCAATTCACAAAGGGACACAGGCCAGGGCTGGAGGAGGAGAGGGCAGCCTGCCAGTTCTGCCAGCTCCCGTGATTTTATCATGTCTTGCAGTATCAGATGTTTTACTGCTAGCTTCCTTTTCCTCTTGCATTTCTTTTAAAAAAACCTGCATTTCTTCTCATGAAATCTGTAGGGGAAAACTAAGATACACTCCAAAGACAGTCCAGAAAGTGAAATGAAGACAACAAACACTAAGGTTCATTAAATTAATGGAAATTAAATTTTGATTCTTAAACAGGACCCAAGGAGAGGAGGATTTTTAAAAAAAATGTTTGGGCTGGGCAGTGTGAAATGCTTTCTTGGACCAGGAACAACTGTTTACATTTGAAAAGAAATGCAGCGTCAGCAGTGCTAGTGGGCTCATCGCTCAGTGACAGCATTATCTCCCTGGAGAGCTGCCAGTGCCAGAGGGGTGTGAGATCCCCCAGATCTCACACTGGGGCTCAGCTCTGCCCTCTTCCACACCACCAAAACCTCTGCTCTGCACATCCCAGGGCTCAGGGAGAGGACAGAAAGCCAACTATGGTAACAGGGCAGTACAAACCTACCAAGGGAATTCTCTCTGCAATGGGAATCTCGCCCGATTCTTCAAAGTCCGCTCTTTCCCTTGGGAGCACAGCAAAGAGCCTGTACCCAGAACAGTGGCATTTCCATCTCATCCCACAGTAAGGGTGGTACTGACAGGAATGAGTGGTGATCCCGTTATTTCTCAGATTCTTTCCAACAAACAGAGCAGGGAGAATGGCTTGTCCTGAAAACCCAAAGCTTTGCTATTAACTGCACGCTGGGCTTAATACCCTCGGTAATTAAGCAGTTGCCTGGTGGAATATACTTCTTTTTTCTCTCTAATTGCTCAGATCCAGGCAGTTTGTATGGGACTCAGCTCTTGGATAATTCAGCATTTACTGCAGCTCCAGAAACCCAGGGGCATTACGTGCAGTGGTGACAGCTTTAGAGCCACTCTCAAGGAGGCTGCTGGGGATACAGGATTGCTTCCCCAGGGGTCATCCCTGCATTTTCCCATGGTATTATCTGATTTTTGAGGCCAGTTGTGGATGCAGGAATTCTGCCCACGCACATTTCTTCTGGCTGCTGTAGGTCCTGGGATGACAGTGGGTCGGCCCACACAGGGCAGGCTGTGGTCAGTCACCAGCCAACATCAGCTCAGTCCTCATTTCTGGGTTTGAACACACCGTTCTGGGGGTGAACACAACTCCAGGGTCACCACGTCCCCTCTGGCTTCGCCTCGGGCCACCACGACTGGGGCTTTCCCCTTTAGATTTGTGATTGAACACAAGCAATGTGGGGAGCATTTGTGGAGTGGTTTGGGCTGTTTTGAGGTTCAGGCCCAAAGGAGGCATTTCTATAAACCATTGCTTGAGTTCCTGCACTTCAGCAGGCAAAATAATTTGGTTTTCTAAAAGATACTGAGCTGAGTATCAGTATTGGTTGGGAAGAGGCTGGTGGCATTTACATCAAACCCCACTCTGTTAGTGAAGGATTTATGCCTCATCCCAAAAGAAAGGAGGCCATACACGCAGTGGGAAGGCAAAGGATGAAAGGACACAGCAGTCTTCAAGACAGCAATCCAAAAATTTGGAAAATCCAAATTGTCCCATCCCGTCAGAGCTGGAGGAGTGCTGCCAGGCACATGTGGATAGAGATTTTTATACGCCCAAGTGGCTTCAGTGACAGCCAGCCTTGCAGCATTGATGACAGGCACTTCCCTCCAAGACAAGAGTACTGGGAGTGTCTGTGGGCCAGTAGCCCTCTCCCAGTGCTCTGGTGCCATGCACAGGTGTCCCTTGCTGGGGAGGGGACCAGAGCAGCAGTGTTCTTGGCCAGGTGCCACCACCTGCAGCCTGCCCGTGTCCAGAGCCCAGCCCTGGCACTGTGGGGAGGGTCCCCTCCGTGGGCATGGCCCAGAGGCAGATGCAGGTTTTTCCACTGTGTTGCACAGGCTCAATGGGACTAATGGAAGGGAAACAAGGAGTGTTTGACCCTCGTTAGTGTCATAATTCCAAGGGATGCCCACCCCTTCCCTGAAGAGCCTTCTACACCCGCGGGGCTCTGACAAAGAGGGCTGTGTTCTTGCTGTGGATGATTAACTAAATCCTGTGCTGGATGGACCAGGCTGAATGGGGAGCTGAGGACCCTGTTTGCAGAGATAAGGGACGTGCAACTGCACTGGCACAGGCAGTGCCTCTGCAGGAGTGGCTTTGGAGAGGAGAGGAGAGAGAGGCTGGGTCCTGCTTTCATCTGGTTTGTAGCTGTGGCACTTACAGTACATGAAATTTGAAAAATCCCTTTGTTTGGCCGCCCTCAGGCTTCCCACATGGAAAAAAAAGGGTGTGTGGGGATGGGAGTGCACAGGCTGTGAACACAGTGTGCTCTCTGATGGAGGCTCTGGGGAGGGAAGGAGAACGGGAATTAATGGGAATGGTTTGGTTACCATCATCACACAGCAGAGGCTCTGCAGGTTGCCCATCAGGGAACTCCCTCAGGGTTCTAAGCCTACTCTCTTCCCTGCCTCCACCCCAGTCACACTGCTCAGACACAGACGTGCTCAGACACCACATTTTTCCTGCTGTTTCCACTTGCCCCTGTTCTTCTTAACCAAGAGCACATTTATCAAAACATTAGAAGGGGCAAGTGCTTGCAGGGTGAGGAGGAACAGAGAAGTCCCCAAGACTTCATATGCTAATTCATGTCAGCATCACCTGTCCCCTCTGCTCATCACCTAACACTGCTTTTATTACTCATAAATTTTCAAATGGAGCAAAGAGGTTTGGGCAGCTCAATGTGACTGCAAATGCTTTTGGAGATTGACAGGAACAGCACTTAAATTGTCACATTCCAGCATAAGCATACTTTTCACTTCAGATATTGGGATAAAAGTGATATATTATGATGGTTTTCCAGGTTTAGTTTCACCTAGAGCATCTTGCATGGCAGCAGCTATCAGAAATGAATGATGCCAGAACCAGACAGAGCCTGTGCTGGTAATTGTAGGGGCCATTTGTGCTGTGCTGATGACAGACAGTGTCTGCCTGTGTGCTCTGACTTCACCTGCTCATGTGTTTCTGGTTTTGCTGCAGTGTTGGGAATGGAGGCAACTGAGAATATCCTTTTTGTACCATCTGTGGTGTGTTTTTTTTTCCTCCCAAGTGTTCTGAAAGATCAACTTGTACTCAGAGAGGTGTGATGTCTTTGAGCTGAAGGGGAGATGCCTGGTCCAGGGGACAAAAGTCAGAAATTTAATATTAGAGTCCACCTCATCCTGGTATGGCTGTGTCTTAGCTGAGACTGCACAGCTCCTCCAAACAAACTCACTCAACAGAGGAGCAGGTGTGGAGGCAAATGTGATACAACAGCCTGTGCTCTTTATTGCCCAAGCATGAGTCCTGTGCCTGTAGAAGCAGCTCAGCACGTCCTGGTTTGGTGTTCATTAGCACACTGGGCACCACTTTTAATGGGTTTATTTTGAGATAAATATGCAGCATGGCTTGGGGTAGCCAGTGGGGTTGGGACAAGAGGGAGATCCATACCAGATGCTTTCCCAAAGTGACATTAGGACAGTGTGTTTTGCCTTTTTCAATTTCTGTTTGCAAATATTTTCGTGTCTGTGTCTGCACACGGTGAGTTTCTTTTGTAATGAATCTTCACCTGTTTGCTAATTGCTGCAAGGCAAAGCCCTGCTGCATTTGGCATCTGGTTTCCTATGAACACCTTCACTTCTGGATATTGCTTTGATAATCCAAACAAAACCAACTTGACAGCCCTGACTGATTGTCCCCATTCATAAAACTGCATCTTAATACCTAATCCTCCCCACCACTGCCAGCCAGGCAGTTCCATTGTTAAAAAGATTAAACTGTTATCCCATGCAAACACCAGTCTCTAATTTTTAAATGTCAGGCTGGAGTCTTCTGATGATGGGAAATGCCAGGATGCCAGGGACACTCTATTCCCTGGAGTTTCATGGCAAATATGTTTAGAACTCATGGAATACAAGCCACTGCCTCATTCATTACTTCTGTAGGTGAATTAGTGTCCCCTCCCCCAGTGCAGTCTCAGCTGCTTTGTAACTCAGAAATGAAAGTGAAGCATCTTTTGTTTTGCTTTTAAAATGTTTTTGTGGTGGGTTTGATTTTGTTTTGTTGGTTTTTTGTTGTGTTGTTTTTTTTTTTTTAATTCTTCTTGAGTCACAGGCTAAAATTATAGTTGATTTTGGACTATTTACAGCACAAGGATTTTAATAGCAGGCACTCACTGAAAACTCAAAGAACAGTCCCCAGACTTGGACAAGTTAAACTCTTCACTGCTGGGCCTTGTGCTAGCACCAGCTTTTTCCCATGGATTGGTATCAGACATGATCTAAGCGAGGTGCATTTTGAGTCAGATTCCTGCTCTCTCAAAAGAGCAGACTGTTTGGCTGACTCAGGCACCTTCCTGAAAACTCACTTTTACCACATTGGCTCTCAGAGCACTTTGGGTTTTATCAAATCTGCTCTGAAAGCTGTGATATCACCCCAACATAAGTTTTAAATTAACCCTCTTTGGTTTAGGGGAACCTAATGCAGAGCAGATTTAAGCAGCTTGAGCTACAATCAGAGAGCCCCAGGAGGCTGTGTTTGGCCAGCTCAACACTTGCTCAAGGATGACTCATTTAATCTTTGTCATCATGGGAGATGGTGCATGGTAAACCACACAGGAGGATGTATGGAACAGTAAAGCTTTGTCCAGGCAGTGGGGCACTGCTGTGAGCCCTGGCCAGGAGCACAGGGTGGGGGCAGATGCCTCTTCTGGTGTGTGAGCAAAGGCAGCAGCAGCCCGAGCTGTGGGGTGGATCATGGGGCCATGGGGTTGTTCATGGGGTGGTAAATGGGGCCATGGGGTGGTTCATGGAAGGGTAAATAGGGCCATGGGGTGGTTCATGGGGTGGTAAATAGGGCCATGGAAGGGTTCATGGAAGGGTAAATGGGGCCATGGGGTGGTAAATGGGGCCATGGGGTGGTAAATGGAAGGGTAAATGGGGCCATGGGGTGGTTCATGGAGTGATATGTGGGGCCCTGGACTGGTAAATGGGGTCCTGGGGTTGTTCATGGAAGGGTACATGGGGCCATGGGGTGGTTCATGGAAGGGTAAATGGGGCCATGGGGTGGTAAATGGAAGGGTAAATGGGGCCATGGGGGGATACATGGGATCATGGGGTGGTTCATGGAGTGATATGTGGGGCCCTGGACTGGTAAGTGGGATCATGGGGTTGTTCATGGAGTGGTACATGGGGACCTGGGGTGGTAAATGGGGTCATGGGGTGGTTCATGGGGCCATGGGGTGGTTCATAGGGTTATATGTGGGGCCCTGGACTGGTACCTGGGGTCCTGGGGTGGTAAATGGGGCCATGGGGTGGCTCACAGGGTAATACATGGGGCCCTGGGGTGGTTCATGGGGTCATCATTCACTCCTGTCACTTGCTGGAACTGCTGAGCTATTGCCTGCAAGACCTGGGAAGTCAGCATGGTCTAGAGACAGTGATTAAACAGAGATAGGGGGCCTAAGGAAATGCCCTGCTTAGCTGAGATTTATGAGCCACGGTTGGAAATGTCACTTGAAACTGCCAAAACAGAGGGGGATGGGCACTGGTCCTTCTGGATGTGGTGGAGAGCTGCAGGCTGTCCTTTCCCATCCATTTGTGTCCCTGCTGACACAACACAGCCTGAGTGATCCTGCAGCTTCAGGTGCTAGGCTTTTCCTTGGTGTTTCTTGCTTTGGCATTTTTCCATTGGTAAAAAGAATTCTGTAATCTTGCATATTTCACATCTTCGATTTGAGGAAAAAAAGAAAATAGTGTTTTTGTATGTGGACTTGGCTTTTTCTGTAAATTTTTTGCTGAGCTGAGGTGAGGAACTGAGGCTGCATGGTGGGGCTGTGCAGATCCCTGGGTTTGATCCACAGCTGCCTGGGGAGTCTCTTGCTGACAAATGCCTCTTCTCTGTCAGAGGAAAGGACTCTGAAGTGACTCTCCCAGGTTTTCATAAGGCAGCATCTCTCTGCTTTGCCTGAGGTACAAATGGGACTGGAGTTAGTGGCTTGTGCTTCTGTGATTTCTGCTCCCACCTGCTCTGGAAGTGAAGGGTAATCACCAGCCTCCAGCTCCCTTTCAGAGCTAAAAAGAGCCAGTATCCAAACTGGGAAGAAGATAAAGCAGATATGCACAGATTATAGTGCTCTGAATGACCAGGAGTGACCTGTGGGACCAGGGGCTGTCCCCTCTCTCCTGTTTCTCCCAAAGAAAGGTGTGCCAGGTCACCAGTGGCAGTTGTCCCCTTTGCCACAGCTGCAGGAGGTGACTGGAAAAACAACCAGCCACGATTTCTGGAAATCCCTGGAATGCTGACTTGTCTTCATCTCAAGGAGGGGATCTTCTGGTACGTTTTGTCTTGAAAACATTTTATTAAGGGGAAAAAAACCAGAGCTGCAGGGGCTAGAGATGGCAGGCAGGCAGGGAGGTGATTTCAGAGGAGAAAAATGCTCCTGAACCTCTCTGCTCCTCCCAGGCAAAGGAGCTGCCAGCCTTCATGTGGCATGTCATTCATCAGGCTGTCACCCCGGGCTCCCTGGGTTCACCCAGGAGGGAGCGTGGGGCACACCTGCAACCTTTGCCTCCAGAGCTGCCTGAGGCTGTCCCCAAGGCCTGCTTCTGACTGCAAATGCACCAGGGGGCTGTGGGGCAGGTGGGGAGGGGCTGGGGGTGCTCATACCTGCAGGGCTGGCAGTGGGGAGTGCGGGGAGGGTGCCCTGGAAAGGCTCAGCTCTGCCCTGCAGGGGTGTGCTGCAGCCTGGGGACACCTCTCCCCTCTCTGCCCTGGGAGCCCTGGCACTGCACCCCAGAGCCAGGGAAGATCTGTTCTTCAGGAGGGATCCCTAGTGCTGGATTTGCTCATGCTGAGGGTGGTTAAGAGCTGTTTCAGAAGATTTCTGCTCACCTCTGTGGGAGGCAGAGCACCTCCCAGACCTGCGAGCAGGCATCTCCTTCCTAAATGCTGGGCCTCGGGTTCTGTTTTGAAGTAACTCTGCCTCTCCCCACCAACTCAAGACGTTCAGATTTTCTATTTAATGCTGGTTTCCAGATGTTATAGCAGCTTAGTCTCGTGGTTTATCTCAGAGCTAAGCCCCAAAAGAAGAGCCTCATGCCCATTCCTGGCTGTGCACAGGCAGCAAAGCTGCAATCCCAGCCCTCCGGAGTGACTGCAGGTGGGCTGGGCAGGTTTTGTGCCTGCTGAGGGTATGAGCTACAGGATGCCCACAGAAACAATAGCGAGGCAGGAGATAAAAACCACACCCGGCAGGAGAAACGAGTGGGTGCCAGCTTCCTTTGAAGTAACACTCGAGTATCTGTATAGAGGGAGTGGTCTTTCAATTAAGGGTAAAGTATTTACTTGAAGGACTATCAGGCCCCTAAGTCCCACTCTTCATGGTTATTGTATAATTTATATAGCACTTCAAAGGTATCAGGGCTCTCTGCGAGAAAATACTGGGGGAAATCCACTCCTCGGAAAGTCTGCACTGTGACCTTACAGGCATTAAATCCCCGACTCTCCCTTTTTGCTGTGACCTGGAACCCTCCTCTCTTCCAAAAATGTCTCCTGAGGTCCCTTTTCCTTCCCTTCCTCAGCTGCTTTATGCTCATTACATGCAAGTTTATGGAATAAAGCAGACACTCTTCTCCCTGATATTTAAGAGGATGCTGCTGTGCATCGGGGAATCAATTTCATTTCTTAGCCACTGAATATTTACAGATATTTTATTTTAAAAAAAATAATCTTGCTCCTCTTTTTATTGTTGTTTTATTTTGCTTGTTGGTGTTTGTTTCCTTTCAATTTTTTGGTTTTTTTTAACCTCTTAGCTTCGCGGGAAGTGGAATCCGGGTGGCTCAAGTCTTTCTGGTATCAGGGCTGCAGTGTTTGCTGAAGATCAAAGGAACCTTTCCAAACATCATTGTTACCATTAAGAGGTGGCAGCCGCATTTTAAGTAACCAACCTTTTCATCCGAGGCACGGGCGATTGAGACGCACCAAACCCAGCTGAGGGGGCTGGATTTCCGTCCCTTCCTGGTCAATTTGGGCAGCCCAGCTCCCTTGTAGCCGAGCTCTGGCCGCAGCGAGCCCCCAGGGGTAAATTTAGTATGAATTTAGATCTGCACTGTGACTTCTCTAAATTATGACTGCCAGAGGTCCTGGGGTCACAGCTCTCCATCGTCAGAGCACTTCCAGCTCCCAGCACACTCCCAGTGTGGGAGAAGGGATGCGATTATTGATGGGAAAATAAAAGAAAAAGAAAAGAAAAAAGAAAAGAAAAAGAAAAAAGAAAAGAAAAGAAAAGGAGAAGAGAAAAGAAAAGGAGAAGAGAAAAGAGAAAAGAAATGGAGAGAAGAGAAGAGAAGAGAAGAGAAGAGAAGAGAAGAGAAGAGAAGAGAAGAGAAGAGAAGAGAAGAGAAGAGAAGAGAAGAGAAGAGAAGAGAAGAGAAGAGAAGAGAAGAGAAGAGAAGAGAAGAGAAGAGAAGAGAAGAGAAGAGAAGAGAAGAGAAGAGAAGAGAAGAGAAGAGAGAAGCTGGATGTGAACTGGATGTAAAAATGACAACCTGCTGGAGTAGGCCCTTGTTTTGACTGCTGTGTATTAGAGATGCTTCTGACAAAATATAAATGGGCACCACCTAAATTTCTGGTGTAGGACAACGAATTAGCTCTGAGCATGTCCCAGATGGTGTTTCTGCCACCTTATAAATAAATGGTTAAAGTAGAAGAGCTGCTCTCTTTGCTTGGATAAACAGGGTCTCCGTGTGAATAGCTTGCAACCCCCAGTCATAATCCCTCTCTGATCTCTGGTTATAAAAATGATAGATGGAATGTAAACTCCATAAAGATTAGCAATCACCAAAAGAGTAGGAAAAAAAAAATATTGGGAAGAGTTGTAAGGTTTTTCTGCATTCCTGAGGAATTCTGCAGGGATTCCTTTTCCTTGGTGGGGCTTGTGCTATTCCCCAGCTCATCTTTTAAACTGGCTGTCTGGAGATGCTCATGGAGGATTTTCAAGTATTTCTAAAGAAGTCTGGCGTGGATTCTCTGTAACCTTGTGTAAACCACTCGTGGAAATGATGATTTCCGTCGTTGTGGAGCAGGGCAACAGGATGCATGTACTTGTCAAAGAATTTGGGGCTTTACTGCTGGCTCAGGTCGTGCTGTGGTGTCCTCAGGGAAGTTCTGACTCCAAAGCATGGCTGCTCTCTGGCAGAACAGCAACTCTCTGTCATGTTATACATTTCAGAGTATTCATGTGGAATCCCTTTTTTCCCAGTCTTTTTGCACAGCAGGCAGAACTTGCAAACACAGCTATTGATCTTGTGTCTCGTGCTGCAGAAGTTCATATTTTTCAGAAGTTCATATTTTTCAGAAGTTCATATTTTTCAGAAGTTCATATTTCACCTTACAGTGTAACCATTTTACAGTGTACAAATGCAGATGGCTAGTCACATCTCTCTCAAAACCCCCCCAAACTCGGTCCTTTAGTACACTTTGTGAAATACTCTGGGGTTAAAAAGTGTGAAGGTGAGTCTTCCCAAAAATGGGATAGTTGGAAACTGGGTTATGACAGCAGCAGCCCTTTGAAACATCCAGCCCACTGCGCGTGTGGAATATTTGCTGGGTTTGAAATTAAGCTTCTGCTAGCTGGTGACAGTAAGGCAGTTTGGGGAAGGGGAAAATGCACTCAACAAGAGATGGTCCCATCCTTTGGGATGGGATGAGGTCTTGGGGTGCAGGTGGTTTGGTGGGACAGGGAATATCTGCAGGGAACAAACCCACCAGGCACTGGTGGTGTGGCTGAACCACCAGTGCAGAAGCCATGCTCGGGCTGTGAGCTGAGGGATTTGGGGGAAATGAGGAGGTTGTTTCACCCACACCTCTGCAGGGTTTTCCCACGTACCTCCCACCTCTGCAGGGCCCTTGGACGGTGTTCAGAGCAGCTGTGTCAGGTTGAACAGCTCCAGGGACAAAGTCAGGCTTTCATTTAGTAGGAAGGTGTTTGAGGTATGTTGCCAAGATGGTGTTTTATTGCAAATTATCAATGTAAGCTGCATCAGAGACCACCCAGAATCTTCCCTGAGAACACGGCTGTGCCTTGAAACTCCTGTGAGATTCTGTTGCCCTCTTGTCCCTGCAGTGGGTACAAGCTGCCTTGGGTGCTCTGCTGATGCCATGTGCTGTTGGTGAGTCTTTTTCCTGTTATCCTAGGAGAGTGTTTTACTTCAATATGTTTGCAGTCTGATTGTATCTGCTTTCCATCTGTGAAACTGGGGTGCAGGCAAACAATCCTCCCATGACCATGTAGGAAACTCATGAAAATCAAGGACTTAATCCAGACTCCAGATAAGCACTTAAAATATTTTGGGTGTTTTTTTTTTTTTTTTTCTCTTTTGCTGCTGATTACTGCAGCTCATTTATCTTTCCTGACAAACACAGCCATCCCCATTGAAAATCTGGATTTGGCTGGAGACTACTCCAGCAAAACATTTGGGATTTTGCCCTGACAAGATCTGTAAGGCTGGCTGAAACAGCACAGATTATGCATGCTCTAAGAATTAAAAACTCTGCTTTAAGTGCATTGACCTGTCTTTCTCCTGCAAAACAGATGGATCACTTTCAGTTCTGGCCTAATGACACTCCACTTGTCTATACACCATTTCTCCTAATATTAGGAACTCCTGTCTTAGATCAGCAGGAGCTGGACGTTCCCTTTCAGCAGCTTGCAGTGCTTACCTGTGTTAACAGCCTCAGAAATAGCTGTGCTTCCAGATGCCTGACTTGTGCAGTCTCACAGAGAGGGCTATTCCTTAAATGGGTTAGGAGAGCTTAAAAAAAACAAACTGTAAAAGAATTGTTTACACCCCTTTTTATAGCCGGGTCAGTTCACAACCTGGTTCCACAAATGGCTCTGCTGGCACAAGCAGAAGGGGAAGAAGGGTGAACACTGATTGTGTCAGTGCTGCTGCCAAAGACAACATGTTGTGAAGCCACAGCCTGGGTCCCTCCTGTGTGGGGAGCAGGTCCCCTCCACTCCCTGGGCCCCAAGCACCATCCACAAACAGCAAAAGGGACTCTGACGCTTCCTCTCCCAAAGCCAGCGAGGGCCTGGAATAATAAGGATTTGATAAACACCCCAAAGCACTTACTCTGCTTTTTCAGGGAGCTGCAGGCCAGGGAACAGCCAGAGAGACATTAAAGAGCAGAAGCAGGATAGAGTGTAATTAGCTTTAAGCCCCTGTGAAACTCCTGCTGCTGTGTGTGGCAGGCTCCCTTTGGAGCACAGCTGGGTTTAGTGCAGGTTCTGATCTTGGTATCAAGTCAAGGCTTGTCCAGAGAAAGTGTGCGTGCCTTTGTTAGCATGCAAATCACATATCCTCCTTATTGCACTGTCTCTGCATCCCTCCCTCTAGAGCTGTTTAGTGGAAGCAGGCAAGAACTAATTAAATTGCTTTGTTCATACCTCATCCTTGAAGTGCAGAGCCCAAGGCAGGCATGCCAGTGGGCACACGCCCATACCCTCTCTGCTTCCACAGGGAGCGTGGCAGGCCTGACCTTCACCTCATTAGGCAAGGAATAAATCCCCTGCCATGAAGATGAGGATGTCAGGCACTATGTGCATAAATCACCCAAGGAGTTTCCAAATGGCTTTCATCTTGGGAGCCCTTAAGAGTTCAGAGCTGTGGATCAATCCAGAGTGCCTATCTTTCAGCAGTAATTCCACATCTGAAGTTCTTTAATGATGTGGCTCCTTTAAATAAGATTCTAAAAGCCCAAGCCAGCTGAAACGGTAGCACGCAATCAAGTTAATTACTTTAATTACTATAAAATTATTCAGACGGTGTATTTGTAATTTTAATCTCCTAATCCGCAAAGTACCTTTTTCCCTTTAGTGCTCCTAAAGAAAGTAAAATAGCTTTTGGTTTCCTTGCCAGCTTTTCAAGGATCTTTGAAAACTGAGAAGAAACCTCCCACAAATAGCCTGGTGGTGATGATGAGGTTTCTTTTTTCATTATTTAAAATATCATCCTTTATATGAATGCATTTAAAAGCAGTAATTGGATCTATCCCAGCAAACCAGGCACTTGAGTTTGAGATTTCTTGGGTTACTTGGACTGTACAAAGGTAATGCACAACATAAACCTTCCCTAAAGTGCTGAGGAAATTGGAGCTCATGGCAAGGGAAAACCAGTAGCCAAAGAGCGAGCCCAGGGCTACTCTCTATGTTATGTTTTCAGCTGCCTTATGTGAAGTGTTGTGGCTGGAAAAGTGCACTCAAAGTTTTGCACTGAAGGACCCCAAAGTGCTTCCCCCTGCTATGGAAAAGGGTTCCTGACCTCCAGGGCTGCAGCCATTCTGCACTTCAGCTCCTCCTCTGGCATGATCCAAGATCTCCAGCATAGCAAGGCTGTTTGTGGAGAAACATCCTTGAGAAACATCCTGCAACCTCTTGAGCTCCCAGCCTGGAGCACCCCTCAGGCTGCCCTGAGATGAGAGCTGCTCTTGACTTTTCCATTCACCAGCCCTTGGAGCTGGGTTTAGGGCACACTGTGTTTCTGATCTGTGTAAACCCTGACACACCATCAGTTCTTGTGCTTGCTGTTCAATCTCCTGGAAGGTGAAGAGGCTGGGCAGAATATGTGGGATTTTCACTGAAGTTTATTGGACCTAAGGGGTCCAAGCAGGGCTTAGCTGTTAAATCCATTTTTTATAAACTTTAAAATACGCCTGCTTCGGATGTTTGAGCATCTTACAGCTTTTACTCTTATCATACCCCTATGACTGCTACTCCTTTTCATTTTAAGTTGATGTAAAGAGGGAAAGAAAAAGTTAAGTGATGTGTCCAAGGTCATGCAGGGAAGCAGTAGTGAAGGGATTTGAGTCTCAGACATAATTTAAGTTGTTGGCTGTGGCACCATCTCTGTGATGTCTGAAACAGGCTCATAGCTCTTCTACTGTGGTGAAAGCACCTATTTTCCTATTTACTGCCTCTTCCTACTGGAGGGAATTATTTTTAAGCACAAAACAGCTGGCTGTTCCTATTAAGCTACTGTAGGAATAATCTGCATGGAAAAAAGCTCAGATGCTTTCCCAAATAGGAAGTAATTTAGATTTCAGATTAATGGCTGTGACAATGGAAATATATAAAATCTTTTCCTGACATGGAGCCCAAACCATGGGTTGTTCCTATCGATGGTGGACACAGGTGTGAAATCTGTCTTGTGCTGCACACAGGGAACAAACACTAAAGACAGGCACAAATATCCCTGTTATGGAGAGCTGTGGTGTGCATTTAGTGTGTGAGCCAGCTGGTGCTGGTGAATGATGACAACTCTTGCTCTTGCAAGCCTTCCTCTCTTCAGGCACTCTGCCCTGATCCCGCTCCGGGAAAGGAATCGTTTTCCCAGAAATAAGAGCAAGAGTGAGAAGTAGGGAGGATCAGGGCACTCAATGAGTTGTTCTCTCTGGGACCTATAAATCCTCAATCCTGGCTGTGAAAGGAGCTTCACAGAATGAAAATGAAGGCTTGGGGTGGACAAGGGGGATGGAGGGAGCCAGCACAAGGAGCAAGCCCAGGTCTGGGGCAGTGATGGAGCTCTGGGCTGTCAGCTGCAGTTTACAGGGGAACTGAAATTGAGGTTTTCCTCTCCTGCCAATGCCCTGTGGGTGGGGTGGTGCCAGCCTTCCTGGGGACAGCAGGGCTGTAATCCAGGGCTTTCCTCACAGGCACCTGCTCAAACAGGGAATTTCTCTTTTGTGCAAGCCTTAAGCTGTACATGGTCAGCAGCACGTACCTGAGCACCTCAGACTGCAGACAGCAGATGGGGAGCAGTGTGCCTGCAGTGCCAGGGAGCCTGGGAGGGACCTGAGGGGAGAGGTCTGGTCAGGTGTGGATTTTGTGGCAGAAGGGCTGCTGAGATCCGTGCATGGAGTGTTTCTCACTTTGCATTGCATGAAGGGCCTCAGCATTCCCCACATGTTCTGCTCTCTGATAAGGTTAACAGGATAAAGAGAATGTTACCAAATGCATTCTAACAGATGACTGCAATTTGCACTCAGCTGTTAAGCTGCTGGCTTTTCTCTCTTAGAAATTGCAGAATGGGAAGGCCTAGGCTGTTTTATTGAGAGGGGTGAGATGAAAGTGAAGGGCTGCAGAGTGAAGCTCCACAAATTTCTGTTGCACTTGGTCAAACTACAAATAATCAGATGAAGCCATAACTGTGTAAATGGGGCTTGAGTGTGTTTGCTCTGCTGACTTGGTCATGCATTCAGGACGTTCAGACTGGTGTAACTACAGCCCAGGAGGTATTAGTCACGCTGGGAGGACTTCAGTGAATATAAGAGGGCTTCATCTGGGCAGTTACCAAGGCAACTCTTGCTAATATTTCATTACAATGCTTTTGCCCTCTGCAAGTCCCACGGATTAGGACTGGGAATCTCAGAAAGAAGAGTTGATTGTCAATATTGTGCTTGGATTGAATGTATCCCAGAGAGAGAGAAAAAAAAAAAAAAAAGAAAGTGAAGCATTTCCCATAGGCAGAGCCCACAATGTGCAGCTGGAGCTAAACTCTGTCTGTCATCCAGCACTGCCTTGTGCCCTGAGGAGAGTCTTGGGTAGCAACTAATCTCCCTCTTTCTAGCTCTGAGATAAATGGAAAATGCAGGTATGAACTCATCCTCATCTGTTTTCAGATGCAGAGCAGCAGGGCTGTGCCAGGTTCCATTCAGAGTGGCTGCAGCACAACTGGTACCAGTACAGGCTGGTGCCCTCAAACTGGGGAACAGTGCCAGCCTCACCCCTCAGGGCTGGGGCTGTCACTGGTGTGTTTGCTGGCTCTGTGCACCTTCCTCTAACTGTGTTCCTTGTCACTGACACCACAGCTGTTGCTGATTCCCTTGGGAGCCACAGCCACTGTGTGTTGGACTGGGCATCCTCTTCCTCTGGGAATAAAAGGGCATTTGCTGGTGTGGGATATTGCTTGAAATGTTCTTTCCTCTGGCCCAGCTGCTGGGGTCTGTTGCTAGTTCCTAATTACACTTTTAATTAGCTGTGTATGATTTCTCATTAATGAAACAGGATTTAACAGGAAAATGGCAATACAACTGTTCTGTATGACAGAGATTGGAAGTGCTACTGGGTTTTTATCTGCTACCGGCAATTTCCACATGGATTTTGAAAAACTGGATATGCTGTGTGGACATGCTGTTGGTGGAAGCCAAGAAGGGGATGTCATGACCCCATGCCTGAAGAGCATTTATGTGCACAGAGCCACAGGGCACAGAAACAGCCCCGGGTGAAGTAATCTGTGGGAGGATGAACTTCCCGGCATTCAAAGAAGTTACAATGACATAGTAGGAGAAGTCCTATTCTCTGAGTCAGGCTTGAGTCACTTTCCCATTTGCAGTGCTGGATGTGTCCCACCTTTCAGACAAGGAGCAGAAGCAGGTTCTCTGTGTGCGTGTCTCCAGTTTGCTCCCACGGCTCTGTCACACTTTGGCAGGTGTGTAACCCCAGCATTGCACTGGTTTTCACCCCAAGCACTTCTTTCCTCTCACCCCAATTCACTCCTCCCCCTGCTTTCCTCCCTGGATTCATGAACTCGACACAGCTCTCTTGGTCCTCCTGCAGTGCTAAACAACTAGCAAAGCTCACCCCAGGAGTAGCTGCACTTTTCTGCTGGGTGAACTGATCTCTGTTGACATGTCAGCTCGTTAAATCTGCAGGGCCCTCCTGGCTGAAGGCAGGGCTGTGTGGCACATTTAAAGCATGATTTAGTTATTAACATAAAAGCAGCTGTGTTCCTGTTTGAGCTGTGCAAAGAAAAACACGTAGCTAATGATGACCCAGCCCGAAGCGTGCCTAGGAGACAGCACTTACGTGTGTTTTCCATGTGCCCCAGAATAATACAGACTTTAGGCTTTAAAAGAAAGTATTTGGGTCCTTGCCAGGTAGACAGACAGTATGAATGAAACACCTGTTCTGGCTTTGGGAGGGTTTTGGAACCATTTGATTACAGGGAAGGTACAGGCTGACCTTAAAGTGAATTGAATTCTCTGGTGTAGAGTAACATGTCCTGCTACATTATGAATCTTCTTGATCTCTTTGTGAAAATGTCCACAGCAGACAAAACACAGATGTCTGCTCCTTTTGGTTTTAACTAAAAGGTGCTGCTTGGGCATGGCAAATTGACCAGCTCTGTCTCAAAACAGTCTTTTTCAATTTTGAATAAATGTTAAAGGAGGAACAGTATAAAGGAAACAAAGATAAAACACATTAAAGTAATTTTACTGACAGAGGAAAAACAACTGTTCATTCCAGATGCATCCTAATCCAGTTCTCGCCAACACTCCTTGGTACTTGGCTGTTTTAGGGGGTTGCCTTTTCACATGGTGTAATTCAATTCTAAAAAAGATATAAAGAATTATGTCTTTCCTAGAGTTGCTTCCTATTGAATCACCTTATCAGTCTGGTTTGGTTTGTCCAGTCTTAACTATTTCAGTTAATATGGCAAAACCAGCACCAGGAATACTTTCATAAAAGCAGACTACAGCAGATGGTAGTGTGATGAGTTTGGTCATCCCCTCTGGCCTTTGGCTTTATATGTTCATAAGAACCAGTCTGAGAAACCAAGGCAGATGCTGGTCAAATTCCTCATGCCTTCAACAAAACTCTCCCGTCCTTTCCCACTGTAGATTCAAGCTGTGCCCTAGCTCCCCCGATGCAGGAGGGTTTAAAAAGCTGTAATTGAGCTGTCAGTTTGAAGAACAAACAGGGGAAATGTACTCTGGGTCTCTGCTTGGGGGCTGTTTGCAGAACTGTCTGTATGTGCATGTGTGGGGGTCTGTGTGAACAGGAGGGGAGCTCCTTCCTGAGCCTTTGTGAACTCAGCAAACCCAGAGCAAACCTCTCATGGGACCTGCTGCTGCCTTCTGTGGGTCTCTTTTACAACCTTCTCAGGTAGAGCCTGTGGAGGCTGTAAAATTATAAAGCTGGGGATGTGCTTGAAGGATATTAATTGCCTTTCTGGCTTGTGTTAGTCCAACTCCAGCCCATGCAGGATTAGTTCCCAGCTCCTGGAAGCTGCTCCTGACACATTTGTGTCAAGACACAACACGCTCACAAACGGTGAGCTTGGCGTGAAGTTCTTGGGTCAGCACAGAGCACAGCTCAGGAAACACCTTCCTTCACACAGCCTGCTGCAGGCTAGCAGGGAAGTGATTAAATCTTCCCTAAGATAACATGTTCCTGACCCTACCCCATACAAGAACCATATGCTCACTTGTTTCTCTTGGCTCAGGCCCTGCTCTCAGTGATGGCTCTGACTGTGGTGGTGGTGCCTTGGTAGGAAACACAGCAAGTGAAGGAAATGGGTCTGTCTCCATTGGCCATATGTTGGTTTTCCTGGAGCAAGGATAGCTCCTTACATATTCTGTGTAATAGACAAGATAAAACCAGAGAATTTATTCACAGGAAGCAGAATGTGTCTGTGTCACTGCTGAATTACTCACTTGCAGCTGTGGGATGCTTCCCTGTGCTCCTGCTGTAGGTTAAAAGGGTCTGTACAGACAGGAAAGCTCACACTTGTGACTTGCAGAATCTTTGTTCAGATTCAGGAACTGATTTCCCTCATTGGGATAAGTTGTTTGGAGCCCATACGTTGAATTTGTTCTCAGATTTCTTTTAAGCTCTTCCTGTCCCTCCACGCCCCCAAACCCCCTCTGTCACTCTACAGCTTCCTTGAAGAAAGAGCTTGTGGTTTCTGCTGGCAGCTTTGGGCAAGCTCCTCATGGTGCTGCAGTTTTTAGGGAGGCAAAAGTAAAACCTTTAGTGGAACTGGGATGCCTTTAGCGGATGCAGATGGATAACAGCATGGCTGAGGTCGTGTTACTACATGTAGGCTCAGAGAAGACTGGAAGGAATGCTACAGGCTGGGTTCTTTTTTTCCAGTTCTTTCTGCATTCACTGGCAGGGGATTGGATTTAAAATGAAAAGTCTCTTCTGCTTCAACACCCCTCATTTGAGAGCATGTCACTGTGACCAGCTCTGTGAAGCCAAGCCAAGAAGCACCATTGCAAGGCTCAAGAAACTGGTAAAATTCAAAGAGGGATCAGAGCAGTAAAGGAATGGCAAATGTCCAGGGATGCTGAAATTTATGCTTAGAAAAACCTCTTAAATGGAATAAAAGGCTTCACTACCCAAGCTAAGTTCTAGCTGTCATAAATCAGGCAACATCTTTTCTGGGAGCAGAGTATTCCTTGCCCACCCATGGGGGTTTTCACAGGAAATGTTTGCTGCTGGTGACTCTCAGAGGAGATGCTAGGCCAGATGGGACTCATGTCCAGTTCAAATTAGAAAATATGAGGTTTTTCCCTAAGTGTGGCTGAAAAGAAATGGCATCAGGGAAGGAGTTTAAGTTGCTAACCTCAACTTTTTGGTTAACCTCTAAATTGAATGTTTAGCAATGTTAGAAACCCTCTGTGTTTTTCCTCCTGCGCTGGAAAAAAGAGCCTCAGAATGCTCTGTCTTCAAACTATTCCCATTGCTTCTTGGAAAACTTCAAATCAGTTGCAGGTTACCTAAAAACCTGCAGTTACAGGTAGCCTAAAAATGATTTCAGTCTTCAAACTGTCTTTGAAAGAAGTCGACTGGAGGCCAGTTCATTCTGCAGAAGGGTCATTCTTTCTGCGTGGTGCTCTTGAGTCTGTGCCACAAAAAAAAAAAAAAAACCCAACTGTGATTTCACTTTCCTTAATTGCATGCTGGAAGGGAGATTAATTATATTACCACTAGAGGGATTACAGATATTAGACTGGCCCAAGTGTTTTGCCCTGAAACTCTTGTGGGGGTGGGAGAAAGTTATTTTCCTAATCTGTGCCCTGCTTTCCTTGTTAACTCTTTTTACGTATTTACAGGTGCCGTGGGGTGTAAGTAGCTAATTAAATATGGCATTTGATAAAGTTGAAGGAAGTTTTAACTCCTGTCCTGTGGAGTATTGGTCTCCCCCACACAAACACGTTAGTTAACGATTACTGCAGAGCACAAGTATTTTCAAAGGTGGCTGCTCCCAGAGGAACGTATCCATTTTCAAGCACGGTTTAAAGGGCAAAGACTGTCTGTTCTCTCGATAAGAATTTGTTTTTAAAGGTTCTATTTAGCTTTTAAAGGATACATTCATCCGCGGAGAGATAAGATCTTGAATTAAGTGGGGAAACCAGGGGAAAGGTCTCCAAAGAGACAGGAGAGCAGGAAGGGGTTAAAAGATGTCTGAAAGCGCTTTAGGAAGTCTTTCCAACTGAATGGCTTTGGCGGCCGTGCTTCAGTGCTTCCTCACCATGTGGAACCAGGCACCTCTCACCGCCCTGCGCTCACAGGTCCTGATGTCACGGTAACGCGATCCTCGGGAAAACAGCTGGCACGGGATGCTCCCGATAGCACGGGATGCTCCTGATGGCACGGGATGCTCCCCACGGCACGGGATGCTCCCCATAGCACGGGATGCTCCCGATAGCACGGGATGCTCCCGATAGCACGGGATGTTCCCCATGGCACGGGATGCTCTCGATAGCACGGGATGCTCCCCACGGCATGGGATGCTCTCGATAGCACGGGATGCTCCCGATAGCACGGGATGCTCCCCATAGCACGGGATGCTCTCAATGGCACGGGATGCTCCCCACGGCACGGGATGCTCCCCATAGCACGGGATGCTCTCCATGGCACGGGATGCTCCCGATGGCACGGGATGCTCCCGATGGCACGGGATGTTCCCCATGGCACGGGATGCTCCCGATAGCACGGGATGCTCCCCATAGCACGGGATGCTCTCGATAGCACGGGATGCTCCCCATGGCACGGGATGCTCCCGATGGCACGGGATGCTCCCGATGGCACGGGATGTTCCCCATAGCACGGGATGTTCCCCATGGCACGGGATGCTCCCCATGGCACGGGATGTTCCCCATGGCACGGGATGCTCTCGATAGCACGGGATGTTCCCCATGGCACGGGATGTTCCCCATGGCATGGGATGCTCTCGATGGCACGGGATGTTCCCCATGGCACGGGATGCTCTCGATGGCACGGGATGCTCCCCATGGCACGGGATGCTCCCGATGGCACGGGATGTTTTCCATGGCACAGGATGCTCCCCATGGCACGGGATGCTCCCCATGGCACGGGATGCTCCCGATAGCACGGGATGCTCCCGATGGCACGGGATGCTCCCCATAGCACGGGATGCTCTCGATGGCACGGGATGTTCCCCATGGCACAGGATGCTCTCGATGGCACGGGATGCTCCCCACGGCACGGGATGCTCCCCATGGCACGGGATGCTCCCGATGGCACGGGATGCTCCCGATGGCACGGGATGCTCCTCCACCCGCCCGCATTCCCGAGCAGCGCCTGGCCGGAGGGCTGCCAGTGTCCCACTGCCCGCAGAACCCTGTGGAAACCCTGCAATAAATCGGTATATACACGTACATACGTTTACAGTGCTCCAGATCCAGCAAGGGGGATCTTTCAAAAGCCCCTGAGAGGGCTGAAATCAATGGAACTGCAGAGCCTGGCTGGTGCATGCCATGTGGAAATTCAGTTCGTGGAGCTATATATTTGAGGAGCCACGTGCATAATTTTTTTTTATTTATTTATTTTTTCCTTTTTAAAGGTTTTCATACATACAATAGCTTTTCCAAGAGGGCTGGTACCTCCTAGGTTGTCCACAGAAAACAAGAAACAATGAGGATGATGTGATGCAAAGAGCAAATGCCCAGCAGCAGCCTGTGGAGACCTGGACAGGCTTAAGAGCTCGTTTTTGATTCCAGTGGGGTTCAAATACCTCAGCAATCCAACTGTTTGGTGTCCAGACCTGGTCCCTTGGCGTGTCCCGGTTTAAAGATGCAGTGTTGTCCAGTTCAGGGACAGCATTTTGTGCATTATTTAATTCTTGGATTTTAAGGGTCTGTGTTCGCCAGAAAAATCAAAGCAGTGGTTTGACGAGTTCATTTATGTGTTGCTGTATATTTATGTTCAGGTTTTTATCTGTAAAATGTCTTTCCCCCCAGCAGCATATAAAGACCTGGCAGTGTATGGCGTCCCTGCAAGGGGGATTGTCCATGGGCAGCGAAGGGATGGGAGAAAGCTGGGTTATCGCTGAGCTGCTTCCTTCCCCCTTGGGTGAGGAGGTAAAGTCATTTCCCCAAAGCCATCCTTTCCGGGGAAAGTGGAAGTAAAAATTTCCCTGCCCAAACTAAATGAGAACCCACAGCACACCTCGAGGAGAGCGAACTGGGCTCGGTCAAGCCTTCAAGCCCTGTTTTGTTAATTAGTAATAGAGGTTTTTTTTTTTTCGCCTAGATAACCCGATCTATCGGTGAATGGAGTTTAACCTACTAAAACACCAGCGAGCCGCCGCGGGCAGCGCAGCCCCCGCAGACACAATGGGCACATTGTTCCCGGGGGTGTGGGGGGGATCCCGTCCCCGTTTATTTGGGAGGGGGCAGCATCGCTTCACCCCCCTCGGCCTGCCCAGGCTCGGGGGGGGGGTTCCCGGGGCGGCAAAGGGTTAAAGCGGGGCGGCGGGGCTGCCGCGGCCCCTCCCCGCAGCCGGGGCTGAAGTAGCGCGGCGGCGGCGGAGAGGGGCAGAGCCGAGCGGAGCCGGGGGGAGCGGGGCAGAGCCCAGCCCAGCCCAGGCGGTGCCGAGCAGGGCAGAGCCGCTGCCGCAGGCGCTGCCCGGCCCCGCCGAGCGAAGATGGCGAGGGCGGCGGAGCGGGGCGGTGCGCGGCGGGCGCTGCTGCCGCTGCTGCTGCTGCTGCTGGCGCTGCCCGCCGCCGCCGCCCGGCCGCCCGCCCTCCTTCCCCAGCGATGTGAACGGGCACAGCCTCCACCCGCCCTACTTCAACCTGGCCGAGGGCACCCGCATCTCCGCCACCGCCACCTGCGGCGAGGAGGCGGCGGGCTCGGGCAGCCGGCGCGCCGTGGAGGATCTGTACTGCAAGCTGGTGGGGGGGCCCGGTGGCCGGGGGAGACCCCAACCAGACCATCCAGGTACGGCCGGGCCGGCGGAGGAGGGGACGGAGCCGGCGCAGGCAGGGGCGGCTGGCGGAGCCTGGCCGGGGATGCGCTGGGGTCGCAGCCGCCGCTTTGTGCGCCCCCGGCTCTCGGGGGCTGGGCGGGCAGGGCCCCCGCACCCCGCTCTGCTTTCCTTTTCTTTCCTTTTCCTTCCTTTTCCTTTCCTTTTCCTTTCCTTTTCCCTTTCCTTTTCCTTTCCTTTTCCTTTCCTTTTCCTTTCCTTTTCCTTTCCTTTTCCTTTCCTTTTCCTTTCCTTTTCCTTTCCTTTTCCTTTCCTTTTCCTTTCCTTTTCCTTTCCTTTTCCTTCCTTTTCCTTCCTTTTCCTTTCCTTTTCCTTTCCTTTTTCCTTTCTTTTTCCTTTTCCTTTCCCACGCATCCCCGGCTGCCTCGGGCAGAGCCGGTCCAGCAGCCGCGGGCGGGTCGGTGCTGGGGGGCTCGGGGAGGGGTGGTCCCCGGGCATCCCCCTGCCCGGAGCAGCGGGCCCGCGGCACGCACGTGTTCGGTCTCTGTCGCAGCCTTGCCCGGAGCTGCTGGCGTGAAACGCGGCTCTCGCTGGGTTCTCGGGACCTTCTTTTTAAAGTTGTGCGCTCTTCTGTGTTCGTAAAATCCCGGGCAAGCCAGCACCCAGATTCCCTTTGCTAGTCGGGGAATGGCTGTGGTAGATGTGATAGCGATCACCTTGATGAGTCTCGAACTGATAATGTTTGCCTTGGTGTGTTTTAACCCCGCCGTTCCCCGTGCGTTCGGTGGGGCGGTGGGATGAGCAGAGGGGAGAGTTACCAGGGTGGATTTTACCAGCGAACATCAGGTGACTGATCTCGGGGGTCCCATTTTAAGCTGCCCAGAGGGAGCTCGCAGCCAGGAATGCAGGCGGGACAAGCTGCCGTGCAGTGGAACAGCCAGGGCTCCCTTGAAGGGAGGAAGGAACAGTTGTAAACGGGCTTGTAAAACACCGGCTTTAGGCGCAGGAACTCCAGACCCAGTGTCTCCCTCGAGGGCAGCCCAAGCCGGGAAGAGCAGCTCTGATTTGAAATGCTCTTTGCAGCCTGAAGCCAGCCAGGGAGCCACCAGCAGCTGCTCAGTGTGTTCTGCGTGCTGCTTGGGAGGGTGGTGGTGCCACTCACCTGTTGGCAGTGGAGCAGTGGTGCTGTCCCTGTTGTAGGTAACAAACAAGGGCGAGCAGAGAACTGTCACTTTCTCGGACCAAGCCTTTCTCAGCCTTTTGTGACAATGAAACATCTTTCTCACTCTTGGCCACGTTCTCCTGAGTTAGTGCTGCACTAGGAATTTTCCAGCTATTGTGTGGTTATGACATGGAATTTCGCTCTCTGTGTAGTATAAATGGTTGAAGATGTCACTGGATGGCAAAAACCTGACGTGTCCTCCTCTTGAGTTTTGCCACCTTTTAAAGCGATGTTCCCCTTCCCTGCCCTGTAAAACAGAGTAACTCGAAGAGGCTTTGCCTGAAGTCCCAGCAGCAGGAGGCTTACAGGGACCTCGATGTAGTTATTGTGCCTCCAGCGAGGCAGAGGAGTAAGGGAAGGTGAAGAAGTAACTACTGCTCTGTGCACTTTTAAACAAGCGTGTGAATGATGTGCCGAGCAAACCTGGGAGGGATAAGGCTGCTTGGAAAAGCTGGCAAATGTGGGTGTGCATTTATCACTCCACGTGTGTCCATCTGTGCTCTGGCCACCCTGCTAGCTCAGCATGACACGCAGCACTAAGGATGCTGCTGGCTGAAATAAACCCTTCAGGCTGTACCAGCTCTGGGGGCAGCCCCAGCGTCCCCCTGCTGCCAAACACAGCTCCTGAGCTGTGGAATTCTGCAGCGACCCCCTCCAGTTCCCTGTGCAGCTCTGGCACAGGGGGGGCTTTGATCTGAGCACCACTTCCCAGGCCAGCAGGCTTCCCTCAGTCTGAAAGCTTTAGAAAATTCCTTTTGTAGTGGCTCCTTTCCATGACCACAGGCAGCACCTAAAAGGGAGGGGAGGAAACAGGAGGCATCAGAGCAGAGGTCAGAGTTCCCAATTGATCCCCTTGAGGGGTCTTGGCACCACCCGGTGACTAAAGCAAGGAGGGAGGTGGGAGGGAAGTGTTCAATTTGAGCAGACTGAAACAACAATAATGAACTCCACATGCATGTC
Organism: Phylloscopus trochilus trochilus; assembly: GCA_016584745.2. Classification (NCBI taxonomy): domain Eukaryota; kingdom Metazoa; phylum Chordata; class Aves; order Passeriformes; family Phylloscopidae; genus Phylloscopus; species Phylloscopus trochilus. The sequence continues at coordinate 3,045,345 of WQNJ02000005.1, read as the reverse complement.
CTCACTGCCTGCATGTCCCACCAGCCCAGAGCCCCTTCCCTCCTCCGTTCACCTGCTCATGTCTGATGTGGCTGTGGCAGAAGGAGTTTTCAGCAGGAATACTGGAAAAATGCCACGTGGGGACTGTCCAGGAGATGTCCACGTGCTGTGGTGGTGAAGGGACATTTGCTTGGTTAAAGCCCTAGGATAAGCATTAATACAATCATCTAATAAATTAGTTCAGTCAGTCCTCTGTTTTCTGCTGGTTTAATTTGACGTTATAGAAGACTTCAGAAAAGGGAGTTCGCTGACTTTTCAACGTGATGGTCTTAAAATGTCAATAACCATTAAGTTTTCTGAAGTAATGCTGCCTTAAAGACACTTGCAGTGGTTTTGGCACAGCTTGTGGGAAGGCTGTAAACCTTTTCAAGGAGTTTCCTTTGCTTTATTCAGGGCTTTTTGGCAAAAGACTGCATTTCCAACTGTGGGGGGCTTTTCAGTCTGGAAGGATGTGAGGCACAGCAGTGCTGAGGTGTGCTGAAAGGGAACTTGCCTTGGAGGTTTGCTTCCCTTGTCAAATTCATTCCTCAGCGTGGCTCAGCCCTGCCTTAATGATGTCTTGGGGATGAGGCAGAAGAGAGATCATAGGTTTCTTTTTTTGTTTAAGCTTTACTGGAGGTGCTTGTAACTATCTGTCTGTCAAGACAGATCTGCAAAGGCACAGCCATGTGCTCGTGTTCTCCATCCCACCCATGTGCCTGGGGGCTGTTCCAAAACCAGCAGGGATGCTGCACTGCTCCTGAGGGTGGGGCAGGGCTGGAGATGATTATTTCAGGCTAGGAGTCTTAACAGTGAGGCAGGTTACTGGCATTAATTAAAGCAATTACAGACCTCAGAATTTAAGAACGTACAACAAATTCGACTGATTTCAAGGCAGTGCTGCTTGTGCCTTCCTCTGTCCTCTCCCCAGCCCTGTGTTCAGAGCACTGCTTTGCACTCTCAATTGCAGCCCTGAGCTATCCCTGCCCGAGCAGTGTGGGCACTGACCAGAGCTCTGGCCCTCTCACGCTTCCCGGTGTTCAGAACAGAACAGCTGTTTCATCCCTGAATGTCTCAGAATTAAGTGGCATTCTCTTTTGATAAGCTGCAGTGTCAGTGACCATTTGTCCTGGTGCCTCTTTATCCCAGTCATGGCTCTGTGTGGCAGAAGGAATCTGGCTCAGCCCAGGGCTCCCCGTGCTCCAGGTGACAATTGGTGCTGTATCTCTCTCTCTAGGTGTCTCCTCTGTGTTTGCATCTATGATAGTGTTGGATTTCAGTGGTTTAAATGTGGCTGAAAACACAGTTTTGGAACAAGTTGTTGTTGCCCACAGAAAAGACACACGGTGAGCCAGCACCTGCTGAACTCTGTGTGTGTCTTGGGCTCCCAGCTGATCTGCAGGGGCAAGCCCTGGGAGCAGCTTGCAAGCAGGTATTTTGTCTGAGACTGTACTTTTTACACCCCATTTCCTGCTCTTTTTACCTCATCCCCAGCAGCCTTGGGCTCCCTGTGGCTTTCTGATAAATCAGGTGAGGGGAGCTGGTGTTGGGTCATGGCAGGGCCAGATAAACTGGGACAAAGCCACCTGTGTCCCTTGAGAGAGGTGCCAGCAGGGTGCCCAGCTTGTCTTTATCCTCAGGGGAAACTTCAAAGTTCCCACTGCCCTGAGCAGGATCAGGCCTTGCAGGTCTCTGGAAGCTGCCCCTCATTCAACCCTCCTCCTTATCTCTCCCTCTTTGCAGTTTGCTCTGATAGTGGCAGTTTTATGTTCTCTGAGCTGCCCTGCAACTCCTTGCATTGCTGAAGTTCTTTCTCTGACCATACCTCTGTGGTGTCCACGCCTCTACTGCTCTGGCAACCTGCAGTCTCTGCTAAGCCTGCAGCTCACAGCTGCTTTTTAATTAAAATCCTCTTGCTGATGTCAGAACTCCCCTGCAGAGACCCTGACACAATGTGCAGGAGCCTGAGTTGCTCTAAAATACAAATAGCTGGAAATGATTCCGGTCAGGTTTAGGTCTGGCTCTAATGAAACAACTAATGAGCAAGTGATGCATCAGAGAGGCTAATCACACTTTGAGCAGCAAACCTGGTTCAGCTGCTGCCCTGTTCCCAGCCCACCAGGCTGCCCAGGGAGGGACAACAGCAGCTTTATAAATGTGGAGCAGCTGATCCTAATTTTTACTCCCTTCTTAGTCAGCTTGAGTTGACTGTCTCCCATCAATGTGAACTTTGGGTTCAGAATGGTTTTTGCATCTGTGGCAAGAATTTAAAGTATGAAAGCACTTTTTTTTTTTTTTTTGGTTATTTATCCCCGTTTTGTAACCTTGCCTCACTTCCCTCCCACCCACCTCAGTGTTGTGCAGCAGAAATTTCCACACAACCTGTTGCACCGGTTCCCATTAAAGGTTTGAGCTGAAGAGTTGGGTCAGTTTTATCTGGTCTGCTCTCTCTCCTGGCTCAAAGCATGTCCAAACCAGCCTTGTGACCTCTCTGTACACTGAGTGCTCCATGCATGAATGTCAGGGTTACCTGCATGGTTTCAGCTTCCCTTTTCTCTGGCCTTGTGCTCTGCCCCTCTCTATTTTCACATCTCTAGAGGAATTAATTTAAAACTATTCTTGTCCACGATAATTTGTATTGCATAACTGCGTGCAAGTAACAAAGCACGTGGCAGTGGGGAATAATGCTGTGAATTCTGTTCCCTTTGCACGGAGATTCCTCCGGAGTTTGAAGCATCTGGAAAAATCACATGCTCTATGCTGGCTGTGTCTGGCCTCAGCCCTGGCAGGGGCAGGAAGGGGATTGCCTGTCTTGAGATCCTGTACCCGGTGTTAATATTAACAGCTGGGATGGGTGAGGGCAGCATTCCTGCCTGGGCATAACTGCGCCTTTAAAAGGAAAGCTGCCTGTGACACAGCTCCCTTCCAGCCTGTTGGTAGCAGCAATTCAAGTGACACCACGGAACAATTTGCCAGTTTTCAGGGTGCTTTGCAGGTTTCTTTTGAGCGTGGGTCAGATTCATTTGTTCATTAATGAGAGAGAAAGAATTGCCCCTAACAGCTCAGGTCTTTGTCTGATCCTGCTCAGGAGGTGCTGTTAAAGTTGTTTTCTCTGGCAGCGTGTCCATGGAGCTGACAAAACCGCCCGGGCCACAAAAGCGAGGCAGAGAAGTGATGGCAGTCCCTGGCCAGCTGACAGCTGGGACTGTCCCTTTCTGGCCTTGCATTGCAGCATCATCAGCAAAAGGAACTTGGCTGCCAGACTAAGCTGGAAAATGTAGCTGAAAGAGCTATATTGTCAGATGAATAGGTGGACAAGAAACAGATTGCAGGGAGCTGGGCAGAGGAGCTGCCACTCTGAGTCCATAGAAATGGCTGAATGGTTCGGGTCAGGATCCCTGGGCTCGGCAGGGGTGGCTGTGAGTGGCAGCCTCAGCACAGGGGCTGCTGACCATGGAGCCTGAGCCACTGCTCCCCATTGCAGTGCAGCTTCTCCCTCGGATCCTCCTTCCTCTGCTTCTGGTAACCAGCCCTTTGAGTCTGGGATCCTTTGTCAGTGTTCTCTGCATGTCTGAAATTCAGAAGGGATGCTGCTCTGAGCAGCCCAGATTCTACGCTGGGTGGGTGTGGGGGTTTTGAGCTTTCTCATGTACCTTTTTGCATCCACACTTTAAATTGGTGCAAACAAACCTTTCTGTATCTTGATTTGCCTTAGCAAGCTTACACCCTGTATTTTCTGAATTGCTGTGATGCCTGACTGCTCTGTGCCACGTTTTTCTGGCCAGAGTTAAATGTTGTTTTTGTACTTTCCGCCAGGGCCAGTACTGCGACATCTGCTCCTCTGCAGACAGCAACAAGGCCCACCCCATCACAAATGCCATTGACGGGACAGAGCGCTGGTGGCAGAGCCCCCCTCTCTCCCGAGGGCTGGAGTTCAACCAGGTCAACGTCACCCTGGACCTCGGACAGGTAACACAAATCCTTTCTTCATTACGTTGTAGACCGTGCTGGTGGGGAGCCGCTTTTCTGCCTCTAAAGTCTTTCAGTGGACCTCGCTGGAAGTGTGGAACAAAATCCAGTCATTTAATGACAGGGCAAGAGGCTTTGGTTAAAATAGGGAAGGGAAAACCTCTTGCCTGTTTGTAATATTAACTGTGTGTTGTGCTCTTTGTTGTTATTATTTTGATCTTCCCTAAAAGTTGAGTCATTTGTGGAAACTCAGGACATTATGCCACTCCCCTTAGAGGGCACCTGCCTCTCAAAGGGGGACACTTAGCAAGGCCTCACCCCAAAATGGGAGAGCACAGCCCTGAGAAATTTAAGGTTAAGCTCTAAAACTTTTAACTGGTTTGTTTAAAACTCTTTAGAAAACAGCAAGTCTGGGCTGAAGGTCTTGCTGTGAAAGACAAAGGTTGGCAATGGATGTTTGGTCTCTGATAGTGGCAATTACCATTGTGATAGCAGAGCTGCCAGCCCTTTCTCCCACCTCCTCTGCTGCTCCTGTTCATCTGCAAAATGTCCCTCTGGAAATGGAGTGTTGTCCCAGATTTCCCTCAGCTTAGAGGGGAGCAGCAGCAGAGATGTCCTGGCTGGAGCTGTGGAGGCAGGAAGGCATTGTAAGCCTGAAGAGCTGTGGGGTGAGGGTCTGCTCTGTGCTATGGAACTCTGCTCCTCCACCTTGGGACAGGGGATGTGTGAGGCCCCTGCTCCCTGGCAGCCTTAGCCCTTGTCCTTCAGGGTTTGGGATATTTGCTCTGTCAGTCTTTGATGCTTTAGCAGGTATCTACTGAAGTGCCCCCATGAACAGGTAGGGATGGGCTCTTACCTCCCAAGAGATGCTTCCCCAAGCTCTGATACGAGTCCTGCAGCCAAGTTTGGGACCTCTTTGGCTGGGAAGTCTGTGGGATGGGGCAGTCCTGGAGCTGTGGACAGCTCACCTCTCCTCCCTGTTTGTGGTGACTGCTCAGCAGCCTTTTGGTGGCCGAGTCACGGCCCCTTTGGGAGTTTGCTTTGTTTTGCAGGGATTTTGAGATTTTTTCAGACACCAAAACTTTAGGGTGACTTCACAGGTGGATCTCTCTGCCAGAGTAAAGGCTCATTTGTCACTGCAGTTTGCAAGGTGCCTGACTCCAAATTTACATCCACAGATAGCCAGGCTGTATTGATGGTGATACTCTTCAGTTAGGTGCCTCAAACACACACTTCATTCCCCAGGAGTGGCTCTGATCCTTGCTGTAGCTCTCGTTTGGAGCCTGCCAAACACCCTTCATGAATTTCTTCTCTCCATGAGCGCCAGCTGTCTCAAGCTGTGCTGCACCAGCAGCAGTGAAATATCTGCTGCTGCCCAGGGCACAAGAGCTGTGTGGGCAAAGCCTCCCAGGGCTGCACACGGGGAGCTGAGCCCTCCCCAGCGTAGGTGGCATCTGCTGTGTCTCAGAAACATCCCAGCTGGCAGGGCTGTGCTGCTGGGGGGATTGCTTTGCACTCACTCCCCCTGTGACCGAGGGCCAGCCTGCAATGTGGCTTCTCCGGAGAGGGATTTTTCAAAGATCAGCTTTCCTCAGGAGCTTCTCCTCCTCTCTGTCATTCCGTGTGGCAGCTTTCTGGCTTTGGGCCAGAGCTAACCCAGCTGCACTCTGTGTGTGCCTGCAAGCTGCTGAGTTTGGCTCACCTGGGGACTTGCAGCCTTCAGAGCTGCTGTGCTGGGAGCCAGAGCCTGGAATGATTTGGGAGGACTTCAGTGCTGCTAAAACTGAGCTGGTCTACACTGACCTTCCCTCTCCTGATGAGTCTGTTTGCCCTCAGGGCCAAGGGAGATGGGATTGCACCATCATTCCTGCAGGATTGGTACCAGAATCTCCATGTGTGGTACTGGTGGCAGATGCTTCACCTGGTGTGGATTTTCTCTGGGCTCACAGAGCCTCTGCTTTCCCTGTCACCTTTGCAAGGCATCATAAACCCAGCTGGTCACAAGCCTAAATCTTCAGCTGGTTTTAGTGGCTTCCCCTTCATACATGGCCTTATTGCACATAATTGCTGTAATAACCTGTTTATGCTCCTGGTGAGAGTCAGTTCTTTGCTTTTAACTCCTTTGTTTTGGTAGGTCGGGCAATAGAAACAGATTAAATGTTACAGAATCGCTAATTTCCTCCTTTTGAAGTTGACTCTGGTTGAAAGGATAAAAGGGAGAGAAATTCTTGGGACCCAGTGTGGTCAGCAGGGCAAGTGGAGGATCAGGTCAGTGTACCTGGCAGCCAGTTTTCCCAAATTCCTTGGATACCAGTGAAAACAGCACAGGTAGCAACACCCTCACAGGCATGTCTGACAGCAAGGCTTTTTTTTTTTTTTTTTTTTTTTTTTGGCTGGCAAACAAGGCCTCTCCTTGCTCTGTGTATCAATCTAGAGAGCTCTTGGACCAATTAAGGTTTAATTTAAGGGACTCACAGCCACTGAAAGCTTTTGTCCCTCTGGGGGCTGATGAGAGCCTGGAGTGCTGATGGCACTGGGGCACACAGGGGCTGGCACAGGGGGTTGTGGTGTCAGCCCCTTGCTTTGCTGCTGTGCTTCCCTGCTGGCTCTGGCTCTTTCCAGCCCTAAGTGCTTAATTACCAGCTGGAATCGGGTTTCTCCAGCCTTTGGCGAGGCTGTGGCAACTGGGAGAGGGTCTGTTAATTAAGCAGCCTGTTGGTCTTTGCTTTTTGCTGGCTGGGAACTTGCTCTCCTCGCAGGAGTGTTAAAATGCTGTGGGAAGGAGAGAAGGAAGAATATTCACAGCCAGCAAATAAGTTCCAGAGTGGCTTGGGCTGGCCACCCAGCTGGTGTGAGGGTATTAAACACTCTCCTCACGTCATAGTGCCAGCAGCAGCCTGATCTTAATGGCTTCATCAGCAGCAGGGCTGATCAGGGCTCCCACTGTGGCTTGGGAAGGGGCTGTGCCCCATTATCTGCCAGGGAGGCTGGATGGGAACTGCTCCTGCTGGTACCTGGTCTGCTCCTGCCTCCTTGGGGAGGAGTGATCTTTCTTTTCAGAGCTGATGGGGGAGAAAGGCTGCCAGAGGAGGAAAAGTCACTTGAAAGTTTCCAGGTCTGAGCGCCAGAAATACGACCAACAGCTCCAGGGAGGAAAGTTAAATGGATTTTAGGAGATGCTGAGGAGTATGGAGAGGGAATTTTTTTTTTTTTCTTCTTGCTTTTAGTCATGACCTTGTGCATAGTATATTTAGGATGAACAACTGGGCCACGGCATGAATTTGGTGTAAAATACATCATGGCACTGTATGAAGCACAGCTCAGGTTTTGGAGAGCAGAACTGAGGGTGCTGTGTGCTGGGAGGACACTGCTCTCACTGGCCAATCTGGACTTGTCAAAGTCCCAAAAAGTGGCTGTCCTACCTGGCTTGGAGGGCAAAGGTCCGTGTTGTGGTGGAGTTCTTAAAGCTGCCCCACTGCTGCTCAGCTCCAGGCTCTTTCCTCTCCTGCCTGGAGCCTCCAGGCCAGCTGGAGATGGGAATGTGCCTCTGCTGCAGAGGGGCTGTGCAGGGAGCAGAGGGACAGGACACCGTGACTCACAGCCACCATGGGAATTGTCCCCTGTGATCCTGCTCTGATTAAGTGCCACAGTGGGTGGAGGGGGAGGAAGGGGTGTGATGGAAGATTCTTTTTCTTTCCCCCCCAAAATAAAAGGTCGTTTGAGTCAGAGCTGACAAGGTTTGAAGAAACATGAATGGCTGGCTCCCTGCCAGAGCCTGACATCTTCCTTGCATGAAGGTGAACCCAGGCCAGCCCTTCCTTGAGATGTTTATGGATAGTTGGTGCTTTATGATAAACTCTGGGGGAGGAATGCTTGCAGTCATGCAAGAGCAGGAGCTTCGTGCCAGTGCTTGCTTGAGGTTAATTACTGCAGTGAAAGGGTGGCTGGGTAGCAGCCCCCATCTCCCCCTGCCTTGTCTGCTGGCCCTGGTGACACTAGAGAGCAGCAGGATTTCAGACTGAAGCTTTGCAGAGAGTTTTGATTGATACCCCAAAGGAATGTAGCTGGGCAGTGCCTGACAGAAACATCGACACCCATTCACTTCTGCTGAGAGAAGAGAAGCCTCCTCCTTGGGAGACCTCCAGAACTCCCTAAAATCTTCCTATTTTAAGCTCCCTTTGGGCTTAAAATAGGAAGAGAAAAAGTTGCATTCATTGGTAATTCACAGAGATGGAAAGGAAAAGAAAGGAATTGTGAGCCAGCTTTGGGGCCAAGTGTAAAGGTGTTTTTTGTAGTCACTGTGGGTTCTGTCTCAGCAAGGGAGTAGATTGATAACTTTTGGGGTGCTTTGAGAAGCACTTCTTGAGCTTTCTAGTAATTACAACGGGATCTGCCACAGCTGCCATTCTTTCTGGTCCCTCAGCTGATAAACTTGTGCATGCCAGGCTCTTCCATCTCCAGTGTGGAGGTGTTGAAACACAAAACACACGAGGTGCTTCCGCCCTTTGGCCAGCAGGTTACTTACTGGTCTCTCAGTGTGAAACTTGGCTCAAAAAGAGCTGGGTGTTTTTCCTGTGGTGGATTTTCAGGGCATAAACCTACTTCCCTTCCCTTTTGTACTGCAAACGTGGCCCCTCAGGGCCAGCTTTGCACAATGGTTGGACTGGACGTGCAGGATGCCTGCAGTTGTGCAGGTGTAGCTCAATGCCTGACTTGGATGAACAGCTCAATCCTAGTTGTGTGAACTGTCTTCTTGTTAATGAGTATAAAATTCTTACTCATCTTTGGCAGATCTGGACTGGGTTAGATCTGGCCTAACTCTAAAGGAACACCACTGATCCAGAGCATAGTACTTAGTGTGTAACAACTGAAATTTCCTTTCACTTCAGTTTCTCACCTCCCGTTTATTCTTATTTAGTTGAAATAGTAATGGGAGCTGCTGGGGGAGGTCTTCAGGAGCCCTCTTCAAAAGGCAGCTGGAAGGAAATCCCTGCAAACTGATGGGCTTGAGGCTCACCTCCCTGTTCCCAGAAAAAGCTTTCAATGTGAAGATGAATCTGATGTTTATTCTGTGGCTTAATTAATGGAAAAACCCCTCTTGAGGGAGTCAACTCATGAAATCCCAAGAGAAGACTCGGGATTCTTCATGAATAAAGATGATGTCCTAGAGGCTGCTTTCCCTAGGCTTGATGTGGGATGGGGTGGTGGTCACCCAAGCATTTTCAGCTGAAAACCATTTAAATGTCTCCCTTTTTTCACCTTGTCCTTTTGCAACTTCACTCCTGTTGCTGTGGGAGCCCTAACAGCCTCCAGGTGATGAAGCTGCTGCTTACATTTCCCTCCAGGGCACTCCTGTTCATTCTTGCTCTGCACAGGGGGAAAGTTGAACCGAGTCTCTACTTTTCCTTCCCCTCACTGGGGATGTCTCCTGCAGCATTTTCCCCAGCACACATCCCTGGAAAATGCACGGTGTCCATTTCTCTCAGGGCCACAGGTTGCCTCACCTGCCTGGTGTGTTTTTCGTGGAGCATTGCAAGAATGGGTGAGGATTTAAGTTGTTTTTTTTTTGATGTGGTTTTTTCTTAACTTCTCTTACTGCTGAGGAGTAACTATTTGGTAATTACTCCTACTTGGTCTTCACTGTGCTGAGGCACCACTGTGGGAAAGGGGTAGGAGAGCTTAGTGACATTTATTGTGAGCTTCTGCACCTTAAATAAAGGGCTGGGGCGTAAAATCTCTAACAAAGACGTTCTTTCTCCAAATTGTTCTCTGGCTGTTGGAGCAAAAGCAGCATTAAAAATAAAGCACATTAAGTAGGCTGAGCAGAAATCTTTTTTACTTTCAACAGCTGGGCCTGTGGCCTCTTCTCCTTTGTAGAGTCCTCTCCAGTTGCCATAAAATCCTTCAAAAGTAGATCAGGATCTTTGTTCATAGGCTTCAGAACTGTGATCTGAGATGCTCTGTGGCTCACATTTAATTACAGAGCGTGTTCAGTGCCACTGTCCTTTGGCATGGATGTGAAATGGAAGCAGGGTGTACATTTGTAGTGCTTCTTCTGGGAAAGGCAGAAAAGGTGTGACTGGGAGCTGGCACCAGGCCCAAGTGGTTGGATCTTCTCTCCCAATTTATTTCTCACTTTATTGTTTAAATTAACTTAGCTGTGAAGTCTCTTCTGTTTTCTTCAAAGCTGCAGTTCCCCTGACCTAGACCAGCAACTATTTAATTTTTTTTTTCTTTTTTGTGCTGATAAAGTGAGATTTTTGCTTTCACTTAGCACAGAGGGGTCGAGAAGGGCCATCTGCTGACTCCCACCAGATTCCTGGCTCCAAGGGCTGTGTGGGAGCCTCTCAGGTGAGCGGGAAGGGAGTGTCTGGTTGTTAATCAAGTGGGGATCTGTCTCCTCTGGCAGCAAGAGCAGACCCATCCTCTCCTTTTCAAACAGCCTTGCCAAATTGGATGCCAGGATCCAGAGCAGCCAAGGCTGAAACTTCTTTCCTCTTTGTTGCTGCTTTGTTAAGGGAAAAGATATGTAGGTAAATCACGGATGACACGTGAATTTTAATTGTATGTTACGTTTATTCAAGTCATGAACCAGCACTGCTTAAAATCAGTCTTCCAGGGGTGCAGTGAGTAGAAAGGATTTCATTTGTATCATCTGATTCCCAAAAGACCTGCCTTGCCTCACGTCTGCCAGGCTGTGAGCGCAGGGATGAGCTGGAGGCTCTGGGCAGGTCACTCAGCACTGTGGCACCTTCTGTGGCCTCCAGGAGGTTGTTTCTGCCTGTCCTTTGCATCTCCTACAAATGACCCTTGTGCTTCAACAGCTTAATCTTCCCAGAGGCTGTGCTTGCTCTGCCTAGACCTGAACCAGGTGTTAAAATAAGCCTCAGCCTCCCCCCCCCAGAGCAGCTCCAGGTAATGACTGATGAAAGGATAATTGCTGGTTCTAAGAAATGCATGCAAGATTTCCACTGTAGTTTCTCCCTAGGTGTTGTTGCCTATTTATAAGGTTGGTGTGATGTGAAACAAAGAGGCTGACAGTGAGATCTCCTGCTGTGGAGCTTCTTATTTCCTCCAGGCTGTCCTTTCCTTCTCAGCTCCCTGGGATTCTTCAAAGATTAGGAGAGAGCCTGGGGGTGAGCGTGGGCTGGGGAGAGGTCAGGCTGGAGTAGGGGAGGCTTTAGTTTGTAATGAATAGCTGGAAGGCAATTCCTGGTTCTCCTGGACAGTGTCTGCCTGGCTGGGCTGGAGAAGGAGAGTGTGCCCTGCCTGGGCTGTGTGTGGGTACAGGTGCTCTGAGGTCAGCTCTGGCTGCATCAGGTGAGTTCAGACACAGTGGGACTGCCTGGGTCAGACCCCTGCCTGTGTTGTGTTTTCCTCCCTCAGGGAGATGTTACAGGGAGCTTTTTGGGAAGGTCACTATACCCAGAGGGTCACAGCTCTGACACCAGAGCATGCTGGCATCCCATCAAGTGGTTTAGTGTTTTCTGTGCTTGTCCCACCTGCAGAATGGGAAATCTGTGTTTAATCTCCATCGTTTTCTGTGCATGGCTTGTGTGCAGGAGCCTGTGTAGCACCGGGCCAATGACTACAGAATCTGTGGCAAAAAAAAGAATGATTTCTTGAGTGGAGCTCTTGGCTTGGCTCTGTGCAGCACTTCTCCTCTGTCTTGTCACTTTTTTAGCAAGTGAGAGCATCCCTCAGCCCTGTGGGTGCTCGTCTGTCCATGAACTCATGTCCTGCACACACCCCTGTGTGCTGAGGCTGCTGAAGCCGAGGGCTGTGAGCGTGGAGTCACTGCCAGTCCTGCTTTGTTTGTGTGGGACTGACAGGCAGGCTCATCCTGTGGCACTGCACAGCCAGTTTAGTTCTTGACGCTTGTCAAGATGAGAAGCCCCTCAAGTGAGCTCTTCCTGCTTCCTGGGGCACATTTCCAGGAGCAGTCCTTGCCCTCTGCAGCTCCAGCTCAGCTATGTCCTGGCTCATATCCCACAGGGCTCGCAGGGAGGATGCTAAATAGACTTTTGATCATCTGCCTAGTCAGCTCCTCTGCTCTTTCAAGCCTGTTCTAGCCCCCTGCACCTTTCTTTTGATGCTTTACCAAGCCTGGCTCAGCCCTGCATTCATCTCTGCCTTATCCTTTTATTATAGTCATAAACGTGGGCCTTCAGGCTGTGCCCAGCCTTGATCCCCAGTTGTTTCCTGTTTTCTGGATTCAGTGCTCTTCAAATTCCAGACCTGTCCTCCTATGTGTAATGCCAAGCAGTGCAATAAATAGTACACTGCTTCCCCTTTGATAGAAATAAAAATGAGATCAGTAGGAAGACACAAGGGGAGGGCACATGCCTGGTGTGCTGGGGTGGAAGAGTCAGACTGCAGATCAGTGGCAGTTGATTAGGGGAATGTGGCCTATTCACACAGACCTGGTAAAACTCAGGTTTTGCTTCTGGAGGCATCCTGGAGGTTAGAGAGGAGAGAAGGGAACAGGGCTGAGTCACACTGGGAGATCCAGGGAGGAAGAGGACAAAAAGCCTTGAGAGTGACACATGGATGACTCTGCACAAGGCAAGGACTGAGCTGTGGTTTGGGGCTTCTTTGGTCACCAGAGACTCTGACAAGAATGAGAGGAAAGACATTTTGTTCCCCGCAGCAGGACTTGCCAAGCATAACTATAAAAACGCCTTTGTTAACATGAGGTCACTGCTAATGGAAGGTGGGTCTGGATGGTGCCAGCTTGTGTTTGTGCAGTGTAGGAAGCCACGTTGCCTGTTTCCTCCAGGCACCCCAACCTGGCCCCAGGGCTTTGGCAAGGCAGGCAGACAGAGGCAGGGAGAGGATGAGCAGGTAACGGGGCTGGCAATTGCTGCTGCACCAAGTCTTGCCAGGACTTGTCAGTCAGAGCTCCTGGAGAGGAGTGTTAGGATGGTAGTTTGACATTCTTGTCCTTCCCTTCAAACAACAAAACATTCATGGGAGATGATGTGGCAGAAAGCACCATGCCTCTTGTTCCCAACCACATCCATTCTCTACCTGGGTTCAGCCAGCAGGGTTAAACCAGCTGAGCTCCTCTGTTGCCTGGTGTACAGGGTTATCTGGAAGTTAGAACAGTTCCCCTTAGAAGAAGTTGCCTTTTTTCCTAGAAGATTTGCATATCACTGATGGCTTTTTCCACGAAGCTGTGTGCTGTAAACTGTGTCCTCGATGGAGCAGATTTCCTGGCGAAGCTTGTGTTTGTGACTTGCTCTGGTTGGTGTGCCCTGCCTGAGAGTCACTTTGCATCTTCTGCTTGGCATCCCGAGTTCTTGCCAGTGGTTGTTTGTGTAACCCATGCAGGGACAAGCAAACAGCCAAACTGAGAATTGCCACAATTTATTTTTTAGTTTCTCTTTCCCGTTTCTTTCTCTGCCTGCTTTGATGCAGAGCCCTCCCTCACACACACACACTCAGCTGAGCTCTGTTTATGGGTTCCTGCAAGTTCCCATCACTGTGGATAGGAGCATGCCCTGTGCCCAAAATCCAGCTGGCATGCTGCTGTAGGCATCTCTTGGATCTAGTTAAATGTGCATAATGCCAAGCCCTGATGGGAAGAGGAAAAGAATGGCTTTCTGGTATTTGCACATAGTTGCAAACTGTAAACACAGACTCATGACTGCAAACAGAAATCTGTATCGCTGGCTTCATCATGACTTCACTGTTGTTGTCCTGGCTGTTTGCTAAAGCTGTTCCTTAATCCTATTCCAGGCTTTTGCAAAGTCTGCATCAACCCAAACCTAGTGGGCACAAAGATTTTGGCTGGACTCCAGAAAGGGGTTTGGTTATTTCTTTCTCTACCAGTCGTCGCTTTCTGCCTTGGAGCAGGCTTGCTTCAAGTTTCTGTAAATGGGGCTGGAAATACAAGGGAGTCTTGGAGGGGCTGTGAGGACAAACCCTGTGTTCTTGTGGGTCTGAACAGCAGTGAGAACCCCACACAAACACTGTAGCTGCAGATCTGTGCTGGTGTTAGCAGTGCTGTAGGGAATGTTAATCCTGCTGTGACCCTGCTGTGTGCTGCTGTTGGGTCAGCTCACCGGGCTATGAATGGCAGTGTCATGGTGGGGAAACCTGCTGACAAATGCTAACAGGGTGCAGGGCTGGGCTGCAGATCTTTAGAAGAATAAACCTGCTTGCATGTGTCGGGTTTGGCTTTGTTGAAATCTGCTAACGATCAGGCTTTAAACTGTCAAGGCTTGCAGGAGACATGCAGAGGAATTTCAGAAAGGCAGTGCTGCCTGGGTGCAGCTGGGTCTGATGCAGGGACCTAACACAAGAGGCAAAGGAGATTTTTCCTGTTGGAGCTGGGTCATCTTGGTCCATGCAGGGTCTGGAGCCTGCCAGTGATCCAGAGAGGGGCTTTCCAAAACCACTTAGCCCTGGAAATGGTGGACTAAGAAATACAAGGAAAGACAGGTGTTTGCCACCTCCAAGAACTGGGTTCAGAACCAGGCAGAAATCAGGTGTCACAGCTCGAGCATCCATGTGCCCTTCCAAATCCAAAGGAGGGAGGATTTAAGTGTACAGCTTTTGGGTGCTGGAGACCTCGGGGTTCCTGAGGCTTTTGTGAGTCATTCATCACTGGCACTTGGCCATTTGAAATGAAAAGCCTTTCAGGGCCTTTGGTGGCAAGCTGAGACCTCTCACGTTGTGCCAGTTTTTAGCAAATTCGTCCTCTTCCATTTCCTTCCCCTCCTCACCCTTCCCATGCGCGCAGGTTTGTGACAGGATATCCACTTCATCCCAGGGAACTGGGGGAAATACTTTCTTGTAGCATGGCCTGCTGCCAAGATTGCTTTGTTCTCCCTGTCGCTGAGAGAACAGCCCAAGGAAACCCTTGGAGCTGAAGCTGGCATGCGACTTGGAGTGGATTTCCTGCAGCTCTGGAAGTGAAGTGTATGACATGTGTTTTCTGTTGGTTTCGTTTTTTTTTTTTTTAAATCCTGTAAATGCAAGAAAAAGGGAGGTTACAGACAGGCTGGGGCTGAAATCCTCTCTTTGATAGCAAATTGCTGTGTCACAGACGTACAAGTTGTGCCTTGACAAGATTAAAATCAGACTTGGGGTATTTTTTAGTTGAATTAAGAGCTGAGATGCAACAGGCCTGGGGTTTTTAGTAGGATTCAATTTGTGGTGAAGCTGCTGGCTGACCATGCACCATTCAGTGTGTTGTAGCTGGAGGCTCTGCTTAGCCATTCCCAAGTGCTTCTTGAAGGCAGAAGTCACTTTTGTCACAAATTCAGAGCTGTATTGATAATGGCAAGAAAAGCAGTGAACTGAAGTGTCTGGGACTTAACTCCTTGCTGTGGCCAAAGCAATGATGTCCAGGGCCCTGGGGTGTTGTATAGAGAGGGTGAGACAGCTCTTCCTTGCTGTGGTGGGCTGACACCTGGGCTTGTGCTCTAACACCTTGCTCTGTGCCCTGTGGGACACAAGATTTGGCTCCTGTTTGTCATAGCAGATCAGGGGGCGTTTATCTGTGTACATATGGCTTGGTGAGATCCTGACATCCCTGCCCAGGACCTCCAGAAAACTGGGAATGTCACAGAGATCTAATTCACTGTTGGCCACAGAAGAAGCAGATGCTGTTTCAAGTCTCATCCAAAGCACAAAATCCTATTTGTATCCTATGGAAGGGTATTGAGTGTTTCTGTTTTCAGCCCCTGATTTAGCCAAGGGCTTCCTGAACAAACTTACCAAATCAGCAAGGCTTTGGCAGTACTGAAAAGGGTCTTACTATAGCTCTTTTATAGTATTTTTTTAATTTTATTTTTAGTACTGCAGAGCCTGGGATGTCTGGATGGAGCAGGTCCCAGATTTGTACAGCTCCTAGCACGCTCTGGAGAGCCCGTCCCAACAAGCTTGTGGTCCTGACTGATGGAGCTGTGCTTGTAAAACTCTGGGTGTAAAAACCAGCCTGCAAGCTGCCTAAAGCACAGACAAGTATTCTTTTGTCTGGCTTCTCCCTTTTAATTCTAAACTGGCCCAGGAACTCCTCTAAGAACATTTAAATAGCCTGTGCAGTGAACCTGTATTGATCTTACTTGCTACAACTCAAACAACCCATAGCACATACAGTTGGGAGCATTTGTTTGCTCTGGATGGTAGGAATGTCCTCTTGAAAAATGTGCTGTGCTTTGGTAAGAATGAATAGAGGGTTTTTCCACCCCCTCTCCAGGTTTCTGAAGGCCAAAGTCTTGAAACAGCTTGGAAAGGCTGCTGAAGCTGCTGATAAGATAGGCAGCAAGTGTGCTTGAGAGCCTAATGTAGGAACAGAAATGTCTGAGCTGTTTGCTTTCCCCTTAACAGTGTGAAAAATTAGTGTGCCTTCCGAAGGAGCCTGGGGAGTTGTGTGCTCAGAGTAAGGACTGTGCTGAGCTGTTCCTCCTGGCCTGTGTTCTCCCTGGGGCTGGCAGCTGAAACGCTTGGTTTGGAGTCACTGGGCAGGAGAGTGGAGCTCATCTGGACCCTGCAGAGCCCCAGTTGTTGCAGTTTTGGTTTTGGCAGTCTGGCTCTGAGCTCGCTGCAGAGGTGGGATTGCCTCTTGATACAGCAAGCCCTGTGTTTGGAGATGTGATTTTTTTTCTGTCCAGTTTATCCTTTATTTTCTTCCTCCACCACCTTGTTGTTCATGTGTCTCATTGCTGAAGGAGGCTCTCCAGCAATTTTGGTAGCAGGTCTGTGCACCTGCTAGAGGAGAGTGCTGGGAACTTTTGGTGAGGCTGTGCTCACACACCATCAGCCAGCTCAGGGGGAGGATGCTGCTCTTCACTGTGTATTTTATACCAGTGCTGCTTTTTGTCTGAGTGCCTACTCTGGGCTGCTGACATTTGTGAGGCATCTGCAGAGAGCCCCTTCCCATGAAGGCCAGTTGGACATATTGCATCAGGATGTGGTGCCACGTGAATGGCAAAGCAGCTATGGTTTAAAAACTTGGGTTTTGACCTCTGAAGTGGGGTGCTCCTGTGCTGTGCCCCCACCCTGGGCATGTGCCATCCCCTATGCCTGCCCTTCTTTCAGCAGTGGTCTTTATTTCAGTCATGTGTGCTTACTCACCCAGACCTCTTATCTCCACTAAATCAGAGCTTTCTTTAGCCCTTGTGTTTTCTGTAGAACCCCCCTTATCTCTGTTCCTTCCCAGGGCTGGGCAGTGGGAGCAGGGAACCAGGAGGGGCTGAGCAAGCTGTAAGTGCCTGTTTGCCCTGCAGTGATGCTATGTGGCTTTAGAGCAACAGGCAAGGCTGAGAGCACCTGTAGGAGAGTTGGGTTTTCTCAAATTGCTGGGCAGCTGGGGGTGTTCTGCAAGGTGACTTCATTTTTTAGGGTCTGAGGCAGTGGGATTTGTAGTGTGTTAATGCAAAACTGCAGTTTCTCGTGTGGTTTGCAGTTTACAGAAAAAGACTGAAATCTTGTAGATTGCTGTCAGGTGTATCTGTGGTGTTGTCGCTGCTCTCTGTCCCCTTGTCCTTCACACTTATCAGAATAAGGATATTGTGAAATCCTGTGGGAATGTGCCATCCCCAGGGAAGGGCAGCAGCTCCACAGCTCACCCCACCTTTACCCCAGTCTGTAGCCAGAGGTGCAGGTTTGGGCCATGACACCAGGCTGCATCTGCAGGTGCTGTTTTTGGGGAAACCTGTGCAATGTGAGAACACCTGGGTGAGGTATGAATGCCTGCTGTGGTGCAAGCAGCTCTGTGGATGTGCATATCCTTGGAATAATGTCTGGACAGTTGTACAGCACTGTCAGTTTTGTGTTTGTAAGGCATCTGACCTTTCTCTTCCTAAGGCTTTCAACAAGTCAATTTACAGTCTTGGAAGGGACCACCCAGAGCATGGTTTTGTGGCCGGGGAGAAGGAAGGGAGGGAGCTTTTCAAAGAGCAGAGGAGACAGAATTACTGCTGTGGCCTGTATATTGATTTCATGAACCATGAGGCTCCGAGGCAGATGCCAGGCTGCTTTGCTGTGATCTTGGCAGAATGTGACCCGTGTCCCTCAGCAGCAGAGGAGTGGAGGCGATCACGTTTCCCCAGGCAGATCCGATTTCTGGAGGCTGTGAGGGTGATGTGCCCTGTGCCTGGGAACGGGGCTGGGAAGGCATTGCAGGGGAGGCTTTGGCTGTGCCTGGCAGACACACATCTAGTGCAGACACCCACCTCAGCAGCCCTGGAGACGAGTGCCAGACTGGATTGCTTATAGCTATGCTGCTTGCATGAATGGCTTTGCCTCCCCGCCTTTGAAGGTGATGATTCTCTTTTGAAAACAGGAGATCAGGAATCTGTTCTCAAGACGTGTTGAAAGACACTATTTACAAATGTTTATCCTGGAAAATATTTATAAAGCTCCCCTTGGGAGCAGAGCCTTACAGTGCAGTGGCCTCCTATGGACTGAAGTGCAGCTGTCTGCTCATGAGCCAGACCTGCTCAGGTTGGTGTCCTGCTGACATCCCACCTCTTCCCAATAGCAGACCCCATGGTGTTTATGTCACTGTTACACACGGGGATGTATTCAGTGCTAAATTGCACTCAAAGGGCTCTGCCTCTAGAACAGCTGGGAGTGTTTAGTGAAGGGTAGAAGTTATATGGCTGCTCTAAAAGGTATTTTGGGACATTTACACTAATAAAAGCTTCTTGTTAATCTCTTAGTGGCGTGATGTGCTACAACGATGTTACTGCCATCTCCAAAGTACCAGCCTTGTGTCCTTTATTCTTGCTGCGAGGAGCAGCACAGATTCCAGATGGAGGGTGTTGTGCACTGTCCCTGCCTGAATCAGAGCAAATCCCAGAGCCTGATGAAGATGAGCTCCCTGTTCCCGTGGTGCTGATGGTTGCACACGTGTCCAGTGAGGCCATGCACTGAGTGTTCTGGGCGTGCTGACTTTGTAATCCCCTGTTTGTGCTGTATCCATAACTGGTATGTGAGTTCCGGTCCTTTTTATTGCTTGTGTTGAGGGATAGCGAATCACCCCTGGTGATGTTATTTTCTGGGCAGGGAGTGGGGATAAGGACTTGGATTTCTGCAGTCGGGGGGACTGATCAGTTATCATGTCCCTACAGTACCAGGAAGGAAACACGAGATGGCTGGGGTGTTGGCTTTGGTGCCGGCGTTGGAAAGGCTTTGGGGTTTATTTTCCCCACATCCCAGCGTCAGCAGAGAGCCTTGGTGCGGCTCAGCGTTCCTGCCCTGCGTGCCTCAGTGTCCCCCGGGGCTGGGACAGGATGTGAGTGCCTTGGTGGCGTGGTGGCCCTGGCTCAGGTTGCTGAAAGGGAGGGAGGGGGGTGACAGGTGCACGGCCGGCGGCGCGGCTCCCTGCGCCCCGCAAATAAAAACCACCCGGGTTTGGAACTGGGTCAGCAGCGTGACCTGAAACACACCCGTGGATGGGCTGAGGAGTTCTGGGCTCTGCTGCTTCTTCCCATCCCTGGCTGCTGCTGCTTCCTCAGCCAGAAATTCAGGGTGAGAAACGTGAGCAGGTGGGTCGGTGCTGCCGCTGGCTCGGCGCTGAGGCAGCAGCAGGGCTGACAGTGATGTGCTTTGCAGCTGGCCTCGTTCTTCTTTCTGTGCCAAACCCTCCGCGACCAGCGTGGCTGAAAGCATCAGTCCTCAGCAAAGTGAAGCTCTTTGCAGTTGGGCTGGGCTCCTCTGTCAGCAGCAAGACCTTCTTTGGGCAGGTCAGAGGAAGATGGGGTTTTGCAGGGAGCAGAGGGAAGCTGCTGTGGATGTCTGGGCTGGAGAGCAGAGTGACCACACGTGCCTGCAGCGTGCGTTGTCTTACTGTGTTGTTTATTTGATGTGCTGTTTGTTCTGGCACAGCCCGGGCGCACGCTGGGGTGGATAATGCTGGAGAACAGCGTGAGCTGACCCTGCTACTCAAAGAGAAGCCATGAATTTGCCAGAAGCATCTTTTCTCCCAGTGGCTGGTATGTGGCAGCCAGGGATTCAGGAAGGGAGGCGAGTCTCTTTGCCTGGCCCCCAAGGCAGGGAATGTGGCACACTTTTTTGTTTTTGGAAATGCTTTTGGTGTTCAGCATAGCTGGAACAAACCTGGACAAAGGCTTCAGGCTTGCCCCACAGTTACAGGACACAGAGTGCATGGGAGGGAGCATCTGGGAAGGCTTTGGCTCTGGGTTCTGCCTTCCTTCTTGCCTCACATCTTCTGCTGGTCCTTTGAAGGGTGTTGTGTGCTTTCAACAGGCAGCAGTGACAGCCAGCACACAGGATATGGCCATGGTGGGGACAGTCAGCAGCCTGCCCCAGGGGGACTGCCTTGAGTCCCACCACATAGCAAGCCACCAATTTCCTGTTATTGGTTACAATAACACAGCGCCTGTTTAAAAACAACCCTCATTTAGCCCTCCCTCTGAAGGAATTCAAACCTGTCATGAAAGTTAGAGGAGAAACATTTTCCCAGACATCTCATCCAAAGCAGAGCATTTCTGTTCTCATCTGCTGCTCGTGCCTCTGGAAAGAGCACTCAGTGCATCCAGAGCAGGGGTTTGCTGAGATGTGGGGGCAAGGAGCACTGACCTGGGGAGTGCCCATCCAGCAGGGCCCTCTGTAGCTGGAGCAGAGGCAGATTTGGGCAGCCTGGCATTGGCTTTAGGTGGTGATTCAGCCATGGCACAGGGCTTCCTTAGCAGATCATGTGTAGCCCTGCAACATCATCAGTGACTGCCTCGACCTCCAGGTGCACTCAGAGATTAATGGTGTTAACAGTGCAAGGAGAGGAATAGGGGGGTCCTCTCGTCCTTTGGAAGGGTTAGTGTGAGGCTCTGGCCTGGGCAAAGCAGTGTTTTGCTTGCAAGCATGTGTGCCAGTTGTTATTCCCTGCGTTCCTGCTGACACAGGCTGGAGGAGTTGGTCCCAGGGAAAGTTTGAAGCTGAGGGAGTGGAGGGACCTCACTTGTCATCCCAGGGGGTCGGGGACATGTCAGCATCACCCAGAGTGTACCAGCTGAAGCCATGTGGGGGGAAGATGAAAAAACTCCCTGATATTTCAGTGGCTGATCGAAACCGTGCAGAAAATCTCTGCCAGTGTGAGTTGCCACATTTCATTAAATAAAAACAGGCTCTCTTCATCCTCTGGAGTCGGGCTGACAGGGGCAGACAAAAACCATGTTGTTGATATCACACTCACCATATGATCTTATCAGCCACTGCCTGTAAATTGTGACCAAGTTTGATTCTTTCCTTGGATTGACTTAGGAAGGTTCCTCTTCCCCAGGAATTAGTTTTCCAGATGCTTACTTTAAAGGGGAAAAAAAAAAAAGCCAGTTAGGGATTTTCTTTGGCCACCTTTCCAGCTTCCAGCTGTTAAGTGCTGGAAATGTGTTCTTCATTATGTCCAAGAGAGAAATGTTTCTTTCTTCCGATCGGGGAGGCAATAAATATTTCAGAACATAATATGCTGTGGACATAAGTGAGTTAGTGTGGTTTGTTCCCTGGGCAGCATCCCCGGCGGCTGCCGTGGGGAGCCAGTGCTGCTGTGATGGATGGGGCAAGGATTCAGCTGTCCCCAGGCTCTGCATGGTCACTTCAGTGGATTGTAGATGCCATAACCAAGGGTCTGGTTCTGCCTGCAGCACCCAGCCCCACAGCAGCAATCCTTAGCAGCCCCTTTGGGTTAACTTCCAGCACGCTGCCATTTAAAGCCAAGACCTAAAGCTGCCTCCTACATTCCCTTCTCCTCATCTGACCCCAAAGCAGTGGAGTTCTGGGTTGAGCCTGAAGAGCCAGCAGTGGGGCTATTTTGGATTAAGAGGAGGAGGGGTGAATTCCAGCTTGGTGGATTACTCCATCCTCTGCCAGCATTGGCCTTGGTCCTAGCAAGGATGCTCCAGCTTGCTTCGGGTGGTCTTGGCCAGCATGGCCTGGGCACTTCCACAAATGAGGGAATTGCAGGGATATCATCCAGCACTCATTCCAGCTGGATAGGTTAGGTTAGTTAAGTTGCCAAAGTTTGGCACGTACTGGGGTTAGAACAGATAAATTTGGGCATCTGCAAGAGTTCCTGTCTGTAGTCACTGCATCCAGCTTGGAGGTGCCAAGGGATGGTGATGCCAGGGACAGCTGTGACAGTGTCCAGATCTGAGAGGTTTGGGTTTTTTGGGAAAGATGGAGATTAGAGCTGTCATTGATGGTAACAGCAACTCATGACCTGAATCATGGAAGTGGTGTTGTACTCAGGGTGCATCCATGAAGGAGTCCTGGGAGCAGAGCAGCAGTGGTTGATGCTGTAGATGATCATTCGTAGTGTGAAAGGAAAAAATGTCAAAAATGCTGTGGGCTGATTAAAATTCAAAAGAGTATGAGCCAGCATGAGCCCCAACAGGGAGATGAGATGACTGGAAGAGCCAAGCTGGAAAATAGAGCTGCAGTATTTCTTGGACAGGAAATAAAGGAGCAGCCCAGTGGGTGGGGGAAGGTGGTTGATTCACAGCGTTGGGAATTCTCCCAGGTCTCTGCTGTGATCCCTCTTCTGCACCTGGGATGGGCGGCCCACATGCAGCCCATGTGTCCTCTGGGGAATGTAAGGAGGCACAGGTATCCAAATGGGAATGTTGGGCAAGTTACTCCCTGGAATGCAGCTGCTGGTGCTGTAGTTGCCATCTCTGCAAAGCCTAACCTGGAGCCTAAACCACCTGTTGTGATTTAGGCTCTCTCCTGCCTCTGTACCTTCAAAAATGATTCCATTCTTTTTGCTTCTCACATTTTCTGTGGTGACAGCCCAAAACTAATGGGAAAGGCAGGATGAGACTTTTCAAATGTTCTAGATCTTTATTCCCAATATGGGAAATGCTTCAAAATATCTGCTTTGACCACAAAAACTGCAGCATATTTTCACTTAAAAATAACGTTTAATAAGATTTTTTAGAAGGCTAATTAAAATACCAACAGAAGCAGGAGGGTATAAGCCAAGCATTAAGAGAAAAACCCTTGAGGATAAAATGAGTCTGTGAGCAATTTGGTCTTGAACTCTGTGGGAATGGGACTAAATCTGTGAAGTCTTCCCGGATATCCCGACATAATTTGGAGCTTCAGACATGTTCAAACAAAAATCCTTTCTTGAAGGATGGTTTTGAAAATTGCTGAATGTTACCTCTCTCAGGACCTTGGTTCTCAGGTTGAACCCAAACTGAGAACCAGGCAGACTCCTCTCTTACTCTGCCAGTTTCTTTGTTTGGCTTGAAACGCCCTCAGGGGTTCCATATTTGTAGGCTCCCCATCTTTATTGGGGTGTAATTTACCCACAGACAGGGTTTGGTAAGTTGAGACATCAGCAGTACAGTGCAGGTGCCACACAAATTTGCCTCAGTACTCCCAAATCCTCAACATCCCACGCTGCCTCCATACAGAAGTGGTGCAAAAATCCATGTCCTGGCTGTGCCACTTTTCAGCCCAAAACATGAATTGCCTGGATGACCTCAAAGCTGCTGTTCATGAGACTTTTAGTGTAGTCAGAGTAAGTGAACATCCTGCAGCACCTCCAGGATTCAGGAACCCCTGATGATGAGTCAGCTGGGGGGTTGCTAATTGCTTAGTGCTCTTCATTAGCATCACTCTTTGATGGATGGGGCTCCCGGGTTTGCTCCTTCAATAAGCAAATAGTGGTGGGGGCACAGTGGCCTCCTTTGGAAATGTGAAGTGAGTCTGAAGGGCCCCATGAAGTGGGTCCCAGCGGGGGCTGTTCCACAGGGGACCAGAGCCCTCCCTGCTGCCAGCTGTGCTGGCCCAGAGCCCACCCCAGTGATTTATCCCTGGGCTCCAGTGCTGACCCACAGGGCTGGGAGGAGATGCAGGCTGTGCAGAAAGGTGCTTACAAGGGAGCTCTGCTGTGAAACAAAGCAGCCAGTTTCCTTTCACCACAGACAAGCTTTATCTGGGGAGATTATGCTGGTCTCCAGTGGAGCCTCTGGTGTCATAACCGTGCTCTTCCTGGGCAGATAGGTTTCTGCAAAAATCCCAGAGCAGCAGCTGGGATCTGAGGTGGCTGTGACTCACAAGCCCTGGCCTGTGTGGGGGGTGATGGTACCAGGCAGTTTGAGGCTTTTTGGTTTATTTTTGTGTTTCATCATGTTGGTATCTTTTTTTTTTTTTTTTTTTTTTTTAAACTGGCAGATGAGAAAGCTGCAGGAGCTGTTGTAGAGAGGCTCAACTCAGGTGTGTTTTGAGGCATCTCATGGATGCCTGGCTGCTGTTCTGGGTCTCTGCTGATGTGTGGATCCTGCTGTGCTATCAGGAGAGGGCTGCCCACCACCTGGGATCTGTCTTGCTGGTCTGACGTGCGTGGGGATTTCTCCCAGTAGTCATGCATGGATGTTGTCCAAGGAAAAGGTCTTCTCTGGGACATGTTCTCCTCAGCCAGACAGAGAAGGTTGTTTTCTCCAGCTCCTGGGAAACACTTCTCAGTGCATTCTCACAAATACAACTGCAGGAATCAACTGCTTACAGGGTTGTTGTTCAAAAAGTTTGCAATGTGAGTTGTAGATAAGCTGCTTAGTCCATCATACCCAAGAATGGACCACAGTTTATATTCCTGGCACAAACATAACTGAGATGTGTTTGCCTTTTTCCCTGCTCCTGTGATCCCAGGGGATGCTGCCCAGCTTGAGGTTACTGATGGGCTGCAAATAGTTTGTTCTGGGGGAATTTCATGGTTACCCTGTCCTCATCAGCCAGGAGAGGTTATTTCTCCTCATCTCTTCATGCAAAACCCCCTCCTGCCTCTCCAAGTGTGCTGGGTAGCAGGTTGACAAAGATTTTGGGCTGGTGTTTATATATATATTTAATTTTTTTAGCTCATTCATATTGTTCTGTGATGCTCGATGTTCTTTTTGAAGCTGAGGCAGGAAGAGGCTGGAGATAAGACAACAATGAAAGGCTGGAATAAACCCTGCAAGCAGAGATAATGTACTTCAGAGAGTATGGGTGAACTGGCAGACTGGAAAGTTCAAGGAAATGTGAACTTTTGGCCACTCAGGATGATTACTTTTCCCACCAACTGCTCTGCACAGCCTTGGCTTGTTAGGTACCTGAGACAGCTTTTAGTTTAACTGGGACCACCTGTTAGATACAAGTTCTTTATGTTCAGAGTTGTATGACATCATAGCTATCACTTCACTATTTTTTTTTTTTTAAATATTGGTCCATTTAAAGGATTTTACTCTTAATACCTGGCCTAAATAAAAGGTTTCTCATGTACCCTCCTCAGCTTTTCCTCCCCTGCATTCTTGTTCCATGAATCCATCTTGTGGTATCTGATGCTTCTACAAGAAATTATTCACTGTGCATTTTGTCTTCATTTTGCACCCTCCCACCCCAGCTTGCTGGGAAGCTGCTGTTATGTCATTAGGGTTTTGCTAACCCTCTGGAGAGAGGTCTCCTTCCTGTCTGCATTGCAGGTTTCTCTCTCTAAGTGCCTGGGTTTGAGGGGTGTTAAAGGCAGAGGGATGGTGGGGAGATACAGTGAGCCACAGGAGCTGGCTGCAGGGTCACACTGGCTCCAGGGGATTTCAAGCATGTTCAAACAAAAATCCTTTCTTGAAGGATGGTTTTGAAAATTGCTGAATGTTACCTCTCTCAGGACCTTGGTTCTCAGGTTGAACCCAAACTGAGAACCAGGCAGACTCCTCTCTTACTCTGCCAATTTCTTTGCTTGGCTTGAAATGCCCTCGGGGGTTCCATATTTGTAGGTTCCCCATCTTTATTGGGGTGTAATTTACCCACAGACAGGGTTTGATAAGTTGAGACATCAGCAGTACAGTGCAGGTGCCACACAAATTTGCCTCAGTACTCCCAAATCCTCAACATCCCACGCTGCCTCCATACAGAAACGGTGCAAAAATCGATGTCCTGGCTGTGCCACTTCTTAATTGCAGAGCAGAAGAAATGAAGCGGTATGAAAGGTCAGACCAGATTTTTTCAGTGAGTAGCTGTTTGGAGGAAATTGAGGAATTTTGGCCCGTGCAGGCTGAAATTCCTGCTTGGCTGTGTGGGAGCTTCATCTCGGGGGAGGCAGCTCCACTCACAAACCCATCAAGGCTTCGCCTGGACTTTTTATTTATGGGGGCATGAATGGCTTGCACCTTGCAGGGCGTGTTGTGGTGGCTTGTGAGAATGGGAGCTGGAGGAGGTGTGAGAAGAGCCCCTCTGCCTCCTTCCAGGCAGGCTGAGGGAGAAGGAGGAGAGGAGCTGAGCAGAGGCTCTGTGTGGGCGTGGGCTGGCGCTTTGTCACAGCTGTGCCCACACATCTGGGGCTGGAATGTGCCACGGTTTAATGGCCTGGCTTCCTCACACTCACTGCCAAAGTCACGGATTCCTCCTATATGTTTGAGTAGCAAACAACCCCCTGACTGCAGACACTGTTCCCTGTGTGTCAGCACGCAGGCAGCTGGGGGGACACTTAAAGCCAATGAAGCCAGAGCTGTTAAATTATTCTCTGAGGAAATGAGAAAGGCGAGTAGCAGCGACTGATGAACTCGGGGTGAAATCCTCTCTCACGGTGGTGGTGATGTTGGCAGGTAGAGGAATGAACGTGGACTTCTAATGGAATTCTTTTCCTTGTGCTCAAGGTCATGGTTTCTACCCTGTTGGACTGCACGTTGATAAACAGGAGGTACCAGGCAGGGCTGTCGTTAATAAAAGTATTACAGCTCTTGACTTGGAGCCCATTCCTCTCTGTCCCAGGAGCAGATGCCCAGGAAGGCCTTACAGACAATATCTACAGCTGCTGGGACAGTTTGGCAGTAAGGAAGGGCCTGAACAGGGCTCTCCTCCCAGCAGCCGTGGCCAGTCACTGGGGAAGAGAAGAGGGGACAGATTTCTCTAAATCTGGACTTTCTCCCCAAGAATTAATGGACAGATCAGGGGTTTTTAGCCACATGGGGAGAGGCTTTGGCAGTGCCATCCTCTCCTTGTCTCCTAACTGAGTCTTTTTCACAGAGTCCTCAGCTGATATCATGGAAATCATGATATCATGATATCAGGTGTGAGATTGTTCCCTGAGCAAAGACAGCACTGGGATCAGCTGCTCTTCAGGAGTGTTGTCCATGTGAGCAGGGGCATTGGAGGATGACCCAGATGGACCTAAAAGGTTCATTTCCAGATCAGTGCCATGCTGGAGCTCAGTGTGAGGTACTGAGCCCTTTATCCTGGGCACAGGGACTGGTCATCTCCTTCCAGGACAGAGACGTGTTCCTTGTGTAGAATTTGCCATGGTAGAATGGGGAGGGGCACTCCAAGGAGATTTACTTCCTTTCCAAGTCTGTCTGGCATTAAAAGCTGAGTC
The DNA here is from genome assembly GCA_016584745.2 of Phylloscopus trochilus trochilus. Taxonomy (NCBI): domain Eukaryota; kingdom Metazoa; phylum Chordata; class Aves; order Passeriformes; family Phylloscopidae; genus Phylloscopus; species Phylloscopus trochilus. The sequence continues at coordinate 3,018,041 of WQNJ02000005.1, read as the reverse complement.
AGTTCTTTCCCATTAGTTACGAAAAACCCCACTCTCCCTGTGTGTGGAGTGACAGCTCCCTGAAGAGACTCTGCTTCTCAGAGTCTCAAGTAACTGCAGTCAGATGACATCCCTCAAGTCAGGCTTTTTCTGAGCAGTTTCAGATCTAGGCTGCAGGCACACCAGTTAGTATTAGCAAGCTGGAATTCCCCACTTTTGCTATTTATAGGAGGGCACTTTTTTTCTGTATGTTCTGAGATTGAGAGTTTCTACTATGGTGTAGTTTTCATTTTGCTAAATTTAGTCTCAAACTCCTGCTTGTTTAAGGGAGGATAAATCAGGCAGAGGACCGAAGGCTCTTTGAAAATCAGCTTTGAGAACCGTGTGGGTTTTTTTCTCTCTAATGAAGTAGGTGGCTGGGTTTATTTGGTTGGCTGTATTGGGGTGCCTTTCAGTTAAATTCCTCTAGAATACCAGGTGTTGGACATCTGCTTAGTGCTCACCTGTCTGCATGCTTGCAGGAACTTTGGCTTTTTCACTTCTGCACATTTGACAGCACAGCACAAGCACATGGTTCTTCACAGTGAGGGCCATCACTGCACTTTGTGTCTCTGTAAATGAGGTGGTTTTATTTTTTTTTCCTTTGAGTCACTTTTTTCCTTATCCCTCTCATGTAATACTATATTTTACTGGGAGGAAGACCCTGGTATGAACTGCCACTATTCCTGCCAGCTAATTATTAATTTGCATGTTTTCCCAGAACACACCACTTAAAAAAAAAAAAAAAAATACCCACACATTCCCAGAAGCTTCCTGGAAGCATTTAACCATCAAGGACAATTGACACCTCAAGGTAAATACAGTCTGAGAACCTGAAATCCTGAATGTGATTATAGTGTCTTATCTCTGCAGCACCAGGAAGTTTTAAGGGCCTCTTTACAGCCACCTCTGTGCTGGGTTTCTGATAGTCTTTGCAGGAGGATTAAAGCAGCTGGAGAGGGTGGGAGTCCTTGTGGTGGGGGTACCTGAGCCTCTCCACATTCTCTGTCCTCAGTCAGCTCCTGGGCTGAGCTGGCCTTGCAGAGCAGTGCTTGCACCCCTTTTTCAGGGTGCCCAAGGACAGGGGAGTCCTCTTAGCCATTCCCTGAGGGTATGGTAGTTCAAGTCTGGGCTAAAAGACAAATATTTAAGTCTTGTCTTTAATGGGTTACTTAACACTTTGCCCAGCAACCTAGGAAGTTGCAAAGGCCATCTCAGTCAAGTGCAGGGAATCTCCTCCTGCACAGTGTGGGCAAAGTCCTTCTCTGTAAGTGACTGACACCTCATCCCAAGGAATTCCAGCCATCCCCCTCTGTCCTGAGCAGTTTTGCTCTGCCATGCTGCCTCTGGTTACCCGAGTCTGGCTGCAGTGACCTTGGGGTGGCTGTTGGGCACACACAGAGGGCTGATCCGAGTTCAGGAGGGACCCCCCTTGGGTTTAACAGGCTTGTGTTGGACCACCTGCAGCTTGGTGTGTCAGCATCCCTGCACCTGTGGCTGGGTGGCATTTGCTGTTTGCAGCTCCAGGTGGGCAGGGATTTCAGAGGCTGTGCCTCTGTGCCTCTCCTCAGTGCCAGCTGCCTGAGCCTGCTGCCAGTCAGGCTCCTGCTGCTGCCCTGTTGGAGGTCATTTTTAAAACTTGGCTATCCAGATCTTCAGCCCTGTGCAGGCCATAAGCAGTGGCTGTGCTCTGCCCTGCCCTGCCATGTGCCAAGTGCTGCAGATTATTTAGTCCCCCAAGGATTTTTGGCAGGAGGTGTGTGTGGCACTGGCAGGGGAAGGACAACTTGTGCAGGAGGATGCTGTGAAGATAAAGCAGTGCTGTGTGTGAAATTGGTGGACGAGCCAAATCCTTCTCAGAAGTGGTGTTTAAAGAAAAAAAAATCCTTTGTGAAAAAATGCTCCCTCAGCTGTTCACCTAAGCCAAGCTGCTTAGGAAGGGAACAGGCACTGTTTAGAAAATAACATCATAAAGTATTGGGTTGCTGCTGCTGCTTGTTGTGACACTGAGCAGGTTTCATGCTGGCTGGTAGCTCTGAAGCTGTGGTTTCATGGAGAGCATTTTCTTTAAACTCTCTCTCAGTAAAACTCCAGAGTTTTGAGAGAAAAACTTGAGAACGGGTTGGTGCAAAACGGAGTCTCAGTGCTCACCTCTCTCCCCAGCCCTACCGAGGTGTTTAATAGCTGCCACTTTGCACCTCTGTCCTTGCCCTGTGGTGAAAGGGATGGGTGGTTGTTTCTAAAGCCTGGCTGTTAAAATCTTGAGATACAAGCACAGGGACCCTTCTCATTCAGAACCCTGTAATCCTCCATGAAATAACTTGGAAAAACGTAATTTTTAGGAGCGAGGATTTGAGACACAGACGTATGAGAACAAGCCAGGAGTTGCTGTGAGGAAAAGAGCAAAATGGGGGCAAGGCATATTTCAGTGCACACCCCTCTTTCAAACACTGACTTTTGTGCTTTTATGTGTGGGGTTTGTTTGCTCTCAGGCACTTGAGTATTTTATTAAAAAATGACTGGATAAAAAGCCGTGCCCACTTGGAGGGGAAGCACCTTTGTTTGCTGCCTGGAAGGGTTGGAGTAGTTCTTGTGTGACTGAAAATAAAAAGTAGGCACGCACTAAAAATGTGAGAGATTTTGTTAAAGGATTTTAGTGGATGGGCTGGGGAGAAATAAATCTGCTGTAGGACCACAGAAGCTCAGCAGGGGGACAGTCAGTTGTTAATGAGTAAATTCACTGCTTCCATGAGAATAAATGATTACAGGCTAAGGATGCAAAAGGGGCAGATCACTGACCTAGAGAAATTCGAAGTGAGGCAGAAGCTTCTCTGCCTTTCCAGGGCTTTTCCACCTCCTGCATATTTGTTCATGGGGATAAAAGGTGCAGAAAAAGGCACCTTCTTAGCTTCAGCTGCTGCCAGTGATGTGCTGCCAGCGCTGCCGAGCGTTTCCAGGGCTGGTTCCTGGCAGCTGAGCAGCCACTGGCCCAGGCTGTGGGCAGAGGTGACCTGTGCTCCCAGAGAGCTGCTTTTCCCTGGATTGATAACCCCATCCAGGCTCTGACATCTCCACGTTTTCCAGGTGGGCTTGTGGCTGCAATGACGGACCAGGCAGTGCCTGGGGGAGGGATGGGCTTGGGAGGGATTCCCAATAAAATAATTTGATTTTTGAAAGTGGGGAAAAATAAATTAACACTTCTCCACACTCTCCATAGCAGTTCTTTTTCTGCTTTCCCTGCTTCTAGGTTTTGCAGATGTTTGGAGCTGCTGTGCAATGACCCAGACTGGGGTGCCCAAAGCCCCAAAACACTGCAGGTGCCTGCTGAGGGTGTCCTGAAACCCTTTGCTGTGCATATCCAGGAAGCCTCGTGTGCCCCTAAGCAGTGGGAGTTACTGCCCATGCCCTGGTGCTGGGCTGCACCTGCTCAGCAGCTCCATCCCATTGTCCCAGGAAATCCCAAGCAGGGATAAGCAGCTCTGGTGCTGCTGTCCACACACACACACACTCCACAGGGGTTAGGGAGTTAGGTTAGCAGTGCTTAGGGAGAGGTGAACTGCTTTGTTTTTACATGGTGCTATTTTCATAAGTCAATGCCAAAGGTAATAAATCTGTCCTGTGGAAAATTAGTGAGTGGTTTACTGTATAAACTCCTCCTGTGGGGTCTGGGGCTGGGAGCAGAGCTGGGCTTAGCTCCCAGCCAGCACAGCCTGCTTAAACCTTTTAATCCCAGAACCAAAAAGAGCCCCCCTTGCTGTTGGTGAAAATGCAGTTGTCAATATGGCAGCAATGTGAAGATTTATTTTGGTTATTGAATGTTTCTGTGTGGCTTTGAGGTGCCTTGGAGTGTCAGTGAGACTCGCCCAGAGCTCCCTCACCAAAGGATACACAGGATACAAACCTGGCCCAGCTTGTTGTCTTCTTCCCACATGTACCTCCCAGAGCTGGAAAAGGGAAATCAGTGTCTTGAGGAAAGGAATGGAGAGGAAAGGTGTGAGTTTGCCATCCTGTGCTGCTGACACAGAAGGATGGATGAACAAATGGACAGAGAACGTGCTGCTCCAAAAGCAGCTGAGTTTCTCTTGACCCTCTGCAATCTGTGTTTACTCTTTAAGTCTTTGCACTGTCACGCTGGGCAGTAATCAGGATTACATTTTAATGGTATTTTAGTGCTGGATAAAGCTGCCCACCATCTAAAGACACAAATGGATGGAGTGTGGGACACAGAAGAAATGCCCTCATCTCCATCTTCCCCTCCTGGCTCCAGCTCCTGCTCCATCCTTCCAGGCACTGGGGCAGCTGCAAGTGATTGTTACTAAGGAAACTTGCTTCAAAACCACTAACAGCAACATCAACCACATGTAGAGATGTTGCTATTTTCAAAGAAATCTGGTTGCTAATTACAGTAGTGTCAGAATTTCCTGGCTGGAAGGTCGTTTTATGAAATTCCAGAGGCTGGTCAAAGGTTGAGCTGTACCTGGCATGTTTTCAGAGGTAGGGAAAAGAAGAGATCTGCCAGCATGGAGACAAGTGTGAGCATCAAGTCTGTTGTTTCACCTCTTTTCTCCATGAAGAAGGGAAAAAAAATGTCTGAAGTGGCTGGGAACATAGAGGTTTTTATTCATCTGACTGATAATAGCAGCTAAATAAAGGCTTTGGAAAAAAAAGCCCAACCATTTCCCTTGCAATATTGGTTGGGCAGAACTGTACTGGAACTAAACATGGAATGAAAAGTCTGGCTTTTCTGCCAGCTCTATTTTTAGAGCTACTGCTCCATCTTTGCATCTGAGTTTTCTCAGCAGATGCACTGGAAACAGGCAATTTGCTGTTACTTTTTTCTGGCCAGGCTGTGATACTCTGCAAGATAAGGATGTGGGATGGAGGGGCAGGGGACTCGCCAGACTGGAGAAAAATCCCCCTGAATACCAGGACATGGGTCTTGTTCCAGGTTTGGGGTTTGCTGTGGTCACAGACTCCTGAGTATTTTCTGTGCTCCATTAGGAATGACCCTTCCATGCTGGAGGGGGAGTGGCTGTGCAGTGTTGGCTGGCTTATTTGTGTCCCAAGATTGCAGCCACAACTGGAATAAAATTCAGCAGCAGTAACAGCACACAGCTACAGATGGGTTTGGGTATGGAGAGAGGAATTGTGTTTGGCTTTGAGAGCAGATCTCTGCCCTGTCTTTCAGCTGAGGTATTGCAGATGATGCAGACATGTCCAGCAAGAACCCAGATGTTCCTGTGCTTTCCTGTGAAGAAGGTAAAAGGTGTGCTGCTCTTGGACATCTAACCTCCAGTGAGGCTGGGATTGGCCTTTCAGAGAGCTCCCAGCAGGCACAGACACAGTTTTATCCTCAGTGCCCAGTGTGTGTGTGTCTCCCATGACTCAAAACATATGAAACCATCTCTACCTGCTTCTTTCAGCCAGAGAATGGTCAGGAGCCTGTGGCTGCCCCAGGGCCATTTACACCAGAGCCTGCAACCAGCAGCACTGAGGTTTTCTTCTGGCTGTTGTTTTCATTTTGTGAATCACTGAGCCCAAGGTTTTGCGTCAGATTTCACTGTTTGGGCAAAAGCTGCACCAATTTGCCTGCATGGTAATCCATGTGCTCCAGAGGGAGGGGACTCCTGAGAACCAGGAGCACGAGAGGAGCTGGACTCCAGGACATTTAATTAGGAACACTTTGTTCCAGCATAAAGCTGAATAAAGAGAAGGACCCCCTAGAAATGCTGTGGGATTCATTGGCTTTGCAATGTATAAATTCATTACTGGCACAATTCATTACTTTGCAAAAAGGAAGGCAGAAGAGAGGGAGGCACCTGACATTTCAAAATTTGTGTTTGTGGTTGCTGTTCATTCAGAGCAGAGAATCCCCTGAGCCTGAGGCCAGAACATGTACAGGTATTTTTGAGCCACGGGGAATCTTGTCCAGCTACAGGCAGTGCTAGATTCCAGCAGGAGCATTCATTTATTCCCTGCAGAATAAAGCTGGAGGAGGGTTTAGAGTGGAGGGAAGGTGTAACTTCACAGGCTGGTGTTCAGCCCTGTTCCCATGCCAAGAGGCAGATGTTGAGCTGTGAGAACTGGTCCTGCAGAGAAAGCAGCTGCCTGAGCTGAAGCCTCTTGGGCTTTGCTATCAAAGAACAGCTCTGCTGAGAGGGTAAGCAGGCAGAAAAAACTGCTCCTCAAAAAAAGCTTATTGTTGTATGCCTTGACAAACACGTATGCTGCAGAGAGGAGCCAGGGCAGCACTGAGGTCTGTTTTCCCTCAGTTTTTGAAAAGGATGCCTGTTTCCCCCTTGGCTGGGTTTGAAAGTCTTTTGGCAGCAGAGAAGTGAGCTGGGTGACCACTTTGGTTTCTTTATTCTGGATGGCACCAGTCCTTAGCAGTGCAAACCCTGAGAGTGGTGACAAATCCCACCCTCCTGCCCATTCCCAGCTGGAGATCAGCCTCTGATCTGCTGTCCCTGATGTTCATGTGGATTTCCCAGCTGGATTTGATTCACTCCTCCCTGAGCATCTCTCTCAAGCCCCCTTTAGTCTACACTCAGGTGTGTTTTCAGGTGTCACCAGCCTGCAGTGGGAACCAGACCAGTCTCCCTGGTAAGTGGAGCAGAGGCTGCCCCAGAGCCAGAAGAGCATTTGGGAGCATCCTGGGGAAGTTTTTGCCTGAAAGTCCTGCTGAGAGGGCAACTGATTTGGTGCCAGTCCTCAGGGCTGCCCACATCCCTTTGCTCCTTACCTGCACACCAGCACTCAGACCCCCTGTCTGACTGACCCCAGCAAGACCTGTGCTTTATAGATGGCTTGGTAGATATAAATACCTCTTTATTTTTTTTTTCTTCTGCCCTTTATTTACCCAATCTGTGGATTGTCAGGGCTGTTTTGGAGGCATGTTATTATTAATGTCTGTCCCCTGGCTGAGCAGTGCGTGTGGCCGGGGCAGGGCTGAGGTGCTGGCTGCTGTTCTGGCTCTCCTGCCTGGCTGAGATGGGCACAGAGCCCCATCCTCCCCTTGCAGAAATGCCCCTCTGCATACTTGTCAGTCTTCAGGGGGTTGTGTGCTCGTACAGCCCCAGCTCTGCCTGAGGAGGGACTCCTGGGCTATAAATCTCTGCCTTTCAAGCATTAAACTCCCTTTTGGGTTGTTTTTGACATTAGGAATTTCCTCTGATAAGAGAACTTTATTTGCCTTTAAATATCACTTTGTGACAGGATGATGGAGTGGGAATTCTTGGAGGGAGCCTGTGCCAGCCAGGGAAGGGAAATTCTGCTGGGGCTTTTGTTTCTCTCCAGCACTGACACTGTAGCTCTTTAAAGACTAGGTTTATTTTATACTTGGCAGGAGTGTGTGTGCACATGTCAGTGTCCAGACAAATGGGAGCAGCCCAGTGTTGGAGCTGTGCTGAGCCAAGTGGGTCTCCTGCTCTCCCCTCCCTGTGGCACCTGGGGAAGGAGGAGCTGTGCTGGGCTTTTTCTGCAACAGGCTTCAAAACACAGCTTGTGTTGGTGAAGCAGGGCTGGTATGTGGAGTGCCTTTAAAAAAAATAAACCAGAAAGAAGGATTGAGTGGTACAGTCTGCAGGGTACAGTTGGATGTTCTGGCAGGCCAGTGTGTCACCTGTTACCCAAGAACAGCCCAAAAGCCAAGTCCTCAGGGCAGCACTGTAGCTGGTTTGTAATGCAGCCTGCTCAGGGTAAGCCTGAGGTGTCTCCCAGCACAGCCTGAGCACAGCCTGCAGCCACAAAGTCTGGGCTGTGTTTGCATTCAGTGGGAGCTGAGCTCCCTAATCTGCCTCCCTGCAGCAGCCGTGTTGTATCACCATCCCTTTAGATACGGGGGATTTCACTCCACAGGCTGCCTGTGAGCAGCAGGAGCTGCAAAGTGCCAGCTCCTTTATTCCTACACTTGGATCCTGTGAAGTTCCCTCTGCTTTTCAGGATGCCTCAAGCAGCCAACTAACCCTGTGTTCCTTTCTTTCAGCTCTTCCACGTAGCCTATGTCCTGATCAAGTTTGCCAATTCCCCTCGTCCTGACCTCTGGGTGTTGGAGCGATCGACTGATTTTGGCCTCACCTACGAGCCCTGGCAGTATTTTGCCTGTGAGTATGACAGGGGGCTGCAGCTCAGTGCCAGGTAGTGAGGCTGTGGTGAAGATAACTCTGTGCACATACAGGGTTGGGTTTGGAGCTGTTCCTGTGTCGTTGCTGTGATGCAGCACACGTTCTTCTGTTTTATCTGCCCCATTAAGGCTGCAAGAGTTGGAGGTTAAAAGCTCCTCAGGACAGGAGAACTGTATTGCTCTCTGGTACTAAATGTATTTTTTAAAACAGTCGTGAGTTGGCGTATGGGGGTGCCAAAGTTGGCACCAGTGTCTGCAGTTGGGTGTTGCTGATCTAGGTCTGAAGGTGAGATTTCTTATCATCTCCTCCCTGCCCTCCTCCTTCTGTCTCTTCCCTGTACCATCCCAGACTGTATTCCAGCTCCTCCAGAAGCCAGGCAGCAGCTCACTTCCAAGTGGCTGCTATCACAGGAAAGTCTGGATGCAGAAAACATTCCCTTGTGCTTATCAGCACCGGAGATTGGATCCAGCCTGTGCAGGGCAGGCAACCACTGTCCTGCTGCTGTGCAAGGTGGGATCAGAGACAGCTGGCTGGAAAGGAGATCCAGTCTGTGCATTTGGCTTCCCAGTTCTCTGATTAAAACCTTAAGAAACAGCTGGTTCTACAAAACTCTTCTCCCAGAGGGTCTGTGGGGTAGCCGGATGCCGAGGAACTTGTTAACCGCCAGCTCCTCCCAGAAGCAGCAGGAGTAATTGGGAGAAGATGTGAGTTAAGATCTACAGCCAGAACTTAAAACCTGGCAAGAAAGGACTTGGGAGCACTCAGAGGCCTTGCCCTGGGCTGTCCCTAAAGGCTCATATTTCTGGCTTACCTGTCAGGCTGTGCTTTGGGTTGCTGGTCTCTTCTTGTGCAAGGAAGAGCTGCAGATGTATTACCACTGTGTTGCCTTAGCAGTGGTAGCTCCTCTCTGGGGAGGATGTTTTTCTCTCTGCTGTGTGCTGGTAGGGAATTACTGCTGTCGAATTCCTGCTTTGCTTTTTTCTATCTTCCCTGAGAATTTCTCTGCCAGCTCTGAAGCCTCTCTTGGGGCCCATGACAGTCGTGTTCCTGCGTGGTCTGGAGCTGCACAGGGAGCTCTTGCCCCACTGGCTCGTTCCTGTGTGTAGTGGCAGTGCTGCAACATCTGGAGCCCCCTTCCCTCCCAAAGCATCAGGCCCTGTTACCTCTCCCCTGGAGAAGTGACATGCAGTGACACAGCCCAGTGGAAAGTTCCCATGGAAGTAAAGAGGTGGCTGCTCCAAAACCTGCCAGATTGGCGAGCACAAGGAGTCCTCTGCAGAGGTTTATTTTTATCGTGGGGAATTCTGTAGGTGGTCTGACAAAAACATTGCCAGGTCAGTACCAGGGTTAAAAGCAGCTGGCAGAAATGCAGGGTTTCTTCAGGGCTGCCAGTGAGCCTTGCCAGGGGTGATACTGTGGCACTGTCCACCCTGGCTCAGTGCTGTCCCTCCAGCTGCTCATCACAGGAGGTGCCAAGGTGCTTTTGGGCTTAGCTCTGTGTGAGTAGGGAGAAGTGACTGCTGGGTGAGGCTCTGTCCTTGTCTGTTTCCTTAAAGCACTGCTGGAGTTTAAGGCCACTGGGTTACTCTGTTTTAGCTCAGCATGCCCAGCTTCTGGCTCACATGGTTGTACAGATTTTGCAATAACTGGAGGAGTTCTTTGGTTTTTCTGAGTAGGTCCTTGGGCTGAGCATCCTGTCTCCATGCAGCCGTGGCAGTGCTCTGGAAATCAATCATCTTGAGCCAGTGGTGACAGGTTCCTTGCCTGGGGCTTTAAAAATAAATTGCCTTTAAAAAAGCACCTGATGAAGCAAACCTTGGCGGCCAGAGACCCGATGTTAAATATTTCCACATCTTCCTGTGGATGCAACTGAGCTCTTGCTGTTGCCAAAACAGTGTTTCCTGGAGCAAGGCCACGTTCTGGAGACAAGGTGTGGACGGGTGCAAGCCAGAGGTGAAGACAGGGAGGCAGAAATTCTCTGCTCCTTCTTTGCTGTTCCTTCTGCCTGGCTCAGCCATGCAGCACATGGAGTGGGGGACCTGCCTTCTAGAGGCACAGTGAGACAGATTTTGGAGGATTATTCCTGTGAATTGGGTTAACATTTCCCCTTTGGTTTCCTGTGTGAGCTGAGCAGCGCTGGCAGGAACAGGAGATTGTGCTGGCTGCCTTTTCTTCCTTTTTCTCCCTGTGGGAACACCCTGAGGAGCACTGCGGTGACATTCACTTCAGCATGCCCTGCTGTGAGCTCCTGGCACAGGTGGAAAGGGAGTGGGAAAGAGCAGCAGCCTTGTCCAGGCTCTTCCTGAGGGAACAGTTGCTCTGTAGGTTTTTGCATGGGAAGGTGTAGGTGCTCACACCCTGCACAGTCAGGCCCTGAGCTGCCCTAGGAGTGGTGTGGTTGGCTCTGCCAGCACAGGGATGGCACACATCTTTGGTACAAGTGTGCTGGAGGTGCAGGAGCAGTCATACTGGGAAGCCAAGCCATTCCTGTAGCTGCAAGGAGAGTCTTGGCATTCATTCAGTGTCCCCAGAGCAGGTCACCAAGCCAGCAGAGTGGCTGCCTGGTGATGCCTGTTCTCTGACTTCATCCAGCCTTGCATTGCCACTTAGTGGCAGGAGCCCTTATTTGCTGTCCCCAATGAGTGGTTCCTGGTGGCTTTGGCATTTCTGGTTTGTGGCATTGGTTTAAGAGCAGAGTTCAGAGTAAGGTGTGAAGAGGGGACCTGCAGTATTTGGGAGAGGCAGAGCAATGGCTTGCAGGATGCCTGCTTATGCACCCTGCCTGGTGGGAGATGTCCTGGCAGTGACTGTGGCTTGTGAATGCTCCTGTTGTGGCTTCAGCACTGACCCAGGAAGCTCAGGAGCCACGTGAAATGGTGATGCAGCTCCTGCATCAGGAGCAGAACCCTGGCAGCAAAGAGCCCTTTGCTACAGTGGGAGCAGTGTAGCAAATCCACTGCCAGCAAGGCAACAGATTGAGACCAGAGTTAGATGTCAGGCTGGTTAAAGTGTGAGCTTAGTGCCAAAATTCAGGGGTGGGCTTCTCTGCAGGTGGTGGCAGTAGGTACAGTGGCTATTGACCTTCCTCATTTAATTGCAGGGAGGTGATTTGGGGGTTTTCTGCCTCTTACTGTTAGAGTGACACCCTCCCTTAGTGGAGGTCGTGTGTTTAGCCATGACAGAGTTAATGATACAAAGCAATCTCCACGTGGTAAATGCTTAACAAGGATTGTACACCCATCTCTCCTGTGGTCAGCGTGGGAAAATCCACAGAGGGCTGGGAGTTGTTCCTTTTCTCTCACTGCTCTCATCTCTGGCTGACAAACAGCTTCCAAGAGGGACTGCATTGAGAAGTTTGGCCAGCACACTGTGGACCGTATCACCAGGGATGACCATGCCATCTGCACCACCGAGTACTCCCGGATCGTGCCCCTGGAGAACGGGGAGGTGAGCAGCTGCCTCTCTGCATCCCCTGGAGTTTCCAGGGTTACTCCGTGGCTCTTGGTGCTCCTGATTTTTGGATACCACTTAAAGTATTCAGTTAAACCAAATAAGATTGACAGAGAACTGATCAGTCATCTGGGTGGCTGGGTTCACCCAGCTGAGGGAGAGATTAATTTCCTCCTGCCTCAAAGGATTGCACAGATTTGTTCTGACAGATTGACAGAATGGTTTGGGTTGGAACCACCCACTTCCAGCTCACTGCCATGAGCAGATGCACCTTCCACTAGACCAGGTTGCCCCATGCCCAATCCAACCTGGCCTTTTCCCTCCTCCCATTCACAGATTGTTGTCTCTCTGGTGAACGGGCGCCCAGGAGCCATGAACTTCTCCTACTCTCCCCTCCTGCGGAATTTCACCAAAGCCACCAACATCCGACTGCGCTTCCTGCAGACCAACACCCTGCTGGGACACCTGATGGGCAAAGCTCTGAGGGACCCCACGGTCACAAGGAGGGTAAGGCAAGCCTTGACACCTCTTGCTGGTGAGGTGGAACTCCTTGAGGGCTGTGCAAGCCACCTCTGGGGAGAGGACACCCTGGGTATTGCCTGTGGGGATTTTCTCTGTCTTGCACCCCCTAAAGCTGAAGGCATCTGCAGCAGATGCTGCTGGGGCTGGAGCTGGAGGCTGCTTGGGAAGACACCAACAGTGTGAAACTGGGAAACACCCCTTGGTGTCACATGTGGCTTTCTGGCTGTGCTGGGAGCCCCCCACTCATAGCTGATGGGCTTTGCTAGAGGTGGTGGATCTTACCATAGGCAGATACTGCAGCCTGCAATGTCACTGTGAGGGAAATACCCCAACACATCATTTTACTGGATGAGGCCCTGCCGAGTCTTGAGTAGAATGGTCATGAATCTGAAAGGTAAAAGTAGTAATGGCCAACTTTTCTTGTGCTTTGCAGTACTACTACAGCATCAAGGACATCAGCATCGGAGGGCGCTGTGTCTGCCACGGCCACGCAGACGTCTGCGACGCCAAAGACCCCAACGACCCTTACAGGTACCTTGGGCAAAGTCCCTGTTCTGATCTCAGTTACTGTTCCAAGAATGAGAGATGATATCAGTGTCAGTTGTGTCCTGCCCTGAGCTTGTCATGGTGCCATCACTGCTTTTGGTGTCTCTGCCCTGAGAAAGAAGTAGAAACTGCTCCAGGCAATAAGCAAAAGTCACATATTTGTCAGACTGTTTTTCACCAGATCAGCTCCATGGTTAAGTTTCCCTGTCCACAGCTTTGCCATCCCACTGGAGCAGAGTGTGAGAATGAGAAGGAGGGGTACTGATGTAGAGCAGGGAGGTTTCCCATCAAAGTCCTGGGATCATTCCAGAACTTGTGCAGAGAAGTCTCTTGCTTCCCATGTGGCTTCTTAAGCATTGGGACAATGCTCTCATAAATAGATGGTCTCCCATGAAACCAGAGTTTGCTTCCCATTTCTACTCATAAGAGCCATGGATTCGTTATGTGCCTATCTGAACAACTCTTTGCAAAAGAACAAGAGTGTGTACAGAAGTTACATTTTGGCTAATGGAACTTCCCATCTGCCTTGGCAACTTGGAATGCCAAAGAGCTGCTTCAGACCATGGAAGTGTTGCTTTCAGCCATCTGTTTGCATCTTGAATGTTGCCTTTATGAAAGGGATGGGTAGATTCAGCTGGATGAGGGGAGCTTGTATTTCTTTCTCATCAGGATCATGTAGAACTTTTGGATCGTCTAAAATAAAATTCCAGTGAGTCCCAGCCAAGGTTAAAGCTGTTAAGTATTAAAACAAAGATGCATTGGTAAGCAAGCCTGCCTGAGTGTGCCAAACTCTCTGACAAAAGGAAGTTCATAAATACTTGAATGTACAGTTCCTTGCTTTTTAGACACTGCTGTTGCTGGATGCAAAGTGCACCTGTGTGCTGGGGCAAAATGCTTCATGAGAACAAGTGATTCTTTCACCTGGAAGTGCCAGGACCTTTCTTGGGTGTATCAATGGCTTGGGGCTCTCCAAGAAGGGAGGGAAAGTTGAGCAAGCAGAGATACGTTGGATATCCTTATTCAGTGCCACTTCTGCCTGCAACCATCTCTGTCTCCTGAAATTCCTCTCCTGCATTCTTATTTGGATGCATTTGGCATCTTCACTCTTGGCCCCAGCCTGTTCTCTGATGTTGCAGCACATGTTGGGAAGCAGCTGTTGCATTTCACCCAGAGCAGATCACGCTGGCCTGAGGGAGAAAACATTTCCTACTTGTGTACTTTGTACAGTCAGAACATAACAGCTGTAAGTCCTTTGGGATACAGCAGGAAAAGGTGCCGGATAAATAGATCTTCTCATGGCATTGCTGTACCCTTTAGCAAGCCCAGGAGCACAGGCAGGTCAGCAGAAATCTGATACTTTCAGCTGAGAAAATGAGTGATGAAATGCTGCCATTTTCCAGGCTCTGGGAGCAGCTGTGTCCAGCCTTCCCATTGAAGTGGGCACTGCTGGGCAGGATCCCAGCCCTCCTGCCCTGACACAGCAGAGGGCAGCTTGGGGATGTCTGTAATGCCACATCACCTGGGGCTCAGACACACTGTCCCCTTGAGACACAGCCCCAGCTACCAGAAACTTGTCATGTCTTCAGCAATCTGTGCAGTGTGCCCTCTGCACATGTCCTGCCTCTTCAGAATCTGAGGTGTGGCAGTAACCGGGCAAGGAAATGCAAATAAAGGGGCGTGGATTGGCCTGGCCCTATTAAAAATCCCACAATCTCAGCCTGTTGGTGGGGTCTCTGCTGCTCATTTTAACTTCTCTGTTCTGCACACCCCACACTTGTGCCTGTTGCTCAGAAAGGCAGGGTGAGCACTCTGATAGAGGTGAGGTGAGCTAGAAATCTTGGCAAAGGCTTCAGGACATGATGAAGCATGTCCATGAGCTGACTTCCTGGCTATAAATGATAACATTCGTGCAGCTCTGGAAAGTTTGTGTGAAGTGCCAAGCTACAGAGGCTGCACATCCAGCTGGGCTGAGCTGGCAGCACATCTGGGCCCTGTGTGAGTGTTTGCAGGAACCTTTGGGCAGGTACAGCCTCCTCAAGGCTGTCTGCACCTCTCACAGCTTTATCTCTTTGCCCTAAGTTGGAATGGGCTGAATTAAGCAGAGGGAAGGAATGTCCTCCTGGTTAAAGGTGAACACCAGCAGGATGAGGCACAACCCTTTCTCCTGGCAAGCCCTTGGAGCAGTGAGATAAGAACCATCAGGAACCTGGCTTGGAGAAGCCAGACAAGGGCCGTGTGTTAGCAGGCTGAGTGAGCTCAGGAGAACCCTGCAAGGGTTCAGCAGCTGTCTGATAAGAGCCACTGTTTCTGTGGCTTCACTGCTCTGTCACAGATGCCAGAGCCAGAGACTCCAGCTGCTCCTTCTGTGCCTGATGCTGAAGATAACCACCAAGGCAGCAGCAGCCTGGCTGGTCAGAAGCACATCCCCAGATGAGGGATGCTTTCCTGCTGCTGGATCCAGCTTCCCCATTTGGAAGGAGAAGCACCATGTGTGCCAGGAGATTCGTGCCATCTGTCAGTCTCCTTTTGCAGGTGGCTTTTTTTCTCTGTACAGTCAGAAACAGAGGAAGGGGCTTTTATTTTTTTTTCCTTGATTGTGCTCCTCAGACATCCCAGCCAAATCCAGATGCTGTAGTGTTTGTGTGCTGCTCTCAGTTCTGCCACAGCTGCTCACTGGAAACTGTTTAGTCTCTGCTGTTGAGCATCAGTGCCAGCGGGAGGGCTGCGGTTTCATTTCTTACAGCAGGATGACCAGGAAATATGTGCTATGTGAGCACAGCCGCTCCCTCTTCTTCCTTGTGTATACTCAATCAAGGAAACATGTAAATATTGTGGTTTGTTCACATTTGTCTAATTCATTAGCAGCACGGACTCGGCACAAGGTGCAGTAAAGCCATGATGGATGAGCTCTCTGAGAGGTCTGAGCTAGCTCTGAACAGCAGAGACTAAATAAATACCTCCTTCTCCATCTGAAGTGAGCATCTTTACTCATCCAGTGCCATCTCCTTGTGTTCTGGGAACTGAACCAGTACTTTTCAAACATCTTGGAACGTTAAGGAGCCTGGAGTGTGTGGCTGGAGCCACGTCCTCCAGTCAGGGAGATTAGCACTGCTCAGCAGGTTTATAAGTTCCCTGACTCAGTGACCATCTTTCTCCACACATATGTATGTGTATCTCAGTCTTGATCTCCAGCTGCTGCCGTGGAAAGAAACGATAAAATTTTGTTTCCTTGGAAATGCTGAGTGGTAGACAGCCAGGTGAGAGGTCTGTGGGTGGTTGCATTCCAGACACACGGCCAAGGTTTGCCTCTCATTGGGACTCCCTCTTGGGTCTGCAAAACACTTGAAGAGCAGAGTTCCTAGTGAGTATTCCAGGGTTGTTGTGCCACTTAAGCTCCAGCCAGGGATTCAGTTTTGTGCCTGGACTCTGCCAGCTACAGCCCAGCCTGTGGATGTGGGCAGGGACAGGGCATGACGAGTGCTGGGAGAACTGGCTGCAGCCAAGTGTCCCATGGCATCTGCAAGGGAAGGGCTGGGAGCAGCACTGGGACCTTCTGCCTCTCAACCCCTCTGCCTAAAGCAAACATGCTGAGTGTGGATCCTGCTTGCATTCCCCCAGTCTTTCAGATCATCCCATTATTTTCATTAAAATGAGGTTACTTGTCCAGTGCTGCTGCCTCTATCTGGCAATTCACTATACACAGACTTGCAGGTCCCACATCTGAAAATTGCATGTAGGTGGAAACTGTGGCACTCAGCTCACTGCAGAGTGTCTGCACTCCCACACTTCACCCTGAATGACTGCTCCTTTTGTTTCTAACGTTGGTTTTTTTTTTTTTAAATTACATTTATTTTTAAACACACTGCTTTTGAATGGAAAAGCATCGGAGGAGGGAGAGATGGGAGTGGCAGACTGGCCCTGAGGGGAAATGAGTAATTGCACAGATAAAAGCTGGAACATGCTGTATTATCCATAAGTCTGATACAACAGAAAGCGTTTGTGTTGGATGGGGATGGCCCTGTGCTGAGTGGAGGTTTGGGGGCTGATGTCACTGCCGTTAGTGAATCACCGCTGTGGTCGGGCAGGGATGGGATCCATCGGGTGCCTGTCGAGATGCCTTGCCTTGCCTTGCTCCAGAGCCTCCTGTTTACCCAGCACAGCCCTGCCTGGGAAGCAGGAGGTGCAGTGCACAGGGAGAGTGGGGCCCAGCATCTGCTGAAGTCCTTAATTCAAGTTTCACGCCCTCCTCCCCTGCAGCACAGGAGTACCTGGAGGAGCAGATACCATCTGTGTGGCACCATCCCTCTCCAGCTCTGGGCTACCTTTTTTTGACTTTCATGCTGCCCCTGCACAGTGGTGGGGACATGTTTGTGTCCCTGCATGATGCTACACTCTCTCAAATACTCAGCTTCAGCTCGGTTTCTACCACTGCCACCTCCAGCCATTTCATTTTGTCCTCTCCAGAGCTGGCTAGGCCAGTGGCACACTGATTTTTCTCTTACCCTTGTCTCCCTATGAAGAAAAAAGGGAGAAGAAAGGGAGAGAATATCAAAGGGAGGGAGCTGGAATAGCAGAGTTTGGTGTTTAAAAAAAAATCAATGAAAAAGTTGAAAAAAAATCCTTAGATGCCTCTTTTCAGAACATTAGGATCAGCAAATACCACTCGTTCACGTACCAGATCAGTGACAGCGACGCACAGCAGGGTCACACAGCAGCAGCTCCCCTTCCCCCGTGTCCCTGTCACCCCCCCCAACCTTGTCTGTGCCCCTTTCCTGTCCCTGCAGGCTGCAGTGTGACTGCCAGCACAACACCTGTGGTGGCTCCTGCGATCGCTGCTGCCCCGGCTACCACCAGTTCCCCTGGAAGCCTGCCACGGCCGACAGCGCCAACGAGTGCCAGCGTAAGTGGGAGCTGGGCTTCCCCCTCCTTCCCAGCACAGCCCTGGGGCTGGGTGAGCTGGAGGGCAGTGGCACAGCAGAGGGGGCTCTGCACAGCAGGTGCTGGTGTTCAGGTGAGGCTGGCACGGGGAGGTCTCTGAGGTCCGTGTGGGGTTTTGGCTCTGCCTGCATTGCAGCTCCTCCCGTGCGCCCGGGGGTTCGTGCAGGCAAGGCTCGTTGCTCAATTCCGTCTGCAAGATGAATTAGGTTTGGATGTTGTGTTTACACACAGGACATCTTTATTTGTCTAGAGAAGCCTTTGGTCAGTGGGATTTCTGCTGTGCTGGGAGTGCAGAGCACTGAGCTGCCCCCACACGGTGTCTTAGAAACGCAGGGTGGCAAAGGCTCTTAATCCTGTGGGTTTGTAAAGCCCTCTCACCCTGGTTCTGGGTTTTATAGCTCACTTCTGTCCAGGGTGGGATAAAAGAGGCAAGAATGTTGCTCTCTAAACCAGATTACTCAAGGCCCCACAGTGTGGTAATTTTTCTTTCTCGTCCGTACATGCCTGCACATACTTTACTTGTGATTTTGTGCCCACTGCGCTCTCCTGGTTGCAGACCAGCCCTTGTGAAGGAGCTGCTGCTTCTCTGCTTTTGAGCTGAAAGACTTCAGAGAGCTTGGGAGATCCTGTAATCCCCCAGATGCATTCAGGCATCTTTCCTCATGGAAAAGCCAGCCTGTCAAACCCAGGAGGGAGAGCTGACATCTTGAGATGCAGGTGCTGACTGGAGGAGCTCTGAGGAGGGGTGGATGGTTCAGCTCCCATCTCTTTGTATTCCAGCCTGCAATTGCAATGGCCATGCCTACGACTGCTACTACGACCCCGAGGTGGATCGGCACAAAGCCAGCAGGAGTCGGGAGGACAAGTTTGAAGGGGGAGGTGTTTGCATTGACTGCCAGGTAGGCCCAAAGAGCTTCTCTGGAAAAGGCTGTTGGAAATGTTTGTGTTTGTTTCTGCTGCCAGCCTGGAGTTCAGCCTCCTGGGACCTCCACCAAGCCCCTCTGTTATCTAAATTAGGTCTCTGACTGGAAATTTAGTCTCTTTGCCGTGGATGAAAGGAGTGTGCACCAGTAATGAGAACAGCACTTGGGTTTCTAGCTGTTCCTTGGTAGTATCACTACCTCCTAAAGCTTTAGTTTGCTGAGACACCAGAATTGGGAGGGACAGGTTGCTGCCCAGCACATTGTGTAATCCCTGCCTAGTTCACAGTGCTCTGGCATTTCCCTGGATGTCTCTCTGCCCATCAAAATGCCAGTCTTCAGTCTCTGTGAAAGTGGAAAAGGAGCTCTTCCCAAGGTGATAGTGACTGTGACGTGGTTAATTCACGCACTGGCATGAAACTTCTGGCTGGGCTTCCTTGCTGGGAGGAAACAGGTTGCTCCCATCCTCCAAGCACAAAGTGGTCAGGACATTTTACCACCTGAAGGAAGTGAAATGGGCTCAAGGTCAGATACGAACCTGAAACTCACACTGTGTTTATAGGAGGATACAGCTTGCAGGAAAGGCTTTATTCCCAAGTCGGTGTATGTGGAATTTTGAGCAGATTTAGGTCTTCAGCGTGCTGATGTTCCTGACCTGCCTCGTCTGTAACCTGGAGCTGTTAGTAAACGTGGCAGATGAGTGTGAATCCTGCAGGCAGAGGAACTGATGCCTCCCTAACTCACTGTCTTTCAGCATCACACCACTGGCATTAATTGTGAGAGGTGCATCCCTGGGTACTACCGATCCCCTGACCACCCCATCGACTCTCCGTACATTTGCTACCGTGAGTGCGACCTCCTCTGCCGTGACCTCCTGCTGGGCTTGGGGACACTGGGGAGGGCGCTCTGGAGGGTTGGGCTGGGAGGTTTTCACGCTGTAGGGAGGCTGAGGCCTCAGTCAGTGACGCTGCTGCTGGCTTGTCCCCCCCCCCTGCAGGCTGTAACTGTGAGTCTGACTTCACCGATGGCACCTGCGAGGACCTGACCGGGCGCTGCTACTGCAAACCCAACTACACCGGGGAGCACTGCGACGCCTGTGCCGAGGGCTACCTCAACTTCCCCCACTGCTACCGTGAGTGGGGCCCTCACAGCTGGCAGCCCACAGCCCCAGCAGCTCTGGGAAGGGCCAGCAGCTCCAGCTGTGGCTGTTTGGGATGTCTTTTCCCCGTGCCACGCGGCACTCCTGTCCCAGGAGGAGTTCTTTCAGGTGGACACAAGTCCACGTTTGGTTTGGGGGGTAGCTGCACTAGAGCTGAGCTGCTTTGAACACAAAGTCAACAGGGGCTTCCCATTTGGATGGAGTTTCATCTCTCACTTTCATGACAAAGACAGGCTAAAGAGGGCTGTAATGGATTGTTGTTTAGTGGGACGTCTGTGCCTTGTTCCATGTTCCACATTTTTATTCAGCCTGTTCAGCTTTGGGACTGTCAAGCCCCTGATGTTCCATCAGGATTTCTCTGGGTGTGTGTGATGACCTGTGCAATGTGTCTTTCTCTGCACAGCGGTTCCAGCTTTCTCTCACAACGACACTGGAGAGCAAGTGCTTCCTGCAGGACAGATAATAAGTAAGCAGTGCAATTTTCCTTGATGCTTTGGCAATGCTGTCACTTCTGTTATACCCCCCATCCCAGTGCAAGATAGGTCTTCAGCTCAATGGGCACATATGTTGTATGAGGCAGCCCTGAGTGGTTTTAAGAGAGTATAACCAGCAGCTGAGTTGGGGGGAAAGGAAGTTTCATGATCCTTCTTTTATAGATGTGGAAACTCTAGCCTAGAGTGACAGTGGGATTTATTTCTGGGGTTCAGGCTGTGTGAGGCTGTCCCTTCTGCTCTTCCTGTGAGGAACCTCCCCCAAAGGCCAGGGAGGGGCTGTGGCTGAGCTGGAAGCTCTGCTGTGGGCACCTCTGAAGGGTCATGCACAGGCAGCCACTTGCTCTGTGTCATTTCCTCTGTTTAGAAAGCTCATCCATGCTCTCATCCCTGCTCCCCTCCACCTCCCTCCTCTCTCATGCTCACTCCTCTTGGTTCCTCTACTCCCTTGTGCTTTATTCTGTCTCTTTTCCCACTGAATCCTCCCCTGTCTCATGCTCCCCAAAACACTACAGATAACCTTTTCCTTCCTTCTGATATTTTGTAGTCTGTATCTTCCAGACAGGTTTTTTCTTTCCTGAGCTGGAATTTCTCACTTCCCTTCTCATTTCCCCACCTCCCCCTCTCTCTGGTTTTTTTTGGATGATGTTTGTCCTTCCCTCTCCCAGCCCAGCACCCCACACCACTGCTGTTGGTGACAGCAGGGCTGGCTCAGAGCCTCAGCACTGCCTGCCTGAAACACCCTGCCCTGGAAGTGGGAAGGTCTTGGGTGCATCTGAGCATGGAGTGACCAGAGGGAGAGCCCAAAGTTCACCCTGGTTAGCTGATTGTTCCCACACTACCCTGAATCAGCTCTGCCTGGGCTTGTGGAAGCAGCATTTGCCTGCCCTGTGCCTTGCCCTGCTGCCTACCCTGCCCCTTCACAGCAGCGTGGTGCTGAGGCCTCCCGGCCACCCCGTGAGCTGGGCCTGGTTTGGTTAAAACATTTTCATCTGATGGGAAGGTTGTGGAAGCAAATGCTTGAGCGTTTGTGTTGCCTGATGGCAGCTCCTGCCCTGTCCCTGTGGGGCTCAGAGCTGGGCTGCCAGCCGTGCGTGGTGTCACCTGTCACCTGCTGTGTGTCCCCCTCCAGACTGCGATTGCTACGCGGGCGGGACAGAGGGCAACGCCTGCCGGAGGGACCCTCGGGTGGGGATGTGTGTGTGCAAACCCAACTTCCAGGGAACACAGTGTGACCAGTGTGCCCCGGGCCACTACGGACCCAGCTGCCAGCGTGAGTACCCAGCATCCCCAGGCTCACCCTCCTGGGCTTCTCCTTGTTCTCCACCCGTGTTGGGGAGGAGGAATTCCACAGCTCCACTTCCAAGTGATAAATTCCCATGACTTCTGAACTTTTGCTGTTGTTTTCCACCCAGCCCTGACCCTCCAGCATCCTCCCAAGCTGTGGGGGGCTCTTGAAGGGTTTCCTGTGGACATGAGCTGTGGGTCAGGCATGCTTGCTGTCAGCTCTGTTCCCCATGCTTTCTCCAGCAACTGCTCTTCTACCCCAGAGGAACAGATGCTCTGGTTCCTTTCCTGGGAAGGCTAAAGACAAAAAACCTGCTTATTTACTAATGCCCTTGTTGCTTTGCAGCCTGCCAGTGCTCCGGCCCTGGTCAGTACGATGGCACCTGTGACAGTGAGACAGGGCAGTGTCTGTGCCGGGCAGGATTTGAAGGGCACTCATGTGACCGGTGTGCTCCAGGCTACTTCAACTACCCTCTGTGCCAGTGTGAGTGTCTGTCCTTCAGGGGCCGGGCTGGGGACACACAGCCAGAGTCCTCTGGGCACTGAAGGGCTGGGAAGTGGTTTTGTGGGACAATATGTGTTCCATGGGCAGAGACTGATGGTTTGAACGCTCAGAGCTACACTCCAGCTCGCTCGGTCCACTGCTCACAGAACACCAATGTGGTGG
The DNA here is from genome assembly GCA_016584745.2 of Phylloscopus trochilus trochilus. Classification (NCBI taxonomy): domain Eukaryota; kingdom Metazoa; phylum Chordata; class Aves; order Passeriformes; family Phylloscopidae; genus Phylloscopus; species Phylloscopus trochilus. The sequence goes on along the minus strand of WQNJ02000005.1, from coordinate 2,995,920 downwards.
ATGGCAAAATGGCATTTATCCGAAGTTTGCACAGAGTTTTTATAACTTTTGCTACCAAAATTCCACCTGTCTGCTTGGGTCATCCTTCAGATGTGATTGGACTACCAATAGAAAAGCCTAACCTTATCACCTACCCGTACACACAAAGTCTTCCGAAGCGCCTGTCCCTAGCTGCTACACTCAGAGCAGCACCTGATGCCTGTGTGAGAACCCCAGGAAAAGGGCAGTTCTGCCCTGAGCTGTGGCCCAGGCTCCCAGCTGAGGGCGGGTGGTTTCTGTGTGTTGCAGTGTGCGGCTGCAGCGCGGTCGGGACGCTGCCGGGCGGCTGCGACTCCGCCGGGAATTGTTTCTGCAGAGCCGAGTTTGCCGGGCCACGGTGTGAGCAGTGCAGCCCGGGGTACCACTCCTACCCCCACTGCTACGGTGAGCACCTGATCCTTCAGCTCCTGCTGCTCTAAAAAAACCTGTACCTGTTCTTGCAAGGCTTTGGTGTTTCTCAGTGTCAAGTCCGGGTGGTTTGCGCTGTGAGTTTGGCAGGCTTGTTTTGGAGGTCACGGATCGTGGCAAAGCCTGGAGGACAGAGCAGTTTTTATCAGTCACACTTCCTCATCACAACCCTGCTGTGACCTGGTGTCTCAGTTCATGCCTTTTTTGTGTGTCATTTTAGTGAATTAACCTACTAAACTGCTGGGGAACATTGAATGGGCTGTAAAGACCCCTCAGTGGCATTTTCCTGGTATAGCTGAGAAAACAGTGCATGATTTGCCGAGGGATTAAGAAATTAGTTTTTTCTGATGGAAGTGGCTAATTCCTGGGGGGCTGAATGATGGTTCAGACCAGCAGAGCTTGGCCACAGATCACAGGGATCATCAGAGTCCTGCTCTTACAGCTTGCTCCTGCGATTCCCGGGGTGCAGTGGACAACAACTGCAGCCCAGCGGGGCAGTGCCGATGCCACGGGAATTTTGCAGGGCACACCTGCAACCAGTGTGCCCTGGGCTTCTATGGATACCCCAGCTGCACACGTGAGTAACACCTTACTGCTCTCTACAACCACCTGGGAGGGGGGTGTAGCCAGGCAGAGGTCGGTCTCTCCTACCAAGTGACAAGACAAGAGGAGATGGCCCCAGGTTGCACCCTGGGAAGTTTAGGTTGGGTGTTAGGAAAAATTTCTTCACCAAAACAGTTGTCAAGCATTGGCACAGGCTGCCCAGGGCTGTGGTGGAGTCACCATCACTGGGAGGATTTAAAAACAGTGTAGATGTGGCACTTGGGGACATGGTTTAGTGGTAGGCTTGGCAGTGCTGGGGGAGCAGTTGGATGATGATCTTAGAGGGCTTTTCCAGCCATAATGATTCACTGATCCTATCCATTTCCCTGAGCACTGCATTACTCCTGGACTACTGCTGCTGGTGCCAGGACTGGGCAATGCCTGTGGCACCCAAATCCTCTGACCAGCCCTCCCCAGCTCTGGGCAGCGTGTCCCCATCTCCCTCCCTGTCAGCAGTCCCGACTGGAAGCCAGATGTACTCTTACGTCTCCCAGCAAGAATTTACTGCTCATTAAAAAGTAATCCGTGATACAGTTTCCCTGCAGCAACAAAAGAGCATCATCACCCTCTTGCACAGTACTAAATGTGGACTCCTGAGCCATGCCAGCTGGCAGAACACTCCTCCCAAATGCTGATGCCGGCAATATGCCTTTGAAGAGGCTGGAGGCAGAGATGAAATGGTCTCACAGGAGTTCAGTAGTCACTTTTTTTTTTGTCTCATAAAACCATAGCCACATTGCGGACATGTAGAAGGCCCGCAGCAGAGAAAGAAAAGAACCACCTGATTTTTATATTGTTTTAAAATCTGTTGTTTCCTGAGCGGTCTTTTGCTGTTAGCCAGTGTGGGGGTGTCAGCCTAGAATGTCTCCTTTGGCAGGGATTTGGGGTGTGCTGGCTGTGCAGGGAAGGCATGGGCAGCTCCCTGGCAGCTTGCTGACCTTTCCTGTGATAGGGCAGTGGGATCTCTGTGCATTCATGGGCAGCAGGTTCTCCAGAAGCTGTGGAACCATTGCCCTGCCCTCACCCTGCTGCTCACATCCAGCATCCACAGAGCAGGCCCTGATGGCCAAATGCTGCTCCTTGAGTGTTTGGGGTGTTGTAGGGTCTGATACGTCACTGGCAACTGACTTTTGGGGGATGAGATCACACCCCTTCTCCTTAACCAAAACTCTTCCCTGCCTCTGAAATACACGTAAATGTACATGAATGGGTGTGATAAACATTGAGACTCCTATTGTTTTTCTTCAAACTGGGGTGGTTTTGACACAAAAGCAAAGAATGAGAATTTTATTTATGTCTGGCTGCTTTTGGTGAAGGTCAGGCAGAACAAAAGAGGCTGGGAAGCCCTGAACGCCACTCCAGCAGTTCTCTCCCCTCTCTTGCAGCTTGCCAGTGCTCCCGGGAGGGCTCCCTGCATGGCAGCTGTGACCAGGACACGGGGCAGTGCAGCTGCCGGCCCAAGGTGACGGGGCTGCGCTGTGACACCTGCGTGCCTGGCGCCTACGGCTTCCCCCACTGCCAAGGTAGCCCCCTTTCCCTGATCTCTTGGGAAGCTCCAGCCTCTTGGGTGCTGGTAAATGGTGTTTATCATCCCCCAAAAGCTTTGAAAAGGGAGAAATAGTCCCAGTTAGGGGCAGCCAAGGGGTGAGCTAGTGCTATAAATCTGTTCTTTTACCCCTCTTTCCTAGTGGGCTCCTGTAACCCAGCAGGGTTGGAGACTGCAGATCCCTCGCTGGCCTCGGTGAGTATCAAATGAACCTACCACAGCCCCTGCAGGTCATTTTGTATGATCCACTTAATCTCTTTTTTTGGACCAAGTCTTTCCTTAAGCTCAGCCAGAGCAGCAGTCCCAACGTTCAACCACTGTGCTGCAAGTTCTCAGCTGCTCTTTTCTCCCCCTGCCTTTCCCCAGGGCTCCTGTGCGTGTCGGGCATACGTCGAAGGCCCAGCCTGTGACAGATGCAAGCCTGGATACTGGAACCTGACCCCAGAGAACCCCTATGGCTGCCTGAGTAAGGAAATGGCATTTGCACAGCCTACAAAAGTCCCCTCCATGGTGCAAGGGCCAAACCCAAGCCAGTGAGCACCATCACTGGAGAACTGGAAGTGATGGCCTTCCTTTCATCTTCACCCCGGAGGGATGTGTCAAAGCTGGAGTCCTCTGGGTAACCCTCATGTGGAAAGAGGAAAGGCTGGAGTCTGGAGCTTTTTGCTTGGGATGAAACAGAGGGCTCACGCAATGAGTTGTGCCATTCTCAGTCCTCCCTGCCGACACTTAAATTTTCATGGCCAAATATGCAGAAAAGGCAAATGTCTTTGGTAGCTGTGTCCTCAACAGTGGCTGTCCAAAATTAAATCTGGGCCCTTGTGTTTCTACTTGACCAGTTCCTGGTTCCTCTTACCCCAACTACTGTCCTCTGGTGTGGTGGGTGCTGACCCCATCAAGCTTCTTCTCAGGAGCTGACTGACCTTCTGTCTTCCTTGTTCATCTCCCTCTCCTCAGGCTGCAAGTGTGACACCAAGGGCACCATCAGTGGAGTCACGGAGTGCCGGCAGGTGGGTTTGATCCTCTGCTTCCAGGCTCCTCTGTGTTGGGAGTGTTCAGTGTTGGGAGTGTTCAGCTCTGGCTCTCCCAGCAGCTGCTGGACAGGCCCCAACACTGAGCTCTCAGCGCTTGCACCACAATCTGGGCTTGCATGAGAATGTGGGATTAAGACCTGTCATAAATTAGGCACCTAAATATTTCTGAGTCTGTCCCAGGATGCCTGGATTTTTGTTTGCCTGCATTGTTGGGTAATTTATCTGGCCCTTATCTGGCCCACCCACACGCAGGAAACCGTGTGGAGCATGAATCTCAAACTGCTGCTTCTGCAGTGTCTCAGAGCAGAACCCAAATAACTGAGGAACAGCTTAGCCATGACAAGCAACAGGAGGGAATGTGTTTCCATGCCTGCTTCTCTCCCAGGGCGATGGGCAGTGCTTCTGCAAAGCCAACGTGTGTGGGCAGTTCTGCTCGGCCTGCAGGGACGGCTACTTCAACATGGAGAACGCAAATTACTTTGGCTGCCAAGGTGAGCCCCTTCTGTGATGTGTTTGGTGAGTGAGGGGGGCCACAAGAACTCACCCCACTGCACAGACTGACTGGTTGGTGACCTTGGGGAAAAGGGGCAGGAGGTGTCCCACCTTCAGTTTTGGGTCGTCATTTTTGGGGTGATGTGGTTAAGTGCTTTAAGGGTTACAGTGGCTGGAATTTTATCTTGAAAGTCTCTTCCAACCTTGATTTTGTGATTCTATACCACAGCCCAGAGCATGGGCTGGGAATTACTGTGGGTTTGGAGACCTGGGGTCATGCTTTTCCACTATTGGACACAGGTCTGTCAGGCTGGGGAGCGAACAGCCAGGTAAGGTACCTGAGGGTACCAGAAACTGGTGTGTTTGAACCACTGGACACATCCTTGCAGCAGTGCCCCTTCCTCTTGCCAGGAGAGGGTGGGCATGGCTATGTGGGGCTGGCCACCCTCCACCATGTCCATGGGAAGAGGCAGAGGAGGAGATGTGGCTGCTCTGAGCCATCCCAGGCGGTGCTGGCACGGCTGGTGGCAGGGCTGCAGCGCCCGGCCATGAGGGTTTGCAGACCTTGTTCCATCAGCCTCCTGGAAATAGCTCGGTGCTGAGCTGGAGGGAGAGTCCATCCAAGTGGGGCCGGGGCCAAATATGAGAACGGATACAATGGAATAAAAATAGTGGCCTCAGGCTCCCGGCCCGCTGGGATGTGCCTTTGATTAGCGACCAGGAGCTCGTTAGCACCGGGGGAATGTAAACAGGCGCTTCCTGCCCGCAGGCTGCCGGTGCGACGTCGGCGGGGCCCTGGGGCCGTCCTGCGAGGAGCGGAGCGGAGCCTGTCGCTGCCGGCAGAGCACACGGGGTCCCACCTGCACCCAGTAAGCTGCACCTCCCTCGGCGTGCTCTGCCTCCCGTGGTGTCCTCTGCCACCACGGGGATGGGGAGCTCACGGTCCCACCAGCCTGGCGGAGGTGTCCTCTTGCTGGATGGCCCAGCAGGTAACGCTGCTCTCTGTGCTCCCCAGACCAGCACGCGACCATTACTTCCCCGACCTTCACCACCTGAAGTTCGAGCTGGAGGAGGGCACCACGCCGGCCGGCCGGGCTGTGCGCTTTGGCTACAACCCCCTGGAGTTCGAGGGCTTCAGCTGGCGGGGCTATGCACAGATGTCCTCCATCCAGGTACGCCTGGAGGCTGCGGCCCAGCCCAGCTCCCCGCGGGGAGGATGTGGCCGGTGGAGGACCTGGTGTGCTTTTGGCACACATCTTTCACCCCAAGTGCTCCTGAAACCCCCCCAAAGCCACAGGATGGCCAACATAAACAGCATAGTGTATATATAGCCTGTTTGTGCAGATATTTCCTGTAGTGCTGGGGGTGGCATAGACTGATGAGGGGAAAGATCCTAAACTGGGAATCCCATGATATCCTAATCTGTTTAGACAAAGGTGGTAGCATGTTGATTACTTGCAGGGATGTCTATAAACACTGTCTGAGTTTCCTTGTTCCTCTTTCAACTGACTATGCTCTTTCCTATAACTCCGCATAACCTTTCCTCCCTTTTCCAAAAATAAGTATCTCCTCCTCAGTTGCCATGTTCAGCTTGGACCTCTTGTTACCCTTCAGCCTTTGCCCTTGCTGTTAGCTGGTTGGCTGTAACAGTGGTTTATGCTAACCTGGAGTTGTGTGAGTCCTAGAAGTGAAGCTGTTTCTTCTGTTGACTCTTTTTCTCTCCTTGGTGATTTCTTCTGCATGGCCTCTGCGGAAGTGTGTGTGTGTGTTTGGGGATGGAATACAGAGCAGTGATTCTCTGACAGTCTTGTCCCATGTAAGGTGCTCCTTACTCTGGTGCATGTACTTTCAGTTTTCTTCACATTTTTGTGCTTAAGTGAAATAACAGAGGGGCTGTTTCCCACAGAATTTTAGGCAGGAGCTAAGCAGTGAACTCCTGTGGGCTCCCTTGAGAAAATCCCAGCCTTAAAGCCCAAGGATGGAGCTCATGCTCAAGCTCATAGCTCCAGTGTTGCATCCAGTATTGGTGTTTGAGCTAGAAATTGACCTTGATAGAAGGGCTGGCTTTCTGCTGGCAGCTCTTAATGTAGTTTGTTGTCATCAAAACCCTTCCAGTTTGCTCTCCAGTGGGAAGTTGGTGTATAACTGGAGCTTTGGAGAATGGAACCCTTATTAGAGGTCTCCCTGGGCAGACCCCAGCTTTGCCCTGTAGGCAGGAGTTTATTTAAGCCTAGATCTCTTTGAAATGGGTCAAACTTAAGCATCTCCTTCACTGGGGTGTTGCCAAGCAGTGTCCAGGCAGGTGGAGGGCAGATGTGCCATCAGCTGTATGGTCCATTAGCCCTGCTGGTCCTTAGCACTGCACGTTCCTGAGGACGATGCACCAGCTCACAATTCCCAGCCTCTTCTGTAGGCAGTTGAGCAGAGCCCCATCAATACAAGGGCAGGAATTTGGTACCTGGTGGCTGGGTGCAGCAGGCTAAACCCAAAAGCAGCAGGCTGATAACAAAAGCAACAACTTCCTATAACCTTTCCCGTGTAGTGCTGTGTGCTCCAGGACAGCTGGAGCCACCCCGCTGTGCCACAGCATCATCCAGAGGTGATCACAGCCTTCCCACCCCCTTCCACAGGCAGCTTGGCTGGCCCCAAGTGTCCCCCCAGGGTGTCAGGCAGGTTGGCTGGCCCCAAGAGTCCCCCCAAGGTGGGGGACAGCGTCACGAGGCGCTGCGAGCAGTAGGGTCCGTGTGCGTGTCTCCTCCTGGCGCTGTGGCATGTGGCTTTGGGAGCAGTGAGCCGAGCGGCTGCGCTTGGGCTGGCAGCGTGGGTGGTGGAGGTAACTGAAGGTGTGCTCTGCTTCTCTCCCCTTTCTCTCTCCCACCAGCCCAAGGTAGTGGTGACTCTCAATGTGACCTCCCCCGACCTCTTCCGCCTCGTCTTCCGCTACGTCAGCCGGGGGCCCGCCAGTGTGGAAGGGAGGGTCTCGGTCGTTGAGGAAGGAAAGTTTAATGTTTGTGGCAACTGTAAGTGCATTTTTCACTTCCAGACTAACTGAGAGCGTCCCACGCTGCGACACTGCTCCTCTGCCCCTTCTCCTGCCCCGAGGTGTGTCCGTCCCAAGTGTGCCCGTGTCAGGTGGCCGGCCAGAGCCGTGCCCAGGGCTGGCGAGGGAGGGGGAAGAGAGGCAGGCAGGCAGGCAGGTAGGGCAGGTGGGCCAGGCCCTCCCCAGAGTGGGTGGGTGCTCAGGAGCTGCCCCCCCAGTGATGTGTGTGCCCCGTGTGCTCTTTTGCTTTTTGCAGAATAAAATCAGAGTCACTGTAGACGTGAAGGAGGCAGAGCTCTATCTGTTCCATGTCATCCTGAGGTATATTAATTCAGGAGGGGCCACTGTGTATGGCAAAATTACAGCTTATCAGCCACGAAGGAGAGGTAAGGATCCCAGACTGCTCTGCTTCCCTGTGCCATCGCCACCTCCTCCCCATCCCAGGCAACCTTCTGCATCATCCTTTCCAGAAGACGCTTCCATATGGCTTTACCCATTAGTCCTGCTCTCCCAGTTGAAAGGCTGATTTGAGTTTGCAGCCCCCTTTATTTACCAAAGCAGCAGCAAGGTGGGCCCAGCCCTGGGGCTGCACACTGAGGACTGATACCAGCCAGGCTGGTGGGAGATAAAGCTGTTGTACAATTCCATACAACCTTTTCCAGCACAGGACAAGATCACCCTAGTGCCCCAGGCAAAACTGAGCTGATTTTCCACAAAAGAATGGGCCAAGAGCTGGGACGTGGATCCAAACTTTGGCAGCTGGGTGTGGTTTTATTTACCAGCTGCCCTGATGTGGCAGTCCAGCCTTTCCTGTGTTCTTCTCCCAATCCTGGCTGCTGGCTTCACACGTGGTGTGGGGCTTGGAAGTGCCCTGGAATTACACATCTAACACAGGTATTACACTCTGGTGCAGTGTCCTCTCACCAAGCCATGAGCTGCTGCAGAAGAGCCACCAAAAGATGTCTGAACAAGCCTAGAAATCTGGACAGCAAATATTCTGGGAAACAATCTGAGCAAGACTACATGGGAACACAACCTGAGGCCATGGTGGGGGTTGCCTGGTTGATTTTACCCCTTCAGATGCCACAGCCACACTGCCCTGCTGAAGCTCTTCCTGCAGACCACACATGCCCAGCACAAGGCTGTCAACACTAACTACCTAATTCATCAGTGTGTGAAGTTCTCTCCTCTGTCTTGAGTTGGCACAGGTTCTGCCTTTGATGTGATATGGAAGGTTTAAAATGCCAAAACATTCTTTTTCTGCCTTCTTTTTTTTTTTTTTTTCTTTTTGAGAGGAAAAATGGCTTATTTTTATGCCCAGTCATATTACACAGCAGAAGAATAAGAAGAGCAGGAGCCATGGTTATGGCTTTAGGATCCCACCAAAGGTCATGAAGTATTTAATCTGTCCTACCCAAGCAGCAGAGCTCATTTGCCTTAAAAAGTGCTTCACTTCTTGTGCAGAAGCAACGTGGTTTTTCTAGTGCTGAAGGGCAAGCAGCCAAACTGGTACATCAACAACAGGACCCAGGAGGGCAGCATCCTTGGGAGGCTTCAGGAGTGCTGAGCCCACCTCATGTCTGGATGGAAGGGGCTTCACATGGCCAAGGACAAGCAGCCTGGAAAGAAGTTGGAAGATGTGGATTTCCAAAGTTGAAGCCTTTTCCAAGTACGGGATTTTCAGCCTGGTTTCTTCCACTCCTCCTTCAGAAGCCATCTCAGTTGGAGTTGTGTATTGCCTCAAAGGGATGTGAAACTTCAACCTGCCAATAAATCTACCCTGTTAACAGCCAGTTCAGGGAAATCTCTTCACTCACCTCTGCTTCCCATCTGGAAAAGTGAGGTCCCAGCCTCAGCTGATGCCAGGCATGTCACAGGGCTACCACACATGGGAAGGGGTTATTAACCATCCCAGCAGTAGCACAAGCCCTTGCTTTAGCTTCTGGCCCTGTGTGTTGTGCCTTGATGTCCATGTACCACAGCAGGACAGTCAGTGTGCCACATTCTCCACTTCCTCCTTCATCTCATCTGCTCACCGTGCAGCCATTCCTGGTGAATCCCTCTCACCTGTGCTCCTCAAAGCTCCTGAGACTGCTGGGCAGGCACACAGCTTGCTTCTGGGTGCTCTGTTGTGATTGCATCCATTAATGAAGAGGTCGTGGGACTGTCAGATGAGCCAAGGAACTGTTCAGCAGCAGCAGGATCAGGCCTTGCACCCATTCTGTCCTGTTTAAAATGTCTTAATCTTGAGTGCAGAGTCTGGTTAGCAGGAAGAAAGGCAGGAGCACACCTTGGGGGCCTGAGAGTTTGCCAGAAGACAGGTATCTTGCCTGTGGAGTTGGGGTCAGAATTTCCCTGAGAAAAAAAATGTATCTGGGCAATTCTTTTTGTCTGTCTCACAATTAACTCTTCACAGATGAGTTCTTTCCTTTTCTAGCTGGCAAAACGCTCCTTGGCTTGCAACACTCTGTGCTTTGCAGTCTGGGGATGCAGAGCACACTGTGAGAGCTCTGGATTTGCATTAAGGACTGCAGTGATTTATATTTGTTTCTCCCATTAGGCTGTTGAGCAGATTGAGAGTGGATGTCTCTGTTCCAGGACAGTGTGGGATTGTGGTGCACCGAGGGAGTGGGAACCTGTCACTCCCCACTGCACCACAAATGCTTCCCTGAGCATAGCCTCTCATGTCCAGCCCCAGGTTTCCCATTCCAGCCCCCTGACAGCCTCTCTTCCCTCCCATTCCAGGTACAGAGCAGACCAAGCAGATTGTCTTTGCTCCCAGCACGGAGCCAGCCTTTGTCACTGTCCCCCAGAACAGCTTCGGGGAGCCCTTCGTGCTCAACCCCAACACCTGGTCCCTGGTTGTTGAAGCAGAGGGTGTGCTGCTGGTAAGGCCCTGTGCTCCACCCACCCTGGGGGCTTCAGCAGCTCCCTGGTGTCCCAAACATAACACCTTTCCCATCTCTCCTCCCAGGACTATCTGGTTTTGCTGCCCAGCTCATACTACGAAGCACCAATCCTGCAGCTGAAGGTCACAGAGCCTTGTGTCTACCAGCCAGCTCCTGAACAAGCCACCCAGAAGTAAGGATCTGCACATCTTTGTGCTGTGTGGGGCTTGCTCAGCTCCTCTTGGCCTGGGGTTAAGGAATATCCACAGTCTGTACTCTGTGATGCAGTAAAATGAGGAATGCTCTACTGCTTTGTAGAGCACTGGGCTGTGGCTGCTAAAGCTTGTGGAGCCTGCACTGGCCCAGAAAGCCAAGCCATAGATCTCTTCATCCATGATACAGGCAGTCTGTGTTTTCTCATGAACCCTGGAGGGCCAGCTCACCCAGGGACACCTCTGCTAGGCTGGGTTCCCAGTGCCAGGCTGTGTGTTGTTGTGTTGACATGTCGTTGGCTGCCATGAGGAGGTTTTGCTGGATTATTTAAAATGAGCAGAGGTTGGTAGTGTTTAGAGCATCTCAGTGCATCTGCTTGCCCAGAATCTCTCTGTCCATGTTGGCAGGAAGGCTGGCTGGGCTCTGGACACTGGTTGTCCCATCCATCATAGTAGTGGTCCCCAGGATAAAACCCATTGCAAGGGGAGAAGCTTTTTTTATTACTGCTCTCCCTGGTCCTGCAACGCTCAGTCTCTTGCTCCCCACTGACCAGAGCTGCTCCTTGGTCCTCCTGATAGACCAAAGCCTTTTGCAGACTTGGCTGGGCCCAGGCTGTGTGGGAGCTCCTTTATAATCATAATGTAACTTCTGTACTTCACTTTTTTTTTTTTTTTTTTTTTTCCTGTGTGTTTCCAGCTGCCTGTTGTACAAGTACCTGTCTGTGGAGGGCTTCCCTGTCGTGGCAGGGGTGGATGCAGTGTGCAGGCTGGACAACCGGCTCCCCAGGCTGTGTCCCAGGGAGCAGCTCACCCCCTCCCACCCCTGGATGGCCACCTGCAGTGGCAGTGATGTGAGTGCCACTTCTGTCTTGTCCCTCTCCCGGCCACTGCAGCTCTCAGCCCTGTTGCCACGCTTTGTGCCTACCATGTTTTAGTTCTGGGAAATTCTGTTCCCAGGCACTTTTTTAGTACACAAAGTCACATAATGTAAACTACCTTGTTTTGTACGAATTTCCCAGAGGAAGGACTTTCTCGTGGTGGTGTCTAGAACTGACCAATGGTTCCCAAAGGTCCCACCTCTAAGGTGGGCACATCTGTAAAAGCATAAAAGTAGCTGGAGAAATAAACCAGGGTTTCCTTCCTGCAAGGGGACCACGCAGCCTCTCTGAATCACTCCCTGCTTCCATTATTGTGTCCTACAGCGACACAGCCCCCTGCCTCCCTTGCCTGGGGCTTTGCCTACAGCTGGCAGGTGACCAGCAGGCTTTACACCCATGCAGCTGTGTGCCCTGTGTGCCCTGTTCAGGGCACCCAAACCCAGAGCCTCACATGCAAGGAGCTGATGAGATGGCAAGGTTTGCAAGGATTTGATGAGATTCCTTGCGTTGTCCCCTGGGCTGCACAGGAGGTTGTTTTGTAGCACAGGCATCCTGCACACACTCCCTCAGTCATCCCTCTGTCCTCCAGGTGGAAGTGCAGCTGTCCCTGCCCGTGGCCCAGCCTGGGAAGTACGTGCTGCTGGTGGAATATGCCAACACCAACGCCCTGCAGGCCGTGGGCATCGCCGTGAGCTCGCCGCACTCGGCCACGCAGCCGGGCACCTTCACCTTCTACCCCTGTGTCTACAGGTATGGGCAGCTCCAGGGGCAAAGAAAGGGTCCAGTTCTCTGCCATGGCAAGGACAGCCTCCCCACCAGCTGAACTTCTTCGTGTAAACAAAGCAAGCTTCAGTGTTGTCCATCTAAGCTCTGTGTGTCCAGGCGTATTCTAGCTGGAGACAGATTTTAGTGGCTGTCTATCCCATCTCAGGGAAGTATGTACCTGCCTCTGCCAGGAGATGGTTTTTTTGCATCTGTTTACAGCTGGGTGTGTTGGTAGGGACCTTGATTTAGGGAATGACCTATGGGCAAGTTTATTGGAGACGGGTCAAACCCTGTCTGACTTCCAACTGCAACCTTTGCAGTAGGAAACAAATGTTTGGGGTGTCCTTGGAAAACTTTGCTCTTGTGAGCAGCCAGAAAAAAAAACATCAAAAGATTTCCAGAGACTTTGTGTCAACTGCCTCAGGACATAGAGCTGGCAGGACAAGAAATGGGTCATGACCCTGTGCAAGGCTGGCTTCAAAATGTGTGTTTCTCTTACAGTTTCCTGTGTCGAGGGATTGCTGTGGATTCCCAGAGTCGAGTGGCAACTTTTGAGCTCACCTCAGAGGCCACTGTTCGTTTCACCTCTGATCTAGCTGATTTCTTCCTGGTAAGGCTCCCTCTCCCTCTGAGGGCAGCTCTGTCAGCAGGTCACAGGGAGGAAAGGCTGGACTGGAACCCAGCCTGTAGAAGGATTTTCTAGTCCTGTTTGAGTTGGATACTGGATCTTAGTCTGGGTTTTCTAGTCCTGTTCGGGCTGGATGCTGGATGTTAGTCTGTGTCATGACCAGTCCGAGTGCAGAGTGTGGTCAGTGGGGTGTTTTAAGGTAGATCATGGGACTGGGAGTGGGGAGGAGAGGGGAGAAGCAGCTGCTCTTACAGAGGGAGCTCTGTAGCAGTGGGGAAGTTCCTTTTTTATCTTGAAGACATTCCTTGTTTAGCCAAGGATAGAAGAATCCCCTCAATATGTGGAGCTTCTAAATGCCATAAGGCTTGTGCCAAGGAGTGAGGGGCAGTAAGCAGAGGTGTGACTGCCATGCAGTAGCTGAAGTGCCTGGTGGGCACAGGGACTGCTGTGGCTCCAGTGGCAGAGGCTGTCACATAACCAGGTGTCTCTCTCTCTCCTGTGTGGCAGCACAAAGTGTACCTGATCCCTGCTGCACAGTTCACCATGGAGCTCATCGAGCCAAGGGTGCACTGCATCAGTGTCCATGGCACCTTCTCATCCAACAGGTGAGTCTCAGGGCCCCCTTAGCTTTAGCATGAAGGGGACTATTTCCAAAAACATTTGCTTGTCCCGCTTCCCTCAGGCTCAGATACTTTTTAAGTTCTTGATGAAGAAGTCTCTAGCTGAGGTGAAGCTCCTTGCTTCAGAGTGGGAGTCAGACTGATGGTGCTGTACCTGAGCCCCACTCTGGCTCCTGGGGCAGACACCCAAGTGTCATCCCTGATGGGCATTCCTGTGCTTGCTCACCTACAGCAAGACACTTGCTGTATCCAAATTTTTGACACTGCTACAAATAAGTATTTGCAGAGGAATTAGCCTGTGCCAGGCTCCTGTTCTTCCTGCTGAGCCCCAGGGGTGCTGGTAGTGAGCTCTCTGTCAGCAGGCACACGTTGTAATCCACCAGGGGTTACAGGGTGTGCTTCCCTGCCAGGGAAGAGCAGAGCCTCTCTTTCTTTGTGGAGATACTCACATCCTGTTTACTCCTTGGTTTTCAGCAGCTCCTGTGTCCCCTCAAGGTTCCTGAAGCTTTCTCAGTCAATCATTTTGGAGGGGGCCCAGGCTCTGCCCATTGCCCCAGAGGTGCCCCTGGCTCAGGCTGTCCACGTGGCTCCAGCTGGGGTGCCAGTGGAGCCTGCTCCTCGTCCTCCCACAGCGATGGACCCCACTGCAGAGCTCATCCTCCTGCAGTCCCCACAGGTAGGGCACACCTTGGGCTGCTTTGCTGGTGCTGTGACACTGGACCACAGGGGCAGGGAGAAATTTGCCTTACCTGTTGATAAATGCTTTATCAATTGGCATTTTCAGGATTTAATCTGAGCTTTAAACTTGTCCATGAACCTGTAATTCCTGTGCACTCACCTGTCTTGGCTTTATTGTAACCAAACAACCCCACCTTGTTTGGTTCTCGGGAATCCCAGGAAAAGCTTTCCAGGTGGCAGCATTACAGGGGAGAGAGTGTGGAGGCATGAGGGGCTTGATGGACTGAAAATTCTCAAGACCTGGCAGTTGTGCAATAAGAGCACAAATCTGTGCAGTAATTAAAAAAACATCCCAGCTGTGGGTGCAGGTGTCAGACGTGGATTCTTGTCTGTGTTCTCCCGTTTTGGGGCAGGCTGCAGTGGTGTTTAACAGCCAGATCCAGACCCTGGGACGCTACGCCTTCATCCTGCACTTCTACCAGCCCAACCACCCCACCTTCCCCGTGGAAGTGCTGATCAATGGTGGGCGCATCTGGCAAGGTGAGAGGAGCAGGGACCTGGGGAAGCTGCTGGCTGGCAGAAGCCCTGGAAGTTTTTTCCATGCCACGCTTCGTGCCTGCCATATTTTGGTTTTAGGAAATTCTGTTCCCAGGCACTCTTACTGGTAAACAAGGTCACGTTCTGTAAGCTATCTTGTTTTGCACAGTTGTTCCCAGAGGAGGGACTTCGCGTAGTGGTCTCTAGAACTGACCAATAGTTCCCAAAGGTCCCACCTCTAAGGTGGGCACATTTGTAAAAAGCATAAAAGAAGCCCGGAAAATAAACCTGTGGCTCCTCCTCGCTGAGGAGTCCACTGCAGCCTTCTGAGAAACTCTCACTCCCTGCCTCCATTTATTGTGTCCCACAGCGACAAGCATGACTGTGGGCTCTTTAGGGTTTGCAAAAATGAAGCAAGACTGACTTAGCCCTTCCAAACTAGGAGGATGTGATGGGGACTCGAGGGATGTGTGAGGCCAACACCTTTGTTGTCTTTTCAGGTCAGACCAGTGCCAATTTCTGCCCACACGGCTACGGCTGCCGGAGCCTGGTGGTGTCTGAGGACCAAATCATCCTGGATGTTACTGACAATGATCTGACTGTGGTGGTTCGAGTGCCAGAGGGCAAGCAGCTGTGGCTGGTGAGCCTCTCCAGGAAGCCCTGGGCAGACTTCAGCAGAGGGATTTTCCTTGGATTTTTGTCACTGTGTGACCGCAGGAATGTCTCCCACCATCATTCAGTCTCTGAACTACCCTAGAAAGTTGCAGTCTCCAACCTTAGTGGTGTGGAATTGAGGGCAGAATTTACAGGGGCAGATTCTGTATATGACAGTGTCCTTCCTTGTCTGGTTTTGATTTCAAAAGCAGGCAGAAATTGTTACTTTGCACACATTGTTTGGGATAATCCAGAATTATCCTTATTCCTGCTCCAGCAATATTTTAAACCTGCGTAATATTGTTTCTTCAGGCAGGCCTCATCATGACAATAGGTAGCCCTTGTTATTCTCAGGCAACAGGACTAGAAGATTGACCAAAATTTGAATAAATATCTGAAAGACAGAATTGGAACACAGCTGCCTTCATGTGTAGAAATTTCAGGTGATAAAGCCTGCCTCCCTGCTGAGGCACAGCCAGGGAGTATTCTGTGCTCTGGGAGTGTTCTGTCCAGTGAGTTTGTGCTGTTGCTCATTTGGAGCTTTAGGTTAGCTGGACCCTGATGGACAGACCTCAACAGAGAGGTGACTCCTGCTCTTTGCAGTACTTGGTGTGTTAGGCATGGAAGGTTAAAGGTGCATTTGGACTTCGGAGTCATTTTGGGTGGTGTTTGTCTGAGCTGAGAGCCTGGCTCACCCAGCTCACCCTTGCTTTACAGGATTACATCCTTGTGGTGCCTGAGGACAGCTACACCTCCCAGTACCTGCAGGAGGAACCCCTGGACAAGTCCTACGATTTCATCAGCAGCTGCGGCGCCAACAGCTTCTACATCAAGTGAGATGCTTGGCTTTGGGTGCCTCTCTGCTGTCTTCAAGCTGCACGTTCCTCAGCAACACCCCTTCCCTTCCCTTCCCCTTCCCTTCCCCTTCCCTTCCCCTTCCCTTCCCCTTCCCTTCCCCTTCCCTTCCCCTTCCCTTCCCCTTCCCTTCCCTTCCCTTCCCTTCCCTTCCCTTCCCTTCCCTTCCCTTCCCTTCCCTTCCCTTCCCTTCCCTTCCCTTCCCTTCCCTTCCCTTCCCTTCCCTTCCCTTCCCTTCCCTTCCCTTCCCTTCCCAGGTGTGGCAGGGAGGGGGCTGGCTGACGTTTTCCTTCTGTTGACCACAGAAGTGTCACAGTCCCACTCACCACCCCTCTCTGCAGGAGATTTGGGATTTGGGGTGGCGGGGAGGCTGTGGGGACGTGCAGCTCTGACTCCTCCCGCCTCCCCCTGCAGCCCCAGCACGTCCTCCAGGTTCTGCCGTGACTCTGCCATCTCGCTGTCCCTCTTCTACAACAACGGGGCTCAGCCCTGCCGCTGCCACGAGGCCGGGGCGCGGGGCAGCCAGTGCCAGCCCTTCGGGGGACAGTGTCCCTGCAAGTCCAACGTCATCGGCCGCCAGTGCTCCCGCTGTGCCACCGGCTACTGGGGCTTCCCCAACTGCAGGCGTGAGTTCTGCCTCCCGCTCCGCCTTCCCAGCGCCTGCTCTGTGTCCCTTCCCCAGCCTTGCCTTGGGTTCCTGGCTCTGGCTGGCCCAAACCCGGCCTCTCCCTGCCCCTTGCAGCCTGTGACTGCGGGACGCGTCTCTGCGATGAGGTGACGGGGCAGTGCATCTGCCCCCCGCACACCCTGAAGCCGGAGTGTGTCGTCTGCGAGCCCCAAACCTTCGGCTGCCACCCCCTCATCGGCTGTGAGGACTGCAACTGCTCCCGGCCCGGCGTGCAGGAGCTGACAGAGCCGGGCTGTGACGTGGACAGCGGGCAGTGCAGGTGAAGGAGTGTAGTCACTGTTTCTCATGTTTGCATTTTTCTTAAACTCTTTCCCAGGGATCGAGGCAGTAAACAAGGTCACTCTATGTAAACTATCTTGTTTTTCACTTTTCCCTCTTCTGAGGAGAGACTTCGCTTGTTGACCCTTGGTGTGGCCAATGGGTCCAGAGATCCCACCTCTTAGGTGGGCACATTGTAAAAAGGTATAAAAATAGGTTCTGAGAATAAACCAGCCCCTTTTCGGAGCTTCAGCCTTCTGAATCGCGAGTCCGTGTCTCATTGATCGTGTCCCACAGCGACAAGGGAGCCTTGTCCCGGCGCTGGGGGACATCTGGCAGCATCCCTGCTCCCTGCTGGAGTGATGGGACAGCTTGGCGAGCTGAAGGGAGGGGAATGTGCAGAATGGGGGTGAGGAAAGCTCTGAAAGCTCTTCTGGCTCTTGTGTCCACCCAGGTGCAAGCCCAACATCATCGGGCGGCGCTGTGACCTCTGTGCCCCGGGCTACTACCACTACCCCAACTGCCGGCGCTGTGACTGCCACCAGGCTGGCACCGAAGCCAGCGTGTGTGACCCGGTCACGGGGCAGTGTCACTGCAAGGTCAGTCCCCCAGTGCCTCCAGGTGGTGCTTTTCTCCTTGGCTCAGCTCTCCTGCTCTGGCAGGGGCTGTGCGTGCCCCGTGTGCCAGAGGCAGCAGGGCTGGACAAGGAGAGTGCCTGAGCTGCAGCCAGCCTGCCCCATGGGGTGGTGGGTCCAGAGTGCCCTGAAAAGCTCTTATCTCCTCATCCTTCCTGGCCATGAAGGATGGCCACTCCTTGGGCTATCACTGGGGGACACGGCTAGTCTGAGTCCAGCCCTGTGTCAGAGCTTGTTGCAGGTGGAGCTGTCAGCCCTATTGGCTCCATGGCAGCAGAGTAACTCAAACAACTTCTGAGCTGCCTGCTCCAACCTCTTCAGGGCTTACAAGTGCTTTCTCTAGGTGAATTTAATGTTTGGTGGGTGCTGTACAAGCAAACCTATTTGGGGGACTGCTTTGACATCTTCCAGCACCACATCATTGTGCTTTGATCGCTCAGACAGCCATCCCTGTCCTCCACTGAGGCCTTGTCAGAAGCTGCTGACACCACTGAGCTTTGCTTGCGTTTCAGGAAAATGTGGAGGGCCTGAGATGCGACCAGTGCCGCCTGGGGACGTTTTCTTTGGATGCCACCAACCCCAAGGGCTGCACCAAGTGTTTCTGCTTCGGTGCGACCGATCGCTGCCGCAGCGCCGAGAAGCACCGAGCTGAGGTGAGAGGGGCTGGGGGCCTCCAGAGCCTGCAGGTCAGGTGTGTTCTCATCCACCTGGCTCCCTGCTGCCCTCGGGTCTCTGTCCTGCATTAATCCTACTGAAGATACACTGTGAGGAAGGGTTGTCTTTGACTCCCTGTGCCCATCTCCTGCTTTCAGCCCCTTTTCCTGGTCTCTGGGGTCTCATGTGCTGGGCGGGGGTGATGATCAGCTTTCCTGTGGCTTCATCAGGATGCCTGTGAGGTGTGAGCCTGTTATTCCCCTTTCTGCTGCTCTGGGACCTGTTCTTCTGGAGCATCAACACCCAAATACTTACTGTAACTCCAGTAGAAGACCCACAGTTGCTCTTCCCCTCCAGTTTGTCGACATGAACGGGTGGCTCTTGCTGAGCAGCGACCGCCAAGAAGTGCCAACAGCTCTGAGCCCACGGGAGCAGCTCGTCACTGCTGACCTCAAAAACCTCCTAGATGCCTACCAGGAGCTCTACTGGGTTGCACCCAGCTCCTACCTTGGGGACCAGGTAAGAGAATGGGGAGCCACCTGACCTCACCAGCAGCCTGACACGCAGGCACCGCTCACACTGCAGTTGAACACGACCACCTCTGTCTTGTCTCAGTGGTGTGGGCTTGCAGCAATGTGTGGGATTTGTCTCTCCCTCAGGTTTCCTCCTACGGAGGGCACCTTCGCTATGAGCTGCACTCCAACCCTCGCAGGGGTGACGTCTTCATTCCCATGGAGTCCCGGCCAGATGTGATCTTGAAGGTGCAGCCCAAGAGATCCCCTGGTGGCCCCTGCTAATGCAGGAGCAGGGTGAGGTGGTGACTGACGCCTTCCTTGCTTTTCCCAGGGCAACCAGATGAGCATCATGTTTCTGGAGGGTGCCTACCCGTCCCCAGGGGAGGCACATGAAGGCCGGCTGCAGCTGGTGGAGGTGAGTCTGGACACTCAAGTGAAGTGCTCAGATAATGCAGGAAAGGACAAGACCTCATGCAGACAGAGGGACAGTTGTTTTGAGCCCAGCATTTTAGGTGCTGCAGGGCTCTTTCACCCATGCAGAGGGGAAAGATTCCAGCAGCAGGGATGCGGAGGCTGGGCTGGATGTTCAGACGCCTGTGCTTCCTGCCAGTAATGTCAGGTTTTCTCCGACCAGGGTAACTTCAGGCACACAGAGACTCACAACCCTGTGTCCAGAGAGGAGCTCATGATGGTGCTGGCAAACCTGGAGCAGCTGCAGATCCGGGCACTCTTCTCCCAGCTCTCCTCCTCCGTGTCCCTGCGCCGCGTGGTGCTGGAGATGGCAACAGACACAGCCACGGGCATCCGTGCCAGCAACGTGGAGCTGTGCTTCTGCCCAGCTAACTACCAGGGAGACTCCTGCCAGGTGAGGGGGAAGTGGACATGCTGTTCCAGTCAGAGGGTCAGAGAGTCATGTTTTGGGTACCAGCTGCCTCCAGGCTGGCTCTTGAGGGCTTCAGTTGAAATGGCAGCTCGGCTTGTTCCAAAGAAAGGAACATTACACCACAAGATCATGCACTTGGGAGAGGTACAAAAATTTCATCTGCCTTCTTGGAAGGGACATGATGGGGAAATCATTCAGGTGTTGCAGTACCTTGGAATGGGTCCTTCTCTCTGGCCACTTCTCTCCTGGTTAAAAGGAGCAGGAAGGAACTGCACTGAAAAATGTTCATCGTTGCTTATAATCTTTTCTCCATTAGTACAACCCAGTGGGAATTCTGTCATGGAAACTAATTTAGTTTCTTTGCTTTTCCCAAAAGAATCAGGCTGTTTTTCAGATCTCTGCCTTTTTCTGTCTCCTCAGGAATGTGCTCCAGGTTACTACAGGGACACCAAGGGGCTCTTTCTGGGAAAATGCATCCCCTGCCATTGCAATGGCCACTCAGATCAGTGCCTGCCAGGCTCTGGGATATGCCTTGTAAGTAAACAGAGGAGCAGGCTGATATTTTGGAGTTATGAGACCTGTAGCATGTGATTCAAAAGCTCTTTACATATTAACTGGGCTGGCAGAGCCATGCCTGAGTCAGAGCATTGGCTTCACTGTTTCAGTGGTGACCCTGCTCAGGGTCAGCTTAGGGTGCCAGGCAGTTTTGGGAGAGAGGAGGGACTGAGGCATCCTGCTGGGGAGTTTTTACCATTTCTTGTTGTCATTTCTGAGCCCAGGGCTTGCCTCTTCCTTGCAGAACTGCCAGCACAACACAGAAGGAGACCACTGTGAGCGATGCAAGGATGGCTACATGGGCAACCCCTCTGCCCAAGAACCCCTGCAGTGTGTTGGGTGCCCATGCCCTCTTTCAGTTGCCTCCAACAAGTAAGCACCCCAGGATGGGATTTGCCTGTTTGGCCTCACTGTTTAACCACTGGAACCACTCTGTGCCCCACTAAGGGCAGGTGTCCCAATGCCAGCCTTGTCCTTGTCCCCAAACCATGTTCACAGCCTCTTACCAGAGGCCCCAACAGCCCACAATGAGTGATCATCTCCCCAGGCACCACAGCAGGAGTAACTGCTCCTCCCTGTGTCCCCATTCTCGTTTCAGTTTTGCTGTTGGCTGTGTCCACAAGGGCTCCAACATGCAGTGCCTCTGCAAGCCAGGCTACGCTGGACCAAACTGTGAGAGGTAAGGGAGGTGGCACCCGTGTTTGGGGGGGCCTCAGACACTAACCCTGTGCAGCCACTGCTGTGGCAGAGGAGTTGTCCCCTTAATGACTGCAGCAGGAACAGTTGGCTCTGCCCCTGTGTGCTTTTGTTCTGGCAGCATTTCCTTCAGTCCTTTTCAGCCTGCCAATGCCCGACTGCTGAAATTCTGTTACTGTGGGCGTATGACTTACATGTGCTCTGCCTCGACTTGCAGCCTGTGATAAAGGCACCTTTCTGAGGTACCACGAGGCAAAACACAAAGTGCTTTGAGATCCCTGAGGGTTGCAGCAGTTACAGGTTCCGGGTGCTCACGCTTGTCCCAGTTGTGCAACTCCCGTGCGCGGTGCGGGCGCGAGCTGCAGGATCCTCACTCCGTCTGTACCTCCTGTTTCTCCAGGTGTGCCCCGGGCTACTACGGCAACCCCTTGGTGATTGGCAGCTCGTGCCAGCCCTGTGACTGCAGCGGGAACACGGACCCCAACATGCTGTTCAGCAGCTGTGACTCCCTGACAGGCGCCTGCTCGGGCTGCATGCACCACACGGCCGGCGCGCGCTGCCACCTCTGCGCGCCCGGCTACTACGGGGACGCCGTGGTGGCCAAGAACTGCACACGTGAGTGGGGCAGGCAGCCAGCCCCCAGGGGCAAGGGGAGCCTGCCCATTCCTTCCCAGCACTGCTCCTCTCTGAGGAACAGCAGCCCGAGTGCAGCTTGCATAAGGGGTCATGGGAATAAGTTGTTGTGAGAAGCAAATCCAAGTGGAGAGAGGCTCTGTCTTAACTTTGGCTGATAGATAAGGGGGAGAGAGGCTTCTCTGTTAGCAGTAGGTGTTGTGAGTGGCTGACAGGCTCTTCAGTGTAATATTGGGCGTATTTTTCCCCGGCAGAGTGCAACTGTTCGCCTTGTGGGACCGACTCCTGCCATCCACAAACTGGCCAGTGCTTCTGCAAGACTGGAGTGACAGGCCAGCACTGTGACCGCTGCGAGGTGAGGGTCACCTGGGCCCTGGGATGGTGCCTGTCCTTGTCACGGGGATGAGGGGCAGCCCTGGTGTGTCAGCCCCCAGGCCTGTGAGCAGAGCAGGGCTGGCTGCCAGCTGGGGAAGGCTGCATTTGCACAAGCTGCACTGTACGTGGCAAAAGCCTATTAAAGATCTGGCAGCAAGCAGTGGAGGCAGCATTCCAGTAAAGTGGCATCATTTGGGAAACTGCAGTAAACCCCATTTCCCTGAGTGCATCCAGCTTGGGCAAGGGCAGGTTCACAGGGCAGTGCTGTGGCGTGTCTGTGTTCTCACTGCAGCTCCACATCTTTGCCACGTTGCTTCGAGTTTTGTGGTGCTCCGAACACACCTAGAAAGGAAAGGTGGGGGTCCCTCATGGCTGACCCAGGGGAGAGCCACACTTGCTGACCAGGGCATCCGTGTCCTGCTTTTCCCTAGGAAGGATACTACGGCTTTGAGGGGTGCCAGGGCTGCCGGAGGTGTGACTGCGACGTGGGCGCCGTGGGGAGCAGCTGCCACCTGCAGAGCGGGCAGTGCAGCTGCCTGCCCGGCGTCAGCGGCTCGCGCTGCCACCAGTGCGCCCCGGGCTACTGGGGCTTCGGCCAGGGCGGCTGCACAAGTGAGTGTGGGCTCCCAGCCAGGGGCACTGGGACAGGGGCTGTGCTGCTGGTCCAGTTGTTGAGGGCAGAAAACAGCTGGCAGCTGTCTGAGGGCCTGTTGCACCCCCCGGCAGCGGCGCATGGATGAGCGCAGCCGGGATAAAACCACTCCTTCCCCTCTCTCCCAGAGTGGTAAAAAGCACAAAATGATTCTCTGTTACTCGACCCTGCAGAGTGTGAGTGCAGAGGGGGCTCCTGTGACCCTCGCACGGGGGAGTGCACGTGCCCCAGCGGGCTCACGGGGAAGCAGTGTGACGTCTGCCTGCGCGAGCACGAGATCCTGGTGGCAAACGGCCCCGACAGCATGAAGTGTGAAGGTCTGTGTCCCACTGTCCTGGGGGAAAGAGGGGAGGGAAGCCTGGGAAGAGGGCCTGTGCTGACTGCTGTCTTCCCCTGCAGTGTGTGACAGCTGTGTCCTGCTCCTGCTGGAGGACCTGCAGAGCATTGAGATGTCCTTCCCATCCATCCGTGGCCAGCTGGTCACCCTCAATGCCAGCTCCATCGCCTGGGCTCGCCTCCACGGCCTCAACGGCACCATACTGGCCATTGCTGTACGTGGAAGGGTTCACATCACCTTCTGCCCATGTTTCCTGGCCTGTTGGCCTGATTTAGCCTCTTTTTATTTCCCTAGAACCAGCTCCGTGAGTACCACAGAGCCATGAGCAGGGTCAGGCAAAGGGCTGATGAGCTGGAGGACGAGAACCTGGATCTCACACAGGACCTGAATGCACTGCAGCACAAAGTAGGGTATTTCTCCATCTTTCTTTGCCAGGGCACAAATGCCCCTTTTACCAAACTGAAGGCTTTGAGGGCTGTGAGGAGCCTAGTTCAGGCAGGCTGGGTCTTTTGCTTGACCAGAACTAAGTTGCAGTGTTAGGTGCTCGAGGCAGATGGCCTGCTTTCCTTCCTTGGAGAGCTGTTAAACATCTTTTGATATTGGTAGTTTTTGATTTACTGCTTGCTTTTGAGGCAGCTCCAACTCTGAGCAGTAAAAATAATTCAATCAAGTATCATATATAGAAGGGGCATACAAGTAAGAAATACAAAACATCTGGGTCCATTGTGGATGCAGTCTGTATCCAGTCTAAAACCCAAAAGTTTTTTCTACAGAGAACTTAAAAACTGAGCAAGATTTGATTTTATTTGATTTGATTTATAAACTGCCTAGATGATCCTAATCTGAGGGAGAGGGAAAAATCTCTACTTGATGACATACCTCCCCAGAGAGCTGCAAAGACAGACTGCCCCTGTGTGTACCAAACTGCAGTCCCCTGTCTCTTGATCAGGACCCAGGTGTGCCTGGCTCCAGGCTTTGGGGCTTTTCCTGTGTTAAGAGCACAGAAGAGTGCTGAACTCCGTGGTGTTAAGATTGTTTCAGCATCCAGAGCCTGTTGCATTGGAGCTGTATTTATTGCTTGTGCTTCTCTGAAGGTGCTAAATAAGATCACCCTTCAGTGCATTATTGTAGGACAGCAGCAAGGGACAGCCTCATTCAAGGACCTCACAAGTGACACATTCCCAGGCCTTGTGTGCCTTTTGGGAGCAACAGTCCCACTGACAAATGACATAAAATATCATCTCATCCTTGAACTAAGGCAGTGTTTTTGTGGTAGATGACCATGACTCACAGAGAAGCGATTCGCGTTGAACAGCACACGAGGGACATGTACCAGAGGGGGGAACAGCTCCTGCTGCACATCCAGAGCATCCAGAGGGGCATTGCAGGTATGTCAAGAAGGATTTTCACTTCAGGGTTTTTACCCTGTGATATGCCATGCTCTTGGTTTCAATCACTGCCAAGTACTGCAGTGCTTAGCAAAAGCCATGGAGAGAGCAAGGGAAAATATAAATGGAGATTGCTGTAGAATCCCAGCTTTTACTCTGACCAGGCTTACTGTGAGTCTCAGCTGCTTGGCTAAACACAAGTCTGGGGAAAAAAAAACAACCACATTAAACTTCCACAGATAGTACTAAAATGCATAAAACAGGGGCAATTTGCACTGCAGCTTCAGGAGAGGTTGAGCAAAACAGAGTGGCTGGATCTTGGACAGGAGGTAAAGCCACAGAAGATGCTCAGGATGTAGTGTGTGTTACTGGTAGTGGCCAAGGAGGCAGGAGCATGGGGCAGTGCCTCTGGGTGATCTCAAGCAATTTGTTGTGCTGCCTAAAAGCTTTCAGTGGTTTATGAGGGGAAGAACCTCAGGGAGTTATAAAGGACCTGGTTTGGTCAGTCTGACAGGGGTGTGGGTTTCTCTGCAGACATGGTGCAACAGATGGCCAGGATTGGGGCAGCGAACGCCAGCACCACGTCCGGAGAGGAGTTCCGGCAGAAGGTGGCCGAGGTGGAGAGGATGCTGAGGGAGATGAAGGAGAGGAGCCTGGGAGCCCAGGAGGAGCTGGCAAGGCGTGAGCACGAGGAGGCTCAGAAATGTGAGTCCAGCTGGGTGGCACAGGGCTGCCCAGATCCTGCTGGGTCTGGCTTGGGGCCCACGCAGACACTGCACATCATGGTCATGTTCAGAGTGCTGTTAAGAACCAGGCACCCCCAGCAATTTTTATAGTTTCAGGGTCCCCTGTGACACTCCAACAGGATAATTTGTGGTTCCTTTTCTCCTAAGGCAAATTTCAGGGTAGGACTAACTGGGTAGTTCCATTTGATGAGCAAAAGTGGCAACACTTAGAACCAGGAATCACCATTATTATACGGTGTATTTACATCACACAGGGATGTGAATAAGTTACGTCGTGTTTCTTCCCATTTGCAGTCCCCATAAAGTAACAATCAGCAGCCAGCACCCACAGTAGCTCTGCTGTCCTGAGGGCATCCTTGCAGGAGTGAGAGAAGTGAGCCCAACCAGGAGCACTGGCACTGTAGGAAGGGAGCACTTCTGATTAATAGGCTCTGGCAAAACATAGCTCAGCAGCTTAAAGCTGGAATTATAAACTGGCTGTTGTTGGAAATCAGTAATTTTTCACAGTGGCAGTAATCAAGGCCTCAGGTGGGGTTTCTCCATCATCTGGAGCTTTTCAGGCATGGCTGTGTGTCTTTGAAAGAGATCCATCTCTCACCAGCACTGCGGGTTTGGAGATAATAATGGACAAGATCCTGTGCTGTCTAGGCTGAAAGGGAGGGAGGGAGGGATGGAAGGATGGTCACTTCTGGCCTTGCTGTCTGCCAAGACCAGAACCAGGCTTTAAGGCAGCCAGGCACAGAAGGAGTTGGTTTAACAGAGGAAGAGGAATTAGCAGTTCTCATCCCCCCCCTCCCCAGTGCTGCATCGGGTGAGGAGCGAGCTGCACGCCCGCTGGCAGTCCAACCAGGACCTGGTGAGCAGCATCCAGGGGCGGCTGGCCCAGCACAGCTCCCAGCTGATGGATCTGCGCGATGCCCTCAACGAGGCCGTGAACAAAACCAGGCAGACAGAGGACTTGAACAGCCTGAACCTGAACAACCTGGAGGAGAGTCAGGTAGGCCTTCACCATGGTCCTGGCAGGGAGGGGTGGCTGTCCCAGCCCTGCTGGTCCCTAACCCTGGGTCTTTGTGTCCAGCAAAAGAGCCAGGAGCTCCAAAAGCAGCATGCCCTGGTGCAGGAGACCCTGCAGATGGCCAAGGATGCCCTTGCCCAGGTCTCTGACTTCCTGCAGATGATGGAGCGTGCAAAGGAGGTGAGTGGCAGAGGCACTTTGGTGTGGGCAGAGGGAGAGGTGTGGCAGCCCTCAGCAGTGACAGGTGTCCTTGCAGGCCTATGAGAAGCTGGCAGCTCTGCTGGATGGGGCAAAGCTGCCCCTGACTGAGAGGGTCAAGAAGTTCTCCCCAGCCAGCAGCAAGATCCCCATCGTGGAGCAGGCAGAGGAGCACGCCCGGCTCCTGGATGAGCTCGCAAGGAACCTGTCTGGGTGAGGCACCTGTCCCTGACCCTCACTTGTCAAGCTATCTCCTGCCAGAGCTGGGATGGGAAACTGCAGCCCCACCGTGGCAGTGGAACAGCAGGGTATCACCTCCAGAGTTTTATACTGGAGCACACGTTGTGTTGGGGAGCCCAAAGGGGTTAGTCTGTGAGGGCATGGGCAGGAGCCTGAGTATTCTCCATGGACTTGATGGCTTCATCTTCCAACACAGCATTATCCAGGACACAAACCAGGATGGCTTTATCCAGCGGGCGGTCGATGCCTCCAACGCCTATGCCAGCATCATTGAAGCTGTGAGGAAAGCAGAGCAAGCAGCCCAGGATGCTGACGAGGCTGCCAGCATGGCCCTGATGGTATGTGCTGTGGGGAGCCCTGTGAAGACAGGCAGGACACAAACTCCCTCCCCTCTGACACATGGGCACTGGGCTCTGTGCCTGAGAGAGGAGTCTGCCAGAGCTGGGGCCAGACTCAGTGTTTGGGTCTCTGTCACACCCCACTGCAGTTGTCTGAAGGAGCATTTTTGTGTGCAGTCAGAGCCAGAGACTTGAATTCCTCTTGAGAGTCCCATGTTTGTTTCACAGAATGTCATATCAGAAAACCTGGGGTCCACCTCTAGAATCCTGAAGAGGAACAGTAGCAGCCTGGAGGAGGCTGCGAGGAGACAGCAGAGCAAACTCAATGGGGGTGAGAGAGGCTCCTCACAGGATCTGATGTCCTTTGGGCTGGACTGAGCTCCAGCAAACAGCATGTGCATTTCTTTCATTGCAGCTATTAAAGGCACTCTGCAGACAGCAAAGGACAAGCTGGCTGACCTCCGTGCTAGGAAGGAGCAGCTCCTGACCCAGCTCCAGTCTGTGCAGGACATGCTGGGCAGGGAGCAAGGTTTGTTCTGGGGTAGTGGGGACTGATTCTCTCTGCTCCCTTCTTCGTGCACTGACTGTGACCCAAAGGTGCTTCCTCCCTGTTCCTGGATGTCTCAGAGATACTTCTTTCTTTGCAGAGGACACAAAGGACACGATCCAGAATGCCAAAGCAGCTGCTGCTGAGGCCAACGAAACAGCTGCAAGAGTGGAGGATACCCTGAGCACCATGAAGAAGAACCTGGATGAGTGGAAAGACCAGTATGGAGGCCTCCGAAATGAAGACCTGAACCAGGCAGTCCAGGATGCCAGGAAATCTGGTGAGTGCTGAGCCTGGTGTGCTACCAGGGTGTGTCTGACATGGGCACTGCATGCACAGATACCCCCAGAGTATTTTTGAAAGCAGTGCTTTGCAGCTCCAGGTCAAGAGCAGAGGGAGGTAGCTAATACTGGATGCTTTAAGTTTGTTTTTTTTTTTTTTTTTCCTCTCCTGCAATGTCTGTATCACCTGTAGCTTTACTGCAGGAGGTTGCATGCACTGGAGCATTCTCACACCCCCCTCAAGGCTGATGGGTTTAGGGGGATCTCTCTGTGACTGCTCCCAGCTGCCACTGCCTTGACTTGCCTTTCTCAAACTGCCTGAACTTTGCATTTCCCTTTCTTGCTAACCTCCAAAACTCCTGGCTCCTCTTCAACCCCAGTGTCCAGCCTGGAAAGCACCATTCCCCTGCTGCTGGAGAAGCTGAGCAGCTTGGAGAACAGGAGGAACAAAAACGCCACCGTGTCAGAGAACATCGTGAGGATCCGGCAGCTGATCACACAGGCGAGGAATGCTGCCAGCAAGGTGAGGGCAGGGGAGGGTGAGGGCAGGGCAGAGTGTGCTGGGAGCCTGGGGGGGAGGAGGGCTAAACTGAGGGTAGTATGCAAAGGGGAGGGTGTTTGGGGCCACCAGGCCATGGTGGTTTGGGACCACAGGCCCTTTCTTGTGAGATTTGGTAGAATTGGCAGTGACCAGACAGGTGGCAGTGGCTTCAGTGGCTTTCTCTCCCTACAGGTGAAAGTGCCCATGAAGTTCAATGGCAGCTCAGGGGTGCAGGTCCGGATGCCCAGCAATCTGCAGGATTTAGCAGCCTACACATCCCTCAAATTCTACATCCAAAACCCCGAGCCCAGGAGCCGGCAGGGCGAGGCAGAGGAGGGGCGGTTCGTGTTGTACCTGGGCAGCCAGGAGGTGAGATGGGGCCAGAGGGTGGAGTGAGCCCTTGTTGCATCAGTGATACCCATGCCTGGACATCAGCCCCTCCCCTGGTCCCTGAACATCTTTGTGGGGGTCACAAAGCCCCTGGATGCAGCTGTCAGCCTGGGTGAGGAGTGGAGTAGGGGCTGTTTGTCCAGTGCAGCCCTGGGAGCAGCCAGGAGAGCTCCTGCCTGTCCCAAATGCCAACATGTGGCTCTGTCTCTCTCCCTGAGTTCAGGCCACTGGAGACTACCTGGGCATTGTGCTCAAGGACCACAGAGTGCATTGGATCTACAAACTGGGAGATGAGGAACCAACCTCCCTGAGTGTCGACGAGGATATTGGAGAGCAGTTTGTCACCATCAGCATCAACAGGTAAGGGCCATAGCTCAGGGTGGGCAGGGTTTGCTCCTTTGGGGTCTCCCCTGGTCTTGACCATCCCTCCCTGCTGCAGGATCCTGCAGTACGGGCACATGTCGGTGATCGTGGAGAGGCAGAGGGTGCACGAGATCAAGGGAGACAGCGTGGCCAAGGGAGAGCAGGGGCTGCTCAACCTGGACCCACACAACGTGGTCTTCTACGTGGGGGGCTACCCCTCCAGCTTCACGGTGAGGCAGGCAGCAGGGAGGGGGCAGCGGCTTGTAGGAGGCATCAGCGATGCCTTCAGAGGTTCTTACAGGAGGGAAAACCTCTTTGACCGTTGGGTTTCATTCCCAGCCCCCTCCTGCTCTGCGCTATCCCAACTACCGCGGGTGCCTGGAGCTGGACACGCTGAATGAGGAGGTGGTGAGCCTGTACAACTTCCAGCACACCTTCCAGCTGGACACGGCTGCCGAGAAGCCCTGCGCGAGGTGGGCACGTGTCCCGGCCCGCTAACGCAGGCGGGAGTCGTGATGGTTCCAGTGATCTCAGAGTGCAAAAGATACGGCAAGGGACAACAACAGTTTGCTCAAAAAGCAGGACACTTTGTTAAGTGCACTCAGTGCTGTATGTGATAGAAGAAGAAGAGAGAAGGGGAGAGGGAGAGGGATAAAGGGAAAGATAGAAAAGGGAGTATAGCTGCCAATGGAGAGATGGAGTCCTTGTGGTACATGTTGACCAATAGACGTGTCTTCTTCTGTGAGATCTCGAAATTGGGGCCATCTCAAGGGGTCTCTTACAGTCCTTTCCAAAGTGACAGGCAGTTGGCCAAGAGGTGAGCACAGCATCAGCAGGTGCACTGAGAGCAGGGCAAAGTGCTCTGGTGCTTTAGAGCAAATGTCCACTCAGGGAACAGTACAGGGCGAGCACAGGACAGACCAGTCTGAAGCCAGTCTGAAAACCAGCCTGTCATGACTTGCCCATTGTTTCCACTGGATTCTCATGGAGATGCAATGGTCCAGCGAGTGCACCTGCAGGCAGCAAACATCCCACCTCAGCCAGGCCAGAACTCCTGTATTGGGGTCTTAGGCTTTAGTCCCAGTCCTTTTGGAGTCTTCAGTCTCCATCCTTGGCGATGATCATGAGGCAGATGAGGAACTTAGGGATCGTCTCTTACAGCACGGCACCAGGAGCAGCCCTGCTGCAAGGCACTCACCCTGAGCTCTGCTGGCTCCAGGGCGTAGCAGATGGCTTGGGATTGATGCCTCTCTCTGTCTCAGGTCCAAGTCCACGGGAGACCCCTGGCTGACGGACGGCTCCTACTTCGACGGCACCGGCTACGCGGAGATCAAGTTTGAGAGCCAGTTCGGCACCACCAAGCGCTTCGAGCAGGAGATCCGCGTGGTCTCCTACAACGGCATCATCTTCTTCCTGGAGAACCAGGCAGGTGCTTGCTCTCCTGGGGAGCCTTCATCCCTCAGTGGGTGGGCTGGGACAATCCCAGGCCTGCTTGCAGGTGTTCCCAGTTGAGGACAGTGGGGAGAGAAGAGCTTTGGAGGTCCCTGGGCTGCTTGGAGCAGGATTTCAGCATTGTTGTTAAAAGCCGTGGGATGGCTGTACCCAAACCTCACAGCAGCAACTTGGCTGGTGCTGGAGGGGCTCCTCAGAACTTGGAGACCCTCCAAGCCGGGCCAGGCTTCACTGGGACAGGAAGTGCTGCAAGGAGCATTTCCAGCTTGCAGTGTTATCCCTGTGCCCCTGCACAGGGCTGCTGTTAAGGATAAATCCCAAATAACTGTGACCAGGGCACTGGAAGTGGGACCTGCTCCCACCAATGCTAAAGGGCAGGTGGGCTCAGTGCCACAGCTGCATCCTGGACACCTGCTGAGTGTCCATCCTGCCTCCCCAGGGTCAATTCCTGTGTCTGGCCATCCGGGATGGGAAGCTGGCTCTTTACTATGATTTCAGCTCTGGCCTGGAGATGGCAAAACCGAGCAACTCCTCCTCCCTCACCATCAGCAGCACCACAAACAAAGCGGTAAGAGGGAGCGGGGCTCTCCTGGAGGGAGGGCTCTTCATCCAGGGTGGGGAGGCACATGGACCCTTGTTTTTGAGGGGGGAAGAGCTGCAAGAAGTTTTTTGGCTTGAACCATTAACTTTGTCCTGCCCTCTGTGACGGGCCCAGCTGCCCCAGACTGACGGATCATTTCTCTGTTCTGTCTCCAGATCCAAATTTTCCTCCTCAAAATGAATAACAAGAAGCGCATCCTGGTGCGGGTGGAGCGCCTCACCATCTTTGTGGTGGAGCAGGAGAACTCCCTGGAGAATGCTGTCTCCTACTACCTGGGGGGTGTGCCCCCAGCTGTGCTGCCCCCCAGGTGTGTCCAGCCTGCAATGGGATGAGACAGGCAGCATGTTCCCCTCCAGTCCCTGGTGGTGGTCCTGGGCCTGCTGAAACTGTGGGGGAAGTTTTCCTCTCCCTGTCCATCATCCTGAGCTTTTAAGGACGGTAATTTTCCCAGCTCTGGTGAGGGATGGGTGTCACCAAGTCCTCCTTTGCTGTGCTGCATGCTTTGGAGCAGCCTTGACACTGGAGACACCCTTGACCATCACAACTCAATCTCAGGCACTTTGCCTGCAGAGCTGCAGGGCCGGATGCTGCCCAGGGCTGTGTCCTGCCTGGGGCTGTCCTTGTTAACACTCTCTGCTTCTCCTGCAGTTTGAAAGCTCTCTTCCCCATGGGGGGGCCCATCCGGGGCTGCATGAAGGGATTGAAGGCTCTTGGCAAATACGTCGACCTGAAACGCATGAACACCGTGGGCGTCAGCTATGGGTGCACCTCGGACCTCCTGGTGAGCACCGAGCCCTGGCAGCCTGGCCAGTGTGCTGGGGGAAGGGAATGTCAGGGAGAAGGGAGCACAGGACCCCCAGGACAGGCCCAATCTCCCCTCATTCACACAGAAACAAGTGTAAACCTCCCAGGTCCGCAGTGCAGAGGGGTCATGATGAGGTGCTTGCTCCACATGGTTGGGCATAGCAACAGCCTGACCCAGCAAGGAGCCAGAGCTCCTCACTCATCTCCCAGCACCCCAGCAAGGCCAGGGCCAGGCTCCCACCTTGCCTCTGTGCTGTCTCCCACAGGTTGCCCGCTCTGTCAGTGTCCATGGCCACGGCTACCTGACCCTGGCTCTGACGGATGTGCCAGGGCTGCGGGACTTCTACAGCGGCTTCAGCTTCCAGACAAGCCAGCCTGAGGGGCTGCTCTACCACCACTCCACCCAGGTGGGCACCTGCAGGGCCCCAGATATCCCAGCAGTGGGGCTGCTGGGGGGAGCGTGCTGCTTCCCCTTGTGAACGAGGGGATTTTGGTGGGGCCAGGATGTGAATCTGCAGGGAGATCTGCACCCTGAGCTCTGGGAGGGCGGTGGGGAAGTGGGCTCTTCCTTGAGGTACAGCTGCTGAGCTGCTGGGTGACGCTTTCTGCAGGAGGGGACGTGCCAGGTGTCCCTCCAGAGGGGCCAGCTGGCCTTGAACCTGCTGGGAAGCGAAGTCACCACTGACGGTGCCTACGCCGATGGCAGGGCCCACTACGTGGCCTTCTACAGCGATGCCCGTGGGTAGGTGTCCCGCCGTGGGTGCTGCCGGGGGGCCGGGGTGCCACGGGCTCCTGCTGAGCCCCTGCTGCCCCCCCAGGGTCCGGCTGTACGTGGATGATGAGCTGCAGGACAGCAGGACAGGCCCCGGGCCCAGCCGGCGGCAGCGGCGCCAGGACGGGCGTCGGCTCTTCCAGCTCGGGGGCTCAGCAGATCCAGGTGCCCTCAGCAACCTCACCGGCTGCATCGGGAATGTCTTCGTCAGGCGGTGAGCGACCCCGTGCCACCTCCACACAGCAGGGCTCAGCCCCTTCCCACCTCCCAGCTGCTGTGACAGGGACCTTTTCCCCCCGTGCGTAGGATGTCAGAGCCGCAGATGGTGGTGGACCTGCAGCAGAACGTGGAGAGCATCAATGTCACCATGAGCTGTCCCTTGGGCGAGGAGTTGCAGCAGCTCAGGGTCACTCCGAAGAAGGACAGGCGGAAACCCAAGGTACCAGCTGCTGCCACAACTCCCCTCATCCTCCTCCTCCTCCTCCTCAGATGCCTCTGCCCAGCTCTGCTGGCACGTGCAGGGATGCTCCCCTCACTCCATTCCCTGGTGCACATGGCCTAGGTGCCGGGCAAGCCTGCTCCGAAGGGCCGCCGCCACGACCAGGACGGGCTGTGCCAGCTGCACCCCCAGCCCCGCGCAGCCAGGGGCACCTTCCGCTTCGGGGGGACCCCGAGCAGCCGCTGGGAGTTCGATGAGATCCCAGCCTCCTTCGGGTGGAGGTGAGCCTTGCCCTCTGCCCACCCCACGCACACCCGGCCCTGGGATCATGGCCTGGAGGCACATGGAAGCAGTTGCAGGAGAGCCGGGTGCTCCCATCACTCCCTGTCCCCGCAGGTCCCATTTCTCCCTGGAGGTGAAGCTGAACTCCTCCAGTGGGCTGCTCTTCTACGTGGCGGGCGAGCGGGGCTCCTCCATGGCTCTCTTTGTCTCCAACGGGCGCTTTGTCTTCCTGGTGGAGGTCGGCAGGCGCCGGCTGCGCATCCGCAGCAAGGACAAGTACCGTGACCGGCGGTGGCACACGGTGAGCAGGGCTCAGCAGGACCTCCCTGAACATCACTGCCCCTGCAGGGGTGGGCTCCGTGCAGCCCTGCTCTGGGCATTGCTTCTCTATTGCACATGGGACACTGCAGTCCCAGAGGAGCAAAGGGGACAGCGAAATCACAGCTGGGGCTGGCTGAACCCCTGAGCTGAGGCCTCCCTTCTCTGAGCACAGCCCTGGGGCTCCTCCCAAGCTGGAAGCCCCCAGTCTTGGCACTGACCTTTGCTGCTTGCAGGTCTTCTTCAGCAGAGACCAGAGCCGGGCCCAGCTGGTCATCGACGGGCTACGAGCCCAGAGTGCTGCAGTGGCCACCACAGGGCTCTTCGTGGCCCAGACACCCCTGTATGTGGGGGGGCTTCCAGCTGGAAAAGCCAAGGCTCACATACCGGTAAGGGCTTGGCTGCCCCATGGCATCCCTCTCTCTCAGCCTGTTCCCAGTCCCACGGCATCACCTCCCAGCTTTTGCCCCCTCTGAGCTCAGTGCTCTCTCTCCACAGGCTGCATCGGCCTCCAGCTTTGATGGCTGCCTGAGGAACCCACAGCTGGACGGGAGGCCCCTGGGTCCCCCCTCACGCAGCTTTGGGGTGACACCGTGCTACGAGGGTGCACTGGAGAGCGGCGTCTTCTTCACCACAGATGGTGGCTCCATCACCTTAGGTACCCCACTGCAGCCTGGGACTAGGAGGATCATATTCCATGGGAATCCCCTTGGTCTTCTCCTCACCAGTGGCATTTCTCTTCCAGCTGATGCATTGATGACTGAGCAGGACTTGGAGGTGACACTGGAGGTCCGTCCCCGCAGTGCCTCTGGTCTCATCTTCCACATCGGCACGAGGAGAAGCCACCACCTCCTGCTCTATATGGAGGAGACCAAGGTACTGGGAGGGTGGCTTCCCCACGGGTTTTCAGAGGGAGTGGATGTCTCCTGCTTGTCCCTCTCAGCTCTCCAGCTCTGATGGGTTTGTCTCACTCCAGGTCACTGTGAAAGCAAGCACTGGGGCTGATGAGTTCTCAGCGTCAGTGACGTGCCCAGCTCTCTGCGACGGGCAGTGGCACACCATTGCAGGTGAGTTGACAGCTCCCCTGGTTCTGTGCCTCTGCTCCAGCCCTGCTCAGCCCACATCTAGGAGAGCTCAGGACAAGCCTAGCTCGGCCATTTAAACCCTATTCCCCTGCTGTTCGCACTTAATTTGGGAGTTTGTAGGTGCCATGCAGTCAGTTTCCTAATTAACAAGAATTCTTGCCTGATTTTAGCACTGTCAGCTCTGGTAGGCAGGACAGACAGGTTGTTTCTCCGTGTCATGGAGCTGCTGGCAAGGCCAAGGATGTGCCACAGGACCTGATCTACCCTGGACTGTATCCAGCTTAAAGTGAAAGCCCAATTTGCTTTGGTGTCGAGTGTGTCCAAAGGGCTCCAAGCCCACAGCTGGGAGCAGGGATTGCAGGATTCGTAGCTGTACAGGAAGCTCAGCCTTTAATGTAGCTGCCATTGAGCAAGTGCTGTTTTGCATCAAGCCCTTTTTGGGCTTGGGGGCACAGCTGCAGCCCCATCTCAGCACAGCTCTATATTAAACCTTCATCTTGTTCAGCCAGCACTGGGTGCAGTCTTGGGGGAGATTGTCCAGACTCTGGGCATTTCCCAGGAGCCAGGCCCGGCCCTTTGACCTCCCAGTAGTTTTGGTCTTGCTCCAGCACTGGTCTAGGCTGGAGAGCAGAGGTGGGCTTGCTCCATGGGCAAGGAAGAAGCACTGACTGTTGTTTTCTTTTGAAGTTACCAAATGGAAAAACATAATCCAGGTGAATGTGGATGCAGAAGGCAACCGCACAGTGGGACCCAGCCAGCCTCCTGCACCCAGCACAAGGGCAACCTTTTCCCTGGGAGGGCTGCCAGGTGAGTTGGGGAGGATGTGCTCCAGGATGCAATACCCCAAGGACAAGGGAGATACTATTCCTGGTGTGAGGAAGAGGCATTTAAGCCTTTGCCAGACTAATGCCTGCTTTTCTTCTGCAGAGACAGACAAGGCCAGCACAGGGCTGCTGTTACCCCCCCTCCCTCACTACGTGGGCTGTGTCAGGAACCTGCTGATTAACCAGAGGCATGTGGACCTGCCTCAGGCTGGGACTGCCCGGGGCTCTGTTGGCCTGAAGGGCTGCCCCGTGCTCTAAGTGCCACATCCACGGACAGCCTGAGGGACAGAACGCTGCTGCGGCCCCGGCGTCACCACTCAGAGCACCGGCCGTGCTCGGACACACTTCTCTCCAGTGACTGCAGGCACAAGTCTGGGCCAAAGAGGGGCCACAAATCCCAGGGGAAGGAGGGCAGGGGAGGATGGCTGGGGAGAAGGGGGCACTTTAGGGATGTTTCACAAATAGAACCAAAAAGTTGGAGCGGGATGTGGCGACAGGTGAGTCCTTCCTGGGTGGTCAAGGATCTGCAGCAGGGCTCGTGCTGCCCCGTGGTGGGAGCGGGGGCTGGAGCACAGAGCAGCCCTGCAGCACGTCCTGAATCCTGTTCCCTTCACCCCACACCTACAGCGCACATAGATTTAGTTCACTGAACACTTGAGGCTGTTAATAAATGTCACAGACTGTCTGCTGATAAAGGCTGCAGGCAGTTTCTGTTTTATAATAAATGTAATTAGGACAAACTGGATTAATTCCATCAGTTTTGGGGTTTTATAAGCAAGGGTACATTTAACCTCCCCCCAAGGGCAGTCTCAGCTCACCTACTACTGCTACACAAAGAGCTCTGCAAGGGGGAACTTGGACAAAATTCTGTTCACAGAATTAGCATCTTCTTATCAGAGTAATTTATAAGAATCAAAAAAAGAACAGAATAGGCTGAGGGAAAGCAGAAAGGCACAACCACCACTGGCTCTGCACTTGCATTCAGCACTGATAGAACACTGACAAAAGTCCTGTTGTGTGAAGCAAGAAACCACTGCTTGAAAGGGAAGGAACAGAAAGGTTATCTCCACATCTGGCCAGGTGTGCGGGGTGGCACCTGGCCCTCACCCACCTTGGCTCCTGCTCAGCCTCCCTCAGCCCTGGTGTAGTGCAGTCTCCACTTGAAGCAGCTTTTTTCTCCCAAGACACCCAGTTCACTCGTGCACTTACACGTCATATATATATTTGTGTGTGTATATATATCTCTGGCCACTTGGGGACAAAATCTTGCTTCTGAAAAGGACTTGTAACTTATATCATTATATTGTGGGGTTTTTTTTTTATGAGGGGTAAATATTGTAAAATGGGTTTTTAACATGTCCATCTTAAATGTAATTATGACCTGTTTTTAAAGTTGTAGTATTAAAGATGGTCTTTGTAAATCACTGGTACATACTTTGGAGTCAAATAAAGTTTTGTGTTACTCTCTTTCACTTTACCTGGGGAGAGTAAGCATCAGGCTGAGGAGCTGGAAGAGGGAGAATCAGTACTGCAGGGAAACTGTACAGATTGGAAAGAACAGTATGGCAGATAAAGAAAATTCCTTTATTTGTAGATTTATATAAGCATAATATGAAGTTAGTAATCCTACTGCAGTTGCTTAAGTTAGTATCTAGGAATATCTGTAAGGAAGAGCAAATAACTTAATCTAAACTCATATCTTCCTCTTCATCTTTCTTGTCCTTAGAGTCTCCTTCCTTTTGGTCTGACTTGACACTGTTCTGCATGGCTTTGGCAAAGGCTTCTACATCTAGAAGTTAAACACACAAGTTACTGCATTTCCTGGGCTGGAACTCATTGTCCACACAAGGTTAAAGTCTCATTACTCAGAAAGCAAATAGTTGCTTTGGTATGAATTAGCAGGGAGGAAAATTTTAAACAACAGTAACACACATCCAGAGCTCTCTGACACAGCATTTTATGCATTTTAATTGTGTATAGGCAGCCTAAGACCAGAATTCTTGCAGTAATGGGAGTGATGCTAAAAGCTCATTGGGGAAAAGGGATACCCCCACCACCAGAGCTGGCCCTGACTGTGTTCACTGATTTCAGATGAATCATTAAAGACTCCCACAAGAAAGGCATTCCTTTCAAGGTGACTGTGACACCTCCAGAGTCTTCTGCATTTCTAGCAAGAAAACAAAGCCAACACATCTCTGCAGAACCCCAACTTCTCTCACTGCACATCACACCTCACTCTGTCTGCTGGGAACACCTGTCCCACCTGCCTTTTCCTTGTAAATCCATGCAAGAGTCAGCCTGCAGACTCAAACTCTCAGGGAGGTTAGAGAAGCTGATCTTTACACCCCACATTCAGTGGTCATGTGCAGTGCCAACACCCCCAACAACCCCCTCTCTCCTGCTCCCACCAGCACCAGCACTCACCGCCTTTATTTGCTGCATCTACTGCCTCTGCAGGTAGCCCAAACTGGCTCATGAGTGGGCCCAGCTGTCCTGAAGCTAAAGCAGCACTGAACATGCTCAAAGCCTGTGGATTGGAGTCAACAGCATCAAAATAAAGTTTGCACCACATTCCTGCAGCAGTAATCCCGGGAGGAGAGCAGTCCTGTCCAGGCAGGACTTGGGAACAGATAAGCAACAAAATAATCACCACTTGCGTGGCCCTTGCTTCCTTTTCTCTGCATCAAGGTGCTACAGTTTAATCTAAAACTGTCATTTAAGCTACTGAAATTTTGCAAATTAACAAATTTCAATCAATTGGTATAAATTACTAGTTTGGATTGGTCTGTAAGATAGCAGCTTTTATCACACACAATGTCCTGCAGTTAAGGGCTGGTGTTTCAAGGGATGTAGTGTATTAACTGTGAGCATCTCCTCCCTTCACCTAAAATTACCTTTAAGGTGAAAGGGAATAACGAATTTGCTACTACTCCTGTCATTTGCCAGGGAGCACTTACAGTAAAGAGAAAGGTAAAACCCAATTCCAAAAGAAAAAGTGAAAACCATTCCCATCTGCCCTTGAGTGACTGCAGGAAGAACTAGTGCTCCATTAAACCATGTCCCTCCTCCTTTCCAATTCTACTGAGCAACCTGCCACTCTGAACAGCGCCAGGAACCTGGAAAAGCAGGGCAAGGCGCATCAGGAGGATGGGAAGGAGAATGCACTTCCCCCCAGAGCCAGCATCTACCTGCTGGAACTGAGGAGACGTCAGGGTGTTCTGGATCTCTTCTGCAGTCTGTGGCAGGGATTCCCCTGAGGGAAGGTAAGGCATCAATCGCTCCTGAACTTCAGCGTTGGCCAGGATGGGAGCCATGATCTCGGGAGTCAGAACAGCTGCCAGGTCCACTAGGAGAAAACAAAGGGTTGGCTATTAGACTACACCCAAACCCCCATGTTCTTGTCATGGAAATCGAATGATCTAGTCAGGGTCTGAGTATTGAAACTTATTAGGACACTCCCACCATCTTTCCTTCCTCTCAGTTTTAGAGTGAGAATAAGCCTCTTGAAACAGTCAAAAACAGCACTGAAATTAAAAACAAAACTTCAAAAACAACAACAAAAAACCACCAAAAAAACCCCACCAAAAAAAATGGGAACAAAAAATTTAAGAGACCTTTCAAACCAATGTGGGACAGGACAGGACAGTAAAACAGCTCCAAAGGACTCCAGGATCCAACAGCTACCTGGTCAGAGCATTGTTACCTTGCTGTCCTCCTGCTCCAGATGGCACATTCATAGTAGCTAAAATGTTCTGAAGGTCACTCAATTGAATGGGCTGGGTTGGGCTTGTGGCTGAGCTGGTTCCATTACCCGAGCTGGGAACGGGGCTGGGACTGGTCACGGAGGCAGCCGCAGGCACGGACGGGGCAGGCGTGACACGGGTGGAAGAAGTGGTGGAAGATGGAGTCACTGCAGCCGACTGGCTGCGAGAGCTGGGCAAGGTAATTAGCATCATTAATTCCCTGCAAAAAAACCTCCTGTATTTCTGAAAAGCTTCTTTTTAAACCCTTACAATATGAAAAACTCCTACCTCGTTTTAGAGAGGTAATAAGCAGCTTTGATCCCACTATACTGCCCATTCAATAAGCCATGATTCCTCCCAATCCACACTGCAACAGCCCTGCAGGCCTGGGGCAGAGCAGGCCTCCTACCTGGATGATGAGCTGCTGGTTGGGGGTCCCCCACTCCCGAGCAGACTGGCCAGCCCAGGCCCCGTCAGCGCGCCCAGCCCACCTTCCGTAAACACAGAAGAAGAACAGGTTTAGACATTTATTTCTTCAGGTTTTCTGCACCTCTCTTCTCTGGAGAGGTTGCTCTTGTACCTGAGAGGTTTTATTTGCTAAAATAGAGGGGGTGAAAGAGCCCAACCCACCCTCCCGTCCCCTTCTGTAAATTAACAGGATCTTCTTTTCTGATCTTGCATCCCCATTAGAGAGCTGAACGTGTCAGAAATTGCTCAATTTCTAGGTGTACACAAGGATGAAGTTACTCCAGTCTGTGCTGTACATACATTATCGTAACACAGCCCTCTCCTCTTATCTGCTATACCAAAAATTCAACTTTTCTATGAACTTTAAAACCAAGGCCCTCAGCAGAAGATCTCAGAGGCATCTTTTGAGTCACCACCACTCTCTCCTCAGACCAGGGGCTTGCAGCTTCAAACCTAATGCAGAGATGCAGCAACAGAATCAGCCAAGCTCTTAAACACTTCACAGGCAAAGGAAGGACAGCTCCACACACCAAGTGCTCTCAGGGGAGCAGCCAGCAGGAAACCAACACCCCTATGCCAAAGAAACCACAATCAGCCTCCTCCATCACACATCCCAACTACCAAGGACCTACTGCAGGGTCAAGAACCTCAGCTGGGAAAAGGCCTGGCTGCTGGCCCCCCTAGAGTTGTCAGGGACTCGACTGCTCCCCTACAACTCCTCTGAGCCACATCAGCCAAACACTCCGTTTTCCATCAGTGCCTCCTTGCACCACACCTGATGATACACACAAAGCACCTGCATTTCTCACCCACCTCTGGGAGCACCTGGGAACAGAGGACAGAGCAGCACTCAGTGAGCAAACCCATGGCCAACTGCAGCTGCAGCCCCTGCAGGTCACAGTGAGCCCCTGCCAGCCCCTCCTTGTGCAGGAACAATCCCATGGAGCCAACACTTCCTGCCACTCATCCCAGAGCTCCCCCAGCAGCAGGCATAGGAGGTGAAGCTCACCCAGCTGCACCACACAATGCTCTGGCTCATTTCACAGTAAAAGTGACCCAGAAGCAAGAGAGCTCCTTTGGAGCTCTGCAGAGCCCCAAACCAGATGTGAAGACAACACTCCCAGGGGAAATGATCCCCAGGGATTCACCAAAACCACTGTTTGCAGCAGCAAGCAGATGGTTTTCTTTCTGTTACATGTCAATCTGGCTTATGGCTGGATGTAAAGGCAAGGAGAGAAGAACTGCTGAGGAAAAGTGCTGAGAAAAGGAGGACAGTCTCAGGGTTATCTGAAGCTTCAAGAGGAAGATCTTTTCCAAACATCCTAAAAGGCCAGATTTTTCCAACACTAGCATGAGATTTGCATCTGAACATCCCACCAATATGAGACTTGCATCTGAAACTAAAAAGACACCAGCCAGATCCCCAGATGGACTTCTGAGCTTAAGCACAGAACCTTTGTCACTGTCATCTGGGTTCCTCTGCCTATTTGCACTCGAGGGTCTGACCTGTCAGAAAATGCTCCTGGAGCATGGATAGTATTGAGAACAGAGCACAGCAGGGACTCCAACACAGCCCTCAGCCCCTTCAGAAACCAGAGATTCCAGCTCTCCCCAGGGCTGCCCAGGAGAGAGAGCCCTGCCCTGAGCCTTGTCCATGTGACTGGGGAGTGCTGTGGCATGGGACCACTCCGACCTTCCTCTTGAACTCTTTCTACTTTGCACACAAATATTCACTGAATCAGAGACACCACAAGCAATTCCACAGCTTGGTAACCAGCACGTTCACCAGGAACAAATCACTGGTTTTCAGCCCCTGCTCCAGAGAATATTTAGGAAGAAGAAGGAGTAGAAAAAAATAAGGGGGAAAAAAAGCAGAAGATTCAGTGCAGCAAGGAGCAGAACCACACCTCCTTGCAGATAAAGCCCTGAGATGAGTGCTGTGGAGAATCTGGTACACTTTTTCTGTCCCTGAACTCATCTCTGAGGCAGGGCCTTGCCTTCTCACGAGAAAGAAGTGCTATTGAGATCAACAGCACTACTTGAAAATATTGTCAGGTAAGATGTAACCTGGCAGGAGAAAATACCATTTTGGCATAAAGATATTAAAGCATTTTACCAAGTCCTCCTAAGCCCGTTGGTCCGATCAGCTGCATGAGCTGGTTATGGCTCATGTTTCCAAGAAGGCTTTGCAAGCCACCCTCACCTAAAAACAAAAACATTCTGAAACACAACATATTCACAGAGTTTTTTTCACAGCACTCCGGCTCAAACAGCAGGAGATTAATTGGCATCACATTGTGTATGGAAAAACAGTTGCAAGTGTTTACTGATTCATGATCTTCATAAAAGATAAATGTAACTTGGCTTCATAAAGAGGTAAGACTCCAGAGAATCTACTGGAAACAAAGAGATTTCTCCTGGCAGTCTTAACTTTCAGCCTACACCTATTTTAACAGCACAGTTTATACTGCTAAAAGCATGTTTACACTTCTGGTATTAACACTGTCCCCAGCTCACCCTCCACAGCCATCAGGGATTTCTTCCTAAGGAACTCTAGGGGCTTAGTCTAGCTATAAATTTAAAAAAAAAAGAAAAAAAAAAAAGCCTCTGACATTGAGAAGCAGAGACTGGACTGTACCTCCTAGTGCTGAGAGCTCGTGGCCTCCACTGGCATTCCCACCCAGTGCCCCTGGCATGGGGGGATTGTTGAGATATTCATTCACCTTCCGGCAGTGCTCCTCATCCTTGTCTGTCTTGGGCTCCTGCAAGAGAATTGCTCTTGGTGTGAGTCATACTAAGGGTATTCTGCTCCAAGACCTCTGTCCTTGGCTTCCCACAAACCTGCATC
This sequence comes from Phylloscopus trochilus trochilus, assembly GCA_016584745.2. Classification (NCBI taxonomy): domain Eukaryota; kingdom Metazoa; phylum Chordata; class Aves; order Passeriformes; family Phylloscopidae; genus Phylloscopus; species Phylloscopus trochilus. The sequence continues at coordinate 2,953,479 of WQNJ02000005.1, read as the reverse complement.
CAGAAGAAGAGTCGTTTTGATCCTGCCTTGAACTTCAATACATACACACGGCCTGTGGTGCACTGGGGGACTCGCTTGAACTCACAGTCATCAGGAAAGATAATCAAATCCTGGAAAGTGTGTCAGGAGAAACAAATGTTCGAGAAAATACATCAATATTAATTTCATTTCCCCAATTCTTCTGCCCCTCCTCCACAAACTTTCTTCCATCTGCTCCTGAGAGCAGAGAGGATGTGGGAGTGCAGGACTGCCAGTGACATTCTCACCCTAGTTTGTCCTGGAGGAGCTCTTTCTGCAGTGCAAGCAGATCAGAACGTGACACAACACGCCAGCACTGAAACACAAGCTCATACTCACATCCTCCACGTTGCCCGAAGTCCTGTCCTTCCAGCAGAAGTGAATGAGGGAATCATCAGTTTGCTGGATGTAAACAAGGCCTTTTCTCTTGTCTGGAGTTACAGTGCTGCCTTTCAGGGACATCTTCCCTGCCCGAAACTCCACCAGGTATTTGCTCGAGGAGCCACGAGAGCCTGGCACCAGGCTTGGAAATAATGCACCTGAAGACATCCTGGAAAGAGAGAGCAGCAGGTGTGATGAGAAACCTTCCCACATCCTCTCTGCCCAATATCAAATTTCAACCTTTATCAGGTGGAAAAAAGCAATTCACAAAAGCAATCTGTCCCACTGCCTGCAGAATTCCAGGGCGATTCAACCGAGCTAAAGCAGAACCCTGGATGAAGACAGGAGGCTCTACAGCCCTCCGCTAATAAAGGCCAGCCTGTGTGCTGAGGGACTTGAAAATGAAGCCACCGTCCCCCGGCGCTTCCTTCTTCAGTTCCAACCATGGTTCAAAGCAGTAAGCCCTGCTAAATGTTCAGACTGCGGCTCCAGCACCCGCGCAGAGCCCCACGGCCTGCGCCGTGCTCCACTGACCCTCACGGCGACCCCCCGGCCCCCCCTCCCGCACTGACTGACCCGCGGGCCTGGCGGTGAAGCCGGGCCCGGCCGGCCCTGCGGGACTGCGGCTGCTCCCGGGGTCGCGCTGCGCTCACAGCCCGGCCGGTCCCGGCCCCGCCGCTGGGCAATAGTCAGAGCCGAGCCGGGACAGGGGGGGCTCGCGGCCCGACCCCGGCACCCCCCTCCGGCCGCCCGCCCAGAGGCCGCGATCTCCTGCAGGGCCCCCCGAGGCCGCCGTGCCGCCTTCCCCCCGGCTTCCCCCGCCAAGAGACTCGCAGCCCGGCCGCCGCTGGGTGCGCGGTCCCGGGGGTACCGCGGCGGGTCCCGGCCGGTACCTTCAGCCTCCTCCTCCTCCTCCGCCGCCGCCTCAGCTCTTCCTGCCCCGCGCGCCGGAACCCCGCCCCGCGCGGGGCGCGCGCCGCCGCGGCTCCGCGCTATTGGCTGGCGCGGCTGTCAATCAAAGGGGGCGGTGCGAGGCGCCCCTGCTGTGTCACGGAACATGGCGGCGCTCCCCCCTCACCCCCCTCCAACCCTCGTGACCCCCGAGCCCCCATCCCACCCCTCAGCCAAGCACGGCCCAGGGCCAGCGCCTCTCCAACACCTTGGGTTGGTTACAAAAAGTAAATCCTTCCGCGGAAGGCACGCCGGGCCCATGGCCAAAGCCCGGGTTGCCTCACAGTATTTCAGTATTGCTTCCCTGACCCAAATGGCAGGTGTTTTCAAAGAGCCGGCGGTGTGCGGTGTGGGGCCTGGCCAGCACAGGTGTGTTCCCACACAGCAGCGCTGAGTATAGAATATTGGGTTTGTTTTTTAAAAGCGGTTTTGGGCAAAAAAAACTTTACCGGTAAATTGTTTTAATTATTAAACAAGGATAAATAGTTCTCGTTAGTTTTCTTCTCTCTGAGTGATCTAGGCTAGATGGCTCCTGCCTCCATTAATCCGGGTGACGTGTTCTAGAAATGCTGGCTGTGTCATAAGCTGCTCCCCATTTACAGCAGGATACAAACACTGTACCAAGCAATTACCAAGTTATCTTTCACATTTATTACATTCTTTACCAGAAGTCCCCTCTCTCCCCAGCTCCAGCTCACACCTGGTGAGGTCTCTGCAGGTTTTGGATCCAGCACCACTCAGCCCTTGCTGTCCTGCATCCCCAGCACCCCAGGACTGCAGGGCAGAGGTGCTCAGGAACAGAGTCCACCACGGCTGGACACCTCCAAAGCCCCAGTTTAAATCATCTTTGTCCAGTGAACATCACAATGAAATCAAGGTACGGCCCCAGAGCTGGCTGAGCAAAGCCAGAGTCCTCCTGCCCCCTCCGCCAGCTCCTCTGTACGGGTCTCACAAAAATCTCTGTCACCATCCAGAGGCCCAAAGGGTATTTATTAAGTATTTATTATAATTTCTTTCTAGCTGGTTTCTCTATGTAGCTGTATTAACATATACTAACACAGTTATCTTATATACAGTGTTTAATCAAGTTATAAAAGTGACATTCTTTCAAAAGGTGCAAAGTTATTAATGTTTTGACACGTAAACTACTGAGGCGAGATCTGCATCGAAAGTAAAAACTTTTGGACTTTGAGAGCATTAGGAATGCCAGGGCTGGCCAAGCAGAGCCGTGATGGCAGCACGGGGAAAGGGTTCTGCAAGTGTTGCCAATGAAGAACAATAAATTAGAAGAATGGGTTTGGAACTAATCTGAAATTTTACTGATAACCTCAGACTAAAGGAAGGAGAGACGGGGGTGAAGATGTAACTGATGAAGTGCTTTTACATTGGAAATGTTCCCAGTTTCTTTTTATATCCCATGAAGATTCTATACTGAAGTTTGGATTAAACACGTTGGTACAATTGTTTCATGCTTTCACATAATGACAAGGCTTTAGGTCTTTAAATTTTAAATCCTGGCTTAGACAAAAGGGATGCTAATTGTACACCTCCTCTTAGAAACAGAACATCTGTACAGTTTTTTTCCATTCAGGTAATTTCTATTTATATGCATTGTTTTAAAAACATCACTCCAGCATTGAACATACTATGTAGTTAAAGCAAGTTTTAAACTCCCACTGGTCTAATACATGATTCCTCTCAATCCTCACCTAACAAAAAATTCCCCTATGGCACATGCAGTGAGTTTGGGAAGGGGTTAACAGCACCTGACACTGTCCTTAAAGATCAGGTTTTTATCAAAACTATTTTTATGCTGTTCCATGTGGATCAGCAGTGTCTTTTCAGAAGGGTCTGTGCCTGCACTAGGAACAAACACAACCCCACTAAGGCCAGCTCACATTCTGAGGACTTCCATCAACACAAGGTACAAATTTTGGCAACAGAATCAAGCTGCCATGAACAAGATCCAGACTGTGCCCTTCCTTACTGCCTTCAAGTTTTACAGCTTCTCTTATTTTTCCAATGAAGACAACTAAATTTCCCCCAAATTTAATCTAATTGTTGTACACATGATTTGACAGAACAATTTCTCTATGAATATGTTAATTTTCTTTTGCTTTTTAATCCCGTGGCTGAGAGAGAAACACTTCAAAAACCTACTTTCTGGATGAAATCACAGATGTTTTGGACACAAATCAGACCAGTTCTTTCTTGAACTCTGCATGTTGCCGGCACTTAACACCAACAATTTCTAAATTACTGTAAACTTCACAGCAGCACAGCCGCTCTCCATTTTCACCTGGTTACACCATTTAAAAACTTTCATAAAAGAAGCAGCAACATTAGGATTAGTTTTAATTACTGGACCTGATTTTTCAAGCTTCTCTCCCCACCCTGGCCCCTGAAATGTACCACTTGAAAGAAAATTAATTCATCAGTTCAGTAATTGATTATTTCCAGTATTATATGGCTTTGATGGTTTGATATGGAACAAAAAAAAAAACAAAACAATCCCACTTTTTGACATCACGTGCTCACAGGAAAACTTGTAATAGGTATAAACTCTGCCAAAGCTTTAAATTGATTCTGCTTTTTCACAACATACAAAACAGACATGACCTAATAATGAGAAACATGCAAACCAAAACTTCCCCGAAACATGAACCTGTGTGGATACACACACGGAAGTGCTCCCAAAGGAAAGCTTAGTCTAGAAGCATACACAGTGCCAAAGCTGCCAAAGGTAGTGCAGAAGAGTTAAGCCTCCAAGTGGTAGCAAGCAATATATTGTACATTGGAACCACCTCGACATTCCTGCTATTGCTTCCAAAGCTTCTCCTATGATAAGAACAGCATTTGACCTCAGGGAAAAGCACATTTGGGGTGTGCCCTTCCCTTCTCCTAACGTATGCTCTATGGGATTTATCACAGGTATACAGTTTAATGCTCACAGTGTCCCAAAGTGGTGAAGACTCTGTAACAGACAACTACAGTGCGAGAGGCTCGGGCTGGGTTTTGTGTCCTGAGCCTCTCAGTTCTGGAATTGTTGAGAGGGGGCCAGGAGCTCCTGTCCCCAGGGAATGCTACATACAGTACGGGGAGTGTGACAGGACTGGGTTGGATCCTGTTGGTGCCATGTTGGCTTTTCATCCCTGCTCCAGAGTGCCAAAAACTTCAGCTTCTTCACTATTGTACTAAGTAACGAGGATATTATCTCTATTTTATTTAAGTTAAGTAGTTTTCAATGATGTTATGTGCTCTACGGATACAGTGTATCCTCCTGCCAGAGAAACTAGGGGAGGAAATGGAGAACCAAAGGTTTCTCTGAAAATTAGTGAAAACTTGATGATTTCAGGTGCAGCTTTATGGAATGAGCACAACAGTATTTAAATATTTGGCAACCCAACATTAGTGATAATTAAATCATTGATTGTTGACTGATAGAATTTCTGTTAAAATTTACTTAGAAAAGCTGTTTTTTTGCTATCAACAAAACCAGAGTAACTGGCTTGGAATGAAATCTAGGAACTAGATGTCCGGATGAGATGAGCAATTGGTTCTGGAATTTCAGTATATGTCTGGACAGTCTGAGAAATTTCTATCAAAATAGCCACCTGAGTACAGCCAATCTGAAGTCCCAGTGTATGGGTTAGTGCCTTGATGAAACCATCTGTAACACAAAAAAAGAAAAAGGAGAGAAACAATAAGGGAAAAAAAGCAAACAGAATGAACAGTTATTAACAGGGGAAAAAAAAACCCCGGTGTTGCTTCTTACACAAAGCATTCTAAAAATAATACACTGTTATTTCTTATAAAAATAATTCTCAGGAAATATTCTGAACATGAAAACCATTGAACTTCCTACACAATTATCACCACCTCGTAGAACACCTTTTATTTTAGCATAAAGTCAAAGAGTATGAAATGGATTTTTAAATTGCTGTTCTATTCCAAGTAAAATAACACTGTTTCTCTAGATTATATATATTATTTTTTACTTTAAAAGAATGCCAAATCAGTTACACAATCATTGTAGGAAATGTGTCCCACGAGGAAACAGTTTCTGCCCAGAACATCAACAGCTGCTCACTTTTTAGTCATGTTAACCAAAACCAATTTTATATTTTCTGGAAGAGATTTTTCAAGGCATTAGCTGGAATTAATCTGTTTCTACTCCTCCAGGCATTGGGAAAAGAATGCTTTCTCTTCTGAATTTCATAAAATCATGGAGCATCCCAAAGTTCTTGCCTTTGAAGGAAGCAACTGCAGCAACTGGCCATGAGCACACACTTGACTGCACAGCACTGGCAGCTGTGAAAAGCACCCTGTGGGAGCAGCATCCAAATCACACATCGCTCCCTGATGCACTCTGTGACTCAGAAATCACTTGAATATGCAATCAAAAAAGCAATTTCTGAAGTATCCAAGCCAAGAAATCCAAAGAGTGTGAAAATAAAAGGCCCTAGAGGGCCACAATGTCTTGCTCAACTACCAAAAGCTATACAGGAATTGATTAAAGGAGAGCTGACACTTAACATTTTAACATTCATTCTAACAAAAAAAAAGATCTCTGCAGGTTTAAAAAAAATTCCAGCATTACCACAGTAGTTAATTATGACAGCTTTCAGCATTTCTTATTAGATAATTTGTCCAGGACAGACTTATCAGCAATTCTGGCTTCCCTTTACATACTTAATTGTTGACCCAGCAATGCTTTAAATGACACTAAAAATGGTGCTGTCATGGAAGCAATCAGACATGTGCTGTCTTGAATAAAAACAATTCAAGCAGTGTACCCAACTATTCCAAGCTTAAACAAATTCCTCCTTCCTTGCCCCTTACCGTGTGTGCCACTCCACCTCGTCTTTTGCACGCTCCTTGCGAGCAGCTCTTTGTTTCTCTTCTAATCTCTCCTTCTCTTTGCTTGCCACATCTAGCCAATGTTTCAAGAGAAACAGGTAATTTAGTAAAAAAGAAACAAAATTGCAGAAAACACAGGAAAGACCAGAAACACGAAATAGAATTCATTTAAGCACAAGAAAGCATTTGCTGTACACAGTCTTTAGCAACAAAAACCTAAAACTCATTTCAGAAAAGTTGCTGCTACAAACACAGAGCTGAAACTGAAATGTTGGTGTTTTATCTCTCAGAAGCACTGCACTGAGACAGCAGGGAAGATCTCAGATTAGGCCTAACAGAGAGAGTGATTTTTTCCATCATTTGGCCATGTTTTTCCTCTGACAAACACCAGAGCAGCAGAGCATGTCTGCTCACCACATGTCTCTCCAGACAAACTCCAGAGCAAGTGGAGCACGTCTGCAGCTCCTCCTAAGCTAGCAAACATGCAAACACATCCTAACACAGGACAGCAGCCCTGGGACCCACCTGGGCTGCATCTGCTCCCCCAGGCTTTTCTGGGAGAAAACAGACATCACACGCTGTTCAAAAGCACGTTCAGTGCACAGCATGAGAAAGAGTTAAGGCTGCTCTGGGAATAAGAAACTGAAGACTGTTTCCTGCATCGATGTCCCTTCAGCCATCCCTCCCAAAAGTCCCTCAAGTGCAGGTATTTCTGCAGCAAACACACACCCATGTTCCCGTTCTCCATGTTCCTGATATCGGGACGGAGCCGGCAGTCTGTGGGAGCCAAAATCGCCTCCATGCCCTTCTCCAGCTCATTGAGGCTCACAGCAAAACTGGTGAAATTGTACATCTGAAAAGCAAGTTCAAGGGAACACACAAGTTATTCCAGCATAAGCACTGCTGGCTTCCCTACAATGAATGGATACAACAAAACTTCCAAGAGAAATCTGCTCAGTCAAACCCCTACTGGCTGCCCTGAAGGCAAGGTTAGGTTCATACAACACCAGCTGGATGTTTTGTTGGAGGGGAGGAACAAGAAAGGGCAGATGGGGATAGAAATCCCCATCACAGCTTTCATTTTTTAAGCAGTCTCAGCTTGTGAGGATTAAGACAGATTTTCTAGGGTATTGATATTTAACGTCATGATTTTTAGGAAAAAAACAAAACAAAACCACCCACACCTAAAAGACCAAAAAGTCTTGCTGAAACTAAGGAAATTAATATCCAGCTGTCCAGTTACTGCACCTTGTGGCAGCTTGTCTTGGAACAGCAGGGCCAGCAGAAGGGAATGTGTATCCATATTTTAGCCACTCAGTGCCAAGATCTCCCAGACAGGTCTCCAGATTCCCAGCTGCACTGGAGCATGTATTCCTTGTGCCAGCTCAGACACAGCAAGGCTGCTTTCAGCACATGACCAAAGCAGAGCTTGCTGGAGTGTAATTTCAGTGCAGCAAGAACTGCCAGAGTCTGGTCCTGTGCCAAGGAGTGACACTGCAACAAGGTTCCCTGGATCATTACTTGTGTTCCCCTGGGGAAGTCACCAGCAAGAGCAAGGCACAGGTTAATTGAACAGTTACCTGTGATGAGTTTGGTGGCCTACAGTTTATTCTCCAAAGCAATTTACTGCCTGGTATGAACTGTACCGTGTCTTGAACCTCTGGCATATCATCAGCCTCATCATTTTCAGATTTAATATCTTCTTCACTCTGAAACAGATAATATTTGGCAGAGGAACAAAGGAACATTAGATGGTTTCATCTAGGATTCTGAAGGATTTGTTCGCATTTAAGATACTGAACACTCCTGTACTTCTGCCTCATCCCTCCTGTTTGCTTTTCCTCACTCTGTATAAAGTCTCTCTCATTTTTATCAAGTCTTGCTCCTGACATCTCTGAATTGTCTCCCAACGCTTAAATAAAACTTGAATACCTGTTTTAAAAAATCAGTAATGGTAATAATAGTGAAATAATGACTTTCCAGAAGTGTTTTTTCCAGCTTCCCTTCTATCCTATGCCATAGTTTAATTTCACCTCACATGACCATTATTTTCCTCAGGTGAAATTTAAGCCAGATCCCAAGTTAGTTCTTAAGTCATAAACAGGGCACACCTGTTTTTGGACATTACTTCATCATTTGCAAAACGTTCGGATGTGTGGTTAAAAAAAGACAGGCCCTCATTTCAGTCTGATCCAGATTCCAATCACAATTATCACTGCCAGCTTTCTCACTGTGAAGACTGTGTCCTTAACTTTATGAACACAGTGACTTTCCTTCAAAGTTCCTTTGTTACCAGCTGCACTGCTGTGCTGCACATATAAAACTCCAATGGTTCAGGAGGCTGCTTTCAGAATCTGAGAGAATCTGACTGCTGCAGGACACAGACAGCAGCACTGTGGGATTTTAGAGGATTTCACCATCAGAACCCATTTAAAACCACAACATCCAGAAGGGAAGTTTGAGGCAATAACATCCTGGAGTGACAGTAACAGTTTTTCTCACTCCCACCCCCTTTCTATTTTCTTTCTACCCTCTCTGACACGGCTCATTTGTTTCAATCAAAAATACCCTACTAGGTTAAACAGGGCCTGTTTCATACACTAGAAAACAGGTCCATATGGTTAAAAGTCTAATTTCAATCATGTGGTTTGAGTATTCATTATTTAAAAAGACACTTCTAGGCTACTTTCCGTGTCAACATCTGGTTTACTGTTAGACAGTTCCCCATCTAAATATAGTCTCAACAGGAAGGAAGGAAGGAAGGAATGAAAGAGTTGATTTTCTTAAGATGAACAGAACCTTATTATTTTTTTAAAAAGAGTCAAAATATAAGCCTGTACCATGATGGAATCCAGAGCCAAAAGCAAGGCCTGTTGTTGCTCTAGATTCTTCTGATGTGAATACTTTTAAAGTTTGAGCCTCTTAACATCAAGAGTGATTAGCTTCTGTTTAACCTTTCATTTTCAGTGAGTAACTGTTGATATGAGGAAACCCAAATCCCTCTGTTGCAGCATACAGAATTTCCTATTTTCCATGTGACACTGAAGTTTTGGCAGCAACTTACCTGACACTGCTTACATGTGAAGTAAAAACCCTGCATGTTTCCAGACCTCTTTGTTGTAAAGATTTTCTGCATTGTAAGTTCTGAACATCTGCATCACCAAAAAGCCTATCTGACTTAAACAAAATTATTACTGTTTTTACTGCCTGAATCCTAGTATTTTCACTGCTGGAGTTGGCAGTAGAGCCAACTTCCTCATTCAAGGACTGGACACCATCAGCTTGGGGGTTGATATTTGATGATTTCTCTTTGACCAATCTCTAGCAGACACCATTCCTACCAGTTCCCTTCCATGCCAGCAGCTCACACTACAGCCTGCTAAGCTCAAAGTACCAAATGCCTTCCCATTGCCCCATCCAGCTCCTACCAAATGACAGTTCTAACCCTTCATTCACCTAAAGAAGATGCTTTGATTTCATTCCTGACATTTCAGAATCCTTTCTCCCTAAAGAATCCTTCACCTTACCGACTTCTTCTTCTGCTCACCGCCTCTCTTCTCACTCTTTTTGTAGGTCTCATACGTGGTGGGGTCAGTGCACCACAAACATTCTGTCCACTTGCCATAGATCACACACAGCTTCTTCCTACTGCAGAGAAAGCAAAGGACACTGAGCTCTTCAGACTGAGCCTGCTAAGCCAAGCCTTGCAGATTCTGATCTATATTAAATACTCAGCTTCCTACTTCACTGCATTTTATGCTTCTATTTCCAGATTTCACAGAATCACAGAATGGGTGGTTCTTAGCAAACACAGATGTTTGATAGGCAAAGTAAAGGTTTCAGCTCATTCTAGCCCTCCAGAACAGATCCTCATGACAGTCACATGCTTTGCCACAGTTAAATGAATGTGGGTACATCAAAGCCAATTATAATACAGATACTCAGAGCCACAAAACAGGTTTGGGTTAATTAAAAACTTCTAACAACCACTTTCTCATTACTTTAAACTGAAGGCTGGAATTATGACCGTACAATAGCAAATCATTTGCACCTACTCTGCATTTTCCCTTTATTTCCAAAACCTGGACCAGAGAGTTTTTCTAACAATGCTTAAAAATTATCATCCTGGAATCAGGAGGTTTAATACTGACACAGAGAACAAAACTGGGTTACACAAACTACCTTACTAGCAACTTTAATGTCACATCACTGTGGTCACTATGTCAGCAAAAGAAATGCCCCAGTGCTCAAAAACAGAGAGACCAAGAGGCTTTTATCACTTACTGCTTGTCCTGGATGTATCCCTCTACTCTGTGAAGCTCCTTCCCAAACAGTCCACATGGTTTAAAATTAAGGACACATTTATCTCCAGTACTGTGGAGGAAATAAATACATGCTTAGAGAAGCAAGCCACTAAATATATCAGAAAATTTATTTTACCTTATTTAGCTTTTTATTATAGTTACAGTTAGCTGGTGGTTATATATATATACACACACATATATACACATATATAATTATTTTTATTTAACTATGGTTTATTATCTGATCAGGGCATTAAAAATGGTTAAAAATTTCAAAATTCCACAGAACTAACAAATTTGGTGCAAGTACATGAGACAGGATTACAGATTTGATGCTATGAGAAGTATCAAACAGCAGCTTGTTGGACTGAAGCTCTCATTTACTGACAGAGCAATGTGTGCAGGAGTAATACTTCTCACAAAATTCCTTTCCTCATCATTTAGAAGGTAATTTATTTTATATAAATAATAATTGATACAGGCAGCTGGCAGAGCAGTTGACGCTCTCTAAGTTCACATTTCCCAACTCTGCAGTCATTTTTCTGTGCTGTGCCCTTAATTTAAGACATTCTCCATTATTTAAACTAAAAAAAAAAAGTGACAAACACCATGGAGATCCAATCTGCCCTTGAAAATTATTCCATTTAATGGTTTTGGAGTTAAATTTCATTTCTGTTCTCTGGCAATAGGGCTGAATTTGGATGGGTAACTCACAACTGTAAAATCCTTGCTCTCCACAGGCCATCTGGCTTTTCATTAATAATATTATGATGGTAAGCCCAGGCCTAGGGAGAGTTTGTGTTTTTCAGGAGAAGAAAAAAAAAACAAAACAACCCCACAAAAAGACAAAAAAACCCCACAAGATTTCGGAGCTACAAAACAAAGCTTCCTGCATGTTTGACAAAAATCAAAATGTGCTCTGTAACACAAATGACCACAACAATCCCTACAGCAATGGGGTTCATGATCAGCATTACCTGTGATTTACAATTTCTACCACTCCATACTGTTCTAACCACAGTTTACCAATAATTACATTATGTACACAACAGGTGGGATTTGTCCATGTGTAAGCTTCATTGTGCCTGTCAAGGAAATAAGAGAAAGAAATCATTTTCTTGAGCTTGAGATGGAAACCTGTTCTCAATTCTGTTCATGGCAGGGCAAAATATTTAGCACTCCTCTGAACAGCCAGCACTCAGCTTCAAAACAGAAGAGAAACAGACTTTTCTATAGAAGCCAACAATGTGTTGTATCCAAGCATTAGTGCAAATAAATAAAGTGATATTGCTCTTACTCTTCTCCCTTCTCACATAAGTTTTATAGTTGCTGTGCAATGGATTACAAATTTCTGGCCAACATAAAGAGTAGTCCAGGAATTCATCTTTTTCATTTGCATTTTTAAAGTTTTAAGTGATAAAACACAGTATTTGCAGGAGAACCAGAATAACAAACTAATGCCTAACAGTGTCTTCTATTCAATTGCCACAGCAGCAGTAAATTGCATAACTGGTTTCCACAAAAATGCCCCAAGTTGTCTCATCAGTATTTGAGGCCTGTTCCAGTGCCACTGAAGGTAATTTTGGGGGTGTGAGTGGTCTTTTCATTTTTAGTTGGTTGTTAAACACCAGTGGGGCACAACAGCACTATTGCAAGCTCCACAAACATGACATTTTGAATTCAGTTCAAACTATTCAATCCTTTCCCATGCTAGAACTGATTTTCCACTTGGTTTTATTTTTGATTTATTTTTTTGTGAAAAGCTTTGCAGGTGAGTTAACAGATTCTAAATCCTTAAAAAGATACTGTCCCATAAATGATCAAAAAGTTAAACAACAGGATTCCTACTGTCACTAACAGAGTCAAAGCCAGCTATTCACACTCATCTTACCATGCTGGTAAGGGAAATACTGAAGTTACCTGGTAGGCAATCAATCCATCTTAGAAAAGCTTGTAAACTCTTGTTTTAACAGAAAATACAGAAAAAGCAGTGTCCTCTGTAAAAAGTGCCTTGTACTTCTACTTCCAGTGATTATGGAGAGAACACTCCAATGTAATGTTTCCAACCCATCTGTCCAGTACAGCTTCTCCAGTACAGAGAAATAACAGATCATTGAAGTCTCACGATTTCCCACAGCTCCTTTACTTCAAGGAGTCTTTAAAACAATGACTACTCTTCAACTGGGGGGAAAATTACCAGAATCCCTCAGATTCATCCCTCAGCCTTTAAACATAATTTTATTCCTGAACTATTCTGACACCAGAAGCTTTACAGCCTAAACCAAAACACAACACAAAGCACTTATGGTTAGGGCTGATGAATTGAAGCACATTTTGTGCTGGAGAAGTGAGGGAAAAGTGTCTTCTAATGCTCTGAAAAATAGTCATGGTTAACATAAGGGCACAGTTTAATACTGACTCACAGCTTTGCTTCCCAAACAGCTCCTTGTTCACTCAAGCCCTGAGCAGTTCTCAGACTCCTCAAAGCAACGGAATCTTCTGAATCACAAAACTGAGAGGCTCAAAATTTGATTTCAACTTCTGCTGCTAACTTGGAGCAACTATTTAAAAGAAATTCTTTAGCTGGTTATATTCCAGTTTAAATCTCAGCCTTGATTAGGCTCAGCAAGAATTTTAATAGTCTTTTAAATAAAGGCTCTCAAGGAACAAACATTATTTTGGTAATACCTGCATTCTGCACTGACATTCACAGTTCCTTCTACTAATTTAGAAGAAATTTCTTTTATTTCCATCACCATTTATCTCCAAGACCAGTTCATACTTTCATGAGCTTTGGAATATTAGATGCCAACAGTGAAAAAATTAAACTACTTCCAAAACAAAGTACAGGAAAAGTCAATGCTTGCTATGGGAAGCAAGTTGGTTTGTTATTGAAACCAAATGTCTACAACCTTCTTAAATCAACATTTCAAAACCACCTCAGAGTTAGGCCTCAGAAAGGCTTTTATAAAAGCACCAAATGCAGAAGACTTTATTTGCAATTGTTCTAGTGCATCCTCATGTCCCACTTGGGAAAGCTCCAGTCTTTGTGCCACCAGGACACAAAACAACTCGTGGGATGTCACGTAATTTATGAGAGACAAGCCTGGGAGCAATCTGGAGAGGCATTCTTGATTCTAGCAGGAAGCTGATCCTTCTCTGGAAGTGGCAATCCTGACAAGTTTCTCTGTTCCCTTACCACACAGAACAGCTATTGTGAGATGCAGCTCTTTCCACACAAACCACCCAAACCAACAGCAATACTGAAAATTGAGATGAGCGTCAACAGCCCAGTAAGAGAATTTTATCTCTATATTTAAGTTTCACATCCCTTCACAGAACTAGCTTTCAGTAGCAAGGAATTTGTAAGAAATGCTGATTTTCACAGTGGAAAAACTGGTCAAATTGCTACAGCTATGGAAGCATAACACAATTTTTTTAAAAAAGCTCTGAAATTAAGCACTGAAAAATAACTTATAAATCAATTCTTAAAACCTCTTGAGCAAGGGTAATCACCTCTGAAAAGCCAACAGGGTTGTTACAATAAGTAAAAAGTTATTTACTTCTCATACTCACTTCAGAAGCTCCAAAGTAATTGTTCCCCGAGGTTCTGCTTCTATACTCTTCCCCCAGAATTTTAGTTTGGGATAGATTGATCCATGAAATATGAAGTCTTTATTGAGGCCTTCAGAATAAAATGCACTAATAGGTGGGTGGTGGCTGACTTGTTCAGATATAAACCTAAATCCTAAGTCCTCCCTGGCAACAACAAAAAAAGAGCATTAAACTGTAAGTGTATTTTTAATATTGCAGGAGAAAAAAGTTGATACTTAAAAAAAAGTGAAATATTTTTAGATTAAACTGAAGATGAGACTTTTTTTTTCTAGTTCCATGACACATTTACAATTAATGAAAGGATTTTTACTCTGAACACTTTCTTTTTATACCCCAAAACAGATTTCTACCCAGAAAGGCATCTGAAAACATTTCACTGAAATAACTCATGAAAATACAGAAACCCTTTGGGCAACATGGAAAGGTCCGACTGAAAATTCTTTGCTCTACTGCAGACATATCACCCATTTTTTGAGGAAGCTCAAAGTCCTTTGGACTAATTTCTCTGTCATGATCAACAAAACAATATTTAAATTAATTAATAGTGTCTGCTCAGGAAGTGTCTTTGGTGGAAGAATGCTAACCAATTTTTCTCTAAATAATTCAAAGAATACCCTGCCTAAACTTAGAAATAAAATTATTAGCTTTTAAAACAACTTCTGAGATAGTTTGAGGAAAAGAATTTTAGCTATACTCAGAAATACACTTCAGTGGTATTTTACTAGACCCAAACCAGTGTGAGAGTCTGCTAACTCAAGAACACAAGCAGCCCCAGCTCCCAAATTAAAGTAATTACTACCTGGTTAATTCATAGGTTTCTCCTAACAGTGGGTTAAATGGTTTGCCAGTTCTCTCCCACTGAGAAGCTACAGCAGAAACTGCAAAAGCAGCTACAGCCTGTAAGCAAATTAAGAACACATTGTTATGAGAACAGTGCATTAAAACTCTAAGTTTAATGTACTTTATTTGTTGCACATTACAGTATTTATTATTCCAAAAAGGAATTGCTTTATATTGCTTAAGACCAAAACATCTGCAAGCCATAGAATAAATGACATTTAAGTGGGGAAATACAAGCACTTATTAAGAATCTCATTTCCAACAGGAATTATTGTCTGTGGTAAATTCTGCCAGATTACACTCTGTCTCACCTACTTCTAGAAGATTAGCCTGCTTTTTAAATCTACTTTTCCCCCTACTTTGACTGCTCCCCACCCTCAGCCCACTGGGAACAGAGTCTCACTTTCCCAGTGCCAGGTAAGAACTATTTCTAGCACAAATGAGACTTCTTGAAGCAGGCCAGCAGGTTCAGGTGACACTGAGGAGCTCCTGCAGGCTGGGAAATGGAGGTATGGACCACACAAACACAGGATCCAAGATAAACACTCCAGTCCCACTGAAGTAAAACCAGAGTTGTGAGCAACACCAGCATAACCTGATGCACAAAGGTGTCACCATATTCACTTCCTTGGTGTGAGACCAGCCAGGTACTGCCTCCTACACCCAATAATGACCAGTTTTCGGGAAGAAAAAAGTGGTCAATTCATCTCTGTCACAGCAAATTTTTATTCAGGAACTTCAAAATCTTGAGGCTACTCCACAAACCAATTTAGAGAGACATAAAGCCAAGATTTCATCCTCACAACACATAAACCACAAAAAGAGTCACAGTGTCTAATTAAAGGAATTAGTTGAGATCCTTGGGCATGGTCAGTTGTGGCACTTTCCTTTCAAACTCTGTGCACAGCATGGAGGGTCAAAGTGTCACAAATATTTGACACAGCCACTATGAAAGAAGAAACTCATCTAGACAGACAAATTGGGCATTTCCCTGAGAAAGAAATACACTCAAGTGAGAAACTTGAGTTAAAAATCAAAGACTGGGAGAAAAAAAAACTTCTTGTGAATTACCCAGAAGGTGGTGGAGGTTCTTACCTGCATTCTTTCCAGGGGATCTGCATGACTACAAGCCTTATTAATGAGGTATATGTGCTCCATATATTCTGTTATCCTTTGAAGGAAACTCAAGGGCTCGTTGAAGACAATGGGCATCGTAATCTTGGACAGCTCCTACATAACCAAAGGGCAAATTGACTTCTTAGACACAACACTAAGTTGGCAACAGCAAGAATTTTGAAAATAGGTTGTGGGTGAGTTTATTTATAGTATTCCCCAAGGGACAATTGGCAAGCCTGAAGCAGATCTCCAAGTGCTACAGCTGAAAGGGGCTGGAAGCACTGCAGAGTTCTACTTGCAGTGTGAAATAACAACTTAAAACATTGATCCAGCTAACCCAATAAATTCACAGAGAATGTTACTTTCTCTGCTGTGCTCTGTGTAAAGCAGAAGAGGTTAAAATTTCCCTGGGTAGCAGCAATAATGTGCTAACCAGCTCCGTGCTGATACTGAAGTGCCACACACTCCTTGGAAACCTTCACATGCTTATTTGCATAAAATCTATGCATTGTACTGCAGCAACCACAAATTATTTTTTGAAAGGAACAGTTACATAAAGAATAGTATTTGAATTGTTCTAACAGATTTTAGTGGCTTTATTTAAGCAACCTGTTATCTGTGTCAGACTGTTTCTGGTTTCCCATGTGGCTACAAGACAGACAGGAAGTTCACACAGATTTCCACCACCCCAGGTCTTTTGCTACACCCAAGCAAATTTGGCTGTTTAATTACAAAGTTGCAATGACTGAGCATTAAAACATTTATGTAAGTGCCTAAAACTTAGCAGAAAGCAGAATGCCACCAGATGAAGTTAATGCAATATTTTCCTCACCTTGACACAGGCAAGGGAAGAAAAATCTTAACTTTAACAAACTTAAACTGATTTGGTCCAAGCAAAAAGTTAGAGTAGACAGGTCATTCATCCCACCAAAAGGAGTTTTGAGAGAACAACTGTATCTTCTAGATGACATGAATTAATAAAATCAATTCCTAAATCACATTTTGCTAAGTAAAGAATTAAAAAAAAAAAAGGCAGGTAAGAGAGCATTGTGTCAATCAAACGTATTTGACTCTATTTTAATGGCTTTAGCCTAGTTCTTAAAGGACAGCTTCAAATATGCCAATCCACATGCTCCAACAGCTAAAGAAGACATGGAAATAGTACTGTTAATAAATAAATATTGAGATTTTGGGAATTACAGTTTAAAATTGTTTCCTAGTGAAAAAAAAAAGGAAAAATGCGCCAAATGTTAGATTCTGTGTCTTGATGTTTAAGCAATAAAATTAATCACCTGACATTAGGAGACCTAACACAGATGCCTCATCCAAGCTAACTTACCAGTCCAATGCATTTTTTTAATATGCTCCACACACTAAAATCACTTCTAGAAAACATTGGGGCAGGCAATGATGTCCTGTAATTGAAAAAAAAAAAAATCCAGCTGTCATTCTCAGTCCAATAAACAACAAGCTATTTTCTTTTCTACTGAAGCAATCTATAAAGGGAGCAAAGCATCACCCCAGACTTGGCACAAGAAGCAGACAGGTGAAATGCCTTTCCAATCCCAGAGAATCACCCTGTGCAGGAGAACAGCAATGCCCCAACAGGTACGAGCCAGCACACGCTCACCTCTCATCCCCTATGCAGCTCTACGTGTTTACCTGTGCCTCTTAATCCCATTTTCTTGTATCTCTGTCTCTCCATTATGCTTTCCAGTCCTAATGCTTTGGTGTGGATCTAGATCAAGCATTTCTGGAACTTTATGATTTGCTTCTGAAAAGTCTCCTGAAGAATTGTCAGAATCAAAGCCTGTATAAAAACCAAAAGGCAACAGTTTTCTTAGGAACCTTACCATGCCAGAGTGCCCACTCATATTTTGCAAGTCTCACATGTGAAGTACACTTAGACTAGGCTAGCTTATTTCAAAGAGTATCAGAGTGAAAACCCTTATTAAGTGACCTAATTTCCAGGACTATTATGAGCCAACTATTGCATTAGAATCAAGAATTATCATTTTTCGCACTGTTGAATATAAAAGTAATTTAGAATCTTAAAAGCTCTTGAGTAGCTCCTAATCAGATTAGCTGCATTGTCTCTTTTTCAGAGCTGCAGTGTAATTATAATAATTTGTTTCAGTTACGTAGTTTTCCTCAAAGACCTCAAAGAAATTAAACTTACACTGCTAATAGGCAAGGAGAAAAAGAAGAAAAGAAAAGAGAAAACAGCCATTTCACAATGCAGGGGCAAACACCCAGACATCTGGAACCACAGAAACGTAGGATATTGAACTTCTTTTTGCCACCCATGTGTGCAAACCATCTAACACTCCCCTAAATGGCTGCAGCAGGAACATGTGGACACCAGGATGAATCATTCCCTGAGCTCTACAAGTGACCCCCAGCCTGACCTGCAGGAGCTGGCTGCATTTCCTATGTCCCAAATCCACCCCCTTGGTCGAGAGCTACTGGAAACACCATTGTAACCAACCCACAGCCTGCAGCACCGTGCTTGGAACAGCTTTAATCCCCAAAATGTTAAACCAGCAGGAATCTGTAGAACACAAACTTGTGTTATCAAACAGCCTTAAGTAAAAGTTGGACTAAACCAACAATCCAAGATTCCAGTCTCATGATATTTAGTCACATAAATTACACACATAGTAATATAAATAATGACAATTTTGGCATATGGCTTTGAGTAAGAAGATTTTAAAAGCGTTCTGTGCATGTCTACACACACCCTTGGTCTCAATCAACTCCCTCCAGTGCTGCTACCCAGAGTGACTGCAGAGACAAACCACTTGCAAACCACAACAGCATCACCACAGAGCACCCTAAAATGATCAATTAATACAATCCTTCACAATTGCCACAGCACTATAGCAGAAAACACTGCTGATCAATCACTGTAATAAAGGAACATTTTTGCTGAAATTAATTCAAAGATCATTAAGCCCTTTCTGAGTGCCAAAGGGGTCAATTCTTCCTCAGGACAGACTTTAGTTTCCAGCTTCCAATTTAAGAGTCAGAATCAAAAAGTAACATTAAACGTGAGTATTTTCTGGCATACAATTTTTGCCATGGTTTTAAGGAATACAAAACATAATTTCTGCATTCCTTTCATTCCCGCTGTCACAACCTGGGCAGCCCCTTGTCTTTGTACTGAGTTCCTAATCACACTCAGCTATGGCCTGTCTCAAGAGTCCAGCTGTGGCTACAGAAAGATTCTGAAATATTACAAAGCCTGTAAACACTCTAATGGAGCAAAGAAAACAGTTGTGACAAAGATTATTTCAATTTCAAACAGCCTAAAATGCTGTGATCCTCTGCCATTAACTTTGTTTACAAAGCAGAACTTCAACTTTCCTCTAACCTCTCCAATGGCTGCTTTTGCTGTATTAGAGCAATTCATGCAAGGCACACATTCCAGAAACAAAAAGCTGCACTTTTTTCAGGGATCAAGACCATGGCAATAACATTCAGAACTGTACCAGGAAGTCCCAGTGATATGATCTTATTTGGTAAACAGCAGGTGTAATGGGTGATGTCATGTCTTGCCCTGTCTCCTGTGTTTTGATGTCACAAGAATGTAATTATACAGCAATAACCACACCTTGGCACTCTGAAATTGGAAAGCATGACAGTCACATACAGATTCAGGTCATTAAAATGAGGACTACCCTGAAACACCTGTCTTAAAAAAGCCTTCAGTCAACTCACAACAAAATATTTATGATTTTAAAATAGTAATTTTAACCACATATATGGGGTTTTGGGACCTGTTACAGTACAAGCAGCAAAATAACTTGTTAGCTTAACTGTAAGTTGGGGAGAAAAAAAGAGCTTTTTGGTACAATACCCTCACCCAAAAAAAATGATCAAGCTCACATGACACAAGGAACAGCATCACTTCAACGAGATCAACACAAGGTAAAGCTTCACAACAGGAACAGTCCACTGACTTATAGGGGAATAGTTCTGAAAAATGTTACTGTAATTTCAGTCTTTACATTGCACCTGAAACCCTGCAAATCCTATCAAATAGTTATTGTGTTTTCCACATTAGTGTTTCTGCTTCCTGTGATTCAGAATTGTTTTGTCCTGTTCTCGTCAAGCACAACAGGAATTTAGATTCAAATACATATAATATTTATGGACAACAATATGTCAGTGGTAAGTAAATAAATGCCAATTCAAATGAGTGTCTTGCAGACAAAAAACAAAAATCAAATCGCTGCTCCAGAAAAGGAAGTACATCAGAAGGGTAAGTTTGCTTTTACTGGACTGCACTTCCACCTAATTACTCAAAAATAAACCCCAAACCCAAACCACTGTGGTACATAGCCAGATAATCATAGACTTTCAACTACGCTTTCCACCTTAGCATCACATGACTTATCCACTACAAGCCCATTGAGAAAGCTTCAGAAGATGCTTCTCAATGAAGTTCTAGGTATTATGGTTCTATTAAGAACTATCCAGATGCTGTTTTATGCAGACAAAGTAGATCTAGAAGAAAAACAGCTTACAGAAATGATTTGTTGTAGCTTTTCTAAGTTCCAAAAAGAGCCTTACACCAGCTGCCAATAAAGCTTTGAAGCTGAGAAACTGAGGAGGTAAGAGTTACTTCCAGGACAGTTTTCATACTGAAAAGCCACTGGGAGTAAGGATAAAAATGGAGATTTAAAAGGAGGATAGGGGACAGAGACAGACAGTGTCAACAGTCAGCTTAATTAGAAGTTCCACTCACATGCTTAAAGAGTGAAACAAAAGCTTTTTAAAAGTCTTAAACTTCCAAAATAAAATACTCAAGTTGGGTGCCAAAATAAACCTACTTCAAGAGCTTAAAGAAAAGTGACTTGCCAGTAACTTTAGTTCTCTTAGCCTTCCTCTTCCACATCCTGCAAATGAAACAAGTCCACGCAGAGTGTGCTGCACATGAGCCAAGGCAGCAGAGGCTCTGGCTCTGAGTCACGGACAGAGACACGAGACCTCCCCTTTGGACAGTCAGCAGCCTCCCTGAGTACTAATTAAGCCTTGTCAGGCAGGGCAGAAAGGGAATCAAAATACCTTGGTTACTGAGAGCCTTCAGACTTAAAAAAGCCATAAGGAATAGGATAAACATGCTGAAAGTGCAGACAGCCAGTGAAGCAAGAGGTAGTGTTTTTCTTTGCCAGAAATTAACCGTTCTTCACTTCCCAAAATAAGTCCATTGTCACAAGCTGTAGCTGGTGGAGGCAGGTTGGCCTTTCACAACATCTGCAATGCTTACAGAGACATTCATTCAGTCTGATCCAGACAGAATGAAAATATATCAGTTGGGCAGATAACCTCACTTCCTTCTCTCCATGTGAAAGCAACAGAGAACAACATCCTCACAAATACACCTGGCTGGCTGAACCAGCTGAGTCTCATGGGCACAGAACACATTTCCATGGAACTACAGGCTAATATTTTAAAAAACAAAATTAAACTATTCATGTTCTCAAAAATAAATTACCTTGGTAAACAGCCAAGCATTTTCCTGCTTTGTGGCAGCACTTTCACAAAACGCTTTGGCAGAAAGATACCTGACAATATCAATGAAGGATAGAGCTCTAAAAGAGGTTCCTGATGGCACACAGTCTTCACAAGGTCTGTGATGACAGTAACATACCCAAGGTGACATAGATCAAAGCTATATGCTCCTTGTCTCACAGAAAAACTCAAAGAATCTGAAATTCATCTAAGGATTGACCACCTTTAACCTGACTCAGCCTCAGAGAAGGTGGCCACTTGGAATCTGAGAAAAAGCAGATTCTTGCCAGCTGTGATGTCTGGAATTACGTGAGATCACAGGTAACATTCCCAAGGGATTCCCTAGGGGAGTACTCATTCACAAGGTAAGGCTGTCAAGTGTCAGCAATGCTAATAACCTCTGACTGCAAAGAAACTTCTCCCCATGGAAACTCTTTGTCACCAACTCGATTCATCCCCTTGATTCATCGATCCCCCAGTCCATGCTGCACCTCTACAAGTGCCATCACCATCCAGTCAGGGACAAACTATGTGCCAGGAGAATGATTCCCAACCATACAGCACACAATTCCCTCCCATGAGCATGACTTTTGGATGAGATGGGGACAGTGTCAGAAGCAGGAAACCTCTCAGACAAGGAGTTAAATCCAGCACTACAAAAATCAGGGGTCTCCTTAGGAGAGATTCCTATTCTACAAGTGGA
This sequence comes from Phylloscopus trochilus trochilus, assembly GCA_016584745.2. NCBI lineage: Eukaryota > Metazoa > Chordata > Aves > Passeriformes > Phylloscopidae > Phylloscopus > Phylloscopus trochilus. Next base: position 2,931,174 of record WQNJ02000005.1, on the reverse strand, counting down.
TGTCATTATTTGTTAACTGTGGAAAAGCTGTGACTTCCTCAAGGTGTGAGTCTACATACTACCTTAAGGGAGGCAGGAAACTACCTGGGCTGCTGCTGAGTGTGCTGCAGAATTCTGGAGCAACTCCCACAGAGTCCAAGTGCTTTAAGCCTGGCTTACGCCCTAAAGGACACAAACCCCAGTACCCAATTCCTAAAACTGGCAAATTTTGGTAACACATTGCAGCTCCTTCTGGGGAAATCAGGGCCCAGGACTCAGCAGGAACAAGAGAAAAGTATGGTACACACACAGTTTTCATCTCAACACTAAAACACAGCTGGAAAATGTGCTCGTTCCTGGCAGCCACACGCCAAGCCTAGACTTTGAGCAGATTAAGCACATCTGAAGGCAGCTTCTGCCCTTCTACTGATCTGACCTATAAACAAGGAGAGCATCCTTGGAAAGAGCAGACCGAGGAGCCTGCCAAGGGAATCTCAGGTTTTTTTAATCAAAATTTGGAACCTCAGATCCCTTTTCACTGGAAAACCTAGAAGCTCACCTTGGCTCAGAGAGGAACGTGATTGTGGACTTGATCTCCTAGGAGTACTGCATCTACACCTACCATATCCAGACCATTCAAAAACTAGGAGACAGGCAGGCACTACCAGGACCCATTTAACACCTAAAAAATTCCCTAAAGCACCATGTGAAACATCCACAGTGTTAACAGGAGCAGAGAGTTACTACAGACATCAGCTGCCAGGGAACATGAATGCAGTTGCCCATTTATAGTTGTTCTTGGCATCACATTTCTCAATGACCTGGACAAGACACAGCTACAAAGAACTAGGTCTGACTTCTCTAGGTCTGTGCAAATAACTCATCAAACTGTCAGCATCTCCTAAAGGACCCAGCTGGAGAAAGGGACTGAGCACCTTAAAGACAGACAGTCCTGAGGGAGAAGAAATCTGAAGCAAAGTATTCCAAACTTAGCACTCCTCTTAAACCAAGTACCAGGCTCCAAGAAACACATATAACATATATATATACATACATACATATAAATGTATAAACTTATCTCCTGCCAGCTCATTCCCCCCTGTGGAAGAATGAGATGAAGATGGAACAAGGAGTGCTCACAGAACTGACACAACACCCCAGTTCTGAGCAGCCAGCCATGACTGCAGGTACAAGAACAGCTCATGCACAATAGCTCAGTCATCACCACCTGGAGCATTTGCAGGGGGAATCAACCTTTTGAGGTAGAGGGGGAGAAAAAAGAGGGAAGAGGACAAAACCAGAGTGTCTAAATGCAGATGAGTCAAACACCAAGGGCTGTGCAGTTGGGACAAAGAAAAGCATCACCATCAAAGCTGTACAACACAGACCTCATGTTTAGAGGCACATTTCTTTTCACACCTTTTTCAGTGGAAAAAAATCTAGTTCATTTATGGCAGTGACCCTGAGCTCTCAAAACTGAAAGATTACTAATGACATACAGGAACAACCCATTGTGTTTTCAAGATTTAATTGGTACAATGGTTTGATTTTACAGATGAATTTAGAGTACTAGTCCCCATCATTCCCAGCTGGCATGAATGCAAACCAAATTTCCTTCTGTCCTCTGTGACATAGTTGTGACAAGTCCTGTACAGTCTGCTGTCAGTCACACTGCCTCACCCAGCCCCCTCTGTTTACTCCTCACATGAATTTCCAACCAACCATGTCTAAGTCTACCTTATCCACTTCTATCTACCATGCTGCTTCCATCCCTTCAGCTTTCACACTTACCATTATTCTCTTTTCATTCCTGTGATTATACATCAACCACTGTACACTCAGTATTTCTCATTTCACCTCTGCTACAGGATTTCTCAGAGACATTTCAGTGGAAATCTTTAAAATTGTTCGAGATCTTTAAGAGGATTTTCTTTTTCTTTATTAAAATACTTCAAGCATTTTATTTCACCACTAAAGCCATCTAAAGCTCTTATAAGTAACTATTCATCCTTATTAGTTGAAAGCAAAGTACTATTTGATACACTGCTCAAGTGTGAAGTGATTCATGTTTGCTTTTTCAGAAAAAATAGCATTGCAAAGACTTTTGGCTCCCTATCTTGAAAACATACGTTTACAGCAATTTGTTTCTGACTAGAAAAACATTTTCTACTTCAATTCTTTAGGATAAGTTTTCCATTAAAATAAGAAAAATGAATATAATAACAATAAAAACAACCCACAGGAAATATTTCACCTTTCAAAAGGTCTGCTTCTCAAGCTGCTATTAAATCGATTTTCACAGAAAATGAAAGCAAGACCTGGCCACTGAAGGACTGTTATAGTGATGAAATAATAACTGGCATTAAGCTTTAACAAAAAACCCCTTCATTTCCAAGCCTGAACACGAGCTACAATTTTCCTTTTCTACTTTTCAGAAGATAGCACTACAAGTTTTACCAACACTAAGTTTACTTTTGATTTATTATTAAGAGCTATATATTACCAGCCTCTTACCACACACACAATGCAATTTATAGGGGTTTTCTTGCCCTTGGCACTGTGCCCATCACTCACCCGTAACGGCATCATAAAACTCTTCTTCACTGTTCATCCTTCAGTGTGAAATCTCTGTGCAGCCAGTGCAGCTCTCTCTAATGCATCGTTGAACTTGATTTAGAGATTAAATATCTGTGTGCTGTCAGGGTCTTCTTTTGCAAATATCCAGCTGCTTTAGATGATCTATTTGACAAGACACGGAAAGAGAATTAGCAGCTTCTACATTTCTCCTGTGTACGAACACTCACACTTGACAAACACTAATTTTCCTGCTTCTTCCCATGGCAAAACATGGATTTTTGCATTCATAAGTAAACAGCTTTCTTTGATACCACAGTAGTTTTGAAGACAACTACTACCTGCCACAACAACAGTTGATTTACTGTGCCACTCTTCTCTCTGTATAAACACTTCATATACATTACTGTAAAATGTATCTTATTTACAGCAAGTTAAATTTCAGGCAAGTACAGCTAGAAGGTGCAGAGAACTGACAGAAGAAAAAGCCAGCTGGCAAAACAAAAATTATCCTTAGCAAGAGGATAAGCCTTACTGCATCCTTAACCAAGAAAGCTGGGAACAGGAAAGAACCTTGGTATCTCAAAGGCTGACCACTGCACGAAAATGTTGAGTCTGACTCTACATCATGCAATCAATATGTAATGACCCTGAGAGAAGTTTTGTCAGGCTACTACTATGCACTGTTGAAGAGACAACTGGAGATTTTTCCCTCTAGAAGGAATGTAAAGAACCAACGAAATTTTCCTCAGGAGAACCACACACTCTGCAAATAACTTCCAGATTTATGTAGCATTCCAGCTCTACTCTATGGATAGACTAAATTAGATTTTTTTTTTCCAGATGGTTGGCAATGGTGTTAACGCAAATATTTTTACCTCACCCAATTTCAGTTAAGGAGAAGAATGAGAAAAATTCGTTTTCACTCTTACAAATGCTTGCCAGGTTCCAACAACGAGCCAAGGACACAGCAATAAATGACAGTATGGCAATGCTATCGATACCTCCTCCAAAACAACCTCAATCTGTCAGTCTCAATTTTTTCTGATCCTGAAGATTCCACTGCTTTTGTGACAGTAGTTTCTCCAGAGTAATTATAACTTGCACAATTCCATTCCAATTAAGAGAAACAAAGCCAGAAATGCACTCTCCTCCTAGGAGAAGAGTTTGCCATGTTTGAGGCCAATTCCCTCTTTTTCTCTGCAAGAAACCAAATTGTGTTTTAAGTCTTTTTCCCCTCACTGCCCAGAACAAAACTGTTTGGATGTCTCACATACATACAGTTCCTCTAACTGTCCATTCAGAGGGAGGAGCTAAACCAGCCCATTATGGGACTCGCCTAAGGTAATTAATTTAGTGTTTGCCATGAAGTGTTTTATGTCTGTCAAGGACGGCATTTTAGGTTGTCATTTTTCCCTTAGGAACCTTCCACTTCCTTGCTACTGCAGGATGTTATATCATTCTCTGCACCAGCAATGTATTTACAAGTCCTCACCCTCCAAGTACCTTTGAAGATGCAAGACATTTATGCTTTCAATTGTCTGCAAGCACTGCATCCTTCTAGCAAAACAGCTGCCAGTATTTCCAGAAGGAAGCTTATATATGTACAAGACACAGCCCTCTCATGATCAGGACTACAACTACATTATTTTCTCCATGTTTTCTTACATCTCTCCTTTTTCTGTTTAGTCTTGTATGGAAGGCACTAAAAAATAAAAATTATGACTTACAAAACTGTCAAATATCATTAAGAGCCTTAGAATAAATAAGGTCATACAGATGAATGCCAGTTTCTCCTCTCCCTTCTCCTGCACAATAATAATTGCATTACAAAAGGCCTTGTGAAGTGGAACTACATCCCACAGTGTGCAGAGACAACGAAGCTTTCCTACAAAAACACTCATCAAGTACAAATGAAGTGACCAGAACCAGAGACAAATGAAAAGCAGCTATGTTGTGCTCTCCTGACATCTACCTCACACCACACCTGAAGCTCACTGCCATTTGAAAATTTAATCATATGCCTGGAAGTTATATACAAAATATTCATTGAAATCACTTTAAATAATTAGTCACAAATTGTCCTAAGGCGTTAGGAACATTTTAAAAAGGAAAAAATAATATGTTTTGCTGAGTTACACTAGGAATAACTTCCCACTTGTATCGCTTCTTTTACATTCAGTTCTTTTATGCAGCAGAGATTAACATGAATTTGCACGTAGCTGAACACACAGTGATAATAGCATTCCGCTTTCATGAGCCAAAAAAGCTGGGATTAAATCCTTACTTCTTACTAAGTTCTCTTACTAAGAGCAACAGCAAAAGTTACTTTCAACTAGGCTGAAATATCAGAAGACAAAAAAACATCCTGGTGGCTTCATATTCAGTATCTGTAATCTGTATTTCCTCCTCCATTCCCTGATGTTCCCGGAAGAATTCACCTGCACACCAGCAAGTGTGGTAATTAGCAGCTTTTATCAAAATTGCCACTGAAAGAAGGGTGCAATGCTCCTGTCTCAGATGGACCTTCAATAGTTCAGGACCAGCTGCTGTCCTGGAATATCTTTCATAAAGCATAAACATCCTGGCATGGTCTCACCTTTCAGTCCTACAGCGTAGAAGAAACACAAATTCTCTTTGGACATTCTCCTGCATACACAGTAATCAATAGGAATGCAACAAACAGGTTTCCATACAGATTTCACTTGTTGAGAGAACACTGTTCCAGCAGTTGAGGCTTGCTGGTTTACAGGCTAAAATTATCTTAGTGGGCTTCACTTTCCAGGCAGGGCCAAGGGGCTGAGCCTGGGTGCCCAAGACAGAGGCACCCAGAAATGTGCTTTTCCTGGAGATCTCAGCACAGCTGCACTCACCAAACCATCTTATCAATAACAGGGAAAAGCTGCAAGTAGAGGCACCTTAACAGAACTGGAAATTCCCCATTTAACGATGACAACACCCCCCTGACCACAACCAGTACAGATTTTGTGGTTTACAGGATAAGCAACAAAGCTTATCTACTTCCTCATATTTTAAGGCTATGCATTGGTACGAGCTAACTTGATTTATTATGGGATTTGTGTGCATGAGTAAAAAAGGCTACATTTATTTTTATTTCTGTATCAAAATAATTTCCCTACAGGAAAAATGCTACTTTTGAAGCTCACGCTGAAAGATAACAGATAAAAACATCCAAAAAAAGTGTAATACCCATCCCAACAGCACAACTTTGATTGGGAAATCTGTACTGCAGCTGTATTATCTTATACTTCACTCTGATAAATTCTCTGATACATTGTCCAGCATATTCACAATAACATTCTACTCTCTGAAATTACCTTTAAAGATCAGCATTAAAGCAATTTATAGAAAACAACTAAGCTTAACGTAACTCAATGAAGCAAGTTATTGGTGCAGAACCTAGATTTTTCTAGTCATTTTGTTTATTTGCAGGCCAACGCCTAAAATATGCAAACTCAAACTAGCTAAGCATAGGATGTGAAGTCAAAAACTTGTAAGAGCTTCTGGCATCTTCTAATCAAAGAACAACCTCCTTGGTTCCTCTGAAATAAGCTTTACATCTTGGTGATGCTGTAAAGCCTTTCACAAACAGGTTAAACAAGATACTGTGTTGTCCAATAACACAATTTAGAAATGCAGGTACCAATGCTGAAATAAAAAAGCCACTTTTGTCCCAAGGAAGAAGCCCCAAAACCTGAAGAGGTAAGGGACAGAAATATAATTAACTACAAATCACACGGGCACAGACTCTGATTTGTATTTTTGCTGTTAAAAAGTGCCATTGGTAATGCACAAAATTGGTAATGGACATTGGTAATGCACTCAAAAAGCAGGTTACCCGAAGGGAGTCTACAGGAAAGGTAGAGAGGGACTTTTTACAAAAGCATGTAGTGGCAGGACATGGAGGAATGACTTCAAACTGACAGAGAGCAAGTTTAGATTAAATATTGGAAAAAATTTCTTCCCTGTGAGGGAGGTGAGGCCCTGGCACAGGGTGCCCATTGAAGCTGTGGCTGCCCCATCCCTGGAAGTGTCCAAGGCCAGGTTGGATGGGGCTTGGAGTAACTTGGGACAGTGGAAGGTGCCCATGGCAGCAGGTGGAATGAGATGATCTTCAAGGCCCATTCCAACCCAAACCATCCTATGATTCTGTGATAATCATTAAAACTCCTTTAAATTCTCATAGTTTATCAGAGAGGATCACACATTCCTGATTGATGAGCAAGGACAGCCCCTCTCTTAAAGGACAAAACAAAGCATGCAGCTGAAGTGAAAACTGCAGAAACACATCCACAGCTCACCTTGAAATAGGTGCTACAGAAGGGAGGGAATCACTCAGAATTCCTGCCTTCCAGAACTATGTCTGTCACAGGAGAAGGAACAAACAGAAGGGGCTGTTCCTAAACATGAGACAGGTCCCAGGAGGAGCTCAGGAGCAAACCCCCTTCTCCCAGTGACCCCCCCCACAGCCGTGATGCAGAAAGTGTAACAAACTATTCACACCACCCACAGCCCCAGCCAGGGCCTGTGACCAAGGAAAAACAAAGTGGTAGCGGGTCTGTCAATCAGCTGGTTGTGAATAATGTCACACAAAGTGATCTGTCGGGCACAGAGCTCAACCTGTCACTCAGCAGTGACACATGCCAGGTGATCTGGCTGCCACTCACAGGCTCTGCTTTCCAAAGCTCTGTGCAGGTCAGAGTGTCCCCTACAAGGTCACCGTCCCCAGCAGCAGAAGGTACAGGAATTCTCTTCCAGAAATACACCAGTCCCAGACTCTGCACAATTCCTATTTTAAACCATTTCCTCCCACTTGAACTTATTTTTAAAACCAGGACAACAAAAGCACAAGGCTTTGCAAATCACTTTATAAACTGCCTAATTTGCTCCACGCATTCTGTGACGTGCATGTGAGCATCTCTCAGAGGAGATGCACATTCCACCTTCAAAGCTGCTCTCCAAAACCAGCGTGTGGGAATCCACTGCCTTTATCTTGGTAAATTAGTAATCCCTCAGATTTGTCACTTCGTAGGCTTGTTCCTTCTCAAATTCCATTTTTCAGGAGAAAAATAACAAAAAAAACCCCAACTTATTTCAACCATGACACTGGATCCTAGGAAGTTATACACCAATTAAAGAACCTGTACCCCTGTAAGAGTTTAAACCTGTACCTACCCTAAATTAATTCGACTAGTTCCTCCATCCTAACTTGTTCTTCCACGTTAATCCTCAACAAAGACCCAGCTGGATAACCAAAAGTTACTCCTCCTTAAAGAAACATTTACATTTCTATAGAAAGCCCAGCATTTACAATGAGCAGCTCACTGGGCTGGAATGTGGCTTAGCAAGCTCAGGTTTGAAGCTGGTTGGGGACAGCTGCAGTGCCTTTTTCCTCCAGACCTCAAGCTGAAATTTCTCATCATGCAGCAATTCTGGAAGGCTTTGCTGACATCACCCTGCTAAATAAAAAAATCCTACCTTTTTTTTTTTTTTTTTTTTTTTTTTTTTTTTTTTTTTTTTGCTTTGAAAGCACATGTTCTAGCTCTACATGACATATAAAACACTGGGTCCTACTCATTACAGAGATACTGAATCTACTTGTGAAATTCAGGAGCATTTAAGTAAAACCAAGTACAGAATCAATAAGCAGTCATTAAAATAACCACAGAGGTTCACCAGCACGAGCGAGTGATAGGAGTTCAGTATCCTGGAATTAAGAGTGCCACCAAAGAATTCATGAACTAACACATTCATCAGTTTTTTCACATGCTTAACAAGGTTTTGTTGGGTGTGCACTTCCACAGTAAATTTTAAAATCATTTAAGTTCTCAACGTAAAAAGAGAAAAAATGCAAGCAATTAAGAAAAAGGAAGAAGGAAAAAAAAAAAGCCACTTGGAACTTTCCAAATGAAAAACATTTTTATTACTTTGCTATGAAAAGGAGGAATGGGAACTTTCAAATTGACAGAGGGCAGGTTTACATTATAGATTAGAATGAAATTCCTCCCTGTGAGGGTGGTGAGGCCCTGGCACAGGGTGCCCAGAGAAGCTGTGGCTGCCCCATCCCTGGAAGTGTCCAAGGCCAGGCTGGACAGGGCTTGGAGCACCCTGGGACAGTGGAAGGTGTCCCTGCCCATGGCAGGGGGTGGAATGGGATGAGCTTTAAGGTCCCTCCCAACTCAATTGTGATTCTGTGACATCCTGTGTTCAGGATGTACCTTCTGTCCAGAAAGAGATTCCCAAAGAGCCAACAGAAGATCAAACATCCACATCCTTCATAATAACACCAAAAGCAAGAAATGGGGAAAAACAGAACACAGAATTCCCCAGTCTACAACATAACTGGTGGAATAAGAGCCAACCCCATTGTTTCTTGAGTTGCCAGCTGAAATAAAACATAGCTGTAGTACTTCAAGGGATAGAAATAAATAACTTGAACTAGAAGATAAATATTCATGTGTGTTTAATTCATACACATCTCCTGAAAACATCAAACTGCAGTGTTTCATCTCTGAATGAAAGCAAAGACGAATCTTAATTGACTCATGAAATTAGGTTACCAGCAACAGTGGATCTAAAACATCTACAAAAATTAGCCAAGATGCAAATTTAATTGGCAATTTAAATTAACTGTTACACACTTAAAATCTCTTCAGCCAGAGAGCAGCCACACAGATGACAGAATCCAGGAGAGGATTTTCTTTAGCAAGTGAGACTTGTTTCCTATTCCAAAGTTCAAATGTAACACCATCTGCCAGATGTCTTGGCAAAGGTAAAGCTCTCTCTGCAACCACAGCAAGAGAAGGGCAACTTCCTTCTCAAATCTGTTAAATGAAGTGCAGAGAGGCTGAGTGAAGAGGATCAGCTCAGCCACTGTCACTTTTCCATTTCGTTGGAGATTGCAGCTGTCCCTACCACAGACTTTTCTGTAGTTGGGAGTTTATTAAATTGCCTGGGGACAGTTCAGTGCCAGCATCTGAAACAATGTTGACAAAAAACTGAGCACCTGAAAGGTTAGCTTTGAACAAATGAGCTGAGCCATTTATGGCAGGCAGAACCACGTCCTGTTCTCTCAGAAACACCAATTTTTGGTGATGCTTCACAGGAATTAAGAGATATAAGAGACAACTGAAACACTACAAGTCTGGCTTTCAAAGGAGTAAAGGCCACAAAACTTGTTTCTGCATTAGAACAAATGACAGTAATTGTCCCACACACTAATCATTGAACCAGCCCAAAGCTCCAGTGCTGCTAACAGAAGCATTATTTATTTAACATAAAAATTGTAAAGATGAATCTGGACAGAAAATATCCTCCCAGAATTGTGCTCAATTATCTATGGAATCATTGGTTATTCCCTACTTTCACTTCAGCCAAAAATTCTGTTCTACAGCCAAGGATATTGGCTTACAGGACTTCATTCAACTCTAATCAAGACCAAGGAAACTTGATTCCAGCAGATTAATATTACTTGATGCAAAACACTTCATTGAAATTCCTACAGAATTTTGTGAATGTTCTTCCTTCTTAACACTACCTCAATATCTGAGGCATTTTTCCACCTGAGAGCACCTGGTACAGCATTTTTCAGACTCTGTAACCTTCCCTTGCAAACTATTTCAAGGCCCATGACTGTAAAAAATGACAAAATTCTGTTCTGTTCTACACTTCTCCACGCATGATGCATAATGCTAGGTTTGATCATGAGAGATAAATCAGCTCATTCCTAGCCACATTGTTAATAAGAATAAATCATTCAATACTGTATTGTTATTTCTTAGTTGTTTCCCAGGGATCTGTTTTATCTTACTTGTAAGAGAGAAGGCGGGAAGTAATCAATAATTCCAACCACAGTGGCTTTGGACACAAGTGTCAGTAGATACATAATTAATCATTTAGGAACACTTCTCTGAAGATAAAATTAAGGATGCTTGGGTATTTCTCATCATAATGCAATCACAAATTGATCACTGAAGCTTATGAAGACAGTTACAGCATAAAACCTCACTGGAGAAAACCCCTAGAACAGCAAAAATAGTTATATATTCACAGATCTTCCTCCTCAAAGGCAGCCTTGTCTCTGTGGACTCATTCTCTCCAGACAGATGCAGGTTTACATTTACTTTGCACAAGGTATTCTGCAAATGATTTTCACAGAGACTCTTAGACAATTAAGGTAGCAATTATCTTGCAAATAAAGCAGGAGGATGACAGTGACTAACCCACTGCAAAGCCCTACACTATAAGAAACTATATTTTTATGCCTGCCACCAACTCCTCACACACACACATTCCACAGCATGAGCTCCTCCACACAGCTAACTGATTATTTGTGAGGGGGGTTTTAAGATGATACCACAAATCTGCAAAAGCTTCAAGAGGTCAGAATTTATGCTGTGACTGTATTTCCTTTAAAGCTACATTTATAGTAAATACTTACTGGATTCCAGTGTAAGGTTGCTACTCCGTTTGATGTTGTCAAGACATTAAAAAAATAAAATTAACTTTGACTCTTCAAGACAGGACAAATATCTCCATTTAGAGCTCAGTTTTAATATAGAATCCACCCAGCTATCTGCTCAGTGACATTAACCCACTTGGGTAACAAAACATGCACAGCACTTTGTTTAAAACAAAACGAGAGCATGCACACGAGGTTATTTACACCTCTGAGGATGGGTAGCATTTTTGTTCCACTATTAAACACCCACTCAACAGTTGCATTGTTCTAGTGCAAAACCTAGAAAGAACCCATGCATGGGGCAGCTCTGCTCTCCTGAAAAAGTTCTCCTTTCAGTCAGCACACGCTGCTGAAGAGCCCCTTATGAACAGCTGGTAAGAGAATTTCTCTGCAGCCTTAACACACACAGGTTTCATCACTGAGAGCTATTAAAGGGATTCTCATCCTCACTCGATTGCCCTGACACGTTGTAGGGAGCAGAGGGGCTGGTTAGTGAGTTAGTGAGCTGAACAAGAGTGATGTGACCCACAGACACCTCAGAATTCACACACTTTGCCACCCTCAACCTCCACTGTCACTAGAATCAAAACACAGTGGAGATCTACTAACAGATTCTTTTGGGAGCCTAAAAAAAAAAAAAATTACTCAGAAGTGTAAAAATAACGCCAGTAAAAATGTAATGAGGTTATTTATCCAGTCATGGAAACGCATTTCCTGACAATTACCCTAAGCATGCAAACTTTGCAATACCCCAGAGGTTCACAGCATCCCAAGAGCCTTTATCTCATCCAAAACTGAGCAGCACAGCAAAGGAACTGGACTGGAGCAGGAACACCACTGACCAATTTGGTCCAACACCAAGCACAGCCATTACACGTCCAACAGAGCAAAGACACTTCAAGTTTGGGACTAAAAAACCAAAAGGGCCAAGACTAAAAGGTCCAGCTCTGTTTCTGCAGCTGCAGGGACAATTCACCTTTTGTGCACCCTCCCTCCCACCAGATGGATAAACAAGCCCAGGAAGACAACACTCTGCAGCCTCTGCATTTTCTGAATGGAGAGCTGCTGCAATCTACCAACCTGTCTCATTAAATTATGTGCATAATAAAACATACTGAATTAATCTAAATGATCTGTCTAGACCAGCAAATGAATTTCCAATTGTAACTGTATTTAAGGAAAGAAAAAAAAAAAATCAAGTTTAAGTAAGCTTAGTCTATTCTTGTAACTTATTGATCCTGAAAATTAAGACATTATCTTTGTGCACTGAATCAACAATACATTTTTAAAGAGTATAACTGAAAGTTATGGTAAGCCACATTTGACACATTCTAATTGCTTGTTGCTCTCCTGCATCTTGCTTTTACAAGCCTTTAAGGATATAAAGTAAATAATTACATCATCATACATTTGTCTGCACAGTAATTATTAAGATGCAAGGATTGAGATAATGAATTCTTGAATTCCAAGTTCTGTGGTGGTGGTCTATTCCATGAAATAATAAAACCCATTAAAGACCTGCTATAAAGCATAACCTCTATTTTTTTTTTGCAACAGGAAAAACATCAAAGTCCCCTGTCTCCAGAGCGGCAGGCACAGGGTGACCAACTTATTCCATGCTCTCACTTTCCAGTTTATTCAGCTTGGAGAAGACACCCATGTGATCAACTACATATTTACAAGCTCAGCAACAACATTCAAGTTCTTGAGCACTCCACATGTAACACATACTCTCTGTATGCCACATTTTGTGCATTTCTTCCAAGAATTGTAAGAACCAAACATTTTAGCTACTTCACAAAGAAGAGACTAAACACCAAGCATTTTACAACACAATACCAGTGACAAATACAGACATTTCCTGTATCTCCATGAAGCAGGTGACAAAACTGATGCTGAGTGAAGGGCTAGAAAAATGGCACTGTGTAAACAGAAGGCCTAGATATGAACAGCATGATGTAACACTGCATTTGTTCAAGGACAAGCTACTTCAAATACCAAAGCTAATAAATTATCTGCTTAAAAATTCAGCGTACTTGCAGGCTAATCTTGCTTTCAAACAACGGCAAAAAAAAAAATCATCTGACTGGCACTACAAACAGTGATTTAAAAATATAGCCTTATCAAAGCAAAAAAAGCCTGATTGGGACGTTTTCCAGCCAGCACTAAGATAACAGAAAGCAAAGCTTTCCACCTTTGTTCTAGGTCAGCATATGTGAAGTTCACACAGTAGAATTCACAAGAAGAAAGATTGAAAGAAATACCAGTTTCAGTCATAAGATCTGCCAGCAAGTACATACCATGGAAAGCAGTAATAGTATTAAAAGTGACTTAAAGAAACCATCCAAGACTGGAAACAATCTTCTGTGATCAGTTACCAAAAGATGTCAGCAAACAAATAACTAATAAACACACTGCTTTTCAATATTGCATCAACTGAAACCTTTATCCCATCTAGTCTTTAACTACCTGTAGGCACAGGGGTTGTTGTCTAATCACCATTTTCTATCTCAAACTTCTGCCTTCTGTTTCTAAGATTATTTTGGCATGGCTGAAGAGCCAGTTCTGGAGGAAAAAAGCTGTATTTTTTTCCTAGACAGCAGACATCTCAGCGTTTCCTTTTGGGGACTTCCTGAAGTTACAAGTTCATGGTGAGGTGCTGTTGGTTCAGGAAAGCAACAACAAGAATCACTCCTGATTCTATCCCAGACTGCCCTCAGCTTTCTGTCACGTGGTCAAACATGTCTATGGCTTGACAACTATTTTAAGAAAAAGCTGTGTTTACTGTAACTGAAAACCCAAGGGGTTACTTCGGGGGAAAGTCAGCGCTGGGAATTTCTTGCTTCCATGCTAGTTTAGCCAGTTCTCCCACTCCCATCCCACGGCACAGCGCTTCATGTTTGGAAGTGACCCAAGTCACTGCTTCCACAAATTGCCCCGAGGTTTTACAAGTCCCTCAGCATGCTGGTGTAAAGTTTGCTAAGATGGTAACACACGTGGTTGCCCCCACATGGCAACATGAATGTGGATTTATAGCACTCTGGAAGGTTAAGTTGCAATGATCAAATTTATTTTCCCTTGCATGCAAAGATTTAGAAAAAGAAGCACTATGGGAAGACTGGGGCAAATCAACACTGCAGATCCATGTTTCCTTTTTACTTTTCCTGGAATCTCAATGAAGGCTATGCAATTTAGCTGAGAAAATTCACAGTAAATGGAAGAAGTATCTACTTACACTCCACACGCTTTGGCAGATACAAACACAAGGTTATGGCACACATAAAAGCCAGGAGGTGATCCTGAACCTACATTAGAAATTCTGGCCTGCAAGTGCTGCACAGTAACAAACTGCTTCCAAAAGGAGTCCTGAATCCAAACATACAGAGAGTACAAACACGATCAATAACCAAATTAAATAAATGGCATCTTATACCTTTATTACCATGCAGAAGTTTTGGTGGCATGTTATTTAAAAAAAAGCCTTTTTTCCTGCTATTTTTCCCATCTTGCTTCTCTCCTTCTCTGTAAGAGAAACATGGAGTAGGTAACTGAAAAACAAAATTAAAAAAAAAAACCCAATCCCAAATAAACCCCAACTGCTTCAGCTGTGACCTAAAAGGCCCCTTGAGGCTCCTGTACTGTGCTGAAACGGAGCCCAGCACATTCCTCCGGGGAGCCGGGTGCCGTGGACTCCTTTGCTTCACTACCCAGCTGCAAAAGCGATCGGAAAAACACGGTAAAAATCAGAAAAAAAGCCCAAGGCTGGAGCTGACGGAGCTGCACTGACCCGCACCCCCTGCACAGCAATGTCCTTCAGCCCCCGCTCCCTGCGCGGCCCCGGAGAGCCCAAGGGATGCGGTGGAGCGGGGCAGGGCTCACCCTGGATGGGATCACGGCACCGGGCACGGCTCGGCACCGAGCACAACCACAGCACCGGGCAGGATTCACAGCACCGGGCACGGCTCAGCACCGGGCAGGATCACAGCACCGGGCACGGGCTCAGCCCCTCACCGCACAGCTGTCGACGCTGCGGAACGGGCCCGCGGCCCGCAGCGCCCCGAGACACCCGGGCGGGTCCAAGCCCCCTCGGCCGCCGGGACGGGAGAAGCGTTGGGGCAGCCGCTCCCCCGCCCGCCCCCGCCGCACTGACAGCGCGGCCCGCGGCCCGCTGAGGACGGGATCCCCGAGCCGGGCCCGAGCGGGGCTGTGGGGGCGCTGGGGCCGGCGAGGGGAGCGGAGGCCCCGGGGAGCGGAGGCCCCGGGGAGCGGAGCGGAGAGCGGAGCGCGGCGGCCCCGAGCCCGGCCCGCGGCGTTACCTGCACCGGCTCCAGCGACGGCACCGCGGACACCGAGGCGGAAGTGCGGCCCTGGCCGCGGGGGATTGACAGGCACCTCCGCCAATCGCAGAGCGCGGCCGCGCCCCGCCGTTGCCAAGGGGACGAATCAGCTCTCCCGTCGCCCGGCTGGGAGGCGGGGCGAATGGTAATGAGGCGCCGAGCCTGACCGCCCCAGGCCGCGCCACCGCTGGGGAGACCGCTGACCAATGGCGCAGGGGATATGCAGATGAGGGCGTGGCTATGCAGATGAGGCGGTACCGGCAGCCCCCGGGGCGCGGGGATGCCTCACCGGGCCCGTTCCCAGAGGATTTTGGGGTCCCCCTGGGCAGGAATGAGTGCCTTGTGCTGCTCTTACCTGTGTGACTTGTGGGACACTTGGGCTGGCAGCTGATTTTAGAGTGTAACTTGGCTTGCCGAAGAGCGGTAAGAAAATGTGTCACTCTCAGAGAGGTGAAAGATTAACAACCCTCTGCTCTATCAGTTAAGTTTCCTGATGGTTTATCGAGGCAGGGGTCTTCAGCTCAATATTTACTTGTGGTTGCTGTAACTTGATGAGGGCTAATATGAAATCAAGCAGATTTGTGGGGTTATATAACTTGCAGGCCAGCATCCCTGTGATGATGAATTCCACATGACATCCTCCATGCCCAGCTCAATGGACACCTCAAACCCCAGAGAAATGGTCCACAAAGCCGCGTATGAGTGTGAAATGATTGGGAGTGAAGAGATGAGACACAAATACCCTCAAAATTATCCTCTCTCACCATTGATTCAGCTCTCAGTGCAAGGCAAATACAGGGATGAGCAGATTAATTCAGCGGCACAAACCAATTAATCAGAGGTGGATACAGATGTTCTTTAACAAGGGAATGGCTGCAAGGGCAGTGGGAAAAATCATCACAAAATCTGAACCACTCCCTTGCTGCAGAGTTCCCTCCTGCCATCCCCAAATACTTTTGCTGGCACACTGTTGATTCTGGAGTATTACTCACCCCTAAATGGGCTGACAGCTCTTGGCCATCAGCCACGTGCTGACAATGTACGAGACACGAATTAACAGTGATAATGCTCCTTGCTCTGGCACAAGGTAAACACTTAATGAAATCTCCACGGGGAATTTCTCACACACGTTGGGACTGAAGAGTGTTTTGGGGTGGGCACAGCTTCCTCCAAGGATATCTGTTGGTCCTTCTCATCCAGTCTTGCTGTACCCACATGTTTTTTCACCCCTACATTCATCCAAAGTTGTTGGATTAATCTTTAGGGAGTACAAATCTTTAGGGCTAAAGGATAATTTGTATCACTCCAAATATCTTTATAAGGTTTTCCTGATTTGCCCAGAACATTTTCTTTCCCCCATAAACCCCAATTCAGCCACCTTCTTGGATTGCTGAACATTATAGTCTCAAAAAGAAGCACAGAAATATTTCTGCTGCAGCTTTTAAGCAAAGCCCCATAAAGAGAATGTAATCAGGAATTTAAATTATTATTTTCTGACGGTGCAGATCTTTGTCATGACTAAGCAGCTGACTGGAAGAGTTCTCCAAAAGGACCACAGCAAGACAAATCCACTGATTAGATGACCAAGATATACTGAATTTTTGCAGCTTTTTTCTGGTTTTAATTGAAGGCATCAGCAACCTTCTCCAGGCCATTTTGTTCATTTCAGCTAGATTTCCATGCTTAGCAAAAATAAGGATAATTGACAATTTCTTCTTTTGTTATCAGGGGCTATGCTCTAGCAATCAAACACCATAAAACCCCAGAACTGGACAGGGGGAAGAATTTAACTCTGTATTTGTCTCCCTTCTGCACTGGCAATGAGGGAAGAGAGCAGTTACCTTCTAAAGGAGATAGCATAGAAATTTTGCCTTGTTGGCAAAGTTTTGCAATGTTAAAGTAATTAAACAGGGGGTTTACAGTGGAAAGTATTGGGCAACTGTCTCGGGCATAGGTGTAACCATCAGCTCCACCTATATTAAACCAACTGCTTCCCTCCTGTGGAGAAACACAATCCACTTAGAGCACTGATCCCAGCAAATCTTGTCACTGCAGCAGATTTGGGAAACCTAAACGGTGATACAAGGGCAAAATGGAAAACCAAAAAATCTCGAGATGTTGATGTAGAGATATTGCAAGGAAATGTGGCACATTGCAGCAGAAGTACTGATTGTCAGCAGTCAATCCATCACCCATTGTACACAGGCAGAGACAAAGGCCTCTTCCCTCCTCCTCCTCCAAACCACCCAGCAGCCAAAGCAGTCACTCAGTCCCAACATGTTCAGGCAAGTTGTCCAGCTCTGCCATGGGAAGCACTTTTTAGTCCATGACTCCTTGCCAGGGAGTTTCAAAACCAAACCCATTTGTTTAGTGAAGGCTCCAGCATCTCCAGCTCGGTGCTACATGTCCCTCCAGGCCGGAATTCCCAGCCCTCCGTGCCTGCACAGCCTTTCAGAGCCACAGCAGTGTCCTGGCAGTTCTGTGCCAAGTGTCCCTGGAAACACTCCCAGAGCTCCTGTCCACCAACAGCTTCACCTTAGAGGAGTGAGGGGCTTGTTCACACTTGAAAGATTATTTGGATTAAGGGACAGTGTGAATTGAAAGCAGAATGGGAATCCCAAAATATCTCTGTGCAAAAGAGCCCCAAGTTATCAAAGCAGTTGATGGAAGAGTTTTCAAGGTCTTTCTCTTCTTGCATCCCCTTTGAGTGAGCCAGACACTGCTCTGCAAAACAGGGAACATCCAAATCTTCCATAATCTGAATAATAAAGGTTTTCTCCTGAAGTCTACCTCATTTTAAAAGACAGGAATTTTGAGTTCTATTGGCAGTAATAGAGTGTTTTGAGCTGCTGGCACTGGAACAGGGAAGATAGTGTGAAAGAGCTACAGTCACAGAAATTTATTTAATATAAGAAAATATTAAAAAAGCAGACATTGGTAATGCTGATAAGGCTGTAATAAAAAATGTGGTAATGCTGAAACCACATGAATTTTAACCAGTACCTTGAAGAAAAGCAATTCAAGAGAAAAAGGAATCTGTAAATAATGAGGAACATGGCAAAAGCTGAATAAGTAGAAATAGCCAGTCTGTTAAAAGGCTGAATAAGCATGTTCTTTGTAATGGCATGGAAAAGAAAAGACACAACAGCCTGTATCCTCCGCTTCAGTGATAATTTCCCTGGGAGCTGCACCCATTCAGCTGAGGGCAATTCAGGGGCTGAGCCACTTCCATTCAATATAAAATCAAGTTTCACGAATCTCTGTGGTCAGAGCTGTGAAAGTTTAAAAACCTGAGAGTGCAAGGGGCTTTCTGCAGGAAGCCAGAAAGTTTATTAAAAACATGTTTTCTCACAAAGTCTAGACACAATCACAAAATCACAGGTTGGAAAGGACCTTTAAGGTCATCAAATCCGTCACCACCATTGAACATTAAAATATGTCCTCAAGTGCCATGTCCACAGGTTTTTTGGAATATGTGATGTACCCCTCTGCTGAACCCTGAATTCTTCTAGTTCCAGGTACAACTTCTGATGCTGGAAATTCCTGGAGCTGAGTAGAGATGAGCAAGGGCATGTGCTCAGGATAAAAATATTTAGGCAAAAATAGCTCATTTTCATACATCATCTTCCCTGGGACAGAAACCCATGGGGGGTTTTTTTGCATATTCATGGCAGGGAGGATGGGGATAGATCAGATCTAACTCAAAACTTCAATCCTTCACACACCTGTACAGGATTTGGGAGGCTCTTTAGGGGGACACTGTGGAACCTGACTTTTAGGAACCCCTCACGATAAGGGCTGGTGCACGTGAGCTTCAGCCTGAGTTCCAGGAACAGATCTGAAGAAACTTCATTTTACCCATGCCTATGCACCACTGCTGCCAATTGATCTGTCTTCAGTCAGTGATGCTTTATATACTAATGGGTGTTTATTTGTCAAACCTAGCCACAGAAGCATCTTATTTAGAATTAAATCCCACATCTGGGTTTAGCTGCTTTTACAGCAGCGAGGCAGGTGACCCCCTGTACTCTTGGGACCACATTTCCCTCTGTGATGGCAGAACATCAATTCAGCAGCTCGTGTGAGGCTTCTTTCTGGAAACTCAAGTCAATAGAACTTAATCATACTTATTGACACAAGGTCAGAATTGACGTGGGAGGAAAATTTAACCTCAGTGCTTCCTTGGTAACTTCCCTCTGTCACCAGGGTCTCACTCAGAGAAGCAGCTGAGCAGGGTGGGTGTGCAGGAGGCAGAGTGAGGGAAAGCTTCTCACAGACAGCAGTGGAAGGGATATTTCCTTTTAGATGTTCCCTGGGCCAGGTCAGACAGATTCCTAGTGCCCAGGTTAGATGTTATTGGTGTTGGCTAATTTAATGTCATTATTCACTAAATTCAATACTGTTGTTTCAGTAGCACAGCCTTTCCCCCAGGCAGCACCCGCTCCCTCTCCATTTTGCTGGCTTTGTGGATGAAGGGACAGCAATGAAATGTTCTCTGTGGCATGACATGTGTTTTCCAAGTGTTCCTGATGACACATCTGCACTGTGCCACTCTGGCAGAGCTGCCAGGGCTGACAGAGTTTACATTACAGTGACAACTGCCCTGACACCCAGGGTGCCACATCCTCACAGTGCAGCAGAGAGCTCAGACACCTTACCAGCCGTGGACTCAGGACAGTTCAGCCCTGCAATTTTGCAAAAATTCCCTGGTTTTTAACCCTGTGACTTGTGGCAAACAGCAACACCTACCAAAAAAAACCAAAAACCAAAAACCAAAAAAAAAAAAAAAACAAAAACAAAAAAAAACCAAAAAAAACAAACAAAAAACCCACCAAAACAAACAAACAAACAAACAAACGAAACAAAAAAAAAAAAGGAGGGAAAAAAGAAAAAAAAATCCCCACACTGTGTAAAGTAGACTGTCAGCTGTGTTTACTGATAGACTATAGATTGTTTTAGCATGTAATTTTCTCTAGCTGAGTAAAATTAGCACCTTTGATCCAGCAAATATTTATATTCACTTATTACTTGCTGGAATCATCTCCTGTGCTTTGTAACCAAGTCCTGTCCACTTGTCCCTAGGCAACCACTAGAACAAACTAATTAGTAATTACAAATTCACACATAAGCATCAAAACAAGATCCAGGTTAATTTTATGGTGCCTCTGTATTTTCTGTGCTTAAAAATTAGCATCTCAACCTTCCCAAAATAAATTATACTAATCTACAGACCTGGCTTTAAAAAGGTCTCATCGTGAAATCCACCCCACCGCCGCAAAAAAAGGGAAAAAAAAAGAAAAAAAAAAAAAGGTAATGAAGTAAATAAGATATTTGAGCATGAACAAAAAGAAAAAAATCAGATCCTGTCCCAGATCCTGTCCCAGATGGAGCTGAGAAGTTTGGCTCTGGATCTGAAGGCTGCTGCACAAGAAACCCCGGACAGGCAGACAAACTAATGTGCCTCCCTCATCAGCTTCTGTGTCAGCTACAGCTGACTCTATTTACTTTTAGCCCAGAGAAGGAACTCAGAGCAGAAGGAAAAGAAGAGAAACCTTCATTGATATTCACAATGCTGTCTTACATGATCAGCATTATTTTTTGTCCAAGGAAACCCTTTCAGAAAATGGGAGAAAACGAGTGATGAGGTGGAAGAACGGCCGTCAGAGGGAAAGAAAGGACGCTGTTGTGGAGGAAGGAGTTTGTTTTATTTTGTATCAAAGTACCATGAATCATCTTGGTTTCTGTTTGTATATTGGGTATCAGAAGAGTGAGGTGGATTCAGTCTGAAAAATTTGACTTTTTTACCATAACTAAGCTAGACAAATCAGACATCTCTAACCATGAAGGCCGGTTTGGTGGAAATTGCAGCTCACCCTGATGGCGAGGATCCCCACTTGTCCCCATTTCCATGCAAAATAAACAATGTCCTGAACCCAAAGCACAGCCTTGCTCTGGACCAGGGGTGAAAATCCAGGCACGGAGCTTTGGCAGGAGAGCTCCTGCCCGGTGTCTGGGCTGGCCCTGCCAGCGTTTCCATTCCCAGCCATCCGGCCCCAGGGCAGCAGGAAGGAGCCCTGCCAGCTGGCTGCCTGCTAAGGCTTCCCAGCAGCCAGGGACCATTCTGCCTGCAGCACTGCCCAGGGCCCCTCTCACACTTCCCTGGGTTCCTGTCACCAGGGATGGGAACCTGGGAGGAGGAGAAGCCGCTTTACCTGCAAAGCACATTTGGGTTTTTCCACCCCGCCGTTCTGGAGGGGATTTTGCAGGTTCCCACACCCAGTGAGGGTTTCTCCCTGGCTGACAGAGCTCAATTTCGTCTCCAAGCATGGCCTTTACTCTGCTGGGAATAATATCCAAGAAGGCATGACTGCCATGAAACTTCTAATTGACCATGATGTGATTAATTGGGAGGTTCACACTCTCTGAGTTAGAACAGCATCACTAAAAAGAAGAAATCACTGAAAACCCCAGGCTGTCTGGCAGTCAAGTGCCCCAGGAGCCTTGATGTGCTATTGTGGGATGGCCAGGGCTGTTTGCTGCAGGTGCAGCTGGGCTGGAGCTGCTGCAGCCCCTCACATGCAGCTCAAGCAGGGTCCAGCAATGGCTCTCCAGATGCAGCCACTTGTTTTTTGGAAGTGTGACTCTGTTTAAGATTACAACGACACGGACTCAGAGGTCAGAAAACTGAAATTACTCCAATCAATCTTTATTACCTGGGAATTTCTTCCCTTTATACTATTTTACAAAGAACCACCCAAGGGGTGGAAGAAAGACAAACTTCTTCAACTACATTGGTCAAGCCAGAGGGACATCAAGAAGAAGCCCCTCCTAGGGAAAGGAATGTAAACATAGGTTATGGTTAGAAAAATGTCTCTTGTTGACAGAACAGTGCCTGGGAAAGAGTTTCAGAGAACCCAAACATCACAGCACGGACCATGGCTACAGAAGTGGTTTTGGATAGGCCAGGAAAAACAGCCCTTCTGTGGGAGCATGGAGGCAGAAGGAGTGAAGATTTAGGCAGGAAGGAGTGGGGTGAGGAAGGAACCGATGAGCGTCTCATTTCCTCAAACTAGTCGTAGAATCATAGGATGTCCTTAAATTAGTCATAGAATTCTAGGACAGTTTTGGTTAGAAGTTTTGGTCCATCCCCCCTGCAGTAAGCAGGGGCACCTTGCTCAGAGCCCTGTCCAACCTCACCTTGAACACCTCTGGGGATGGGACATTCATCACTTCTCTGGACAACTTGTTCTGGTATTTTACCATGCTCATTGTAATTTTTTCCCTAATATCTACACTGAATCAATCCTTTTTTAGTTTGAAAGCATCATCCTTGGCAGTGCTCAGATCAGCCCTGGGAGTTATTCTAACCTGGAGAGGGATAAGTCTGGAGCAGCCCTTTGCCAAGAGAGGAGACACAAGTGCCTTTTCAGCCAGAGTGAACTTTATCAGTTTTTTTTTAGTAGGAAAAAAACCACTATCTGTTCACAAGAGTAGCCTTGTGAGGCTGCACATGCTCTCATTGCTTCAGGCAAACAGAAGTGGAAGGACTTTTTCCTATCTTTTGTGTGTGCAACCGCTATTTAATGTAAATGTACTTACCAGAAATTGAATAACTCCCACACCAGTAATTTTATACCCATCCAACATTTAAATTATGAATGCAATAATCTGCAGCACCACCACTCACAAGGCAAGGCTAGAATTCCCGAGGCGAGAAAAGTCTATTTTTAAACCTTTGCAGCTGAGATTTTTACTAGATGTAGAAATTTGCTCCCTTCTGCTGCCTCAGGGGTTAATTTGTGAGCAAAGTTTCAGGGTTCTGTTTTTCTGTCCTTCAGGGAGTCAGACCTGAAACCAGCAAAACAAACAAGCTGCTTTTGGGGGAAGGAGTTCAAGAAGAAATCCCCGTGCTCTGACTGGGTGAGGGATTGCCTAACAGGGTTACTCTGAGGCAGAAAAATGATGAAATTGGTTGTTCCTCTGAGAACATCCTCTGGCTGGGCTGTAACCTGGCTCAGGAGTGGTGTGTGTTCTCCCTGAGCAGGGGCTGTGCTGGAATCATTCCAGCTTTAGTCCATGTAGCTGGCAGCATTTTCTCAGAAGATGCTCCTGACTCATACTTGCAAATGCCATTTAAAATCCTGGGTTATTTTCTTCATTGTATTTCTTAAGTGGTTTGTTTAATTTCGCTTTGTTTTGTTTATCTGTTTCAGGGACTTGGTGTTTTACTTGTTGCTTTTCTTCTCTGCTTTTCTTCTTTTCTTCTCCTACCAAGGAGAGACCAAAGCAGTGCAAAACTCTTGTTTCCCTCTGTGTATGGCAATAGCAGAAAATAAATGAGAGAGAGAAAAGGATCAGATGCACCCCAATAATCAGAAGCTCCTTTCTGGGAGGGATCTGTGTCATCCAGAGCATGGGGGCAGCTCTGGTTCAGGCTGAGCAGCTCAGGGTTTCATCACTTTTTGTGACACATAAAGGCATTTAACAGCAGGGCTCAGAATAACTGGTGGATGAGATGTGATGCTCCTTCCAAATCAGGACCGTAGAGTAATGTTCTCCATGCCAAGCTCCATCTGGATTCACAGCCTGGTGAGAAATCCCAGCCCTGGCACTCTCCTCCCTTGACAAATTACCCCACTGCCATTTGTTGATCAGAGGCTGCCAAAATGGGAGCTCTGACACCACCTTCATGCCCAAACCCAGCTGAGTGGCTGCTCGGTGGCAGGAGTTAAACAGAGTTATTTTGCCTCTGAATGTCATCTGTGGACCATGTACAGAAAAAGATGCTAAATCTCTGTCTCCCAGTGCCCTGTGAAAGGCTCTAGCAGAGTAGGTGGACATTAATTTCCTCCCCCCTGCAAAGTAATGCATTGCTTTCCCTGCAGTCATCAGGCTTTGGTTGTGCTTGAGGGAAAAATATTAAAAAAAAAAAAAAAGAAAAATATTGTGGCAAATGGAGATGCAATTCTTTTAAAAGTTGTCTTTTTGGGAGGTAACAACAACAAAAATTACGTGAAGATCAAAGAGAAAAGAGAAAAGAGGCTGTGCTCAAGGATAACTTAAAAATAATATGGGGCAGTTGCTGAGCAACTCTCCAATGCAAAGTATTGCTATTTTCTGGTCCCTTCCCCCATCTGCACAAGAGGGATGGTGTCTAGTGCTGGTCAAAGAAAAAGTCTGTGTGATTGCCTGGGTACAATTAGATCTAAGGTCTTTGCAAACAGCTCCTATCAATCAGCCTCAAGCCATTGATCTTACATCTAAAGCACTTATTGAAAAATAAATTATGGTTTTTTTGATCTAATCCACTATTAAGGATTCCTTTCTTCCTTTTTGAGGCTGGGTAAATAAAATTCTTCCATCAGAACTTGCTTAATAATTATGCTGGACACACAGCAGACCAAATCCTGAGGGTGAAGCAAAGCGACGACTCAGAAGCTCAAGGCTGATTTCTTTTTCTCTGGTCTTTTCTTTTTTTGTTGGAAGAGCTATTCTTTAACCAGGCATTGCACAGTGCTAAATGCATTCCAATAATCAGGGTATTGTCTGTTATCTGCCTCGAGCTGAGAAGCACATGTGCCACAGGGATCTGCCTGCTGCAGAGTGGCACCCGAGGACTTTGCCTTTCTCCTCCCACAGTGGGTCCGTCCTTGTCCTGCTTTTGTGCAGCTGCTGGCACTTGGTTCCAGATGCAAAAGTGCTTTTTTCCTCCGAGGAGAGGTTGTCAGTATCCATCCATGAGGATCCTCCAGCATCAAGATTGCACTGAGGCCATCAGATGGAGGGGCAGATGCCGTGAGAACTCCATAGCAGGGCTGGGACACAGCTCAGGTGGTCACCATCCCTCACTCCTGCTGGGGTCTCTGGGGAGATGTTTAGATCTCTGATAATCATGGGGATATATTGTCACAGAAGGGAATATATTCCTGACCTCCACCCCAGCCTGCAGAAATGGGGGAGAGACAGGATCCCACTTTTCCATCTCCCTCTCCAGCAGGGCGGGATGGAGATGTGACTCAACACCCAGTGCACCCCAGTGGGAAGGGTCCCTGTGGGCATCCTGGGAGTGGGGTCAGCCACAGGGGCAGGGACCACAGAGCCCCTGCTCAAATCTTCTTCCCAGGGGATGGACCTGAGGCAAAACAGATGCCTGACCCGCAACAGCATCAGTTGACAGGGCTTGCCCTGCTATTTCCCAGCGTGGGTTTTTTTTTTTTAATTCCCCTTTGAAAGCAATGCAGCCCGCTCAGCTCTGCCTCTTGGATGCTGGCAGGCTGCCACCCTTTAATTAAGCCTGCTGTTATGTCTAATGCTGGTGGCAGTGTTTCTGGGCACCAGCACACAGCCTGTGGGAGTGGGAGCAGGAGCAGATGAGGTGGCTGCAGAGCTGTGTGGTGACTTGGGTGTTCAGGCTAACAGGCCAAAGTAAGAGCGTTGGTTTTATCCTCCTCAGTGGTCAGATCAGCTCGTGAGCACAGATCCATCCAGGCCATAGAAAAACTCCTTTCCCTGTAGAGAAGAGGGCAGCTGAGAGCAGAGAGGTTTGGTTTGAATCCCCACCCCTCACTTCGTGGCACAGAGGTGCTGCCAGAGAGCTCCCTGGAATTCCCTGGTACCCGGGTGTGCCCACAGCACGGAGCCAGCTCAGCAGGCAGGACACTGCACTCACAGCCTGTGCACAGGGGCAGCCTGCTCCTGGGTGAACGGGGCCTCAGCTGAGCTTCCAGCCCGGGTGACAGGAGCAGGGACTGAGGAAGGGACAGCTTTAGCCTCTCTCACTGTGCTGGAGGCACAGACTTAAAGCAGACTTTACCCAGACTGCAGGTAAAACCTGAGTAGTTTCCCCTCCACTTCTGGCTGCTCCACACAGAGCAGCTCAAATTGCTGTGGTCCCCCATCATGTGCATCAGCAAAGTGAGTTGTGGGCAGGGACATTTCACTGCTAAGAGCCTCTTTGCTGCAATCATGACTTGATTTCAGTGCATTCTTCAGCCTCGCTCCTCCTCACACAACTCCCAAGAGCACAGCTCTGTTCCTTCCTCTCCTCCCCTCGCAGCTGCTGCCCTTGTGCAACCCCAGGACCGAATTTCAGTGGCACTGTGCAATGACCATGCACGGGACAGGGTGACGAGGCACAGCCGGGAGTGTGCAATCCCAAATCCAGGTTCCTGCAGCTCCCTGGATGCTTTGGAAAAATCAGCTTCGCATTGCAAAATACGTCGGGATTCTAACTGGGATGTGGGACTCTGCCACCACCAAGTGATCAGTGGGAAGAAGAGAGAGCAGCCAGCTCATGGCAGCGCTTGTATAACCTCCGATGGAGCCCAGCACCCTGCGATTCGTGTCTGCCTCTCCATCTCCAGCAGCTGTGCCCTGCTGCCCCCCTCCCGATCTCCATCAGGGCAGCTCATCACTCCCTCAGCCCCACAAGGCTGAGCCGATCTGCTCTGCTTGCAGATAATGCCACGGACTGAGCCGTGTTGCAATTAAATACTCTCCCGGTTCTATGCTAATGAGAGGCAGGAACAGAATGCACAATGGGAGATAATTACAGGTGAGCAATTTTACAGGCACAATCTTCCCTCTTCCGTGTCCTTGCACTGTTTTTTCCACTGTTCCACATTTGCCGGGTGCCTGGCACAGGGACCAGAGCTCTGAAGATGATGAGCAGAGTAATAAAAAAGCTTTTTGAAGCACGTCCCTGAAGCTCCATGAGCCCTGATCATCCCTTCAAGCCGTGTTTCTGCAGCCCTGCTGGCCAGGGTAGCGAGCAGGAGGTCCACTTCAGGCGGTCTGAGCTGCTAAAAGTGGTGTAATTAAGAAATTCCAACTTAATCATGATAATTGAATGAAAGGAATATTGTGGAATATTTGCTGCTTGTTTTCAAGAGGGATTGTAACTTGCTAAAACTTTTTGAAATCCAGCTGCTGTGAATAGCAGCTCATGCGCTTTCCCAATTGCTTACCTTTCTTGCTCAATACCGAGTATCTATTTAGGAACTGGTTTTCAAAATACTGTGCACTTTGCACAATTAATTTGGGGAAGTCTGTGGTGTGTCCCAATGCTCAAAAAAGTGCTATGACAAGCTGAGGAGATCACATGTATAAGGGCAACCTATAGAAACAAATAAGCAGATTTTTATACACCCAATCTCTGGCAGGATTGCTTAGAAATCGTGAAGTGTTTTAAAACAATGCCTAATATTCTGAAATGCCAAATGTCTCGTGAAATGTTATTCAGAATCCCTTCTCTCCCCTTCCCAACCTGCCTGCAAACAAGTGGGATCTGCACAGCCCGGCCATGGGTGCTGGGAACAGCATCAGCTGTGAGTGATGCATTATTAACAACTGGAATTATTAACTCTGTTTCAGAAAGCTGTTCTGTGCCTCTACACACGGTCGTTTGCAAAATTATTTGGAAAATTCATCTTGCACCTGATCCCTCCTTTTTTTAATGAACCGTGTCGTGTTGTCAGACAATGCTGATGGACAGCATAAAGCAAGGAGAAAGGGAAAGAGCACCTGAAGTGACAGGCAGAGCCTTTCCCACAAAGCACCTCACCCACAGAGTTAAAGCAGAGCAGAAGGAGGGGAGTTAAAAGGGAAATTGCACCATGGGAGGGGGTGGAAGTGTGGTGGAACTGGGTTCCTGTGGGGAAGGTGAAAATCTCAGTTCCTCACCTACTGCCAAATCTTTTAGCCAGCAGGAAGATGCTGATGGTACCTGGCTCCAGTTTGGCCCCCTCCCCTGTTCCCTGGCTCTGCTTTTCCAGCCACAGCTCCAGCAGCAGCTCCAGGGGCATCATTGCTTTTTGTCTCCTTCAACATCTGGTTGGAAAGCAGGAAAACTCCCTCTTTGTAGTGACCAGAGATACCCCTGGGCTCCAGGGCAGCTGTATAACCACTGGAACCCTTGGCATCCTCACTCCATGCTCAGATCTGCATCTCATTCCTGGTTTTGCTGCTCTTCTCTTTTTCTAAGCAAAGTACTGAGGAATTCTCCACCCACCAAGCACTAACCCAACTTTCATCAGATAATATTGCCCGCAAAAATTTTAAGGCAGGGATTTTTGTGTGGTTGACATTAATTTACAAGCTTCACAGTGTCTTGTAAGCCCTGTGAAAGAAAGGAAAGATCAGGTGGGAATGATTTCATGCTTCCCCTGCCCTGCTAGGGTGACGTTTCTCAGCCTCCACAGAGAGGAGATGTGTGTGAAGCAAGAGGGTAAGAGGAGTTTCTGTGGCCCCTGGTTTTGGGATAAGCAGGTACAGTTTGTCATGCAGCCTAAAAGGAGATCTTGCTTCTGCATCCCCCAAATTCTTGCTTCTCTGCTCTCTGGGCCTACAGCATGAAGGAAACTCACTGACTGACCATCATCCTCTGGAGGTGTTGGATTTGACCAGTGATCCTGCTGTGCTGAGGCAGAGAGCAGCCAGGGGCATGGCAGCAAACACCCTACAGAGGGATGACCCAGCTCCTGCACATCTTGTTTTGCTACAGCTCCTGTGTTATTCAGCCCCTTAAATTACACTGAAAGTGATTAATGTTCCTTCTCCTCAACTTCTCCCTCCGGCTTAACTGCAGTCTGGTTCGGCAGAGGTCAGAACCAGCAGGACATGATTACTCACTGGAGAGAGAAGGACTTTCAGTTCTTCTTTTTCCTTTTTTTTTTTTTTTTTTTTTTTGTTCCAGGATGGTGTGAACTCAGATCACAGCAGCTGTGACATCCAGTGTCAGCTCTGTAGTGTTTGGAGTCCCCCAAGACAGCTTACCAAGACAGCTTTCACAAGAAGAGCCCTCTCATCATCACAGTCAGGAAAAGGAGATTCCTGTTACTTACAGCCACAGCAAACTCCCTCTCTTCAGGCCAGAAGCCTCAGCAAAGCCCAGGGTGGCTGATGAGATGGATTTATTTGCTGAAACCCTGTTTGCTGCAAGCCAGACCAATAAAGAGACCTGCTGGAAGTCTCAGCTCTCCAGACTCAGGAGAGCTCTCTTTCCTTTGCCCTGTACTATCTTTGCACAAATCTGATCCCAAATGATTTTTCTGGAGGTCAAACTAGCTTCAGCAACACGGGTTTGGGCTTGGAAGAGGAAGACACTGGATAACAGGATAGGCAGAAATATCCTGAGCATCATTGCAGCTTTGCCTGCAGTGAGCTGATGCTCTCTAAATGCTTTGTCTTCCTCCTGTCCCTGTGTCCCTTTTCACTCCTCTTCCCCATGCCTTTTGTAGTTGGATGCCTGGCATACTCCCTGTTAGTCTCTGCTGCCTTATAATGAACATCAAAAGAATGAAAAGATGATGAATCGGAGATCAGGACCCAGAGCAATTGTTAATAGAAGGGAATACATTAGGCACACCACAGCTCAATAGGAAATACATTCTCCATCTGCCTTTGTTACACAGATCTAAGGGCAGGCTTGGCATTGTCTCAAGGAGACAGAGATGGGGTTGAGACAAGGTTTTTTATGAGAAAAGCCAGGAGTCAGGGAAAAT
This sequence comes from Phylloscopus trochilus trochilus, assembly GCA_016584745.2. NCBI lineage: Eukaryota > Metazoa > Chordata > Aves > Passeriformes > Phylloscopidae > Phylloscopus > Phylloscopus trochilus. The sequence goes on along the minus strand of WQNJ02000005.1, from coordinate 2,901,301 downwards.
CTTTGTACAGATGAAGGTCTTTCTAAATTAGAGTGATCTGGAGCCTGCAGGTCAGGCTTTGGAAGGCAACAGGCAGTCAGGGGGAGGGAGCAGCATCCCTCTGGCAGCAAATTCATAACCAGGGAGCTGAACAGAATCCAGCCCCTTCAAAAATGGAGAAGTGGCCACAGTGGCTGACAGGGGTGAGGCAGGGAACTTGGCAGAGCTGACAAGGGCTGGAAGGATAGAGGGATGTGTTACCCTCTCCCTAGGAAGGGCACCTTTCTCTGGAGAAAACACGCTTGATAATTGACGCTGAAGTGTTGGACCTTAAACCTTGAGAGGGCTTTTAGAGACACTAAAACTTGAAATTCCTGCCTGAAATAGCAGCATCTACAGAGAGATAACAGAGATGGCATCTTGGTGAGGGAGTGCTGCCCAAAGGGCCTGGGCAGATGCTGCTGCATCATTTCACAGGAGCCACTGGAGAGGGAGAGAATAACAACAAGCTTCAGACCCTCTTGGCTGGACACTGCCCAGCACCTGGGGACATCAGTTTTCATTATCACAGAAGCCAAATGGCCAAATAAACAAGATAAAATTAGCTAGACTGCTGATTCTCCTGATCTCAGACAAAGATACTTCTTTGCCCTCTATGGTCCAGAGAAATGTGTTTTCCCTCTATCCCATGTTGCTTACACAACCACATATGCTTGGAGAAGAAGTGTCATACAGGAAATACAAGCTTTGGCTTACAGAAAAATCCCTCAAATACTGTACCTGAAGGATCCTCCAGCTTGTAGAACACCTTGATGGTAGTCTCTGGGGACAGCTTCTGCTCTCAACTGCCCTGGCATGACTCAGAAGATACTCTTTTGGGCAGAGACAAGAGCAAAGTTGTCTATGTTTGTGTTTGGGAGGGATCTGGCAAACCCAGGGCTCCATCATCCTCCCTGATGCACACCAAGAATTAATAGATTTGCATCTCTGTAAGGGGAAAGAGAATTGGGATCACGTTGAGCAGCGATAATTGAATTAAACTGAATTAAATTTTGATACGTATTAGAGATATGTTAGTTACTATATAAAGTAATATACTTAATTAGCCCAGGAAGTCTGTTAAATATTACATAAGGTTTCCAATGAGTTCCTGCAGGAAACGAGTGAGCTGACATTTGTGGGTCTCCTCACATGAGAACCTGGTGGTAGCTCTGGAGATGTCCATGGACTCCACACATGGGTTTAAACTCTCCCCCTCTCATTGCTTAGTGACCCGAAGCTCTATGAAGTCTGATGGAATGCAAAGGAGCCCACTGTGCCACAGCTTGCACCACGGCCCAGAGAAACCCAGCTCATTTCTCTACAGCTGCTCTGTTTTCCATCTGCCTGGGAACAGAACTGGCTTTGATTGGAAATGTTTTAGTCCTTCCCAAATCTCCTTTTGTCACTCCTAACCCACACCACTCGCTGCCATTAAGAGCATTAGAAACAAAGGCCAGCCTTGCCTCTTAAACCATCCCCTGATGGAGTACCAGATTGAACAGATACTTTTTCAACAGAGCTCTAACATTCGCTCCTCCATGTGGCAAAATGCTTCCAGCATGGTTGGCAGCAGCTGCACACGGATTTCACATCTTCACGTTCAGACCCTGCTGTCTCTGTCTGAAAACATCTATCGGTCTGAGCAGCAGCTGCCAACCCAGTCCAAGCTGACAGATGTAGGATGACTTCTGGTTTCATTCCCCACTGTGCTCTGAAATTTTCATTTCAAAATACAATACTGAATTGGCCTTGACAAGAATCAGGTGTTAACTCTGATCAGACAGTTACTTCATTACTAATGGCATTACTCATCCTGCTCTGTGGTGTTTTCCTCCCCCAGAGTCATTAAACTCAACATTCCCCTGCTCACAAGAGTGCTGTTGGATTGAACAAGAGTAGAAATGTGACTTTTTGTGGTGACAAGGTGATTTGTAATTTTAAGGAGCTCGTTCCCTAGGAGCCAAAAGCAGTCATGGCACTTCAAGACAGGTCCAACTACGAAAATTCCCCCTGTACTAAAGGATGCATTTTTTAACACTTTGGGAGTTCGGATTTGCAGGTTACAGCTGGGAATAGAGAGAAAGAACAAAGGAAGGAGAGGAAAGATTGAAGGAAAAGAAAGAAGTGAAAAGGTACAGGACATGTTTTGAATGCAGGTGGACACACACTGTGCCCAGATGGGGACAATTCCCCTCCAGAATTTGTGATCCTTCTCAGGGACTTTGGTGATCCTTCTCAGGGACACATGGTGGCTTTGTGGCCATTTGCAGCTCTCAGCACATGTTGCTTTGGGAGTGGAGATGTTAGCTCTTCCCTCCTTTCTGAAAGCTGGATCACAGATTATTTCTTAGCATTTTCAAGGATTATTCCAATCATCAGTATCTTTGTTTGACATCAAACTCAGTTATGTCCATTGCAGTATGATAAGAAAAAGACCTTCTGCCACCAGCAGAGACACCTGGCTGAGCTGGATGAAGAATCTCCAGCCACCAATTTCATCATGTCCCAGCCAGGTTTAGATTGCCGTGCTGGTTTTCATTCCTAACATCTCCCCAAGTTTTGACAGGCCAGTTGTTGTTGGGTTTGTTTTTAAGAGAAATATATATCAAAGAGTAGCATTTCACTGCAAAGGCGTCCCCAGCATGAGAAATGGTCCCCTGGTGTTTTCTGTGTCCTACACATTGGTGCTACATGTGAAATATTTATACTCAGAGTTTGTGCTGTACCTTGGGGGTCTGCCAAAGCAGGAGCTCAAGGGCTCCTTGAAGATTTTGCCCTCAGTCACTCTGGAATCTCTTTTCTCTGCCACACTGCCCTTCTCTTTACCCATGTGTGCTGGTAACTTGTGAGGGGATCTCAAAAAAGGGAAATTTCCAAACAGAATAAACATGTCCCACGATGAAAGGCAGAAGAAAAGGAAATAAAACAAAGGGATGGGTTTCATAGTGACAGATACTTGTGTGAATGCCAGAGGACATTCAGCCTTCATTGGTAAAGACATGAACACAAAGAGGTTTTTTAATAATCTCTTTCTTTAAAGTTTGTTTCACAGACAAACTGGCTCCATGGGACAGAAGTATGCAATGGAAAAACTTCAGCTTGTTTGACATCAAACTCACTCAGTTATGTCCCTTGTACTATGGTAAGAAAGAGACCTTCTGCCACCAGCAGAAGCTGTTTTGACACCTGGCTGAGCTGGATGAAGAACATCCAGCCACCAATTTCATCATGTCCCAGCCAGGTTTGGATTGCCGTGCTGGTTTTCATTCCTAACAGCTATATCCTCCTAGTTCTAGGTTTATAGAGAGCTATCTGTGGGCAACATGGTGCAGACAAGAGAAGACTTTGACTGTGAGAGCAGTCTGAAGGGCAGCAGGAACAGGTTGTCTGGAGGGGTTATGAAGTCTTCATTCCTGGAGATATTCAAACCCCAACCAGACAAAGCCCTGGGCACCTGCTGTATCTGACCCTGTTTCAACAGAGGAGTTGGCCTAGAAAATCTCAAGAAGTCCCTTCCAGACTGAACCATCCTGTGATCTGCCACCCCCAGCTCCTGCTTCTCAGGCACAACCTCAGAACAAACAGAAATGAGGCTCAGGAGAGCTTGGAGCAGAGCTATAGATCTGACCATCTGGAAAGGTTCCTCTGTACAGATCCACAAGGATTGAGCAGCAGCCTGATCTCCCTGCCCAGGAGAGGACCCCATGGCCTGATGCAGGGTGATCAGAACACTCTATATTTACCTATATAAGCACTTATGAGCATATGGGATATCTACACATGGCATATGTACTGTGTAGGTCAGGTCCAAACGTGAGCTGTCAGACCATCTGCTTGCATGTCTGAGTGTGACCTGCTTGAACTGCAGGCTGTGTGATTTCCTTTATTTCCAAAATGGCATGTTTCCTGAAATATATCAGAAATACACTTGTCTTGTCTGCTGAAGCAAGAGAGAAACATCAGGATCAGGAAACCTGTCATCGGAGCTCTACCACCTCTTATTTATCCCACAATCCTGGCAATTTACTGTGGATAAAAAGTAACTCTTATTTGTCCACATTGTGTTGTGTCACTTTATAAATTGTCTTAGGGACAAAGTAGGGGGGTTGCTTTCTACCTGGACGGTGAAAATTCTGAATAAAATGGGTGACAGCTAACAAGCAGCAAACTGCTCCTAGGGATAGGAGCTGCACAGCACACACCCTATAGTTTGGGATTTGTAAACATTTCAGTGAATGCTAACAGCTTGAGTGAGTAGCTGGAGATTACAAATAACGCCAGATCACAGACAGCCACGCAGCGAAAGTGCTTCAGGGGTTCATTAGACATCACAGGCTTCAAAAACTAAAAAAAACCCTTAAAAATGAAAAGAAAAACAAAAAACCGAAAACAAAATCAAAAAACCAAAAACAAAACCAAAAAACCAAAACAAAATAAAAACCCACACAAAACCAAACAAACAAACACAACAACAACAACAACAACAAAATGTTTCTCCTTCACATCTGTGGTGACAGGCATAAAAAACCCATGTCCTCTCTGCTGCGGCCGTGCTGTGGCTGTGTCTGGTGGTGAAATCCCGGCCCAGCCAGGCGGGTGGCTGAGTCTAAGTCTGATCATCCTCCCAGCAGTGCCGAAGCCCCGCACGAACCCCCTCAGCAGCGTTTTCCCTCTGCCCGGGAGTTCCCCGCACGCCGCATCCCCAGCGCTCCCACCCGCGGCTCCACGAGCCCACAGTGACATCCTCTGTCGGGATGCGGCAGCAGCCCAGCCCCAGCCACCCCCGGAGCGGGCTGGCCTGGGGACACTTGTGTCCCCGAGGAAGGGGACAGAGGTGCCAGGCGGCTGCAGACCCGCCCGGCTCCTTGTGCGCGCAGCCGGCAGCAGCGAGCCCGGCTCTGAGCACGGAGCCAGCGCCTTGTCCCAGCGCTGGGCGCCTTCAGGGACAGGATGAGGCTGGTTCTGGCTGAAGCCACCCTTTGGTGGGTGCCACAAAGGCCATCAGCCCTGCAGGGGGGCTGAGGAGCGTTGGCGCTGCCAACAATCGCGGAAAATTCCAGAGAGCACTCCCGGCCCCCTCCCAGCGGGATCGGCCGCCGCTGTCAGGACAGGGGCTGTGGCAGCGGGTTTGAAGAGGAGTTCTGTGAGGCTCTAGTAATTCCTGAGGTGAAAATAGCTTTTGGAGCAATAAGAAGGTGGCAAACCCCCTGGGCTCCACAGGCTTGTTTCACAGTATTTTTGCTTTGCTTGTGATCTCTCTGTTCCTCTCAGCTTCTCAGAATTCCCCAGACAGAAGGGCAGGGTCTCCAGCCAGTACCCTTCTCTGTTTTGCAGCTGCTGCTCTGCACATCCCTGTTCTCCAGAGGTGGTGATGGCAGAAGTCATCCTGCCCCTGTGACAATACCTGTGGGGATGTTTCCCCTCCTGCCACCTGGAGCAGGCAGCGTGCACAGGGGCTGTACAGTGATGGGGAACTTCATTCTGCAGAATCACCAGCTGAAACAAGTCCTCAGACAAAAGATATTCTCCTTAGCTGTGAAGAGTGAACAAGTGGTGGAAGAAGTCAGAGTTAATGACCTCCCTGGAGCTGGGGCTGGGGGCCCCAAGGACTCCTTGGTTTGCAGACCAAGAATTGCCTGCATCCCAGCAATTTTACCTCTTCCTCCTGCTGCCCATGAGGAGCAGAGGCAAGATCATCACCTGCTATGTTCCACCTGCCCACGGAGCCCTCCTGGCTGATTAAAAGGCAAAGGAAGTTCTGACTTCACTTCTGTTCAGTCAGGCACAGACCCCACGGCAGGAGCAATAAACTCACGGTGGATGCTTTGGAGAGATGCAGGAATGTTGCTGTGCAGCAAGCAAGGATGCTCTGGGAGAATACAAGGATGCTTCTGAGTTGAGAGGGGAAAGAGGAATACAGAGATGTTCTAGGAGGTGGCAAGGATACTTTGAGGTAATGCAGTGATGCTCCAGGGAAGAGAAATGGGAGAAGGTGCTCAGGGGGGATTCAGGGGTAACGCAAGGATGCTACCAGGTTGAGAGGGGAATGTGTGGACTCTCAGGGACCCTCTGGAGGAATGACGGGATGTTCTGACCTAGTACAAAGACGCTCCCGGGCTGAGAGGGTCCGTGGGAATGTGCGGATGCTCAGCGACGCTCTGGTGGCACGCAGAGACGCTTGAGCGGATTTAGGGACGCTCTGGGGCTTTCGGGGGCTGCTTCGGGGGGTACGCCAGGGTGCTGGGGGCCGGAGCGGGAGGCGGGAGCGGGCGGGGCGGGGAGGGGCAGCAGCCCCGCGGCGGCGGCGCGGCGGGAGCGGTGCGGGCCATGGAGAGCGGCGGGGCGCTGAACGGCTCCGCCGCCGCCGGGCGCTTCGCGGCGGCGGGCACGGCGGCGCTGGGCGCGCTGATGGCCCTGCTGATCGCCGTCACCGTGGCGGGCAACGCGCTGGTGATGCTGGCCTTCGTGGCGGACTCCAGCCTGCGCACCCAGAACAATTTCTTCCTCCTCAACCTGGCCATCTCGGATTTTCTCGTAGGTAAAGTGCCGCCCCGCGGGGCGCCCGCCGGCACCGGCAGCGGCACCGGCAGCAACTCGGCGGCGGGGCGGGCAGCGCGCCCGGGGCTCCGGCTGCTCCCCGCGGGCTGTGCCTCCGCTCCTGCCCCCCGACACTCTCCCGCAGTCCCCGGTCCCCTCCCGCTGTCCCCCGGCCGCCCCCTCGGTCCGGGCGAGCAGAGGGAAGGAACCACCCGGCACCCGCGGGTCCCCCGGGGCAGCCACCGGAGCCTCACCGGGAACGGACCCCTCCGCTTGCAGGTGCCTTCTGCATCCCCCTGTACGTGCCCTATGTGCTGACGGGGAGATGGATCTTCGGGAGAAGCCTCTGCAAACTCTGGCTGGTGGTTGATTACTTGCTGTGCACCTCTTCGGTCTTCAACATCGTACTAATTAGCTACGACAGATTCCTCTCGGTGACAAGAGCGGTGAGTCCTGTCATGGCAGCTGAGAGGGACGGAACTCTCCTCCTGCTTCATTCTCCAGATTCTCTGCAATAATTAAAAGTTCTTTGAATCCTCCAGAAATTATGACTCTCTCGGCCTGGGAGGCAATAATCATCCACAAATGCATTATTCAGCTCTGTGGTTTCAGATTAGTATTCCTGGCATAATTAAATCACTTCAGGCTCAGTCCCCGTTGTGCAGGTGTTCCCTTCCCAGGTGACAGGATAGTAGTGCACAAGCAAGCCAGCCAGGTAAGCAGACTTTTAACTAACTTGCAAGATCTTATTATGCCCAGGACAAACAAGTGGATTGCAGTCAGCCTTGCAGCTTCTCCCTGGCTAGCACGGCAGCAGATTGCTCTGCCAGATCTGGCAGGGAACGTGGCAAGGTCTCTGAGTGTGTGGGAGATCAAAATGCTCGGCCTTTTGCAGGAGGTAATGAGCAGAGGCAGATCTGACCCACTGCTATTTGCTCGTTCCCTGACTACAAATAGAACATGGATTTAGCCAAGGAGTTTGTCAAGTCCCTCTCCTTGGGACTTACAAGGAGTAGCTGGGGGACAGCTCAGGTGTGTGGTGGGTGCAGACAACTGCCAGGCTCCAACCAAGTCAGTACATTTCCACTTAGCAGGCACCATATTTTGGAGCTGTAAAAGGAGCGTTCTGAACCTTCCCTGTAAGAGTGTGGCTTATCTAGCAATTGCTCCTGTTGCCTATGGCACATCAATTCCTTGGACTGCTGGGATATTGCCTAGCAACTTTACCAGGAATGCTAATAGTCCATTTGTGAGGAGCCTCAGCCAGCTGGGCTGTGGGACTGTGTGTAAGAAAAGGCTTTCCTCTTGCAGGTCGCCTACAGAGCCCAGCAAGGCAACACCAGGCAAGCAGTGCTGAAGATGGTGCTGGTGTGGGTGTTGGCATTCCTGCTGTACGGACCTGCCATCATCAGCTGGGAGTACATATCAGGCCAGAGCATCATCCCCAGCGGGGAGTGCTACGCTGAGTTCTTCTACAACTGGTATTTCCTGATGACAGCCTCCACGCTGGAGTTCTTCACCCCTTTCATCAGCGTGATGTTTTTCAACCTCAGCATTTACCTGAACATACAGAAGCGCACCAAGATGCGCCTGGATGTTTTCCACGAAGTGCACAACCAGTCCTTCACTGAAGAGATGGAAAGGAGCCCAGAGGCAAAGGTTTCTTTGAAATGCTGTAAGTGGGAGCAGAAGGAGTCAGCTGAAACCCTCGAGCTCTCTAAGAGCAAAGCTCAAGCAGCAGCCTCCTCTTCCAGCCTGGATGCCAAAGAGCTGCTGGCAACAGGCTTGGAGAGCTCCAGGAAACCCAAGTGCTGCAACAAAAAGAGCTGTAAAAGTTCAGCCTCCACTCTGTCCTCAGAGAAACGGGTGAAGATCGTGTCCCAGAGCATGACTCAACGCTTCAGGCTCTCTAGAGACAAGAAAGTGGCCAAATCACTGGCAGTCATTGTGGGCATCTTTGGGATTTGCTGGGCTCCGTACACTCTCCTGATGATCATCCGTGCTGGCTGCCACGGCCAGTGCATCTCGGAGTTCTGGTATGAGACTTCTTTTTGGCTGCTGTGGATCAACTCAGCTGTCAACCCTGTCCTCTACCCTCTCTGCCACTCCAGCTTCAGAAGGGCTTTTATTAAACTCCTTTGTCCCAAGAAGCTGAAGATTCAACCTCACGATGTCCTTCAGAACTACTGAAAGCGAAGCCAGCCCAGTGTGAGGATGAGAAAAGCCTTGGTTTACTTCTGCTGTACTGGTGTGGGACTGGAGCTTGTTTCCTTGGAAGAACCCAGGAGCAGTGGTGTGGGGCAGGTGAAAGAGAGCTCACTATTAACTTAGTTCATCAACCACAAAATCCCACTGCAAAGAAGGATAAAGGGGTTTATTGACATTAACCACAGATACTGAAATCTGTGTCTGCCACTTGCAGGTGCCACAAAAGAGCTCTGCTGCCACCTAGTCAGCCTGAGCAGCACCAGCATTTTGCTCCAGTAAAATGAAAACTGAAAAAAAGAGAGCTAATAAAAATAAATATCTGGCTTAAACTACTGCACTGAACTACAGTGTAGCTGTTGGCAGGCGTGATCTTTCTCATAAATGGGAGCGGTTTTTTTCTTCACACCTATTACACACAGATGATGACACAGAAAGAAAAGAACAAACCTCAGAAGGAAAACATCTCACTTATCATTTGTTACAGCAGCTGCAGCCATAATCTGGATCCCTGTTTCATGGGGTGCAATACATATCCCATCCACACCCCAAGAAGGGACAGATCTCTGCCCTGAGGAGTTTACAGCCAGCCTCTGAGGCACTGAGCATCCTGAAGCGTGCTGTTGGCAAAGCCTGACCCCTCCCTGCTTTAAAACTGCTCTGATTTCCTCTGGGTGCTGCCACACACTGCCCAGTGCTCCCGTGGGAGTGCTTCCCTCCTGCCCAGAGCCCTGGGAAGGGTTCCTGTGCCTGTGTGAAAGGTGCCAGCACAGCTTCCCCACAGGCTCCAACCCGGCAATGCAAAGACATTTTCAAATCTCTTCTGCAGGATCTTAAAGATACTCTTCTGGCACTGTGTTAGGGAATGACAAGCTTATAGAGAAGCAAATTTTGTGTTGCTTTTTTTTTTTTTAATGTTTCTTTCAGACCTCTTAAATTTTTCAAGTTTCAGAAGGCTTGCATTCTTTCTTTTAAAATACCTCACTTCATTGGAGACCTGGGTTGAGATGGTTCAGTCAACACAAGCACCAATTCTTTTACTGGTTAATTTTAATTTATTTTTTTTTTTAGAGCAGTCAACTAATTACACAGATGGCATCCAGATTCAGGAGACCAGAGCTCTAGCCTTGGTCTTACCATAAAACCCTGGGCACTTTATCTCTGCTCCTCATCTCATGCTTCATCACAGTTGCCCATTTGTTCTGCAACCTCTTTGGGCACAGAGGCAGTTTGACCAAAAAGCAGATTAATTCCACTGCTGGCACTGCTCAGTGATGTAGTAACACAAGTAAGTAATTAGTTGCCATGGCAAATGCTCATATTTAACAGTATTGCACAGGGAATGTGCAATAAGTCTGAAAACTGCATTTACAAATAGAAACCTAAATGTTGTAAAGTAGTACCCAAAAGCTTATGATGTTGTGATTGCCTATTACCTTTTGCTGTTGCAAGCAAACTGCTTTTTGGCTGCTGCTATGAGTCAAAGAAAACGCCATCTGACTGTTATCTCAGTGATATTTGTCAAGTAGATCAGTATTGTCATCTGAAGTCAGGTTTTTAAATAATGTCTTGCCTTGTGTATGTGATATTTCAGACTTGTGACATGTTCTGTCAGTCTGTTATATATGGGTTAAAATACACCCCTGGAAGTATGTGTGCTCTGGATTGACAGGATAAATGTTGAGCCTGCTCCTACCTTTCCCTGTGTCTGCTCCCTTCTGAAAACTTCAATAAAGTATTTTTGTAAGAAGCTTGTTGAGTATTTTATGCTGAACAAGATGTTGTCGGAAAGGATAAAATCCAACTGGAAGCAAAACATTTATGGATTTGCCTGAGGAGGCAGGTATACATGTCACAGAAAAACCAGCTCCTGAAACAGCTGAGTTTCCCTTGCCTCTGGTGAGCAGGTTCCTGACAGCCCCCCGAGGGTGTGGGGAGTGCACATCACTCAATCCTCTCCAGCTTCTGCTCTTTTCCAGAGCGTGTTACCTGCATCTGGGATCTGGAGAGGCTACATCAGCAATAACTCTTCCTGTAACTTACAAACCCCACTGGTCTACCTAGAAATGACAAAGCCATAACATGACCCAGGCAGCAGTTTCCAGCTGTGGTTCTCTTCACTTGTTCATGGGGAGAGGTGGAACTACTAGGTCACTCATCCTCATAAAAAATGTGCATATTGTGACACCTTCCTTTCCCAGAGGGAAGGAAAAGATTTATATCTTTGTGAGCCTCTTGCACAGTATTTTCATGGTCTCTGACCTCCATGTGGGCAGAATTATCTACACTTGGCTGAAAGTAATTTTATTCATTGTTGGATTTTGCAGGGAAGATACTTATATTCCTTCCTGAAATAAGAGCTCTTGCTTTGCCAAATAAAAAGGAAAAATAACTACTTATGCCTGGACATGAGGTCACACCTGAGCCTGGTTTTTCTACTTGGGTGCTGCTCTGAAATTTCAGAGCAGCTGATGACTAATTCAAATATGCCTAAAAGAATGTTTGAATTCTGCTGATTTTTAGTGTTCAGAATACAAATGTCTATATGTATTTGGAAGAGGCAGGGACTAGGGAGCTTCTAGGCATAATCCAATAGGAATTGTGAAAATGCATAACCACTAGACGAGGCAAAGCTGCTTGTCAACCAGCCCAGCAAAACACCTGTGTATCATTTATTTGCCATACCTGCTAAAAAAAAAGCCTCTTTCCTATTGTCTAGGCATAAGCTAGGCAGGCAGGACCTGTTTTCAACAACCACGAAGGAAGACTTGCTGTAATTATGAATATGATTCAAATATTTGGGGAAGCACATAGGCTTCATTTCCACAGCACATCTCCACAGAGAAAAGCAACCTGGCTAATTCCAGAGAGAAGCATCCAGTTTATGCAGGGAGTTGTTGGTAAACAGCATTCACGCAGCTGCAAGTCATGCCAGGGAGCTTTTTGGAGAAGTGACTTCCCACAGGAGCAAAGGGTGGAGGTGATGCCATCCCCCTCTCTTGATACAAACCTACACCCCATTAACTCGAGGACATAAAGGCTGCCCTAACGAGGTCTGTGGTCTTTTCCTACAGCAGCATCTGCATATCAATAAACTACCAAAAACCATTTTTATTTTTTTTTTAGCACAGCTACTTTCTTCCTGTCTCTCTAAATGCTTCCTCCCTAATCACCAGTAATGAGAGATCTCTTTACACAGACAGAGGAACTTTGCTCCCACAGCCTCTCCTCTGGCCCCTCCTCAATTACCATCCCTTATTTGTTGCCTCCAACCTGCAGTTACAGAAATTGCTCCATTGTTCCACAGACATCACTGAAGCTTCATTAGCTCAAGTAGGAGGCTGGAGAAGAAGAGAGAATGCAAGAAGGAGCTTTTGTTGAGAAACACCTGTCTGTGATAATTAATGAGATTTGCTGGGAGGAAAGGGCTTTGAAATTAGCGAGATGTGATTATATTTTGATTTGAAAGAATGCTAATGGTTTGTAAATGACCATTACTTCTCACAGCAGAACTAGGATGGAGAGACCAGAGGTTAACATCCTTGCCAGAAGGAACTTTAACAATACGATTTCTGTGAGGGAGGATTAATTTTTCACAACCCCAGCTGTGGAGCAGTGACACCAGCACGACAGCTTTGCAGTACAGACCTGGTCCTAAAAGAGACATCCTGCACTCTACAGAACTTGCTCTGCAAATAGATGAGGCACAATAAGGAGTGTTATCTTTCCTTCTGATGTGAGAATTGCAGACAAGAGCAAAAACTCTGTGAGCTGCCCTGGATGAGTGCCACAAAAGAGAAAAGCTCTCTCAATTTCTGACACCACAAAGCCAGCTTTTCATACAAGATTGCACAGATGTTCCTGTGGACAGCAGGGAACTCACAGCACTTCTCTTTTCCCTTAACCTTTAAGTCTCCTCCTTTCCTCCTTACAGCAATTTTCTGTCAATATAGTTGCATTTGCAGGATTAAGGAATTATGGGGGTTTAGAAAAGCAGTTAGGAATTCTGCAGGGTGAAATGTCTTACCCATAACCCAGCACCACCATTTTATTGAGATTTAAAACAACTGTTGGCATTTACTTCAACAAACCCACCACTACCTGAGGGAGGAGCACTTATGATCCTTTCAAAGGCAAAATCCCAGCTCTGTCCCTGCACCTCTTGTTGCAAGCTCAGGAATGTCAATGACTCAATCAGCACCGTTTTCATTGCTAAAGATGCATAATGACAAGCCCCACACTTTAATTCCATGATCTGGAAGCAGCTTGCACAGTCTGGGTGCAAAAGGGAGCTAATACCTAATCCAAGTACCAGACATCATAGGTAGAGCTCTGTGTGCCCTTCTGTGGGGGAAGAATAAGACTATTTTTCTGGTTTTAAAATGCTACAATATCAATGAGTTGTTTTTTGGTTTTTTTTCTTGTTGGGTTTGGAGGTTTTTTGGTTTGTTTTTTTGTTTTTTTGTTTTTTTGGTTGGTTGGTTTTTGTTTTTTTTAATGACTTAGAGGCACTAAGCAAGACCTTTGGTTGGGTTGCAAAGGCTTCATGACAAAACTGGAGTTTTTTATAAGCAGACTGGACCCACAACTTAAACATCTGTTCTTCTAAGGAAAAAAAATGTGCCTGTGATGTGACACTGACTTTGGAATTATTTTTAACACAATATCCTAGGATCTAGCAGCACAATTAACACTGAAGGAAAACTGATTGCAAAGTAGTTAATAATCTCATTCAAGATCTCTCTGAGCATTCACAAACAACAAACTCTCTGCTAGGAGGGCAACAACAGTTCTGGCAAATTTTTTTAGCTGTTAACTAACAGCTCACACACAGCTTTAGCCTTTAGAAGCTGTTCATTGAAGAACAAAAAGTAATGGGGGTTGCATATAAACACTTGAACACGAGGCTGCAAATACACCCTGAAGTGTCCATGAATTGAAGACAGATTGACAAAGCAGAGCAATCACCCTCCATTATGAAAATAATTTATACCTTATACTCTAAGAAGCACAAATTTAATAGATCTCTATGGTTAAAACACCATTTTGTATCTCTGATACAGCTTGTATTCAAAATAGGCAGGGATAAAATAGTATGTGTAATACTTTTATGAAGCCTATGGCCAGTGCTCTGGGAATTGAGCTCTTATCCAAGAGCTTTCAAGAAAGGAACAAGATCTTTGGTTGCTGCCATTAAAACTTTTAATCAAAATGAAGGATGCAAAAGACTTTATGGAACTGTATAGGCAGAGGAATGCTGACACACAGCTAATTGCAGAGTAAGGAAAAGACTGAAGTCAAATGTGATGACTGTCATTGGAAAAATACAGCACCAGGGCAATATAAATCCTCAGCAGAGGACCAAAATGCCCAGCCCATCCTTCCTGAAGCTCTCACTGGGAAGAGCTCATGCAGACAGCAGCCTGCAGAACAGTTCATCTTTATTTCAGAGAGATAAAGAGCTGAAATACCTTAGAAATTCCCCCCCACAATGCTCCTGTCCTGTACTATGAAGTGACAATCTCAAAAATGAGATAATCCCTGAGAACACGGGGATTATACTGATTTCCCTTAAAAAAATAGAAATTCAACCCTCCTTCACTCACCTCTTGAGAGAAGCTCCAGCAGTACTGAACAAATGGCTAAAAGCTGGGGAAATCAGAAAGTAAAGATCATTACGATTGACTCATCTTAATAACCCTGTTTTCACCCTCAGCAGTTATTTCACTGAGAACCAACCCCACTTCAGCAAAGTGCCTTCCAGTCACCGTTTGTAAATACGAAATATTTGTAATCAATATTAATCGCTGCCAACCGTGGCATAACAAGTTATCAAATCAGAATTGCCTCCTTCACAACAAAAGAACACAGGACATAAATTTTAGTTGGCCTAAATGCCTCTTGGACAACTCCGAAGAGGTATTTGTGTTTTGACAGGATCTACCAAATTGCCTTTGAAAAAGCAGACTTATTAACTGAAAGACCAGAATGGGCATAGCATTTTTCTGAGAAAACCTGAACAATTTCCTTCTTTATTCTATCACATTTGTGGCCCTCTGCAATTATTTTCTCCATTAATGTATGAGCACTCAGGCTTTCCTGGCATAAAAGAGGTAATATAGCTATTTTTTAGCTTGAATATTAACTAAAAGCAAATCTACTGTGCACCCATTCATCAAGTACCCTGGTTAGCTAAATGTGCTATCAGTTTTATTTCAGGCTAAGTACATTAGGAAAATAACTTCTGTAGCACTAATTTAATTTAGTCTTAACATACAGTTCTAGAACCATTCTGTTGATCAGCTTCATAAGCCACTTCAAGCCATTGAATAACAATTACAAAACCCACTATCTTTAGAACATTTAATTAGTGATAATTACATCAATTAGTAGCACCAGATAGTAAATTGTACATGTTTCACATAGCAATTGTTGTTATCCATCTACAGATTAAGTTTTACCTACTGTGAAAGAATTTCTGAATGTCTTAAAAAATAAACAGGAGATATGTGAGCGAGCTCTCCTGAACACTGCCATGGATTGCAGTTCCATGAAGAGGGTAAGGTGGATGCTGGAGCATTATTTCCCAAATTCCAGGTCATCCATCTTGCTACACAAATTCCATGTGACTCTGCAAGTTGCTAGGGTCCAAATCCAGACAGGTGTTTTAATTCAAAATGTTTAAAATTCAGTGGGATGTAGGCTTTTCCAAGCCCATCTCAGTTTGAACCTCAGCCTTCCATGATTCAGTTCCTGTCAAAACTGAAAGAAGACTAAAAAAAAAAAAATCACTCAGAAACATAAGGTATCGTAATTGGAAAAAAAAATTTAAACCCATTAAATTTTCATCCATCAAAACCATTTTCCTAATGGCCAAAAATTAGTTAATGAAGCTGGAAAATTTGGGTTGATTTAGAAACAGGGATGTGTTAGCTTGCCAAAGTAAAATACATTTTTTTCAGTCTATAGATACAAGGAACACAAACACAGCTGATGTGGCACCCAACCCATTGCATAGTGGGGCAAGCTTCAAACCCACAACTCCTGGCTCTGGAATTATTGAATGTTACCAGATTTTGGTTTTCTTAGACAGGGCTCAGCATCCCAGTAATTGCTTGGTTGCACCACTGCTTTAAACTTCTATTACATGTCTGCTGTGGGGGTGGGTAAGTGAAGAGAAGGAACGTTTTCTAAAGCCATGCAGTAAGAAAATATTGATTTAATACAGTGACATTTTACCAGGTTACTTTTTAAATGTGATAAATGTAAGTCCTGTCTGGACAAAGCACTCTAGCTGCCCAAATTCATCTTCCTGAATTATAAGAGAGGAAAACAACAGGAAATGAAGAGCCACAAACCAGTATGATTTAATGAATAAGATAATCAAAATAGGGATACATCATCTGTAATATCACAGATGTCTTCTTGACAACCAGTGTTTTAGTAATTACATTGCCTCATGCAAATATTTTTCGTCATAAGCATTTTCCACTTTTAGTGGAAGACTAATTTATCTGGATTTAGAGAGGGAATAGTAACTTCTGTCAATGGCTGATTGGTGTGTGTACAAAGGAAGCACTGGGTGGGGATTCACAAGTCTGTGGGAAACAATGATGTTCCAGTCTCAAAGGTAATTAAGCACCCAGAACCCAAATGCCAAGATTCAAATGAGAAATCTTTAAACCATGACGAAGCTTTTCCATATGCAAAAATTGATCCCAAACCATCAGATGCTTTCTAAAATATTGACTGTCACCAGCATTAATTGCCTATCGATTTCTCCAGTTGCAAAGACAAAAAGGCCCCACACAGGATTTGAATAACAGAAGATAATTCAGATCATTTTCAGCTTTTCAATCAGTCTTGATGCGTCTGGATCTAAAGTGCATTTCTAAACCCGCATTTTAAAAGGTTGTTTTGTCTGTATAAAACATTTTCAGCACATTTGAATAAGCACAAGGCTCTTAATGTTTTGTGTCTTCTTGTACTCACTCATCATGACATAAAATAACAGCATTTGAGTTTGCTGCAGTGCTACAGCCAGGCTAAAAGCCCACCAAACTGAGCCCAGGTCACCACTGCATTGTGCCACTTACCCCAATTAAATTAATTTAATACAACCAGGAAAAAAAAAAAAAAAAAAGGATTGTAACAAAGTAACCAACCACAGATTTCTTACTAGAATGGAACATGCAGTTACAAATGAGTTATCAAACCGAAATTATATGGATTTCTAATATGGTTGGTCTTCTGTTCTCACTCATCAGTCAGGAAATATGTATAAAATACACAAATGCATGTCCTCCCCTTGGTGGCACAACAACAAAGCAACATGCAAAGAAGGGAGCTGAGCAAGGAATGCACATTTCAAGGAGTCAAAGCTATATTTTATATATACAAGGGCAGAGAAAAAAAAAACCCCAAACCCTATGGATGACAAATCAGATGTCGTTAAGACCTCCTTGGACAATTCTATTTCAATCAGAAAAGAGTAGATGAAAAATTACTCTCAGTGGGGAAACGAAGGACAAACACAATCTCAACACTAAAACAAGGCTGATGAAAATCTCCCTGCCTTTGTCCTTCTACTAAATAGGTTTTATGACTCAGAAAAATGGGCACACACCACATGATAAATTTCAGATCTGCTTAGAGAAAAATCAGGAGTGCAGCCTGAAGGGAGCTTTGTTCTGTTATCAAGAATTGCAAATTCATCTTTTATCATTATTGGCATACAAATATAACCTCCCCTCCAAATAATAATACTCCCCTCCAAGTAATAATTTCCAGACCTCTACAGTGCAGGCACATTTAATCCCTATGTAAAAAGTAGAAAAAATTAGTTGCTGGGGAGTGGCACTAGGAACTGCAGCATGGAAGACAGGCAGAAAACTGGGCTGTTCTTCACAGGCCAGGCACACATGAACATCGGGATGAGGTTTAGCAGTGTCAGGGTGGAGTTCTCATTCACTTTTCTCATTCACTACTTTTTAAATAGGGATTAAATGTGCCTGCACTGTAGAGGTCTGGAAATTATTACTTGGAGGGGAGTATTATTATTTGGAGGGGAGGTTATATTTGTATGCCAATAATGATAAAAGATGAATTTGCAATTCTTGATAACAGAACAAAGCTCCCTTCAGGCTGCACTCCTGATCAAAGCCCTTTCCACAACGGTGCACTGACGGTGCAGGAGTTGGACAGTGAGCCCCATTAACAGCACCCCACAGAAAACAGGACAGAAAAGCAGCTGGGTGGTGGATCTGTATCCAGCAGCTTGTGCAAACCATGACAAGATCCCACTCCATGCGTGACGCTGTTCAAGATTAACAACGACTTCAAGGTCAGAAGGCTGAAATTACTCCAAACTTTATCACCCAGGAATTTCTTCCCTTTATACTATTTTACAAAGAACCACCCAAGGGGTGGAAGAAAGACAAACTTCTTCAACTACATTGGTTAAGTCAGAGGGACATCAAGAAGAAGTCCCTCCTAGGGAAAGGAATGCAAACATAGGTTACAGTCAGGAAAACGTCTCTTGTTGACAGAACAGTGCCTGGGAAAGAGTTTCAGAGAACCCAAACATCACAGCACAAACCAGGGCTACACATGTGCACAAGCATCTCTGGTTCACAGCCACTCCTGTCATTCTTTAATTTGAATTAATGAACAGGTAACAAGTTGTTCAATATGTTCAAGTCAAGAGTACTTATTCACTTACCACAAACCTACTATGAAGACTCTTAGTAAGGAGACAGACAATAATGGAAGATCTTTCCCTAATGTAAAAAAAACCCAAAAATTAATATAAAAAAGTGTTATAGGAAACTGTAAGTAAAATAGATTGCAAAATATCTCATGCTTAAACACACAGATTCAATGCTTTAGTTAATGTACTGCAATGAGTCCTCAGTGGTACTTTCTAATGCTTGTTTTTACATTAGCATTTGATTTTCTGAGCAATTGATACCACTTACATTTTTCAAGGACTTACAAAGGGGGAAAGGACTGAAATACAAACCCCTACAATTAGCACTGAAATAATGTTGCAATCATGTACTGAAAAAATGCATAAGAGTACTAGAACTGTAAAGTGCTAAACAAAATTATGGCTCAGGCTTCTGCAGGAAATAGAGAATTGACTGGACTTCAATTCACACTGAATTCCCATGGCTTATTGTCAGAATGAGAAATAAAATCTACCATATCTCTCTCCTCTTGCCAGCTTAAGAAGCAAAGTCACCATCAAAGGGTTCAGCAGAGGAAAGCAAAAGGGAGTTAAGGAATCATGCAGAAGAAATCCACCAAAACCTAAGGCAAAACAAGCCTGCCCACCCCTAGCCCCTGCCAAAAAAAAAAAAAAAAAAAAAAAAAAAAGGAAAGAAATCCTACAGTACACAACTCTTCCCCGAAACAATTCACTATTGATGATTTTTCCCTCTTTTTCGAGGCAAAATGCATTTCCTTTGCAAATACTTTATTTTCAGCAGAACCAGAGGTTCCTCCTCAGCCTCTACTGGAATAGGATCCAAGAGATCTTCGTGGGAGTTCTGAAGGAGCTCCCTGGAGCAATGTGACCCAAGTGATTAAAGACTACCAGAAGTCCAAGCCTCTACAAAGAGCTGTTCCAACAGCAAAGCTGGAGCTATTTGGCACTTTTCATTGCCTGATGCTGCAAAGCCTCTTTGAACCCTGTTAAGAACAGGGCTTTAGGAACTGGGTGCTGTCCCCTCAGAGCAGGTGGCTGAAATGCTAAGAACAAAGAACACATCTCCAGGATCAATGGCACATTCCCAGGAGGTGTCAGGAAACCTGCTGTGCTTTCCCAAACCAGTAAATAACACTGCAAGAACTGAGGGTACCTGAGCACTAAAGGAAGGGTGGGAGCTCCTGAGAGTACTGAGGTTTTTAAACAGCCAGAGAGAGTGCAAAGCATCTCTGGGTGTTAAATAATCTGCTAAGAAGCTGCACCAGCTTTGGTGTTCAGGCAACCTTCCCCTGGTTTTTATCAAAAGTGGCTGAAAAGCTTGTAGCAATAGCAGGAAGAACAGCAGTGAAGCCTAAAAATGCTGCACAAATCCAAACAGAAGAACAGAACTGGATATTAACTTCGATTTAATTCAACTCAGTAAATCCCAGGGATGAAGCAAAACACAAGAGGGACTTTAGGATTTAATATTAGTTTTGATTTTTCCCTGATCCTATCTATACCAACATCATTACTTAAAATGCACAGATTACTTCCCACACCTGACCACAAATAGAAATACTCAGAATGTGAATTTAGGAGAGGTAACTACTTGATTTGCATTAATTTATTAATCAATTCAGGCTTTCAAGGTGACCTTTACTTTTCCAGAATTAAAACCCTGCTTTTAAGGATGTTCCATGCAGAAGCATTAGACTACCAGGGAGGAAATCAAAACTGTGCATTGAAAGAAGCAGAGAGAATTATCACCTTCACTGTGATGTATTAGAAAAAGTGGTTAGAGCCTACAGCTGAGTGTTTTTCCATATCCACTCAGTAATTTCCTCTATTTCTGACAGTGTTTGTGTCTCAGCATCCCACAAGCCTGTTCAGGTCCCTTATGAAAAAGTTTAATAATATGTTTTGATGAATTTTGACTTTCCATTATTAAGATAATAATCTTTTACAGAAAATATAACCAGAGTATACAGAAACAGCTCTTCTTTCAGTATGAGGAGAGGGCAAAGACCACTGTTCTAAATTAAGATTCCTGAACTCCAAAAGTAACATAAAATTACATAGTTAAAAAAAAAGGACACACACACATAAAAAGAACTGTATTTTTCTTTTATTTGATGAATCCAAGCCTAGGGTTTCTCAGAACACTGCCTGAGATTCCCAAACAGAACTCAGATGTGAGTCTCAAACTGGCTGGTTCCTGTCAGTTTATTCAGCTACTTAGCTGCTGCCAGCAGTTAAATATAGTAAATTACTTTCATTAATGATAAAATCATTTCAGTCATTAATTGCAGTTCATGCTCTTCCTCCCTAAAATTACTGAGCTGTGCCTCCTGTGAGGAGAAAAACCCACCCCAAACCACAACAGGAGAAAAGTTTTAAGACACGACTGAAATGCCCATCATATAAAAACAGATAAACATGGGACCATCTGATTTTATTTTAGAACTTTTGATTAGTGAAAACTGAGAAGGCCACTTCACTACACTTCATAAAATAAGCCAACATGTCCTGCAGATCCTGAATTTCAGTCATTTTTACAAGACAGCATTCTCTTCATTCCACAGTATGCCAAAAAGCCAGGCTTCCAGTTCAACACCCTCCATGATTGCAATTTTCAAGCTTTGTTGCAAAACTTCAGAGACACCTCAAAGGTGAACAAAGGAACAAAACAATCTTTCCAAAGCAGCCATCCAGAACAAATCCCCATGCTGTGCCTTTCCATTTTAACAACGAAAACAACCCACAAGAAGCCCAAATCACAGAGATGCAATCAAATCAATCTGCTATTTTAACTTTGTTCTCCTTCCAGCACAGTTCACAGCAGTTGTGGCTTCTACCACTTGACTGAGCTTTGTCCTCGTGCCTGTTCTGTCTTCACATAAGCATCATACAGCTCTCTCAGGTGCAACAGCAGCTCCTCCAAGTTGTCTCCTGTCAGCGCAGACAACGCGATGACCCTCTCAGCCACCCGCTCCCTGAGGAGTGGCAGATTGATCCTGGACTGAGCAAGGTCAAACTTATTCCCAACCACAACACAAGGCCTCTCAGACAAGCCTTTCTCATAGGCTTCCAGCTCGTCTTTCAAGTCCTGCAGCTGAGCCCAGGGCTGAGGCACGGAGAGATCCAGCACGTACAGGAGGAAGCGGCAGCGCTCGATGTGCTTTAGGAAGGCCATCCCCAGCCCACGGTTCTGATGAGCTCCTTTGATTAGGCCAGGAATGTCAGCAACTGCAACAGAAACTTCACAGTGAGTCAAGCAGATCTAGTAAAACCCCCTCCAAAAAATCCCCCCCAGTCTTTTACCGGCCAGTGTCAGCGCTTTTAGAATTATGTCTCAATACTAAAGCACAACTCATGCTAAGTTTGTAGCTGTTACCTTTTAAATTTAGATTACTCCAGTGCAGGCAAAATACAGATTGGCACTAAGGGTAACTACAAGTGAAGGTGAAATGGGCTTTCAGCAGAGTTTTGTTTGAAGTTCTTTAGAACGAGCAAGAAGTCTACAGAACTCCTGAACCTATTTCTGCAGCACCTTAAAGCATTGTCAAAGGTGACACCAATTGCTGTCAAGGTACACACAACAAACTTCAAATTCTTACCTGCCACTTGTTCATAGTCTTGATAGTGGACAATGCCAACATGGGGGTTTAGGGTTGTGAATGGGTAGGCAGCCACAGCTGGCTTTGCCCGGGAGATGGCTCTCAAAAGTGAGGATTTGCCAGCATTAGGAAAGCCCACCTGGAACACAAACACCCAAATTTTTCAAGCTTTAAACAAATCTGCAAAATTCTGTTAGACCAGACAGTTATTCTGCAGTTGCAGGACTACACCAAGAACATTTTGCAGCAAAGCATAGCTTTCACAGTTTTGCCAGCTGGTGTTAGAATATTTCCATACTCAAATGCAAAAATAGCTTAAGCTCAAAGTTGGCTCAGCATTTTTCATTTCAGAGGATAATAAACCTGCCTCTAAAAAAGTCAAATGCTTAATATCTGTAAAAAGATAAATACAGGGATGAAATACATGAATTGAACTTCATTGTTTAGGAAAAAAAAAAAAACAAAAATAAGAAAATAAACCAATTTGAAAGAATTCTCTATCCTGTACTGTTCATCTGCAGAACCAGCAGACAAAGCTGCTGTACATCATCAGCAATCACTGATGAATGTTGTTTATCTATACTATGGATTTTAGCAGACATAGGACAACACCAAGACACTGACAGCTGTGTGCATCATTTTGGACACCTTTCTACCAAGTAACAGCAAGAAAGCATCAAGCTGCATCTCCAAGCAAGCCAGCCAGGGACTAAGAAAATATTATCACACATTACTTCTTCAGTCAGTCAAGTGTCATCCTACAACCACATGGAAGCTGAACCAACAGAAACTCACCAATCCTGCATGAGCTGTTGTCTTGAGCTCCAGGTGAAGGACCCTCTCCTGACCTGGCTCTCCTGGAGTAAATAACATCGGGGCGCGGTTTTCATTGGAGAGGAAGAAGCGATTCCCTTTCCCTCCAGCTCCTCCGTAAGCTGCAATGTACTCTTCTCCATGCTGAGTGAGGTCAGCCACAACTTTGCCATCCTCCTTCACCAAAGTACCTAGAGGAACCTCAAAGTGAAGAGATGCAAGCATTTACACTGAAGCTCAAAGCCTGCAGCAGATCTTCCACCAGCCAATTTCAGATTTGCAGAAAATCACTCCTGCATTTTCTCAAGGTGAGGAACCCCAAAAAGAGGATTTTCTGAACTTTCTGAACTCAAACAGCACCATCAGACATTTACCCACCATTACACATGAGATTTGCTCACAATAAGGTTCTCCAACTTGAAAATCAGCCACGTACCAAGCTCCCACACAGCAGGCACCATCCACTGACTTACTTTAACATACACGTGTGCACCATTAGCCCCGTAACAGTTTTTGCTTCCTCCTCTCTCTCCATGAAAACCCTGATAGAAGGGGAACACTGAAGAAAGTGATTTCATTTGCTGGTCAGCTGTAAAGCAAAAGACACACATTCTATTAAAACAGAGACAGAAAAGCCACCTCTTGACTGTTCTATCCCTTTTTGAGTATTGCATGAGTGCACATCCTCTTTACTGTCTCAACAATAACGTATCAGGGAAGACTAACACTAGTCTAAGTCGTGATGAAGTTTAACTGTCTGTACTTAGCTGCTTAGGTTTATTAATGTGGTCATTCCAAACCAAAATTAAATTGCTACATTAGATTTTATAGCAGGCTGGTGGTAGAAGCAGTTCATCTTAAGAGGAAAATTTAATCAGATCCCAGTAACTGCAAAATACCTTGATTTTCAAAACTCTTTCTAAGGCTGTCAGTGTCGTTTATGTCCTTACTACACTTCATGACCATACTCCATAAACAAAGACATCTCATACAGAAATAACACCTTTAACCTTTTTGCCATTTACCACTTCTTACCACCCCTGTAGGGCTGTTTTTTGCTGGGGTGGGGTGTTAAGCAGTAAGACAACACCACGAAACAGAACACATTCAGTGAGGTTTACCTTTAAAAATTACATGACCCCCATCACCTCCATTTCCACCATCAGGACCTCCAAACACTTTTCTGGGCTCACTGTGGAAGGAGTGGCCCCCTCCTCCTCCGTGTCCTCCAACCACGCGCACTTTCCTCTGATCCACGAAATAACGTGTCTGCAACGAGAGTGGGGGTTGTTCCCTTTAAGTACAATTTATCAGACTCCTCTTCCAAAAAGTTTTAATTAACAGGCAGACCTGCTATTTTTAGCCATGATCAATTCCATTCAACAGTAAAAAAAAAAAAAAAAAAAAAAAAGAAACCAGAACTCTGAATCAGAACTCTGCTGCCATTCACAGATCAACTAAACGCAGCGTGCTGAGTGTAATAATAAAGAAAAACAGGTCTCATCTTTCAAGTATTTTTAAGAACTTTTTAAAAAGCAAATAGCTAAGGCTGTGTTGATACAACTTTATCTGTCTCCAGAAAAGGGGATGAAATTCCCAAGGGAAAATATTAGAGAAGTACATTCATTGACAGGTGGAACTGTCACAGAGGGATGGAAAGAGAAAGGACCCTCTCCTGACCTGGCTCTCCTGGAGTAAATAATGACCGTGATCACAGGAACTTTCAAACTCTGTCTGTTACTACAGGACTTCACAGTGAGAATGGGCTTTAAGGGTCACTTTAGATAAGCAACTAAAAAAAAACTCCCTCTCAACTGAACTTCTGACAAGCAAATTTATACTACTACTAAAGAGCCTCTTTTAGAAAGTATTTGGCACCACCACATGGCGAGACAGTAAACTATAGTTTTTAATGGGAAGTGATCCACGTATCATTAGAAAATAAGATTTTCCAGAGATGTGTAAATATAAAAATAAGATGAAGAATAAATTCTACGACTGTGAAGTTTCTCTGACACAAAGTGATGCCTGTTTGGCAGCTGACTACACTGCAAGACTAAAAAAAACAGTGAGAAACAAACCAGCATTTTAGATTTAAAGCTAAAATACCATTTTACAGCTTTAGCTTTAGAAAGACTTTTTGCTTTCCAGACTTACGGATGCCTCCAGCTTAGAGAGGCCAAAGGGAAGGGGACCGCTACTACGATCACAGGGAACACCGAGAATATCTCGGGGCAGACTAATTTCCTCACTGTTCTGGAAGCCAAATATATTTTAGCCAGTACTTCCTCACTGCAGAAGCGGGAGCTGTGTCTGAGGCACCCCGAACTCGCAGAGAGCCCAGCACTCACCAGCCGCCGCTCGGAAATGGCTCTTTTCTCCCTCAGCCGCCTGTCCTTGGCGCACCGGGCGCAGGTCGTGGAGAAAGCCGGCGGGCTGAGCAGGAGCAGCACCGGCTTCCAGGGGCTGCGGCCGCTCCCTCCAACCCCGCAGCGCCTCAGCGCGGCCCCGGCAGCGGCCGGGAGGGCCGAGCAACCCAGCCCGACCCCACACAGCACCGCCATGGAGGGGACGGGAACAGCTCCGCCTCGGCCTCCCGGGCGCAGCCGCTGCGGCGAAGCCGCGCCCCGGCAGCCGCTGCCCGCCTCCCCTCAGCCCCGCCTCAGCCCGGCACCGGCCCGCGTGTGCCGGGAACGGCTCCCCTCAGGGCTCCCCTCAGGGCTGAGACAGCCCGCGAGTCACAGAATCCAGAATAGCTCGGGCTGGAAGGGACTGTAAAGATCATCAAGTTCCACCCGATGCCCCTTCTGCTATCTCAGGTTGCTCCAAGCCCCGTCCAGCCTGGCTTTGAGCACTTCCAGAGGTGGAGAGCCACAGCTTCTCTGGGCAACCTGTGCCGGGGCCTCCCCACCCTCCCACTACCGAGCATCCTCCTAATGCCCCATCTACCCCTGCCCTCTGCCAGTTTGAAGCCATTCCCCCTTGTCTTGTCACTCCAGGCCTATGTAAATAGTCTCTTTCCGTCCTTCTTAGCTCCCTTCAGGCACTGGAAGGCTGCAGTTAAGGCACCCCAAAATTCCCCTGACCAGGCTGAACAATCCCGGTTCTCTCAGCCTTTCCTCATAGCAGAGCTGCTCCATCCCTCTGATGAATTCCTGGGCTCCCACCAACAGGTCCATTCCCCGAGGGGCAGAATTCTCCCTCCCTTGCTGCCCACGCCGGGGGATCAGCCCAGCACAAGGGGGATTTCTGGGCTGGGACATGTCCAGCTCTCACCCACCAGCACCCCCAAGGAAAGGGTAACCTGTGCCATCCATTCCATCTGCCACAAGAAAAGTACCACCAAATCCACTTTCAGATAATATTTAAACTAAACCATTTTCAAGCATTCTGTATTACAAAACAGAAGATGATACAATTCATGGAAGAAGTCAAAATGCTGGCATCACTTTGTTTCCACATTAACACATAAAAATGGACGACACATTAAATAAACGTTTTGTTATTAACAATTAGAAATATTAACACCAAAAATCATGTATAAATTAGGAAATAAATGTACAAACTATTTCCAAAGTGCTCTTTCAAATACATTATATACACAACATTCACGAAGTTCTTAATGTAAGACATTTCAGATTGATGTAATGTTGCTGTTTCGGTTTAAGTGTTGTTCATATTCTCTCAAAAGCATTTCAGCACTTTCAAAAACCCCATAAAAGGCATATTCCCAAACTGGCAAAGAGCAATATTGCATTCTTCTGGCTACCTGTAATTATTATAAAGAAAACAATCTTTCTTCCTTTCTGTTTCTTGCTGTTTGAGAGTACTTATTTGCATGGAAACACCAGCAGGAAAGCTGAGTGAAATGAGGATTGACTAAAAAAATGTCTTCTATTTTACCAGTAGTTGAAATTATTAACATAGGAAGGACAGTGCTTGGACAACATTTAATAGTAAACTCTCTAGTTGTCCAGTTAAAGATTTTCTTCTAAAGGAAAAGAAAGTAATGAATTGAGAGATGTTGTGTTTTCCTTGTGGTCTTTGTTTTTCAAAATATAAAATACTCGGAATCCCATAAATAACACCAGTCAGACAAAGAAAAGGAGAAAATCCTACAGAGTGTATTTACCTTAGATTGCAAATTTGCAGTTAATCTCATATCAAAAAAATGTTTGTGGGCTACAGCCACCCCAGCTTTTTGCTTCAGGGAAATTTGGACACAGTATTTTGTTCAACACTTATATAAGCACTTTAAAAGTGCCTTTTTTTTTTTTTTCACCACCCCCCCCTCCCCCAAGACTTTATAAGAACATATAAAACTGAATAGAAGCAACTTACATTGTTCATACTGATTTTTACATACCACTAGTTTTTCTCTCTAAATTCTCCCTCTATAGGTATTCTCTCACTGGTTGACCCCATTAATAGCTCCCCTCTCTATATGCATAATAGTGTCTTGCAATTAAAACTGAATTTAATTGCTTGTCTGCAATAAAAATGCATTTTTTTTTCTCTTTCACCTCTGAACTATTTTTCTGTCAAGCTACATTAGGAAAATAAAAGTGATGATGAGCCGTAACAACAACAGACCAACAAATTTGACAACATTTATGGTTATAATGCTTGCTGGGGAATCTGAGCAAGGGCAGAGCGAGAATCAGAATAAAGAAGGATGCCAGCCACCTGCTTGCAAAATTTGGCACGAAAAATGTATATGCAAGGTATAAAATTTGGAGTAGGATATTCAAGACGGGACTTCTGCCAGATGTTTTTCTCAGCTAAGCACGATATGAAGCAATATTGACATCGAGCAGGCTGACACTGCAGGTCTCCCTTCTGTTTTTCTTTCCACGACAGAAATACCTTTGTTTACGTGGACATATAAAAGGTGCCTCTATTTATCAATATCTCTATGATCATAGGTTTGGATCCTCTTTCTGTACCTTTCACAACAGAAATGTGGACTTATGCAGGTTACTGAATTGCAGGATTTGTGTAGGTAGGTATTACAGAAGTTGCAGTTATTTTTTGTCATATAGCATAGAACTGTCTTTTTATAAGGAATGTATCCATCCTCGTGTTCTGTAGAAGTAAACTGGAGAGCCACGGATTTTGGAGGCTGGCAGGTAATCTTCAATGCATCCAGTTAAAAAAAGATCAATAACTTACCACAGGGAACTTCCCTGGGCTGAGATGTGACTGAAGGGCTTTGCATTGAGCCAGACTGCAGAACAACCTGGCTGTTTTCCAGAACGGGGCACAACTGTGATCTAATGATCCTAAAGCTATTCAGAAACATCAAGAATGGGACAAGAGGGGGTAAATGGAAAACTTCTGCATTGTATCAACATACAGTACTATACACAGCACCAAATATCAAACCATTAAAGCATTGTCTTGTTACCAGTAGTGCACTGCTTCATATCCAGCATGAAATGAACACTGTTCACATACAGACGCTGCTTTGTGCTAAGGGGTAACCAACATATTACAATTAATCAAAACTGCCTGTACATCCAGTTCAAAAGATCGAGATACTATTGAAAGGAATCTGACACAGCACTGTATTCTTTTATTGCTGGTAATTTCCATATTGTCCCTGTAAAAAGAAAAGAAAAGAAATAGAAATGCTGAAGGGTAATATATTGGAGGCTTTACTGCACGTTAGGCAATCTCCTTTGGTCTGTGAATTTTACAAGATCTACTGAAGTATCACCCATACACCAGATGGGTATTATTATCAGATTTATCAGATTATCAGATTTATCAAATATCAGATTTATAGACAGAGCTAACAGCCAGATCTGCTCTTTCAGAGCAGAGATTCAGACAATTTACCTGCTCATAGCCATAAGGCCTCTGTTGCTGAGCGGATGGGCCTGTCTGGGAAGCTCTGTAACTTCCATATTGCTGCCCCTGTCCCTGTTGGTAGCTGGAATACTGTGAAGAGGCTCCTTGTGCAGGACCTGAGAAGACAGTAAATTCCATTACAGGCAGTAAAATCCATTCCAGGCCTGATTTGTCGGGAGAGTTCTTAGAGTAAATTGTTTGTTAGTATCTTATAACATGATGCTAACAAAGTAAGCTCTGTCAGTAAGAACTGTAAAGAGTAAATTCTGCCCAGACCTCCCCCTCTAGGTTTACATTAGGAGGTGTTAATAACATTGATGTAGTTGCAGCAGTGTAAACTTCAGGTTTTAAACTTGGCTCAAAAAATGTCATAATAGTTCTAAGTGAAGCCTCTCTGAAATCTGTATTGGCTCAGCTCAGTTATGACCTCTATGCAAACTACCTGGCCTTTATTTTAGTAACAACTGCCTGTTTTAGTTCCTGTCTAATCTGGCTGTGCCACCATAAGCAACAGAAGAGTGATTCTCTGGACTGTTGATGCTCTTTTTTCATGTCAGTTCAGAAGGACTAGGTGTGTAGGAGGCCTGGGAACCCAGGCAGTGACCTCCTGATGATGTTTAACACAAAGTCAGCATGAAGGAAATGCGTATTTTCTGACTTCTATCAAAAAAGAGAGGGATTCAAGATGGAATGCAGTGTTAGACTAATGTATGTTACTGCCCAGAATCCCTTTACTAGATCTTTGGCTAATTTTGGTACATTGTTAATCCAAGGTTAATCAAGGAAATAGTTTAGAGCCTATTTTAGCCTAGGAATGGAGGCATCAGGGTGAAACAGTGCAAACACTTGACCAGCCACTGAGGGTTTTCTTACCATATCCTTGCTGTTGTCCTGGGTAACTCTGTTGATTTGGGTATTGCTGCTGGGAATATGTTTGCTGTTGTGCAGCTCCCTGTTGGTATCCAGCCTGCTGCTGGCTGTACTGAGAATTTCCTGGAGAGGGAAATATTGGAATTGTTTGGTCATGGATGAGGCAGGTATTTTACTGTACGTGTGGATCATAAGGAAAACAAAGGTGTAAGGAGCCTTGGTCTGGAGCTCATACACAAATACTTTTCTTAGAAACAGATGATTGGACTTTGCCAAGCAAGGTGTTTATTTCTCCAGTAATTTTTAGTTCTTTTGAATAGGAGAGTTACTTATTTATACATATCATTAAACAAACAATCTGTTCCCCAAAGGATTTTTTTTACTCCAGAAGGGCTTTAGAAGAAAAAGACACAAAGATAACTCTGCCAGGATAAATAACTACTTTCTCAAGAAGCCCTATCATTGTATTTTCTTCTAGATAATGATGTTTATTCATATATCCCAGAAAGACACTTATCTACTTGTTACTGGTATGTTTTTTTTCAAATACCTATGATAGAAATTCTATTTGCTGTATCCTGAAACAACAAAATTAAGAGTCTCTATGGATGACATCGCTTCTCCTAAATGTCACCTTGCTGCATCATAATTCAGTTAATATTTCCAGTTAGTTTAGAGTTCAGATATCTGAATAATACATTGAATTTACTGTTAAGATTTTGCTGTATTTTCTTACCTCCTTCATAGTAGTGTTGTGTAGAGTCATCAAACGACCGGTCGTAGCTCTGCTCAGTGTAGGATGACTGCTGATAGGCATAATCACCATGTCCTGCAAGGAGTCACAAAGATTTGTCAGATACATTCTCCATGGGACCAAAGACATAGTGTTGGGTATATATTTAATATATATTATGGAGCTGCTTATGCACCAAGATGAGGCTAAGAGCAAATTCAGATCCCTTAGAGAGAACATCGAACACATGGCAAGGAAAGTCACACCACTGGATAAAACTCTTGTGTTTACTAATCCAAACTGGGATTTGGGCTCTTTTTGGAGCAGTTTATATAGTAGGGTGCACTGATGTGCGTGTTTTGTACTGGGCTCCCATCCCCTGGGGTTCTAATTTTCCAGCATTTAAATTGCAAATGAAGCACAATAGGTTTGCCATGTCCTTGGATGTGGCAGTCGTGGTGCTCTGCACTGTATCAGTATCACAGTGAGCCCAGCTCAGAGGAATTACCATCTGGATAGTATTGCTGATTCATAGGTTCTGATGAGCCTTGGCCATGACTGTACTGCTCACTGTAATATTCCTCCTGACCCATGTACTGCTGCGAGGAACCTGCAAGGCACAAGAGAAGGCAAACTCAGCCTGTGGACTCCTCAGGGATGGGTTTCTCTTATCTATTTTTTTTTTTTTTTAAGAAAACAGAGTTTATGTCTGGATAAGCAAACAATTGACAGCAGTTATGAAGATGTTTTTCTCACTAGAAAAAGGAAATAAATTTGTATTCTCAGGAAAAGATGGTTGAAATTGAAATCACACAACAGTCAGTAGCACATCCTAGGATCACTCTCTTCTATAGCAATGCCAAAAGTAAAGGCTACATTTCATCTACTGATCTGAGTTATTAGAAAGCACAGGAATGTGTTCCATGCTCAAGAGCACAGTCAGAATTAAATATATTTTCATTAACACATTAATTTGTTTCTTAGCAAAACTCAGGTTATTTTAGAATCAGTCTAGCAGCTTTATTACCTCTTAGAACTTTATCCAGAGAGGTCTTAGAGCATGGTAGTTATCCTCTGGTGTTTTCCGTTCCTTTCCTTGGCCTAATTTTTCATTCTAATTGCTGGCAAAGTGTATCTTCTTTCCAGAAATATGTTCCTTGCTAACTGTGCCATGTTAGGACTGATCCAACACCACAGGAAATAATTTAATAGATTCCCAGTGGCTTGAATCAGCTGTATATCAAGTTGTTCATCTTTTCTTTAGAGATTTATGGTCCCTTTTAGACAGAATTATTGTTCTAAAGCTTGAAATAATTAAACAGATAAATCTTGAAAACAGATTCAGGTTCATCTCATTGTCATGATACTTGCACCATTCAGGATTTCCTGTGCTTCTGGGTGGGATTCTCTGTTTGTAAATGTGCCTTGGAAATTTTGGTGACTTACGTACCCCACAGGACAGACTGAGTATCATCAACCTAATGAGAGTTCTATCAACAATCTGATAGCAATTTTACCTTGCTGGGAAGCTCTGTAAGGACCCATGGGTCGCTGCCCCATCATGCTGTTGCCTTGGTTGCTCTGGCTCATCATGGCAATGGAGGATTGTCCCTGGTAGTGCTGGCTCCCTCCTTGGGCTGAGTTGTAATGTGACGTTGCTGCTTGCTGGTGCATCATGGAGACTACAAGGGACATGGAAAAGACTGTTTTCCAAAGATGGGGCAGCTCTCTCCTAGTCTCTTTGGAAGCAAGTTAAAACCTTCAGCTAACATGCATCCTGATAATTCTGTGAATTTTCCACAGGGGGAGATGTTTTCCTACTGATTTATTTACTCTTCTGCACTGGAATCCAGAAAGGATCTTATTACATGGTCAGTTCTTGCCATTTGCTTCAGCAGATATTTAAAAATACACCCCAGCCTTGCTTATTATTAGCTTACTTAAAAGAATGTAAACCTTATTGCAGTAGGGTTAAAGAAAGAAACAAGAAATTGTGCTTGTTCCTGCCTACCTCCTGACTATTTCATTGTTGCATTTCTTTTCTAATACACTCTTTCTTCTGCTTCCATCTTCTCATACACCTGATGATTACAGAGTTTAAGTAAACTGATATTCTAGGATTTATTTGATTCCTAAATTTTGTGCTGCTGTAAAGAATTCTACAGCATCAGTCATCCCATTCAATGAGATTCAACTAGCAAACCTTTTAACTGAGTTGTCTGCTGGCCTCTTAATGCCCTGCAAACAACGTGAAGTACCAATAAAATAACAAAATGGGGTAGTAACATACAAAGAGTATATGTGTTATACCCTGGCAGGTTCTTTGTGCCTGGGTAAAGGTGCTGCACAGATCCCTCCCATGGCTGTGAGATTTGCTGCCAGGGCTACCAGAGAGTGCTGCTGCACCTCTACCTACCCCTCTTTTCCCCAGCTCAGCCCTAACCATGGCGAGTCAGCCTAAGTTAAAGCAAGTCTGAAACTGTTCTGACTTACACTGGCACCTGACACCTGGAAATTCAGAGATGTCTTAAAGCTGTCTTTTCCTCTGGTACGTTTGTGGCTGTCTATTCACAGAACAAAGTCATGTGTGGCAAACCCTCTGAGGTCACTGGGAAGTCAAGGTGGCCCAGGAGGAGGAAGAGGGAGTTTACCTGGGTTAGACTGCATGTTGATGTTTGTTCGGGAGACGTAATTGCCTATTGAGCCCTGGCCTTGCATTGGCACGTTCTGAGAGGCAGGCACTGTGTGGCTGTACCCAGGGCCAGTCCCATGGCTGCTGACAGTCATACTCAGAGAGGTCGTGGGCATGGTGTTCTGGCCTGACTGCTGCATAGACACGTGGTTAGGACCTACAAAAATCAGAGAGAGCAACAAGAAGATCCGAGCTGTTATTGGCAATGCACAGTGAGCAGCATGAGGCCTTGTGGCCTTTCTGAAATGCCTTAGGATAAGGCAAAACAAAACAAAACAAAACAAAAAAACCAACCAAAAAATCCTCATTATTAGAACTCCCTGTTATCTACAGGCAAATTAAAACTGCCAGCTGCACAGTCAGAGAGATCCTCCTCTTCCTGGCAGCCAAATCTGGGCTGTACAGGATTGCAGATGGGAAGGAGGGAAGGACGAAACCAGCAGCAATGCCCTATAACCACTTCCTTGCAGGCAGCAGAATTAAAAAATGCCAGTAAATTCAGGTTCTCCAGAAAATACATGGACTCTGGAAACATCCCAGCCTTTTGAAATCTGTGCTATCCTTTCTCTTGTCCTGCAGGTGATTCCTTTTCGCCCTTCACACAGCAGTGACAGTGAGAAGGCACAGTAGTGGCTGAGAGACACTTTGCACATTGCTGCCTCCACTGGGTTCTTCTATCACCAGCTCCCCTTCTTAGCAGGGGCTTCTGAAATACCAAGGGAGCCTCTACTCAGAGAACAAGCCTGTCTCTCCCTTTCTTGAAGTTTGACTAAAAGCATCTCAGAGGAAGATAAATTTTCCAGGTCACCATGACAATCCCAGTTGTTACTCCCTTTCCAACATCAGAATGTAATCATCAGACTGCTCCAGATACATCCTGGGTTTGTTTCCTTCTTATCTGGCAGTGTTCTTAATTTTTAGAATTCTGTCGCAGTTGGGTAGCTAATATTGGGGGAAATGGGGTTCTTATTTGTTGTTTATTGCCCTCAATAGTTTAATGAATGAGTTTGGAAAGTTGTTTTCACTGTATATTGTTACTATCCAAGTTGTGATGGTGCATATTGTTGTCTATCTAAATTCAGCCATATTGTTGTCAATCTCAATTAATTTAGGTAGAATGCAGAATCCTTAGAAGAGGCAGAATTATGTTGTAATGTTTAAATAACGATATTTTAATTCAGGGTTATTAGGTTTATCTGCAGCCTCTGAAAAACATCTAACTCATTTAGTACAAACCTCATTAATTACCCTTAATGGTTTTCATAGATATCAAAATGAGAACATTTGCTGTAAATTATATTTTCCTCTGATAAAGAGATGCAAGCAGCAGTTTCGACAAGAGCTAAAGAGAGCCAGTTCTCCTGGAATCAGGGAGGCTGGGTCAAAATGCTGCTACAGAAAATTATCTCTGTGTTTTGCTCTGGTTTGTTTAAATTGTAAAGCTGGTCCTTGTGCAACACAAGGTCACACAGTGTGTGAATGGAGATAGCAGTTGCCTTGGGTGAGAGATGGAGTGAAGCAAGTGTTGGTAAACCTTGCCTTCTTTGCATGGGAAAAATTGAACATTCTTGGCCTTCTTTGAAATAAATAATAAAAAAAAAGTAGGCTAATTTGTGATTGTAAAGGGAAAATATGTGCAAGAGTCCAGTCCTCAGGACTTCCAGTCTGGTTCTTTCAATCAGCAGCAAATTACTACAAAGATCTGGAGGAGGTTGGGGAGCAAATCAGAAAACCAACAACAGTAGCACTGAAAATGTCTATTCTGAATAACACAAAACAATGTTTTGACTGACTTAATATATTACTCAAACTCAGTATTAAATCTTCCAAAATAAAGGCCCTGAAAAATTTAGTGAGTTTACTTTACAAGTTGTAGCTGTTTAAAACAGGTCCCTTATCCATTTATTTAAAAGGTACTATAGGCTTGAGCACAAAGGGATTTTTAAAAACTCAGAAGTAATTTCATGGCTTGTGTCTGTTTGAGTCCCCCTGCCAAGGTCTGTGATTTTACAATCAGATATTTCTATTTATAGAAACTGGTTTTGCTCTCTGTCACCCTGGGAGACACCCACAGAAACAAGAACTGACTGAATAACTATGATCTTCAAAATAAACAGATTATTCATAATATAAAATGCACATATTAAAAAATTGTTTTTCAATTAGTTTAGTTGCATGAACAAAACCGAACAGATTATATTATCTTATTAATACAAAATATCTGTGCAAATTCTTTGACTGTGTAGTACCACCTCTGCAAGCTTCTGTAGAGGACAAAGCCTGGTGCAACACCAAATGATTTGTAAGGATAAATGTATCCTGGAAGGTGTTTGCAGTCTGAAGGCTTGGTTGTGTGGTTAGTCATGCAAGCAATTCCATTTTACCCTGGCCAACCCTGCCACTTCCATGAGAAAAACACTGCAACATATAATTTTTCTCACTTAAAAACTTGGCTGCATCTTTACTCGGTGATTTTCATCATGCATTTTTAAAAAAATAAAAAAAATAAAAAAAATAAAAAAGTCTTTAATTTCCTCTGCAGAAACACAAAGCACTCTGCAAGAAGCCAGCATCATCCCTGCCTGTAGCCATTTTGTGGCTGATTTTCAGCATGTGCCTGAAATCCCCCGTATGCCTGAAAGGTGAGTTAGGAGAGGTCTTTTCCAGCTCTCTAAGTATATTCTGCATTAATGATTTTGTTGCCAGGCAACAGCAAAGCAGCACAAAGGGGACCCAAGCTCACCATTGCTAATCTGACTCTGCATGAGGGAGGAAGGAGGAAGGCCGGTCCCGATGGCATCGCTGAGGTTGCTCTGGGAGTGGAGGGATTGGTTGGATGCGCTCTGACTCATCCCTCCCGGGCCCAAGTTGATATTTTGCGTTGGTGGCTGCGAAACAACAAGGAGGAAAAGCGAAAAATTTTTAGTTAGGGTTTTTAATTAGAAAAACAGCAGCCCCCCAAATTAGCCTGGCTATGACTAAAAAGCTGCCTCGGCTAAATAGGCGTTTGCTTTTTTAGGGTAAAACCTTGCTGGGTTTGACTCCTCTGCGTGAATGACATTGAGCACGACGGAGCAGCTGACAGGGAAGGGCTTGAAATTGTGTTTGTCACAGAGCGTGGCTTCTCTGCTCGTTCCTCTGCACTTCACATGGATTTCCAAACACAACCACTGCGTGGAATGCATTAGCAAAGACAACACAGGAGCGTGGTGACAGATTGACCTTTGCCAAGCTATGCTGCAGTCTGTGTGGCGTGTGGTACTTCCCCAATCAATCCACTGAGCAAGAATAACAACAATGTGTAAAGACAAACCCATGCCTGCGTGTTGAATCAGATTTTAGATTTTAGACAGCAGCATTTCCCACCCCCCCAAGTAAAGAACACAGTAAGAACAGGTAAGAATATTGAATCTGCAACAAATGGAGCTGTTCAGATCCGTACCACTGCATCACAGACCTTGAGCTATGGGGCAGAGATTAACACAAATGTCCCAAACAACGTAATTTAAACAGAGTAAAAGTAACTTTTGATTTGTTTGGTGGCCTACTTGGCCACTTCAAAACTTTTAGCTGGAAAAATAGTAAAAATCAGTTAGTTTATAATGATCAGCGACAGAATCAAAGAACATCTCCCTCTGGCATGGCTAATGTAAAGGTGCTGAGGGAAATAACTGTGGTATTCGTTATACTAATAACTAATTATTAGTTGGAGTAATTGTACTGGTACTTACAGCAGGAAGCAAGGACTGCATATTCTGGTTAGAGTCTGCTATTGTTGCCAAGTAAACCAGGTTTCTGTGCAAGATTTGTTGGTATCTACAGAACAAGGAGTAAGGCTTATTTGGAAAGGGTTAACAATACACAAAATCTCAAGTCTTTCTTTTTTTCCCCCACATTTACAAATGGTTAGTTAAATTACCTTAACTCATTTTTAATCTGTCCTAATAAATAGCAGTAGCAATGAACTTTGGGGAAGGGAGAGGTAAAATACACTGTCCTTTGACAGCACTTTGAACTGTGGAGCTGCAACTCAGTCAGCTGCTCCAACAATCAGACACTTTTTTCTGTCTAACAAGGGCCCTGATAGGAATGAAAATCCAGAACTCCAAAGCCCAAAACCTGTTCTCCCTGCCAGCAAGCTGAGAAGAACAGGATTTTTTTTTTTTTTCAAGAATGATC
Source organism: Phylloscopus trochilus trochilus (assembly GCA_016584745.2). NCBI lineage: Eukaryota > Metazoa > Chordata > Aves > Passeriformes > Phylloscopidae > Phylloscopus > Phylloscopus trochilus. The sequence continues at coordinate 2,864,090 of WQNJ02000005.1, read as the reverse complement.
TAACTGGAGTGTTTACTCCAGTAAGCACCACCAGAACCATTTCTGCTTCTTCACAGTCCTCCATGAACTGGAAAAGCTCCTAAAAAGGAACAGGAGCGTTTCCAAGAGCAAACCAACAGTAGTGCCACTGGAGCAAAGGGAAGAGTCAGACTTCAGGAAACGTTGCTAACAAACTCCTGAACTTGTAATACTCACTGAGTACATTCTGCAGTTTTCCCCTTGCTCTGATAATCCATAATACATTGTATTAGGTGATGATTTTCATCTAGCATCTGCAGAAAAGAAATAGGACCAAAACATGTTACTATGAGAGTTTTATATAAAAGTTCTGTAATTTTGTGATCCTCCACCCTCCTTGGCACTGGATGGTGTTCTGTGCAGCTTTGTTGCCTTGGCTATTGTAGATTACCTGCACATGACTTTATTGAGCCACAAGGCTGATTCACTTATAAACAGCTATCTTTAAAGCAGTGACTTGAAATACCCATACAGAAGAATTAATGGACTTCCCTTGTTCCTTAAATGGCAGATAATTTCTGATGCTGAAGAAGGAAAACACTTTCACTATGAGTTATCTCTGCCTCATGCCAAAATATCACTCAACCCTTTCCAAAATGTCACTTATTGCTAACATGCCTACTTTTAAGTAAGAAACAAACTTTCAAACAATTAAACCTACTCATTTTCCTGCCCAGGACTAGAGTGTGCTGACAGCTGAACGTGATGAAGTATAAAATTTGCATCACTGCAGCTAATGAAACCATGGTTAAGAGAATTACATCCCAATACATCCTCACTTTTATTTAACGAACTCATGATCTGATTGAAAGCTTAAGATATACTTTGATTTGTTCTGAAATTTCAGGTGCATTAGTTTGTCTCTTTCCCCCAGATTTCTTGTGAACGCAGCACACTTTCTCCAGGTGAATGAATTGAAACAAAAGCCCAGCATGCAGAAATTTGTATTTGCTTCTGGCATAACAGAGCTTGTAGATAGCACTGCTACCAAGTGCTTGCAAGACTGGGCCCTTGAAGCTCTGTGTCATCAGGGCAGGAGAGCTCTTGAGGAAAGAACCAGTTCTGGTTCAGAACTGCATTTTACTGCCATGGAAATGCTATTTGATGAACTATTTTAGAGGAGAACCACTACTACTCCTCTATTGCAAAGAGCTCTAACTTCCTCTATGTGAAATCTATCTTAGAAATATTTGATACTGGGATAAGAGCAGCTTTGAAAGACTATTGAGTTAATAAATAAGAATAAGCTGCTTTTATAATACGAATGCAAATGAGAATAATCTTTTTCATTGAAAATTGTTTATGTTCTCAAAAGCACACTTCAGTGATGATTTTTGGAGGTTTTTGTTTTTCTCCTGCTCTCCCTGCTCCATTTCCATCCTTGACTATAAATCCCATCCAGTTCTTGTGCCTGCAGGTCTCTTCCTCAGCACTGCTGTTTCTCAAAGAGAAAATCACTGCCAACAGCCCAACACTGATGGACAGTCTCAAATGCACCTGCCAGCAAATGCACCTGAGATGTGAAATGGTTTCCCTCATTATTTTCAAAGAAAGAACATTTTGAAGCTTCTGTGAAGTTTATGAATACGCAAAAAGGAAAGGGCTTGAAAATCGAACAGCAGATACTTTATCTGCCCTTTGTCCGTGGGTATGGGTTTAATTACAAACTACCTGAATTATGAAATAATTCCAACTGATTGGGGGGTTAGAGGAAAACTTATTCACTGAGTCCGAAATATTTCAGTATTTAACACGAATTGGTTCACGGCACCACGTGCTGCAGGAGCCCCACAAAATGGGATGTTTCCAAAGAGTCTCCTGAGATGCAAGTCATCTCTCCAGCCTCGCTTGTTCTGCCTTCACCTCTGCTCTGTCACACGCTGCCACCCAGGGGATTCATTTTTCCCCTGGAAGTCATAAATTGGCACCAGAGCACGGCTTGGCTGCAGAACCCCTGGCGATGGGTTAATTGCTGTGTTGGCAGTGGCACCTCTGCCCTGGTCACTCTCAGCAAAGGGACAACACAGAGCTCACACCTGGCTGCCACCACAGCACGGGAACAACACCCGAGCCGTGTACTTCCAGCAAAAGTACAACTGACCGACAGCAGCGACAGCAAAAACATGCAAAATGTTCTTTATTGACATCTCCAGCCTCGTCGCTCCTGGCCGTCACCTTCTGCAGGAGGAAGGGTGCCAGGGTCTGCCGGTGTGTGCCAATCCTGGGAAACAGGGAACAATAACTTCCCAACTCGGCACCCTCTGATCCGGCTTCCACATGGAGACCCATGTGGGGATCTGCTCTCCAGAGAAAAGCTTTCAAAACCTTTGTTTGTCATCAAACATCAACAAACGCATCGCAATAATAATAGTTTATGAAAAAATACCAGCGGCTGGTGCTCCCTCTATCTTCTGAGAGATTAAAATTCTGCATCCAGATACAAAAGAAAACCCTTGCAAATTCAGTATTTTATTTCAATTCATTTTTTTCAGGTTGGATTCTTTGGGGGCCAGAAGCTGACATACCGTCATAAATTAATCGCATATTTGCAAATTTTATTGCCGTTTCCCAATGTATGCTTGGCAGCGTTTCCCCTTGGCGAGCAGCAGGGATAACGTGCCATCCCGATTTTATTCCCTGCGTCCTTCTCTCGCTCTCTTTGCAGCGATCTGAACACCTTTGCTTTGTTCCACCTCCTCCTCCTCCTCCTCCTTCCCCCACCTCTCTCTCTCCAGCTGTCCATCTCTGCAGCCCTCGCAAATTCACGAGTTTTCCTGATCGCCCTAGAAATCAGCCTCCAGCTGCAGGAGCATGGACAGAATAAATGTCTAAAATTGTCTGTATAAAAGCATGCTCTTTTACCTTCTGGATAGTTTGCTGGGTGACCTCCCCTTTGCCTCTTGGGCGAGCAGAAGCAAAGGCAACCGACATGGTGGGGGTTTTTTATGTGTCTATAATATATCGGTTCCCGGCTCTAATAATATTGTTATTATCTGGCTGCTATTGCCGTGCGAGGATTCTCCGCAGTGCACGGGGAGGGGGGCGGCCGCAGATGGTACGATCTGCGCCCCGCGAACACCCGCGGGCGCCGCGCCCCGCGCCGCCGGGCACCGCCCCCGCCGCGCCCCCCCGAGCCCCCGCGGCGGCGGGGCGGCGGCGGCGGCGGCGATTCGGGGAAGGGGACGGGAGCGGCGGCGCCGCCGCCTCCCCGCCGCCCGCACATGGTGCGGTCCCGGCCGCCGGGCTCCCGCGGCCTCGGCCGCGCTGCCCGCTGCGCCAACTGCGTACGCCGGCTGCGTACGCCAAGTGCGCCAGCGCGGGGAGCGGCGCGCGGCCGCCTACGCCAAGTGCGTAGCGCGCGGGGCGCGCGCGGCGCTGCGTCCGGCGAGGGGACAGCGAGGGGACAGCGGGAGCGGGGGGACAGCGGGAGCGGGGGGGACAGCGGGAGCGGCCGGAGGGCCAGGGCAGCCCGGAGGGCCAGGGCACGGGGATGGAGCACCTCTGCTGCGAGGAGAGGCGGAGAGAATCGGGCTTGTGCAGCCTGGCGTCGGGGTGACCTAACTGTGGTTCTCCAGTACCTCAAGGGGACTCCCAGCAAGGATGGAGCAAGGCTGTTTGCAAGAGACAGGACAAGGAGAACGGGTTCAAATTGGAAAAAGGGTAGATTTAGGTTAGATATTAAGAAAATCTTCTCTGCGAGGGCGGCGAGACCCTGGCACGGGTTGCCCAGGGAAGCTGTGGTTGCCCCATGCCTAGAAATAACCAAGGCCAGGTTAGATCTGTCTGGAGCAATGTGGGATAGTGGCAGTGTCCCTGCCCGTGGCAGGGGCCGGGTTCTGAGGTCATTTCCACCCCAAGCCCCTCAGGCTGCCCTGCGGCAGCGGGGCCACGCGCGCTGCCTGCGCCAAGCGCGGGGCGTGCCGGGCGCTGCGCAAGCTGCGCAGAGTGCGTACGCCAAGTGCGCAGCGCAGGAGCGCAGCGGCCCCGCCCCCGGCCCGCCCGGATGACGGTGCGGGTTCTGCCGGAGCCATGAGCTACGACCGCGCCATCACCGTCTTCTCCCCGGACGGGCACCTCTTCCAGGTGGAGTACGCGCAGGAGGCGGTCAAGAAGGGCTCCACCGCGGTGAGTCAGCGGCCGCGGGGTTGGCGGGGCGGCGGCGGCGGAGGGGGGCCCGCGGCGGGGCCTGCGCCGCGCTGAGCGCCCGGCCTGGCGGGCCCGGGAGGCCGCGGGAGCCGCTTCAGGGAGATGGATCCGCTTCAGGGAGATGGATCCGCTTCAGGGAGATGGATCCGCTTCAGGGGGATGGATCCGCTTCAGGGAGATGGATCCTCTTCAGGGAGATGGATCCGCTTCAGGGGGATGGATCCGCTTCAGGGAGATGGATCCGCTTCAGGGAGATGGATCCTCTTCAGGGAGATGGATCCGCTTCAGGGAGATGGATCCGCTTCAGGGGGATGGATCCGCTTCAGGGAGATGGATCCTCTTCAGGGAGATGGATCCTCTTCAGGGAGATGGATCCGCTTCAGGGAGATCCCTGGGGCTGCGTTGCCGCCGCTGGAGCCGCCCAAAGCCCATCGCTTCCCGCGGGGCTCCGGCGTTGTGTCAGGCCCGCAGGGATCCTCTCCTCTCTCTGCACATTGTGATATTTTATGTTTCTGCACGAGGCAGATTCCCGGCGGCTTGGGAAACGCGCCGGTAAAAGCGTTCAGAAGTGGTTGAATGTTTAGAAGCCATTGCTGGCTCTCACCTTCCCAAGTTGTCCCAAGCTTTTGCTCAATGAAAGTTGTATTTCGTTTAGGGGAGGAGAAGAAAAGTATTGGTTTGCGAATGACATTGTATTAGTGATTGTAATAAGTTCTAGCGATAATAAGTTTTAATTTCAAAATGTCATAACTGTATTAGTAGTTGTAGTATGTTTTAATTGCCATTGCCAACAAGAAATCTTGGGGATGGGAATGAATGGAACAAGATTTAGCACCAGAGAGATTTTTCGTTTCTTTAAGAAATTAAAAATCCTGTAAAAGTGGAGACAGCATGCAATATAACCACCCGTCTCTTGTTGAGTTTAATGTTTTTGGAAACATTTGGAAAATGCTGACAGCAAGGCCAGCCCATAAGGAAAAAATATTCCCATCCCCTGTGAGAAACAGTGGGAATGAAGGGGAAGGGTCAAGGTTTTTTTTTCTCCTCCGTGATGTTGTAAAAGGTGTATTCAAGCTATGAATTAGGACTTTAAGGCAGCTACTGAGAGAACATCTTGGCAGCTGTGGGTGTTACTTGGCCTGATCTTCAGTACCTTGGGCTCTTGAGTTGAGCAGTGCCACTGGACCGGTGGGGTTTTCCTTCTTCACCCTGGTTCTGTGGCTGTGGAAACACTGATGGTGCTGTTGGAGAAAAGACAGTTTGTAAGAGGAGCTGGAATCTGTCTCCTGGGAGCCACAGGGATTTAGGTTGGTGCAAACTGATGATGAAACTGCACCCTGAAATGCATTGCAATTTTTGTTACATCAGTCCTGCCTCTAGGTTGAGTGGGAAATAAAATCCTGACTTCCAACTGAGGTAATGGTTACAGTGTGGGGGTTTGTGCCTGTTACTGCTCATTTGAGCAAAGTCTGCAGCTGTGTGGATTTGTGGACCTGGGTTAACTTTTTTACTTTTCCTTTTCATGCGTGGAAGGTTGGAGTAAGAGGGAAGGATATTGTTGTCCTTGGTGTGGAGAAGAAGTCAGTGGCAAAACTCCAGGATGAGAGAACTGTGCGGAAGATCTGTGCCCTGGATGACAATGTCTGCATGGCTTTTGCAGGTACACGGTCCCTTCAGTGGTTTTGGGCACCTTTGGGCATGTTTATGGGATCTGAGAATACAAAATACAGCGGGTAGCTGGCAGAGAACTGTGGGAAGCATGGTATTCCCACAGTAGTTCATACTTTTTTTTTATAAATGTGGAGAAACAGAGTGTCAGTGTCAATATTTTTAAGGGGAGATCTGATTTAACTGATTAGAACAACAGGGTTTAGGTTCAGTGTGCAGGAATGAGAGGCTCAGTTCTTTCTCCTGCCTTGATCCCTTAGCCAGGGTCTGGGATATGTGCAGGGGTGTTCACAAACTTGAGGAAAAGTTGTCTCATAAAAACAAGGCTGTAAATGAAAAAATGGCAGCATTAGCTAAAAAGTAAAAAAAAAAAAGAATTAAATTTCTTCAAAATGCTTTTTTAAAGGGTCACACACTTCTGTCAGCTAGCATCATGCTGCTGTAGCCTCATTATCTAGACAAGATTTGCTGGGCAGATGAAACTGGACTGCACGAGGACTAATGTGTGTGAGAATGAGCATTGCAGATTTGCTGGGAAATGGAATGCTGTCAGTAACATTCCCATTACCTGGTTCAGAATTACGTGTGCCACCTAACTCACAAACATGGAAGCTGTAAACTAAACCCTCTAGTTATTTTTGTGCATTAGCCTCTTTCTGCTGCCTTACAAATGCTGTTTCTCAGCAAACCTGAGAGTCTGAGCTCTGCTTTGATTTTTCCTTGCTGTTGACACTGAGCCCATGGACCTTTTAGAGCCAGAGTAGTGTTGTGAGGGGTTTTTTTCATGACTCTGAGGCCACTCTGTTGTTTCAGGGCTGACAGCTGATGCCAGGATAGTCATAAACAGAGCTCGGGTGGAGTGTCAGAGCCACAGGCTGACCGTGGAGGATCCTGTCACTGTGGAGTACATCACACGCTACATTGCCAGCCTGAAACAGGTACTTGGGGCTGCACAGAGCTGCTGGAGACGTGTCCTGACCTGCTGCAGATGTTCTGTGTGCTGTTACCTTAGCCTGTGTTATGCAAAATGTACACTTTGGGTGTGTAATAGGTGTGTACCATGGGGGACTAGAGTGTCACACGTGCAGCACGGAACACACGTGTGCAGCATGGAGTATCTGACACTTCAAGCTAAGTAAATGTCTGTCCTCTGGCCTCACTCCACTTGCCTGGTAAAAAACACATTGTGGGTGTTTATTGGGAATGGGGATACAGCAGTGGAAAAGAAATGATTGAGTGTTGTTTGAGATTTTTTCCCCCAAGATAAAGCAACCAGTGCTTGTAAGGACTGCACAGTTCCGTGTGTTATGTCACCAGGAGCACTGCTCATCTCACTCCCAGAACAGTGGGCCTGGGTTACTGTCTTTTCTTCTTGACTCCTGGTAGTTTTCCCTCCTGCAAAGCCATTGCAGTGATGGGTAAGAGGGGAGCAAATTGGTGCAGTATTTAATATGTTTTATGTTTGATAGTCATGAATTTAAAATGATTTGCAGCATCAAATCATGCCCAGCTGCATTCTGTGAGAAAATTAGTCATTTGCCAGTGTATTAAACTGATTTTCAGCCACTAGTGAGAATTAGAGAGAATCTAATTTACTTATGGACAGATGTGTTGGAACAGTGGTGATGGTAACAATGTGACTCTTGGAATAATCACTAGTCTGTCACAGCAAGGCACCACTTCCCAAAGTTTCACTCTGTTCCTTTATCCAGTCTCGCATTCGTGTCTCTTTCTGGCACATTCACCATTTCTCTCAAACTGTGCAAAGGCACCTGGCCCAGCTCCTGCTGCCGTGGTGCTGTGGGTGTCAGCCCCCCTGCTCCTGCTGTGTGACATGGCAGTGACTTTGCCAGCAGTGTCCCAGCAGGGCTGTGACATGGCTCCAGTGTAACCTGCCTACAGCCGTGGAGCTGCCATGCTTTCCTGTGGAATCAGCAAATCATTGATGAAAACCGTGTTCAGGTGTCCTCATGGTATTTTTTGGTACACTGGGGCCTGCAGACATGGCTCTGGCTGCTTCAGCACCACTCAGGAGGTGGGGAGGTGCTTCTGGAAGCTGTAACCAGGTGTAGGAACAGGGGTTGGACTGGAACCACCTCTCACTTGGCTGCCTTGGGGGCTGTGTGAGATACGAGTCCTGACTAATGGAGAGAGCCAGCCAGAAGATTTCTGGTGGCTCTTGTGGTTGTGACTGCTCCAGAGTCTGCTGTGCACCCTAGAAATGTTTTCAGCACTGCCTGTGAGTGTGTCCTTTGTGCTCAGAGGTACACGCAGAGCAACGGCCGCAGACCCTTTGGGATCTCCGCCCTCATCGTGGGCTTTGACTTCGATGGGACCCCACGGCTGTACCAGACTGACCCCTCTGGCACCTACCATGCCTGGAAGGTGAGTGGATTAATTCCCTGATGGAAATGCAATGTTTGTGAGTTCATGTCTCCTTTAAAGTGGAATTGAGGTAGAGGAGATCTTACTGGCCAGATGGTTCTGTGTCACAGCTGCAAAAATCCTTAATGATCAAATGTACTGAGAGTGGCCATCTGCAGTTCAGCTTTCCTTGGGAAGTCTTGTCCTGCTTTCAAAAAAACCCCCAAACCAACCTACCTGTGCCAGACAACTGTCTTTGTGTGTGACAGATTATGCAATTGTACAACTTCGTGTTTCTTACTCTGCAAATGAAATCTTTTCTAAACTCCCATTCATTTTCTTCTTCCCCTTTATGTGTCCAGGCTAATGCCATTGGCAGAGGAGCCAAATCTGTGCGTGAGTTCCTGGAGAAAAACTACACTGATGAGGCCATTGAAACAGATGATCTGACTATTAAACTTGTCATCAAGGCTCTTCTCGAGGTGAGGCTGTTTCACATGTCTTCTGTGCCTTTTCACTGTGTCCAGATTTACTTCTTAGATATGAATATGGGAAAATATTTGTGGATGTCCAGGGAAGTACTGCAAGGGGTCTGTGAGGGCTGTTTACTGTAGGCTGTGGGTGTTGGATTGAATTCTCAGATTTGGGGTAACAATTTCCATAGCTTGCACAGAACTTACCAGCAGTTCTGGGTGTTAACAAAAATGCATCAAAGATGTGCTAAAGCACATGCTGAATATTTTATTTGTTAATTGAAGTTTAAGATACAGAAAATAGCACAAGTCAGGTGGTGGGACTGAGGTGTTCTCCATCTGCCCAGGGCACTGGCACCAGTGTGAGGACCCTTTTGAGAGTTAGTGCTGCTGGTGTTGAGAGCTTAAGAGATAAGGAGTGAAATACACCCAATCCATATCTATTCTCCTTCTGAGGAGACCTGAGGGGGATTTGTTGGAGCAAATTCCTGGCCAGGCTCCTAAAGTTTCCCTCTGCCTGGCCCAGGTGGTGCAGTCTGGTGGGAAGAACATCGAGCTGGCAGTCATGAGACGGGAGCAGCCGCTGAAGGTGAGGCTGTTGTTTGCTTCTCTCCCCTCAAGCCCATCTCTGATACTGTCCTTGTTGATCTGCCTTAACTTCCTGCCCTTAATCTCACATTTTCCTCTGACAAATACTTCAGTTTATTCTTAGTGGTCAAGGAATGTTGTTGTGTCTGCAGCAGGTACTGCTTGCAGATAAACAGCAGTTAACATTCTTCCCATGGCAGAACTAGAACCACCTCCATGAATGTCTCTTCAAGTTTGTTGGTAACCTGAGGGTCACCCATGTTTCTGTTTTAGATCCTAAACCCTGAAGAAATTGAGAAGTATGTGGCTGAAATTGAGAAGGAAAAGGAAGAAAATGAAAAGAAAAAACAGAAGAAAACATCATGATGAATGAAATGCACCTGCTTAGCTGCTTCTTTTTAATTCGAGTGATGGGTTATTCTGTATAGACATGTAGGCATTCCAGTTACTCATACTGTGCTCTCTTGAGACCTACAATAAACCAACTGATTTTTTTTTAAAGCTGTTATTTAAAAAAAAACCCTGTCTGTTCCTTGAATTTTAATTACCCAGGATGATCTGGTTGGCTACAGAACAGCAGCAGTGACCCATTAAAGGACAGAGACTTTGCTTGCATTTTTTTCCCTGGACACTTCACTGTGTTTAATGGTTCTTTTCTTCACTCAGTTCTCAGCATGTCCCTTTTTTTTTACCTTAAGCAGCTGTCTTGGGGGTTGTATTCTGGTCTCAACATAACTAGTATGGAGCTGGGGTTTTTATTCCCTAACAGGCACAGTGAAAAGGCTGTGTCTGCCTTGCAGGTGTGTATTTTAATGCTAAAGGACAGAACAAAGATGGGGTTGTGTTTTGGGGGTCAGCATGAGAACGTTCTGCTGCAGGTACATGCTCAAGGCACAGATGCATGACCTGGTGCTTCCAAGTCTGGTTCAGAGTAAAGCAGATTCTCAGGGGGCATTTATGCACCAGGAGCTAAACAATAACTATACCAAGTGTTTCAATAGAGTTTAAGCTCTTCTCCAGTTTCTCCTCTGGTATTTGCCCCCACGTTTCCTTTCTACCTCTTACCCCAGGAGCTGGTTTGAGCTGTTTCCTCATCTCACAGGAGCCTCAGGCCTCCCCTGAGCTCATACTCTCAAGTCTCAGTACTTGAAGCAATAGGAACAGGTGCTCCTTTACTGCAGGTTTCCCCGTTTGTATTCACCACATGGGTAGAACCAAACTGCCCTTGGAAGCAGCTCTTCAGTCTGCTCTTGCACACCCAGAGAGGGTGTGATGGTCAGAGCAGGACTGGGGTGGCAGCAGGCACAGCAAGGATTGAATTTGGCCCAGGAGCCTGCTGGAGGCAGCTCTGATACTCGAGCCCCTGCCCAGGACACCTCAGCCCCCAGGGGCTGCAGGGCAGGGATGCTCCAGGCAGCAGAGCTCACAGTGCTGGGCTCTCAGACACCTGGGGGCTGTTTACAGGGAAATGCTGCCCAGCAGAGTGTGGGCAGAGGATCCCACGGGAGTCAAGGACAGGGAAGCAGCAGTGCTGCTGCTGCTCAGGGACACGTTAGAGCACATGAGCCTGAGGAAGCTTGGTCCTGGAACACCAGGTTGTTTAATCTATCAGCCCTTGGGCTGGAACGTTGAAATCAAAAAAGCTGCACTTGGTTCCCTGCTCAAGTCACTCCAGTTGTTCCCACACACCGGGAATTTTCCATGGGGAAAGTGACAGGGCTGCAGCTGAGCCTGCAGTGCTCCTGGGAAGAAGGGCTCACAGGTAACAAGCCCTGGGGCTGAGCCACAGCCACCAGGCCAGCACTTGGCTCAGAGGCTGGGCACAAACTGCACCAGTGTCAAGGATGTGCTTATGCCTGGGAGCTGAAGCTTTACTGTGGAAACAAGGGAATTGATCCCACTCAACTAAAAGCACAGTTAAATGTGAATAATGGTGATTACACAGGAACAATGAGGGTTTCTCATCCCATCCTCTGCCAGGGTACTGCAATTCCATCTCCACACTTAGAGCCACAGTGGCTGCTTTGCCAGCTGAGAAATTAGAGGCAGAGCAGCTCTGAGTGAGCCATCTCAGCACAGTCCAGCTCAGAGGTGTGAGCCAGGTCCTGCAGCAGCAGCTCCTGACAGGCTCCTAGGGAACCCCACCAGCCCCTCTGCAAGGCTGGAGTAACAAAACCCTCATTAGGCTGAGTCCCAGCACAGGAACCAGGGCAACAGTACAACGTGCAGTGCCTGGATTGGGGTGTTGCAGCCCTTTTCCAATACAGTGGAAAGTGTAGCACACTTCCAGGTTGGCCAGAGCTCTGCAGCCAGGTTTTCTCCAGCTTGGATGGGAGCCCTGCAAGGACAGGCACCAGAGGAGTTTTAGGGAGTGATGGTATGGAGCTACGTACAGAACAGAGGTGGAGGGAAACATTAAACATTTACATGTTTATTATAATTACAATTTACATTACTCCAAAGAGCAGCCCCACTGCTATGTTCTAATTCTCAGCAATAAAGTCCTACAAAAATAAATCCAAGCTTTTACAGTAACCTAGGTCAATGCATAACTAAAAAAACTTGAGCTATGTAAGGGGTTCAGTCATCAAGGTGCTTTTTTAACAAAATTCCCTACCAACCAAAAACGGGACACATGCCTATAGCAATTTAACCCACTTATTTTTCATGCAAACAAAGGTAACCCCTCCCTCCCAGCCCTCTCCCCACATACAGATTTTTTTAAAAACAAAAGAAAAACAACTAAACTATTTACAGTATGGGGGTATAGAGGAAAGAAATTAAACATGCCCATCTGTTAAGCTTCATTATATGGTCTCCCATCCCTAGCTGAATGAAAACATTCCAAAGAGTTCCACCACAGTCTACAGAGTACAGAGAACTGTTTGCATTTGGTGCTGCCTCCAGCGAGGTACAAACCGAGGCAAACAAGTCAGAGCTTCAGGTCTCCTTCCCAGACAGTCACTACTGCCAAAAGCTCTGCACGTGAGTGGGGACAGTCACTGCTCCCATCCCCTGCTGTCCCCACGCTCCAGCCAGGAGCTCCAAGCCCCAGGCACTCCCAGCACCCTTCAGCTCAAGGCAGAGCCACGGTCCTGTGGTACCTCCAGCCCAGCACCAGCCCACAAACAGCTGTACAGTCAAACACTACTACATGATCAACACTCCAGTATTCCCAAGTGACAATATACACAACTCCTCAGCACCAGGAATCCATTTCTCCAGATACCAAGTGCTACTTCACACCTGCTGCCGAGATCCGTGAGACCAGCAGCACCAAAGGATCCATTTGGTTACTCAGAACAAACAAATTATAGCTGGTTTATTTCAAGTGAGCTTTGGTTCCGTGTTAAAACAGCATGATTTCTCTTCTCCAGGGTTCAGAAAAGGAGTCTGACTTTGAGCTTAGACTATAGCAGCCTTGAGAGACCCAGAAAGAAGAACCATGTAAGTTAGTCTGCACTTGAAAAACACAAACAAAAAGAAAAGACACCCTGAAGAAGGTACCCCTGAACACATTCCCTCTTCCAAAAAATATTCCAGCGGACAGTGGCTGGTCCAAAGTAAGTCCAAAATATAAGCAGTAGTACATGAAATTCTGTCACTTGAGCTGAGACAGTAAACAATATGAACCATTTTCCCACATTAGTGCAGCAGTTGGTTGTTTTCTTTCTATATACAGTTTCATCCTCTCAGGAGAGATGTTTGAACCTATTCAGAAAAAAAGGTAGAATTAGATTTGATATTATGGGGTTCTTCTCCCAAGAAGGAAAAAAAGCAAAGCTCACACCCCTCTATCAGCTGAAATGCTTAGTTAGATACCAAAAGTTGCTTGCTTGAGCTGAGCCTTTTCTCAGACAGGTGAGACCAAGAAATCAACAGAACAATCAGCATGTTAAACCACTCCTATCTCCTTCTATACTTTAGAAGTATCAATCAGATCCAGTAAGGAACAATTCTTGATATATCCATGAGACTGGAGGATGAAACAGGCTGCACAGGCAGCTCAGGCAAGTAGTAAGAGACAAACCTGGCTCAGAGAGAGTGCTAAAGCACTTGCCTCTGAAGTTACACTCTGCCAGTACCAGCTCTGTGAGTGGTTTGGTTTCTCCTTGCTGCTCCACTCCCCCTTCCACCTCGAAATCCACCTCGAAAGCTGCGGCCACGAAGGAACCGTCCAGACACTCCAAATGTCTCTGTGTTGAGCTTCCTTTCCTCAGCCCACGTGGTGCGCCTGGAACTGAACAAGGCTGACTTCAGGTTAAACACAAACATTAAAGAGCCACCAGCTCACTTAGAGAGGAAGCCTCAAACCCCTGATTTTGTTGAGCTGCACTGCAACAAGCACCAGCTGCAGTGTACATGCTCTAACCCCCACCCCTCTGCAGCCACAGAGCCCAGGGAATCCCTCATGCTGACACCAAAAGGATGTCTCTCATTTCTCCAGGCACTTGATAACATCAGCGGTGGCAGTGAAAGCTGAAGCTTTCCCTTATTCCCAACATTTAACTGAATGCTTTTCCACAGCCAGAGCTGACCTCTCTGCCCCACCTCCAGGCTTAGCTCACTCCTGCCTGCCAGCTGCACCTTCAGTGCAGCGTGACCCTGATGCCTCCTCTCCCACAAGCCAGATAAGGAATTTGTTTAAAATCAATGGGTTCAAAGTCAGTACTGGGAAACAGAAATGGAAATGCCTCTATCATAGTTTAGGCAAGTGTATCATATCAGCTGAAATGTTTTTTGTTTGATCCCACTGCATAAAGCTTGGTTCACATCACTTGTGAGCCACCAAATCCACGGCAATATTCCTTGTCTAAAGTCTATTCTAAAATTTTTAAATAATTAAACCATGTCACGTAGATTATGTCTGAAATTTTATGCCTAAAATTCCATTTAAAACCCAAGGTTTTAGAAAATACTCACCTAGATTTCAGTTCTGAAGAAATGTTGTCAAAGAAAGACTTGGATTTATCATAATAGCAGTTGGGCCCCAGCAGGTCCTCCTCTGCACTACCATCATTGTTTTGGGTTGCCACTCCAGGGTCCCCTTTTTCTTCCCCCGTCTCTGCTTTGTCATCTGAAGATAATGAAATGTATTACACTTCCTTGAGGCACACACTGCAGAGCCATCTGTTCTCTTGCTCCCTCAAACAAGGTTTGAGATGCAATCATACAGTTTTTCAGAACCAGTTTGTCTATGCAGTGTTTACTACTAGCTCAGCAATTCATATTTAATGAAGGCACAAACCTTTAAAGTTTAGTTTCTTCTTGAATTCTTTATCAAGTTCCTCTCTGTTGAATTGTGCATTTGCACTTTCAAAGTCAAAGTCACCTTCAAACTTTATTGTATTTTCCTTCACAGTAGTTGGTCTGTTTTGTCCTCTAGAACGGTTTCTGGTTCTCCTGTTTCCTGAAAGCAGGAGAGTTTAAACACTTGGTAACGCACAGGGAGGTTACATGACTTGCTCAAGACCAGAGGAAACCAGGGATAGAACTCAGGAGTTTCTGGCTTCCAGTCCTGTGGTTAGGCCACACCTCTTTGAAAGCAACTTCTGATTTTGGCTGTAGAAGACACATTACAGCAACACTTCAACTTTCTGAGCAGCATTCCTGGATGTCAGTCTTACCACTAAGACAGAGTGCACCCAACTTTCCTTCCAGTGTGCAGAGAGGAAGTCAGAACAAGCACTACAGCAAGAAAAGCTGAGAGAGGTGGGGAAAATTATCTTTCCTGTCTGCTCTTCACCTGCAAACACAGCACTGTAATTAGCCTAAAACCTGTCATGATGGCAAAGAGGAAGTCTCAGAAAACCCAGCAAAAGACTCATTTACCCACAAAGGGAGCTCATACTTGTCTAGTTTCTGGTTTCCAATCTGCTATCCACTCCTTTTTGGAAAAGTTATAGCCCATTCCATACGCTAATAAATTTAGAAGACCTGAGAGTCTGAAGTGTTGTTTCCTGTCTTTTCTCATTTTACTTGGGTAGAAACCTCTTTGAATTTCACTTTTTTCTGACCCATGCTTGTACTGCCACTTTGAAATAAGAATTCTGCTCTATGGAGGTGAGTGTTTCATAGTTTTTCTCTCTTATAAAAGCTCTGGAAAGTCTCAAACAGGCTCCCTCTCCCAGTAAAAATACTTGAGGTTTCAGAGAAATCCAGTTGCTGCTGCCAAGTCACAGCATTGATTTTTATGACATACCTTCAACTTCCTAGGAAAGGCGCTAGAACTCTGTCCCTGGAATGTTCTGAACTTCTGCGACTCCAGAAGCTGTTCTGTTAAAGGAGCATCTCTGGATGCCCAAAGCTTTCTCTCAATCTTCTGCCAGTTAATCCTTCACTGAAGTTACCACCACTTGCCTTCACAGGCTGTTGTGACTGTTTAGCATCAGCTTAACCTACCCGATCTTCTCCTTTGAGGTCTTCTGTTCTCATCATTCACCTGTCCTTGGGTTTGCACAGGTGCTGCCTGAACTGTATCTACTGAACAAGAAGGATAAACTTTTAAAGGAGCACAAGGACAATCCCCAAGCAGCTCAGTGCTGCAGAGCACCTTGGGAGGACGCTCCAGCCCACGCTCAGGGCTGAAGGGGCGCGTACGTACCGCTGCCTTTGCTGCTGGCCGGTGGGACCTGCCGTGCGCTGCGCGGGATCCCCGGGGTCACCTTCACTGGGGGCAGCTTTTGGGAATTCATGCTGTCAACGGGGCCCGTCTGCACAGCCTGCTCTACCATGGGGCTTTTGCGGACTGGGTGAACAGAAGGAAAGCCAGCACCTGGAAAAGATCCCAATGACTAAGTGCCTCTTGGAAAACGCGCCAAGACCAGTCAAACCCTGCCCACTTCTAGGGAGAAACCGTTTGGTCAAGAATGACTCAAAGCCTGGAGTGTGCATCATTACAGGCTAAGTTTAAATAGCACCAGGTAAGGCACCACTGCCATTCAAGTCATGGCTCTCACATCCAGAGCCTCAGTTTCAGGAAATATACCCATTTATTTCTTAAATCAAGTTAGACAAACATAAAACAACCAAGCCAAGTCAGTCTCTCAGACAGTTTATACCAAAATCTAATTTCTATGTTATGCAAGATTCTACTTTACTGGATAACTTTAAATCTGAAACAAAAATTCGGCATTTTGAAACTGTTCAGGAAAGTTTCCCCACTTTGTCAAAAAGATTTTGCAGCAAAAGCTTCAGCTCCTCAGCTATATCCCCTTTTGTAAGCCACTTTTAGAAGTCCTTCAACTTCATTACTTATTGTTAGAGCTTTCAGACAAAGAAAACCTGAAACCAGACCAGGATCTCAAAGTTACCCTTTTAAATTCCTTCTTGGTCAAGGCCAAAGTGTTACCAAGACTTCTGTTGCTCTTCCATCCAGGCTTATTTATTCACACTACAAAACATGTAAATACTTTTCATGGTTTGGTATACCTTACACCAATTATATTAAAAAGTGACAGTCTTCAGTACTCAGAAGAAACACTGCATTCTAGGTTTAATTAGAAGGTTTGGAGTACTACAGGTTCATGTAGTTATGCATAAGAACTGCTTGGAAGCAAACTTTAACTGAATATATTAAAAGAGCAAGAAAAGTGAAAAGCTGAAGAGTTCACACAAACCAAGCCACTGACACTTCTGGGTCACCCAAGTCCACATGAGATATACCCAGTAGGTTACATCATGCAGGTTCCCAGTTAATGTACACCTGGAAAACTTGCAAGGAAGACAGACATATCCTAAGGATTATTGAGTAGGACAAAGCTGATGTGCAAGTTTAACATGAGAAAGTTTCAAAGTTTAGCCAGAGTATTGAGAAACTATGTACAAGTAGATGGCCAAAAGCAGAGAGTAAGTAAAAAGCTTCATGCCAACACAAGCATACATGCTTAAGCTAAAACCAGATGAAACTAATTATTATGTTTAAATGCAGGCTGCACCTGGTCACCCTGCTCTAAGGATGGTCAGTCTGGTATCTCAACTCAACCTTCTTTAAAGGTTTTACACATAGAAGCAAGCACCCAAAACTGTTATCTCTGCTACTCAGGAATTGCTAACTGTTAGTCATGCTTTACTAACGAGGAGTCTGGACAAGGTACAATGCCCCATCATGCATGAAATCTACCCTGATGTTTCCTCGATTACAGAAAATACTTGTGAATTTTTGGTCTCCAACCACAAGGCCACCCACAATTTAAGCACTGTGCTTCTTCTTCTGACCAATTCCTCACCCAAACCCTGTGGTGACACATGTTCCTGGACGGGATGCAGCACATTAGCATCTCTGAACTTCATCCTTCTCCTGATACTTACACAAGAGGATCCACTGTCCTGGACTTTTCCTTTCTCCTGTCTCTCTAATTGATACTTCTAGGACAGGAGGAATCATACTTCATGTAATGAAAGGCAAAAAAAAGCTGAGAACAAACTAGTTCTACTGGCATTACCCATACGAGCACTATCATTCTAGGAGGGGTTAACAAGAACAGAGTGTTTGCAAGTGCCATGCAGTTCTTCCAAATATTTGGAGTCCTCAAACTGCTGTTACCCTTGGAAGAGAGCTGATGGGACTCTGAAGACATGTCAGGCTCTGAAACAGGTTGTGGAGACGGAGAAGAACTAGGACTGGAAGCAGCTGCTGATGCTGGAGGGCTTACCAATTTCTCTGAAGAGA
The DNA here is from genome assembly GCA_016584745.2 of Phylloscopus trochilus trochilus. Lineage (NCBI taxonomy): Eukaryota > Metazoa > Chordata > Aves > Passeriformes > Phylloscopidae > Phylloscopus > Phylloscopus trochilus. The sequence goes on along the minus strand of WQNJ02000005.1, from coordinate 2,846,162 downwards.
TAGAGGGAAGAAGAGAAAGCAGAGATACATGGATAAGATACAAGGTAGTGAAACATCTGAAGGACTTGGAAAGAGATACAAGATTCTCTAGAACAGCATTAGAGCAGTTTATTTACAGTCCTCTCTGGAAATACAAATTCTTTTTACATGTGATGTGAGGTGTGTTAGGCTAGAAATGAACTGGCCTCAACCGTCAGGTATTCCCATTAATTTCAGAAAGAAACTTCAGCTATTTACTTTGTTTCTTTCGTGTGTGTGTGTGTGTGTGCAGGTGCAAGTGAAACACAGGCCTCCTTGTAGTAAAATCATTGCACAAAATTGTGAGCTGCTTATTCACTGCTCCTTGCAGCCTGACGCTTGGCAAGAAGTTTGGTATTAGTTACTGTTACTTGCTTTCACAGCAGCTGCATACAAGACCATGCCTTTATTCTAGCAAGTAAAGTTTGTACTTACCTAAACCTAAGGAAGCTGCATACTGCTGGCTAAGCAAAGAGCTGGCAGCAAGCTGGCTGTAAGGTGGCATACCTCTAAACGGGCTGTAAGGCACATGTGGCTGAAAGGATGATGTAGAGGCAGAGCCCAGTGAAGACTGTAACAAGACAAAGTACATTTCCATTTACAGTGTCCAGAAGTCAACTTGCTTTGGCAGTGATTCTTTACTTCATGTACAGCACTACTAAAGCTTAAGTAAATTCTGAGAAGGGTTAGTTTACCTCCATGATTTTCCTGCATTCTCAGCTAGCTCTGGCTTTTGTTGACTGAAGTCTTTAATGCTGCTGTTACTTTAAACATTACAAAAAAATTCGGGATGCTTTAAATAATCTGAAGCTTCCTGGAGACACTGACTTGCCTTCATTTCTATCAGTTTTTACCAAAATGCAGTCCTTCAACACCAGTGTTTTACCTTGGCTTTTTATTAACACTTCAGGCTAACTTACTTGGACAATGGCAGGATCTTGTGGCAGAGTATGCTGAGCTTTTGGAGGTTCACAGACAGTGATGTCTTTGATGTCGCTTCCTCGAAAAATAATGTACTCATAGATTTCTTCTCTGGGAGGAGCCGGTCTGTCTGTGGGCCGGTCCTCGGTCCCGAAGGATCGCACTGGAGCACGGAAACGGCGACATTAGTGCAGCTCGGCCATCGCAGCATTGTGCAGGTTCACATTTATGCAATTAAAAAGTACTCCCTCAACACTTGCCACTAGTAACAACAACAACGGCTACTTCCAGAACCCTCAATCTCCTCCTCACACACATCTGTTCCCTCAAATGCCAACTTTTTCAGCAGCCTGCATAAACAGTTTTGTTTACATCAAGCTGTGAAGGTAAAGAACATAGACCAGCTGGAGTGAAGAATCCTACTCCAAACCCAAGGACTTCCCCACAGAGCTGTACTCTCCTTCCCTCCCCAGCAGCTGTCCCATGCAGGCATTCAGCTCCAGACAACTGCACCACACCACAGGAGAGGCCCCTGAAGCAGCAGGGGGGAATGTCAGAAGGCTTTAGAGCTGAAACCTGCACCTTTGGTTTCATACATTTATTATGCAGATAGAGGTAGTTTTATCAATGATAAAAACTTCCTATTAAAATTCCCTCTCTACTCCAGTGTCACTGTTTTTATGATTAATGTGACTACAAAGCAAGCCATCAATGATAAATCTAAGATCTCAGTGCTTTGGGAGGCTTTAGTGAGTGCCAGCTACTAGAATATGTAAACAGACACTAACCAGCAATTCATGCATAGGAGTGAGGAGAAAAAAAAAAAATACATCAGCTGACTGTGGCAGGTACTAGGTAGAAGTATAAATTAATTTGAGCCATTAAGGAAGAAGAAGCCAGACTGGATTATGGGCACAGGAAAACAGATAGCCCAGTTACAGCAGACACTGACAGGTAAAAGCTTGAAATTTCAACCACAAGTTACAGAAACTCCCAAGTTCACTGATGTGGCTGTTTTCTATCTTTGAGAGGCACTCCCAGTTCAGATTGGTACCAGCTCATACTGGCTTGATGCACAGTCTCTGCCAATGGAAGAATTCTATATTGGAGCTCCCTCAATTGCTTCTAACAGGTTATCATGGAAGTACTGAAACACCTCCACCAGGACACACCACTCTTCCTGTCACACAGATGATGGGGGCACCATATTCTTCCAGGAAAAAGAGCACCAAAAGTAGATGCACTGAACCCCAGTGCTGAGTGTCCCTGGCACACCTTGCTGCTTCTAACTCACAAGGAGTGTTGGCAGCTGTAGCCAGGGATAGTCACGAGTCCTGTCCCTGGGCGAACAGCTGTATGCAGGTGGTTCACCTCACACCAGGCAGCACTTGGTGTGCAAATGGTCTTCACCCCTGTTAACACACAGGTGAGCTCCCAAGGAGCAGGTGAATGCCAGAACGTCCCTATCACACTGCTCAGCACCTCAGCTTGGACCTAATGGGAAAGGGATCTTCACTGGTACAAAGAGAAGCTGTCAGTCACTTCCTTTCAAAGGCCATCTTCCATGAGTTCCTAGGGTAAATAACCTCTCCAAGTTATTTTAGATCTCCAGCTGCTGTTTGATCATATTACAGCTGTAACCCAGTCAACCAGTAGCAGATTATAAACTGAAAGCAATGCTTGTAACCTTTTGGACATGAACTGTACCACTGATCTCTCTGTTTAAAATGAGATTATTACAGCTCATGGCATGATGTACTAAAGGTATCCAGGGGCTCCTACAGGATCCCACAGCTAACTCAGAAAGCACCATGATCAACCCATCAATTCCACATGGACAAGCAAATGGCCTGCAAAGCTCAAAGCTGCCCAGGCAGCCTCTCAGTTGGCTGGTCCCAAGGTGGAAAGCCAAGTCCTTGTTGTAGACTAAAACAGGGCTGTAGGAGTTGAGCTTGCCTGTTCCTGCACCTGAGGTGTTTAACTGTTTCTGGCACAGCACAAAGTGCAGCCTGAAGTTCCTGTGGAGGTGGGAAGGGCTGTCTCCCCTGCAGTTACTGACTATTGCTTACAGTTGAACAGGAAATCAATCCCACAACACTGCAGCTCCTGGTTTATAACACAGTTCCTACTCATGCAGGGCTGCTGAGCTTAAGCTCTGAAGGGGCAGGAAGCACAGCAAGAGTGACTGGATGACTGGAAAGCAGAGCTTACATGGATATTTCTTGTTAAAAACTCCAATTTCTTCAGACTTCTACTTAAGGGGGAGTAAGTTCCTGGCCTTCACTGCTGACAGGACAGCAGAGAGCTTAAACTTCCTTTGTTTGCAATTTAAGTTTAGTCTCTAACAAGACAGACAACTTTCTTGTAGTGATTAATTAAGCCCATGGAATCTCCAGCATTTAAGATTCTCTGCACATATTGAGGTTTAACAAATATAAATCAATTGAAGTCAGCCTAGCTTCTAGTGAGAGGCTGAACCAGATTTCTTCCCAAGGCCTCTTTCAACTTAAATTTTTCTTTATGAATGACAGAACAAAAGAGAATGGCACTTGCACTGCACATGGAAATGTTTAAACAGTAGCATACAGGGTTTAACAACAATTTACCTGCAGTCTGGGCAACTTCAACAGCAGGTCAGTAATTCATGGTCCTTCTAACGCCTCAGAGATCAAGTGAGGGGTTGATACTGCTGTGACTATCGTCAACATCATTGCTACATTGGTAATTCTGACACTAATTTTGCTTTGCTAGAAATAGAAAGTCTCTGTATTTGAAAAGCCCCTCTGAACTACAATGAAAAGCAGGGTTTGCAATGTAAAGTTTATAGAGCAGCTCTTTAGGTGGGGAAAAATGTATTCTCCACCTACTGTAACAACTACTTCTTAGGCATTCCAGTTCATCAAAACTGAACACTGAGAGACCAATAAATACAAGAACTGCCAGAAATCTTATCCACAGCATGTACTTATATCATAAGGCACTTTAATCACATGTGCCTTTGAAACATACCACTTCAGCCCTGAAGTAGCAAGTGCTATGTAAGAAACCATTTCTACTTGCTGCTGGGTCAAGGTGAAGACCTTCCTGCACCTACAGGAAAGGAACTGCATCCTTCCAGCAACCTCTCAAGTACTTTGAGCCAAGCACTAACACAAACAGCTCCATTTGTGCATTTAAATAAACAGCTACATTCCTAGAGAAAAAGTGAATTTGAGAAAACTCACATTTTTAACTTCAGAAAACACTCTAATGGATGTCAAATAATGTCCAGCATCATATAAACATCATTATACTGGGTAAACATTGGGGCACAGGCTACCTTGAGGGTAGTTGTGAATCTGGCAAGTCAGTGCCTCCTGCCAGCAAACAGCCTTTCAAAACAAAAGGTGTTTGTTTTCTGGACAACCCCGATGGCTGGCTGCAGGCAATGAAGAACGTGTGAACTTCCCAGAACAAGGAAGGACAAAACTCGGAGAAAGAAAAGGCCGATGCTCATTAGCTGAAGTAGCCAAGCTGGACTTGAAAAGCAGAACAGGAATAAGTTCATGTTTGAGGGACTAAACAAGACAGGACAGGTTTTACTGAGATGAAATACAGGAGTTCCCAGCACAGGTGACAACTGAACCCAAATGACACTGTTTCAAAGATAACGATCAGTATTTCTACAGGGAAACAAAATGCAAAGCCTCGCTGAGGAGCCAGCAAGGTCGGCGAGCCAGACCCACGTGCAGGTGCCCCACAGAGCTCTGTGCAGCAGCTCCCACCCTCCTCACCTGAGCAGAGTCCAGCTATCGATCACGGAAGGAACAAAGACAGAACAACAGCATCTGTTTTCGTCAGCGCCGGCCTGGGGCCCTGCTCGAGCCGAACACCGACACACAGCCGGGCACAGGCCAGCGAGGGGAACCGAACCAAGCACAGAGATGCCGAGCGTCACCTCCCCGCTTCTGACAATGGCAAGGGGAGCCACAGCCGCCGGCAGCGCTTCTCCCCCGGAGCGCCGAGAGCTGCTCAGCATCCCGGGCCCTGCCCGCCCCTCCGGCGCGGCCCCTGTCAGTGCTGACTCACGGAGAGCAGCAGTGCTCCGGACCCGGGGCTCCAGCCCCTCCGCAGCCCCGCGGGGCGGGCGGGCCCCGGGCGCGCTCATTGTTCACGGCACGGCGGCCCCCGCCGCGTCCCCTCAGGCAGCGCCGGCCTAGGCCCGCCCGCGCCCCCCACAGGGCCCCGCCTCACCCTTGGCCAGCGCCACGGTGGAGTTCTCGGTGTCGATGGTGTAGAGGATGCCCTCATAGCGGATCTGCGCCTTGGAGATCAGGCTGATCTTGCTGCCGATGTAGGGGGTCCCCGAGCTCATGGCGGCGGCGGAGCCGGGGGAGGAGAGGGGGGGGGCGGGGGGGGGTCCCAGAGCCGCGCGGAGCCGCCGCGCCGCCCACGCGCACTGCGGAGCCGGGACCCCGCCGCGCGCGCCTTATATAGGGCGGAGGGAGACGGGCCGGGGGAGGCGGAGGGGGGAGTGGGGGGGGCGTGATGAGATGGCCGCGCATGCGCCGCGCGCTATTGACCAGACGGGAGAGACGGGGTCAGACGGGGAGGGGCGGAGGGGGAACACCCGGGGCCCGCGTCACGTGACCAGCGCGGGCGAGGGTGCCACGTGCGCCGCGGGGCGGGGCGGAGCCAGGCGGGGCGGGGCGGGAGCGCGCGCACTTCGCTTCCCGCGCTGCCGCGGCTGAGGGGAGCGCGCGGGAGGAGTGGGGGGGGGGGGGGGACGGTGCTGAGGGCGGCTCTGTGACACTGAGCCTGTGCCACTGCCCCTTGTGTGGCACTGTTCCTCGCCCTAGTGGCACTGCCCGTGTGTCATTGCTCTTCACACCCTTGTGTGTCATTCCCCCTCGCTGCTGTGGTAGAGCGCGGGGAGAAAGGGGATCATCGCCTTCCCGTCACAGAGCAGCCATGGCTGCCTCTGCCCAAGCCCCTTCTCCTTGCGGTGCCGTGGTTGATGCCGGCAGAGCCGCGGGTGCCCAGCGAGCCCTGCCCTCTGCGGGTCTCCCCGCGCCTTTGTTCTGCCGGCCCGGCTCGGGTCACCCCGTGCCAGGCCGCAGCTGGAGGACGGCACCGCTCCGTGCGGCGTCTCCCGGGAGCTCCCCGGCTCCCCAGCCATCTGCGGGTCAATGAGAGACAACCGGCAGCATCTGGCAGACACGGCCACGGGAGGTGAAATCACCAGCGAGAGGGTGGACGGGGATCAGGCAGGGCAGTTGCGTTTCGGGCGGCGGGTCAGAGTGCACAGATCTCGCTAATTTGTGTGACTCAAATGAATAAGACTCAAAGCCAGCAGCCGGGGACAATGCAGCGGGAGCCATTGTCTGAGTGCAGGGAGGTTGGCTGGAGCTGCAGGCGCCCATGCCTTGGTTACGTGTCTTCCATCGGCGGTACAACAGCGACGCGGGAGAAGGCGGTCCACAGGTTTATCCCCGCGTCCTTGCACACCCTGGCTCGGAGAGCTGTTCTCCCAGTGCCCCAAGCTGTCTGCCCTGTGACCTTATTGTATTTTATGGTGCTACCCTTCGTGCTGTTTATACAGCCTGAAGAGCAGATCTCCCCTGCTTGAACAGGGCAGATGCTTCCTTTCCACTCGTACAGGCACATGTTTGCAGTCTTTTCCTTGGTAAATTGTTCTAGCACAGAGTTCGTAAAAATATATAAATTAAAAAAAAAATTATTGATTAGAAAAGCAGTAATTTTGAATAAGAAACTCAGCCCCTAAAGTCAACCTTTTTAGATTTTTAGCTCAACCTTAAGTACAACTTACAGAGGGAAAGAAGAGATTCCTTTTTTACTGCAGTAAACAGTGCCCTTTAGCGGGCAAATTGCTGGTTAGAAACTTCCCTGATGAAAAAACTCCTCTAGTTCCTCAGTATGAGGAGTGTCTAGTTCAGGAGTGTGGAAAAGATCAAATGGAGAAATAATAGGGAAAGAAATATTAGAAAAAAATAGAAAAAAAAAGTGTCTGCTCAGTTTGGGGCAGCCACAAAAAATTGTTCATAATAAAAAAATTAGTTTAATAGTGCAGCCAAAAGTAGAGAAACAGAACTCCCTCTTTTGGTTTACATCATCCAACTCCACAGAATGTTTAAATTGATGTTTCTTATTTCCACTCTTGAAATATTCTTTAGAAATAGTAAATGGGGCTCCAGGTTTTGCATTTCAATTAATTTTTTGTCTTTATACAAACCAAAATGTTACTGGTTCATAAACACCTGTAAGTTCTTGTACTTTGTTATTTATTCAACACAAGGTATTGTTATGATTGTTTTATTCCTTCACTTTTTTTGCCTTTTTTTTTTTTTTAATACCAGGTAGGAAAGAGACAGTCACATGTACCAATAGAGTGATGTGGATCCTGCAGGAAGGCTAATTAAGGCAGTGTGGAAAAAGAAAACTACACCAGGATGGCATGACCTATAGATTGGCAAAGAGAGAAATGCAAACATACAGAATTTTAGTTATAATCACCATGGCCATGAATCAGCCTGCTTCTGCAAGATACTCTGATTGTAATGAATTTCCTCAATATCCTGTGTTTGACAACAGTCAGAGATAACAAGCGATCAGCAAGAAGAAATATGACACCTGACATTTTAAGTGGCCTGTTAGTATTATTTATTCTGCTAAAAAATACAGTTCCTCATCCACTAAGTGTTGAAAGGGGGAAGCAAAGAGCATCTCTCACTGTGTAAATCCATGACAAGTGTGCTATCCCGGGCATCCCTCATATGAAGAGGGAACATTTGGCTTCGTATGAAGATGCTGACTGCAGTTCATCATGGCTGTAGGAAGAAATTTGGCAGAGGGGCACCTCGTGATCACAGCAGACACAGGATTCACACAACAGCCATTTGCACTGCTGTGGTCCTTGGAGAGTGGAGGTAGGCTACAGTCATGCCATGTAACTGCACAGCTGATTTATTCACAGGAAAAACTGTGTGGACAGAACTCAGGAGACTCCCGTGGCAGCTGGAAGGCAACCAGAGGCGTTTGAGAGGGTAACCACCCAGGTATCTAAGCACATTTCCTAGCAGGTAAAAGAGAAACCTTTGACTTACTGCAGTGATGGGAATTTGTGGGGTATGTGACGGTGAGAGAGCATTTGTGTGGTGGCTGATGGCCACATCCATGGAAACGTGAGCTGAACTGACTCAGGTGAGTCCTGGCAGAGGTGAGGACAGACCAGCAGTTGGCAGGACATCTGTAACAAGCCCCAGCTGCTGGAGGAAGGGAGCCAGGCTGCTGAAACATCACCTCTTGCACCTGGGGACAATGCCATGGGTTTGGAGTTGGTGGCAAAAAAAAAAGGAAAGAAAAGGAACAAGCATGGAAAATGGAGGAACTGAAAATGGAACAGAGATCTGAATTTGGGTGTGGCAAACAAAACAAATGATACAAAGGAAGAGAGAAATGCTTGAGCCCTAAAGGAAGAGATGTTAGAGGAGTAGTTTCAAAATAAGATTATGGTAGCTGCAGGGAAGGAGGGGAAAGTCACCAAGTACAGGACACAGTTCTGTAGAGGTATGGGAAATGGGCAGTAAAAAAGAGACCAGGAATGAAGGAGGGACTGGAACAGGATGGTGAAACAGAAAAGATTCAGGAAAGGTGAGAAGGAAAAAAATTATCCACCCTGGTAAGGGTTTTTATTCTACACAAAGAAAAGCTGATGAGTAGAATAAAGAAAAAAGCATTGTAAATTCAACTGAAGGAAACTGAAATGATGGGAAGAGTGAGGGGTGGAGAATGGAACAAGGGTAACAAAAATTTGAAATATTAATAAGTAGAAAAAAATGGAAGAATTGGTAACCTGTTTTTAGATAATGTGGGCTTTGTAAAATTAGTTTCTCAATTTCTCACAGTCTAAGAAAAAGAGATGTAATGATAGGAAATGGAGGAAATAATGTTTCATTACATTGGTTTGTCTTACATCTCAGGAAAAGGGGTCTTCTGAAAAAAAAATCCATCAAAAATCCAAAAAACCCCACCTGTTTTCTTTTTTTGTTTGTTTCAGAAATAAATACAGATACTGTAATACCTGTAATGCTGTTCTGTCCTCTCTCCCCTTTCTCTTTTTCTCAGTTTTGAGTCTGTGCCTCAGGGATTTTAATTTTGACATCTTTCATTCCACCCCCATATATGAAATTTAAAGCCAGTTTAAATTCTGGTTTTAAATAAAATATTTTATAAAATGTCACAGTTTTAGGCTTATGGGGGTTTGGCTCTCTTAATTAGTGCCTTGAATGTGTATTCAATGGCACTGGCATAAATCTGCATTTTTCCATTGCACCTCTCAGCAATCCAAGGGCATCACACAGTCAAGACAAAATATATTTTACCAGTGAGGAGGAGATGGCAGAGAGATTAAACTTCTTATCCAGTCCCACAGAGCTGTGAGCATGAAAGAGAAACCACACTTTGGGCATTGTTTGTTTGAATGCTCCAACTGTATGAAATACAAACATAAGAGGAAGAAATCCTCACGTGAGTTTGGTTGAAAACAAACTTATTTTGTGCAGATACACAGTGTTTATAATGTATTGTGTCAGTATCTGAGATAAGGAATTACCTATAAAGATTAAAAAAGCAGCATTTTGTATTATTTACTAGAATTAACACTCTTAATCTGCACTTCAACCAGCTTCATTGTAAATACACTCACGTTAGAATGATACATTTTTATTTTCTTGTTCCATGAATGCATTTAATGCCACTTTTCATACTGTAGGCAGGTATTATTTTCCCTGAAAAATCGACCACTTTCTAAAAGGTAATGCAGTTCCTTGCTATAATGCAAAATGATAATTTATTTTTCTACTTGTGAAAATCCAGCAGTACAGTTACAAAAACATGCTGGAGAATTTTTCTGTTTGTGTGGCACTTCCATGTGGAAGATTCAAATTACCAGTCCGACTTCTAAACTCTTCATTTTTTAAAGATATATCAACATATCCACTTAAATGGGTGGGATAAGCCAACAGTTCTGAGCTACCCAGTCTTTGCTGTTTATATGCCAGAATCTACTTAGAAGTTGTGTTTGATTGCCTGAATCTATCAAGGTTAGGAGTCACTTTTGATGCAACAGAGTAAGGCATAAATTTACTTGTTTTTGTAAAACTAAATCTTGGACATGTGTAATATATTTTATAGAATGAACACTAACTGCTCTTCCAGACTTTCCTCAGGCAGAGCACTCCACCAGTGTCTAGTTTATAGAAATGAGACTAAAACCCACACTTAGTACTAGACATGAGACTAAGAACTCAGCTCAAAATCCTGCCTGCTCTTGCAGTTCACTTCATCATTGAAGTTTTGGGGAATGGAGCAGTTAAGGGAGTGCAAGCACCTTTTATACCCAGGCTTTCTGGATGAATGGCAAGATGAAGTTATCCTGGTTAAGTAGGTAGTGATTTATTCACAGATGTGGAAGCTGGATATAATTTTAAGAGATCCTTTCATGAAGACAGTTAAATGGATATGGGATACAAAAAAAAAAAGGTTGACAAAGCTGAAGTTTGCAGTTTGGTGACAAAAGTTGAAGGATGAAGGCTTTTAAGTCAGACACATTCTAAAAAAGGCATTTATGCATCTGTCTCCCATTGAATAGAGTAAGAGGATTCAGACCTAAGTTTAGAAATAATTAGGGCATAAAGAGATATAGTTGTCTATCTAGGAGAGTGGGGAGCACTGAACAGTGCCTAAGATGCTAAGTTCCATTAGGGGAAATTTCTGACTGGGTTTATTTGCTGCATAGGCTGCTTTTCTTTGCAATATGTTGCACTGAAGTGAATGGCAAACCTCTGTGTATCCTCACAGACACACTGATGTGAGGGCATGGGATAAAAGTGGGATTTCATAAAGTTCTTCCAGGCATGAAGTAAGCAAAAGGTGGATTGAAGACACACTGCAATGAAAGGGGAAAAAAGGAAGTAATAAATGGAGAAAGGAAGCAAAAAATTGGCTTATAGGGATGAAATGCTGCAGAGGATTAGTCTGCAGGGGAAAATTTTGTAGAGGTTCATATTTATGCATTCATTGGGAGAATAAGAATCTATGTATTGAGCTTTGTGCCCAGCTTTCTGAGAGGTTCAAGAGCTGCAGTGATAACCAGTGCTCTAAATCCTACTCGGTACAATGGACAGTGTCTCAGTGGAGAGGCCAAGGAGCAGATGGGAGTACAGCCTGATACATCACTCTGGGACCACACACTCTTGTTTTTCTAACAAAATCAAATGTCTTTGAGAGTACAAAACATACTGCACACCCCTGGATGTTGCAGACCAGAAAATGTCACCACTCCCTGGACAGAAATCTACCTTCACCAGCTGGGTTTGGCTAAAATTCCAGAAAGCTCAACAGCAATGTTTCTTTAAGGGCTCCTCCTTCCCTCTCTGAGCTTTTCTCTCTCTCCAAATTGTTGAACACATTCCAGCCATCAGTACTGAGCACTATTTCCTTGGCACTGTGGCTTCAGTGGGCTTGAACCAAGACCCAGCTGCACACCTCTTGCTGAGCAAATCAAACCATCGGGCAACAATGTCCATCACTGGGCTGACAGGAGATGTTTTACCTCAGAGACTCATTTGCATTCATCCTTTACAATGGACTCTTCCTCAGCCAAAGAATCTCCCTCTCCTTACCTGTTTTACAAATGGGTTGTAGATTCGATGTCTTTCTGCTCACTGAGGTAAGGGATCATTTTACCAGCCTTGGCAGTGTGCTGTTCTTTCCCTGCACAACATCTGCTGCAGTTTTCATGGCTCGAATTGTTCCTGGACTTGTTTTAAAAGGCATGTTTCAGAAATGCCTTTGAGGATATGAATTATTAGTCATTGTTTTATCTTCTAGGGCGTTCTTCATTTATCTTTGTTATTTTCACTTTTAAAATAAGACTGAAGAGGCTTTGGAGTTTAAAGTTTATAGGTTTTAATTCAAGTTTAGGCTAAATATATCAAGAGCAGTAAAGTAATTAGTAGCAATAGGATTTTAGTGCAGTTTCAGAAAGCAATTTTTTTTTCTGTATGACAATAAACTGGGATTTAATCTCCTTCTAACTCATGCTTCTTACCATTGTAATGTTTGTGTACACACTTTTCACATACACATGACAATTCTGACTTCTACTGTTCCAAAGCCTTTGCATTCTCTGTACCTCACTTCTCCATTATTTCATGTATGACAAAGTGTTTGATATTTAGTGCACTTTAAAACCACTTTTTTTTCTCTAAAGTAACTAAAAAAAAAGATTTGGCTTATCAGTTTTCTCACTTAATTCTGGTAATACGTTTATTTTTTTCCAGAACACCTCACATCTTCATCATGGAGTCTGTATCTTACTCAGCAGCATCCTCAACATTGCCTATGACATCACCTGTGCCAAACCTCCAAAGGCTGTTTGGGACATACAGTTGCCAGTAGGACATTTTGAAGACAAAAGGTTTGTGCAAGTTTAACTTGGAGCTTGAACTGGTCTGAAGAACAGTGACAGCAATTTTGTTATACTTGTGTGGTATTGCAGGAGTACTGCAAGGTACCCCAAACAAACAAAGGTAGGTAACAATAAGGAACAACTTAACATAATTCCCTTGGCCCTCCATCCAGGTGTGTCATTTCCTTTGGGCTGGAAGTTTTGCACATCTTGTCTTTTAAGAGATAAAATCTTTGCCTGACTTGCTTCAAAACATGCACGAGTTTCTTCAGGCAACTATGGGAACACGTCTGGTATTTAACTGAGTTACTTGATTTGTTTGCAGTTTCCAAAATGGGCAAAAGCTTATTAAAGGAATAGGGGCAATTCCAGAACTGTCTCTGTTAGTGTGAATGTATTTTAGGTAGCCTATAGTAACCTATAGTCTGGAATCATATCCCAAAATATTTAGACTGCTGGAGAATCCAGAAAAAAAAAAAATAAACTTGTCTAATAGCCTTTCTAGCTGTGTTTTCATTAAGTCTGAGACAGCTCAATGAGGAAGCCATGGCATGATTTATTTTAATCAGTTATTACAGAAGAGTCATTAAAAAAACCCAAAACAAAAACTCAACCAAATCTTGCTCACATACTTTTTGCATTCCAAATCCACGAAAAGTTTAGATAAAATCTCATTTCATTACAACCAAAACAAACCTCCTATGCTAGACTGCTTTCTTTTTTTTTTTTTTTTTCTGTAAGTGATGATGTCTCTCTACCTCTTCTGTCTACACTGGCTTTCCAGTTCAGTGTCTTTTGTATCTGTATTCTTTATAATCTCACTAAGGTTGGTCAGGAATTCTATTGTCTAAGGCTTGGTAAGAGCATTTGACAGACTATGGACTAGAGATGGAGTAGGGAAAATGATTTAGAAATTTTTGTCATCTGAAGATGACTTTCAGAACTGCTTGCATATGTGATTATTCTTCCAGTTCAAATGTAAAAGAATCTGGATTTTGCCCTGTGCATTGAATATATGCTGAAAGTTTTACCAACTTTAGAACCCATTAGTTTCATTTGATATTATTGTTGAGCTAAAAAGTGTGTATTCAGGCACACACAGAATCTTCTTTTGAAATAACTCCTCTATCTTAAAAGAGAGGAACCATGGGGCTACTGAAAAAATTAGATAAAGAATGTGTCCAGCTCTGCTCCTGTAAGTTACAGTCTCTAGGCATTGTGATATGAAATAGGACAAATGTTTTCATCTACAGCAACTTCTGTTTCACAGATGATGTGGCATTGGCTGTACCTGTTCTTGGTACTGACCAAGAACAAACAAGATGAAGATTCATCTTGGGTTCTTTCACTTATTTTTATTTTTATTTATATTTTTGAAGGCCAGTGAGTGGAGGGAAGCATATAAAGAAGGATAACAATGATTGCCATATCTGGTCAATTGTTAAGTATGTTCAGGTCTGAATCAAGAGAGGGCAGGAATCCATTACTGGAATGTCCATGGTATCATGTACCATTAGATTGTCTGAGAATGTACATTGTTGATAGAACATCCCTGGCAGGATCATACTTTGCTTACAAAGACTCACAGAAAAAATTGAAGCAAAGCCTGCCAAAGTCACCTCTCACTAAAAAGAAATATTTCAAACATATTCTAACAAATCCTGGCTGTAAAATGTGCAAATTGGATTTCCAGTAATGAGACCCATCAGTAGGCACATTTTCTTGACATATTCTGTCTTGGAAATAGTGATTCAATTTTCCGAAAGTCCTTTAATTTGCTTAGAGAGGAAAGCATTTTCATTTGGCCCAGTCAGTTCTAATAATTTGCTAAATTCCAAATATGTGAAATTACTGAAGCTGGTTGTAGTGACCAGAAGGACCTCTAATCTTCTAACAGTATTCTTCTTTTTCCCATGAACCGTGTAGGCTTGACAAGAGGTTTTTCAGAACAGATAAAACACAAATCTTAGCTGACATCTCTGCTGCTTGTCTCATCCACAGACAGAATTATGGACATTTGCTAGTAATCCCCTTCAGAAGATTTGCTTTAGAAATCTCTGTTAGCTGCTAGGGTGCTTGGTTAGAGACTTGCACTTTCTCCCATGAATAAAGTTCCTTAGGAATTCCCTTACAGATGGGTCTGGGTATTGATACTTCCTATCTTGGCAGTAACAAGTGTGAGGAGCCAGATGAAGAGCAGTTGGGAAGGAAAAAGTTTTCCACAGCTCTTTTATGCTGTAAAGCCTTGAAGTGTTTTAAACAGCAATCCTTTATCCCACAGTATATTCTTCAGGAGTTTTCTTTTGGGCACTGGACACTGAGTTGCATGGACTTTGGAATGCCTCAGGAGAGCCACACATAAATAATTCCTGTGGGAATTCCATGTAGCATGTTCAAGTGGCACAGTCTTCTGTCCCAGAAACACTTAGGAGATTGCCAAGGCAGTTGTGTGCTCAGCTAACTTTTTGGTTTTCAAACCAAGCTCATAAGTAGTGTCCCTCTAACAGACATTTTCTCTGTCTTTCCTAATTAATAACTAGGTATCATTAAATACCTTGGTTTTAAAAAGAGGCTATCCCTTAAGTTGTCTTATAATATATTTATTCAATCAAATATATTTTATGAAAAGGAGAGTTGGGGTTTTTTTCTGCTCTACTTCTGGAGTTGCAATAATTGTTATGCAGATACAAACACTTATTTGAGTGCTTTTGCCATTTCTCTTCCCTGGCAGCACCATGTGAAGTTTCTGTCCAGAACACTGAGTTGCAGCACAGAGCTGGTGCTTCTGTGGCTGGCAGAAACAGTCTAGTACCCATGAGGGCAGACACTGTCCTTTAGTGGAAATATGGGTGTATGTAGGTATGATTATCATAAAATAAAAAGGGACTGTACTGTTGCTCTCCAAACCTACTGTTCATCTATTTTCATTTTACAGTGCAAGGGTTAAGACATTTTCCTGCAGCATACCATACTTAATTAAGAATATTAATCCCTATTAGGAGCATTAGACTTCTTCAGGGCAACCTAAGGATAACTGAAGTACATGGGATGAGTTGAAGACAAAGACTTTAACAGTATTTTGAGATTTCAGGGGGAAGACAGTTAAGAGTGTAGACTACAAGGGGTACTGAAGTTGCTTTATTTACTTACTTATGCATGTCTGGAGTAAAACTGCATTTTCCCCTAAACTCAAAGAAAAATACTTAAACCAGGAATATTCTTCCTACAGATTGTCAAACATTTGTATTCTGGATACAAATGAAGTCTTGCTGCCTTTGCTGATCACTTGCTGGTGGAGACTGACACCCATTTGCAGAAGAATCAGCACACAGACTTTCAAGGTTACCAATGGGGAACTTCTGCACAGAACTGCATCATCTTCAACCAGAACTTCGTTCCTTTACTTCTAACACTCTCTAATTACCAAATTATCCATTGAACTCCTGTGCTCCTCCAAAAGAAAAAAAAAAAAAAAAAGAAAGGAAATGGGGTACAAGGCAGAAAGGTAGGGGGGGATACTGGCTACAAGGTTAGTGCAGCTTTATGAATGAACCCAGAATTTTGGGTTTTGCTGAACACTTTCCAGTGGAGACTGACACAAGTGTGAATTTGTGTCTTGTTTGACTGAACTTTTGAAATCAAGGTATTATTGGTTAAATCCCAATTTTCCGTGCTTCAGATGATCCTGGGTGAGGAGCAGAGAGAGGGGCAGGAAAGAGCAAGAAATCACCCATCAAAACAATAAGTTTTTCATCTGTTTATTGATGGGCCTTTAGTCTTCTGATGGGTCAGTTAAGACTAAAACGATCCATAGGCTTCTCTGTTCTGTTCCTTGTCCTTCCAGTCCATACCTCTGTCAGATATTTCTGTAATGAGTTCTAGACTAACTTCATTTTTAGTAAACAAACAGAAGAAGAATGAAATTATCTGAGACAGTGTCTATGTCATCATCTACATTGTAGATCTAGGGGGTAAAATAAGCATTTTAAATAATATAATATAATATAATATAATATAATATAATAATAATATAATATAATAAAAATATAATATAATAATATAATGGAAGGAGGTTAAAGGAACTTACAATTCTCTGTTTTTCCTGGATAGGTCTTGCTAGCTTCTGCTCTTTGACACACAGAGAACCCATATGTGCCTGTAATGTTCAAGATCTTTTGATGTAACTGACGGGTGCTGATGGATGAAGTCCACAGCATTCACTGTATATTGAGTCTGCCTATTTCTACACCAACACTAATAATTACCTCTAGTCCATTACCGGAATTCTTGTGCAAGTTGCTGGTTTTGTCTCATTTAAAATGGAGTAGTACAGCACAGAGGAGCTGGAATCCCTGTCCTGAAGAATTCAGTCTAGAAACTTACTTCCAATGTCAAACAAGAGACAGAGTGTATGAAAAGATAAATTATTCAGTAATGAATCCTACACACTTATAATGCACAAGTTGTAATGAATCTCAGTTGCTCTTGTAATTTTGTAAAGTTGTTTACCTAATATGGTAGATGTGCCATATGGTACACTAAAGAGAGTGTTAGAATGAGGACGTGAAGATTTCGAGGTTTTTATTTCTAGTTTTGTAGGCATCTGTAAACTACATTCAAGCTGTCCTAGAATGTGAGCAGGGGAAGAATGCAGGCTGCTCTGCCCCTTCATGCTGACTGACTGCTGCTGCCACCTGATAACATCCTCCACCTCTTCCTCCCTTGTTCCTCAGGCACTGTGGCCCAGCACGGGGCTGCACCCTGGCTAGATGCCATCAAAGAAAGTCTTTCACCCACTTTGCACCTTTAGGCTGGCTTAGCTTAAGTCAAGATTTTTCACCCTTAATAAATCATTTGAGCAGCTGATTAACTCTTCTGCTGGGTAGGGAATGTGACCAGGCTTCTGTTCCAGAGAGTTCTTTGGTATGTTGCTTATAGAATTTCACCATAGCTAAAACTAGCAATGTGCTGGACTGTGGCAGCAGCAGAGAGGTTGGGACTGCCCTGCACAGAGCAGCATTTCTGTCTTGTAGGAAACGGGCAATGTGACCTACAGTGATGTCTGCAAAATCACAACTACTTTGCAGCACTGTAATTTGTCAAAAATTGATAAAATGGGAGTTAAAATTCATACAGATGAAAAGGGCAGTTTCTTGCTCACCCTTGAGGTTCAAGTGATGACTGAGGAAAGCATTTGAGTACAAGAATAAAATATTAATACAAAACTCAGAGGATGTCGGCAGTCTCTCAGGGTGATGCCACGGGGGTAAGTGAGCAGAGCCTTGGGAAAGGCTTATTAACATTGTAATTTTTAGTTATCAGCCAAAGTCTACTGCAGATGGGAAGAGGACACAGAAACCAGAAGAGTAACATCCCTCACTATGAGCTGAATTTCTAGGATTTTTGACTGAAAGGTACTTGCACTATTATTTGGGGCCTATAAGTAAAGAACAAATATGTATCAGTTTTTTTATGAATTTTTGGCAAACAGCTTCTCCCTTGTAGGTATGTTTGCATATTTGGGGACAGGGTGATAACTGGACAGTACTTCAGCACAACCATTTCTCATGGGGTTGACTGTCAAGCAGTTCAATTTAATTCACATTAGATTATTACAAGTTAAGTGATCACCACAAATATGTGATAGGGGAAGTCTTGACACCCACATCTGGGCAACCCTATGTAAAGAAAACTTGGACATATTTAAAGTGATCCCCTTTTCACAGATAACTCATGGCTCTTGTTCTTCCAGGTCTCCACCAGCCTCCAGGCAGCAGCTTTCAGGCCAGCCAGTTCCCCAGAATCATCAACCAGCAGGTGCTGAGCCCATCCCACTACAACAGAGTTCCAGCCTCTAATGCCGCCCATTCCCAAAACATAAGGGCAAAGCTTATTTTAAAATCCTGATATAACAGGTGCTATTTTAAGCTTGCTACCCCTTAAAACTTGAAAGTTACCTTAAATCAGGCACTGGAATAGTTTCCCAGAGAGGTGGTGGAGTCACTACCCCCGGAGCTGTTTACCAGGCATCTGGATCTGGCACTGGGTGATGTGATTTAGTGGTTTAGGGGTTACAGTGGTAGTGCAGTTGGACTTGATCTTAAAGGTCTCTTCCAACCTTGATGATTCTATGATTCTATTCTGTGAAAAATAAATCGTACCATCTGATAATATTGTTCCAACTGTAGCTGGTAATACTGTTCCAATAATTCAGTTTTCTGGGGGAACAGCGCCTGGCAGAAGAGCGCGTTTATTGAAAGGCGGGTTGTATTTTTTTTTACGTTATTTACTTCCTTTATGATGGTTGCACAACAAGGTCAAAGTGCAGCCGCGTCCTGTAAGCGATCATGTCCACCTGCAGCCAGCGGCGGCAGAGCCCCGCGGGCCGGGCCCGGGGGCTGCGCTCCCCGCCGAGCGCCGCTGCGGAGCGCGGCTCTCCCCCAAGGGTTAAGCGGCGGCGGGGGTGTAACGCGGGCTGACACACGGGCGGGGATCGCCCCGCCGTGCCGGCTCGCAGCTGCGACTGGACCGTTCAAAATTGCCGTCTCCCTCTCTTTTCCCCCCCGCCTCCCCTCTCTCTCTCTCTCTCTCTCTCTCTCTCTTCTTCCTTTTCCCTTCCCGGCGCTGGGCTCGCAGCCGGGCGCGCTTTCCTGGAGCTGGCCCCGGCCGTGCTGAGTCAGACCGCGCCCGGCGCCCGCCCCCGCGGCCCGGCCGCACCGAGGGGCTGCAGCCCCCGGCTCGGCCCGCCAGTGGCGGCGGGAGGGAGGCAGGAGCGGGGGCTCCTCCTCGCCCGCTGCCCCCGCCCGGGGCTGGGCGTGTGCCCCGCCCGCCCCGCCGGTGGATCAGTTACACGCAGCTGGCACAGGTGCGGGGCGCCCTTCAGACTCGCGCCGGCGGGGGAGACCCGGACGCAGGGAGCAGCAGGGAAAACATGCAGCCATTTTGGGCCGAGGCAGACAAAGAGCCGCCGGCGGCCGCGGCCGCCACCACCGCCCCGCGCGGCTCCCGAACACCCCGCACCCGCGGCGCGGCCGCACCGAAGGGCCGCAGCCCCCGCCCGCCCGCGGCCGCCGGGGGGCCGCCGCCGCCGCCCGACTCCTAACTAAGCGTTCGCAGCCATTTGCACGGCCTTTTATAGCGCGGGCGCCGGCCAATCAGCGGCGGGCGGAATCCCTGCTCGGCCGGTGATGTGCGGGCCGGGCGCTCGCGCGTGCGCAGTTGAGCGGGGGGGCCGAGTGTGAGCGGGGCGGGGGGAGGAGGGAGCCGTGAGAGGGGAGGGGGGGGAGGAGGGAGCCGCTCACAGGAACCCTCCGAAAAAAAGATGGCGGCGGGCTCGGATCTGCTGGATGAGGTTTTCCTGAACACGGAGGTGGATGAGAAGGTGGTGAGCGACCTGGTGGGCTCCCTGGAGTCCCAGCTGGCGGCCTCCAGCCACCACCACCAGCACCACAAGGCGCAGGAGCCCCTGAGGGCCGCTGGGGGGCTGCTGGGGAACCATGTTGTGAGCAGCAGCAGTAGCAGCAGCAGCCCTAGCCCCAGCCCTGGAGGAGTAGTAGTAGGAGGCAATGCTAATGCCCAAACAGAGAGCAGCAGCGGCAGCAAGATGGGACTGAGTGCCCCAGAGATCACAAAAGCAGGTAACGTGGGCAGGGGTGGGGGGCTCTGAGGGAGAGGGGCCCTCCCCTCCCCCCACTCCCCAGCTCCCGCTGCCTCCTTCCCTCACTGCTTTCCCCCCTTTTCCCTCTCTCCTCCTTCTCGTTGTGGCAGGAGCGGGAGTGCAAAGGGTGGTATCGATCATACGGGGGAGAGCCTCCCCTCATCATGCCCCCTCGGTGTGTATCCGCGCCTCTGCTCCCTCCCCTTTATTTTCCCTCCTCGCCTGTGCTTACTCGAGGGTGTTGGATCATGTGTGGGGGCAGCCGCCCCGCAGAAGGAGCCGGCAGTGCCCGTCCGTGACTCTGCCGGTCCCCTCTGCTTTTCCTGCCCTTGTTGCTGGAGTGTAAAAGGTCTCTGTTAATCTCGGGGACTGAAGGAGGCAGAGCCCACCCCCTTGGTCATGGCTGTGCCTCCCATGCCGCCTGTGATTGCTCCCCTTCCCTTTCCAGGGGTGGAGGTTATGGGGGGATTCCCTCTTGATAATGCCGCCTTAGCTGTCTGTGTAAATGCTCCTTCCCCTCCCCCTTCGCTGTTGCTGAAGTGGAAGGGGGTGTTATTAATCATGACACCTATTTCCTGTAGAGGAGGAAGCGAGGGGGGATTTCAAGGGGAGGAAGTCCCTCAAAATGCTTCCCCCCCCCATATCTGCCTGCCTTGATAAATCCCCCCGCACCCCCTCCCTTGTTCCAGGGGCTTGGAGGGGGCATCCAACACCTCCCATTCCTCCTCTGCCCTCAAGGGGGGGTTGTCACAACGCCGGGTCCCGGGAAGGGGGGGAATTCAGGCCACAACACCCCACCTTGCACAGCGCCTTCTCCCACCCGCCCACCCCCGGAGCTGCCTGGGAATATTCCCCCCTTCGTGTTGAGAGGCTTGTAGGGGGGCAGTGTGAAGGCTGGGACTGAGGGCTCACTACGTGGGAATGGAGGGAAGCTGTTTTTCAGGGGGATTGAAAGAAATGTCTCCCCAGAAGCTCTCTGCAATTCCTCCCCTCCCCCCTTTTTTATTTTTGATTTCGTCTTGCTGAAGTGTAAGAAGATACTACAGACCCTCTGTTATGATCGATGAAGATCTTCTAGGAGGATCTCCTTGACCCTTATAATGTGCATCTCAGTGTCTGCCTGTCACTATTCTTTTCCCATTTCTGTCTCCTTAGGGCCAGGACCTGGACTGTGTGTGATTGTACTTGTGCTAACACCAGGCCTTATCAAGGGGCATGAGGATTATTCAGGACAAGAAGCTACATCATCTTGTCCCTTCTGAAAACCAGCTTTGCTTTTTATTTATTTATTTTTCGCTATCTCTGGCTGTGGGAACTTCAGATCCGTTGGAACAAATTCTGTAATAAGGAAGAGGGGTCTTCTAGAAACCTACTCCAGGCCTTGTAGTACTTCTTATCTTGCCAGACCAATGTTTTTCTTTCCTTTCACTTTTCATATTTTGCTGCTGTTGAGCCTCCTGGTCTGACTGACTTACTTTGTAGGAGATGACAGGATTAGAGAGCAGTGTGTGCTGGCTGTAAGGGGGTATTTCTTAATAATGTGTCTTCCATGGCCATTTTCCCCCCCTTGCAGTTGCAGTCCTGTTTCTAAACTGGATGTCAGGCTCTAGAATGGGGAAGAGGTCTTAGATGGTCTTCTTACTCCCTTCCCTTGGTTTGTATTAAATCTGTTTTCCCCGTTTTGTCTTACTGTAGTTTCAGAAGCAGGGATGTTACAATTAATACTGAATCTGCCAGTCTTTGGTAGGATATTGGAGGCTTTAAGATAATGTCTTCAAAGCCATGTTCAATTTGTACTCTGTCCTGTTTTCCTGGCTCCAGGCAGGCAGCTTGGGAGATGGAGAAGACCTGGTGATAAGGGAGAACATTCTGTCTTTACTGGACTTCTCTTCTTGCTCATTCGCTCTGTTTAACCTCCTTGTTGTTTTGCAGGGGCAGGAGGAGTGCAGGGGGGTGTTATTAATCATAACACCAGGTCCCAGACTTCAGCTCTGGATGGAGCCACCACAACGAGCACCAGCACCACCACTGCAGCAGCAGGAGGATCTGAAGTCACTGCTGCTCCAGGGACCCTCAGTCAGGGCAAATCGGTGGTTATCAGCACCATGGCAACTGCCTTGTCCACCAGGAATGGCAAGATTGGGACCACGACAGTGCAGACTTTGAATGGGAGTAACGTGGTGATGAACTCTCACCACACAGGAAGTGCTGCTTTCTCTGGGACTCCTGTGACAGCCAACCCCGCTCCTGCACCTGCTGTCGCCCCTCTTGTTAACAATGGACCTGGATCCGTGGGGAAAGGAACCGCTGTTAATGCTGTTTTGCCCTCAGCTTCTAACACTGTCATCCAGACTTCTTTCCTTAATACTGCTGTGTCCTCTGCATCCTCCTCCTCGCCCACAGTGATCTCCTCGCAGCCACCACCCAGCGTGGGCACCGGGGCGCCCACGGTAACGCTGGTGAGACCCCCCATCCACACAGCAGGACCCACAGTGGCTGCGGCTGGTGCAGCCACTCAGAACGGGAGCAATACTGTGATCAATTCAACCATCAGTGTGGGGAGTTTTCCTGCTGTTGCTACAGCCACTGTGGGATCTGGAGTTTCCCTCCAGACCTCACTTGTGAACAGCCAGTCTGGTTCCACTGTGCCAGCAGCTCCTGCCACACAGGTCATCAAATCTGAGTCTCCTAAAACTATAGTCCAGGCAGTATCCCAACAGCAGACGCTGGCTACTGGTGGCCAGCCCAGTACTACAGGGGGTAACATGATTATTGGGCAAACTATGCAAGCTGGGGTCTCCAATGTTGCTCCCAATCCTGGTGGGATACCTCCTGCAGCTCCTGGCACCCCCACAGGAATGGCGAAAGGCACTGCCAATACAGTGGCACAAAGTCTGCCAAGGACTCCAACACCAACTACGAGTGGAATCAGAGCAACTTTGACTCCTACAGTTTTAGCACCTCGTTTGCCTCAGCCACCTCAGAATCCAACTAACATTCAGAATTTTCAGTTACCACCAGGTAAGTCAGAGGATTGAGGGGTTTTATTTTGGAAGCGTATTTCTTGCAGGAAGGAAGGAATCCAAGTAAGATTCCGTGCCATTTAGTTGTGAATTGTGGAAAAGGCGTGACATGTAACAATGAGAATGGTCTGGTGTTGAGTAGTAGTAGCATAGTAGCATTCCACTACTTAGTGTCTGATTTTGGGTGACCAGAAAGTCTTTTCAGCAGTAATTGAAAATAATTCTGCCTGGTATCTTTGTTCCAGTGTAGATGTAGATGCAGATGAGTGTAGATGAAGCTGCAAACTGCCAAAGTGTGACAATGGAACATTATCCAATGAAATGTTGTTATTTCATTAGCACAAAAGATATTTTGAAATTTCAGGTGATTTTGTCAGTAGTTTGTAACCTTTATGTGCTGCTCGGTTCCCTCCTGTCCCTGCATGCCCCCAGTACCACAGAGCTCTCATGAACTGAGAAGCAGCAGATACAACACAGGAAAACTACCTACTTTGGCTTTAAAGACCTTCAATGTCTGACTTAAAAACTCACAGATTTGAAGCTTCTGATCGTCTTTTCAGTCACTGGCATTCTGATACAAAAGGCAGACTTCCTATGTCCTTACCTCACCCTGTTGTGTCTAGGGCTGCAGCTTTTGTAGTAGCTAGTCTCATGCTTAGTGCTGAGCATCTCTGGACAAGGAGTCTAGTCCTGAACTGAGTGGATGAGTGAAAAGCAGGATGAGAAGCATTTATTTGCTCAGAATTCTTCTGTCCCTCCTTAAATATCCTAGATGTGGAGATATAATGTTATATATTTGCCTATTATTTTGAGTCAGGCTTGTTGCTTGTATCCACTTTGTTTTTTAACTGCAAATACTTGTGTGAACCTACACATTGCTTCCTGTCCTCATAATAATACATGCAAGGGCTGTATTCTTACTGCTCATTGTTTTCAGGGCAGTATGCAAAGAGTAAGCTGATTAAATTTTGCTGCTAACACTGAATGAAATTGGTGGTGATTTTAGTAGGTGGTCTTAGTAAAATACAAGTGGTCTTAGTAAAATACATCTCTTGGAACTCCTGACCAACCTCAGAGCAATACACCTGTCACAGAAAATAGATCAGGAATTATGTGCTGTGTTACTAAACACTGTGTTTTTGTGTATTATGCTATCTGTGGTATGTGATGCTATGTAGTTTGATGAAGTCTGTCAAATATGCTGTGTATCCATGTACTAACTGGTATAAATATTCCTCTTTCTTTTTTTTTTTTTCCTGTAAAAGATTATTCCATTTATGAGTAATTTGAATGACATTGCTAATTTAAAAAAAATAGCAGTAAAACTCAGATCTTGAAATTGTAGTGCTTGATTAGAAACCTGTGAATTGATAAGTTGGAAAAGCCTTATTTTTTATTACCATAGCGTACCAAAGGGTTGATCCAGTATAGTCTAGTGCCATTTATTCCTACATTTTTTGTTAATACTGCATTATAAATCTGATTATGAGGGAAAATACTGTTATGCAGTCCAATGGGACCTTCTTTTCAGGTAGCTGATGTTTTCAGACTGCCACAGCATCTTGAAATGTGTTAGTTTTAGAAGCAGCATTGCCAGTCCTTAAGCAAAATTGGACCATGAATTGTTCCTTTGGAGTTCTCAATAGATCAAAGTAAAACAATATGGGTTCTAAGCACTTGGATTTTTATGAAGCACTTCTTTTTTTCTGTCCTACACTTAAAAAATACTTACGACTTCAAAAGACTAAGCATGACTTAAAATAAGCAAGTATACGTGACTGGATACATAGAAATCAGAACCTGAGTTCTTGCATGATAAGACACACTTAATATTGGAAAGGATTTTTTTTTTAGTGGAACTGATTATTTTTCTTTTACATTGCTTTAGTTTGTTTTTTATGCTTTGCAGAAGTAGTCAGCTTTAAAAATGCTTTGCATAAACCTTCTTTTTCAAAACACTTAAGAATTGGTGGATGCTGGGCTCTTCCAGCCATCCCTCAGGCTCAAGGGCCAAGCACTTCTGCAAATCTGGCCATGTGCAACTGCTGTGATCTTTAGCAGAGTGCAGCACTCATAGTGAAGGGAGAATAGGTGGCTGTGCTTTTGAAATTGTATTTTGAATGACAGCATCATAGGCCAGGTTTTTGGAGGCAGTTTGGTAGTGTGAAGCTGCATCTGCAGTGCCTGTGTGCTGTGCACCTACTGCACGCATTGAATTTGCATTCACAAGTTTGTTTTTAAAAGTTAATAGTGTGTCCTAGTAAGAGTTTCTAAGACAGTTCTTGAAATAGTTTGAAATCAGACACTGCACACACAGCTTTTTACACCAAGAATTATAAACACTTAGGAAGTTTGGATGGAAGATTTGACCATGACAGCACATGGTTTACAGTTATTTTCTTATCCAGAATTACTGTTTCTAGCTCTCCAAAATACAGTTACTGTGTCACTTGTATGGAAAGCAGAATGTAAAAAGTTAGCAGGAGTTATTGAGCTGGGACTTGAAAATTAGAAACCTTTCAAGGTTTCAAATGTTTTCTTTGAAAGACCACATGGAAAATAAACTCCATCAATGGTCTTTAAAATCTATTACTATCAGAATAATGCTTTGTATCACATCAAGGCAATTGTGCAGCAAACCTTGACTGCCCAGATTGAAGATGTCTGAAGAGCCGGTGGGCCGTAGTTGTGACCTTATTGGATTTTGGTGTATTTCTTCTCCAAGGAGCTATTGGAGAGTATTTATGAATTAATGATGGTTTTTCACTTCTGACGTCTTTGAGGAGGAGGACTGTTGTCCTTAGTGTTTTCTTCAGGAGCTGTGTTGTAACTTTGTGCTCCAATTCGACAGATTTGGGTAATGGTGGTCCCAAAATAACCTTATTTATACCCTCTTAGAAAAGACATGTAAATATTGTGAGATGATTTTGTAAGGGGATGGGAACACAAGTTTATACAGTACTGCCTTAAGGATGCAACACTACTGAAACTGACTGGAAATAAATTGAATGAAGCTTGTAGTTTCTGAGTACTTCAGTAATGAGAAAGGTGTGATGTACAATAATATGGTAAGAGGTAGAAAATCAGTGAGTTTGTTAAAGTGATAAGTCAGTGTTCCACTGTTAGAAGTGCTCAGGAAAGTATAACTAGGATAATGCGTTAAAATTTTTTTTTTGCCTTGTAGGAGTCTGTAAAGTGTTTAGAGGTCATTGCTGACACAGGGTAGAATCAACTTGTAAATTGGCAAAACTTGGGTACTTTAAAATAATTTTTGAAAACCCCATCTTGTCCAGCAGTGTTGTAGTACAAAGCCAGAATGTGTGAGTTTATGCTTACTTCGCAGTACTGTCAGCTTGGGGTTCAAAGATCTGGTTTCTCTTCTTGCAAGTTTGTGTTGTTACTCTCTTCTGCTTTATCTTTATGTACAAACATTTCATAAGAAGTTTTTAAGGTGTCTGCTTAGAGAAAGGAGCAGATTGGTGAGTGCTGAAGGTATGCAGTGACAATAGCATAGAGCAGGTGGGTCTGGACAATTTTCTCTACTAGCTTAGCTGAAATTGAAATCTAGAAACTTTCACTTCCCTCTGTCCCTCTCTTTTCTTTTACCTTTTGAGTGACTGTTAATAGTTATGAAAATGTGGTGGCTTGGTCATAAAGACTGGTATTTTCCTGATTAAATACGATTTGGTGACATGTAGTCCTGTTTGAAGATAGCAGATAGGATGGGTTGTCTTCATGGGGTTTTTTTTAACTTCTACAGTCATGACCAGTTTTCCCACTCGCAGTGGTGCAGCTCTGCAGCTGTTGTAGAAGAGAATTGTCTTGCCTTGTATCTAAAAATAAAACTTCTTTATTACTTTCCCAAAACTCAGTTGGATCTGTCAGTAGCTGATGATAGGGGATGAGACTACGGATTTCTTCGCTGCTGTATTTCTGGA
Source organism: Phylloscopus trochilus trochilus (assembly GCA_016584745.2). Taxonomy (NCBI): domain Eukaryota; kingdom Metazoa; phylum Chordata; class Aves; order Passeriformes; family Phylloscopidae; genus Phylloscopus; species Phylloscopus trochilus. The sequence continues at coordinate 2,819,135 of WQNJ02000005.1, read as the reverse complement.
GGGCATCTCATGTGCCTTTTCTGTGGTGAGGATGGGATGGGCCTTTTATACTGAGAAACTGCTGGGGCCCCTTTAACAGTGGAATGTTCCAGAGCTCTGAACTCTAGCAGTGGTTAGAACTTATCACTGATGCTTTCCAGAAGCAAAGGATATCTGAAAAAACATCAGTTCTGTACATCTGCGCATCCTGGAAGATGAATATGCATGCTCAAGGTTTTCTTCATGGCCTTAGAGGCTCAAAACTTCATTTGATGTTGAATTGTAGCTTCTTTTATAGAAACTGATTGGTTTTTAGCTTGTGTTCGCTATCCAAGAAGGATTCTAACTCAGGCTGTGGTTATGGTGGCTTTAGGATGGGAAAACTACCTGGACACATAATTTAAAGCATGGGCTTGGGTCCTCTTGACTTGAGCAGTTGTACTTTTGGGAGCTGGAGTAACTGAAAAATAACTTCTGCAGGAGTAATTTGGTTTCCTTCAGTTGGGAATTGGGGTGGTAGGTGGTTGGACAAAGGAGAGTGTATAAAAACAGAGTAGGGTGGCAACTGAGAAGAATCAAATCAAGCAATTTGTGTTACTTTTTCACACTGAGTGCCTCATTCTTTGGGTTGCTTTGTACTTGAGACATGTACCCCAGAAGTTCCCAAAGGAGCTAGGATGTAAATAGATGAGGAAATCATCAGAATTCCATAATATAAGGAATACAGGAAAGAACAGAAGAAATACTATGAAGTAGTGGAATGTGGTTGTTTCTATTTCTCACTGCCTAGTAAGCGAGTTCAAACATATCCTCATTATAGTTTCCCTGTATGTTGCATGTGCTGCCAATATTATGCCTGTTAACTGTGTTGGCATGGCTCGATTTTGTTAAAAATAATGTCTGCAATGCACCGTGACAATGGGGGTTTCTTAGAGTACTTACAGTATGTTTTACTTTCAAAGCATTTTACAAAACTTAATCCTTGCAACCTGCCTGTGTGGTTGGTAAATAAAGTAGTATGAACTCTGCTTTAGAGCTGGGGGAAAGAGCAAGTTGGAGAAGTTCTGACTTGCCCAAGGCCATGCAGGAATCAATATTTTGCCAGGATTAGAGCTTGGGAGTCCTATACTTAGCATGTAAAGCAGTATCTGTCTTTCTGGAAGATAACCGTGCATCTCTTCTGCAGAACTCTTCTGGGTGAGGGGTGGATTTTATGTTCAAATCATGCATCAGCAAAAGGAACATTCTGCTTTATTTGGAATCTGCTACATCAGATCTGCCATATGTCACCAGACTGAAAGTTGTGTTTGTTCGCATTGCAACTTCCATAACTGAGGGACTCCTGCATGTTTGGCTTTGTACCCCAAAGAACCTGAGGCTCAGAGAGCTGTGCAAGAGGGCTTTTTGGTTCTGTTAGAAAGAGTAGCTTGATGTTGTGCACATCTGATAAGGCTGCATTGTTAAGTGGTGGGATCTAATGGGACTGTAATTGTGATTCTGTTAAGCTATGAAAGCTATTAACTCTGATTACATATTGTTCAGTTCTGTTATGAAAAATACTGTTCCCAACAGCCTTTGGAAGTGCTTGTATGAGTATGTCTGTATGATCTTCAAATTGTGATCTTCTGTGGTTTTTGGGTATCACTAAGCTTGTGATAAAGGTTATTGGCCAATAACCAGAAGTGATTTATTTCTTTTGAGGTATTTTGCACTTTGCAAGAAGTTACGTGTTTTCCATCTTCAGAAATCTAAGCAGGTTGGTTGTGAAACCTTCTTGGTTTGAGGACAACAAATTTGAATGTTGCCCAGGACTTGAATCCCTTACTCAGAGAGGATGCTGCAGCCCAGTTATCAAACTGAGGTGAAAATGCATCAGTTTGGGCTACAGATAAGAGACAAATCGTATCACAAACTCTTAAAATGAAGTATTTTGGTGTACAAGAACCCTTACTGTTATCTGTCTTCCCTGTCCTGGGAAATGATATGTAAACATAAGTCTAAAAATTTTATGAAGTAAAATACTGTACATTAAAACTGTTCTAGAACACAGTTGAAAATACTGGTATTTAAACTATCTAGGTTCAAGGAAAGAGAAAGTACTGGTGTGTGGAAAGGTTGCTTTATGTAAAAACTGTGTGATCAATACTGAGTCTGCTCAGAAAAAACTGGACACAGAAGTCACTTAACACATTAAGCATTTTTTGTTACTGTGTGCATTTTTTTATCAGAAATGTTCAAAATCAGATTTTTTAACCTTAAAATAGCTACTCTTATCAAGATTGTTTGTGTTGAAACTTTATGAATGTTTGTAACTCCATTAATCTGTCTGAATCTTCTGCTTGAATTTGTTGCCATTGCTTTATGTAAGAAAAAAAGGCTTTTGCCTGTTGGAAGACTGTTAGCAAGTTTAGCTTTGTTGGGCACGTTATTTCTTGTGGAGGAAGATTTGGAGAGGTAGTGGCATGAAGATAAGAATTTTGACAATACAGTTTCTCATACTGAAGAGAAACCCATACTGAAGAGAAACACCTCTATCACAATGATAGGGAGGAGGTTTTAGTCCTGGTTAATAGACACTTATTTCAGGTGTATTATGAACCCTAAAGCTCATTGTGAAGCAAGGCCAAACTCTAGGGAGAGTGTGTTGCTCACAGGTGACAAAGGGCTTTTTCTTTGCACAGCCACAGGTCTATTCCTGTGTGCAAATAATTATATCAGCCCTCTTGCATCTGCTTCCTTGTAAGAAAAGCAAAATTGCTGATACAGCCTGGTCTCTGTACAGGTTGTAGTTAAACAGGTGTAAAGATTCTGTGATCATCCATACTTCAGATTAGATGAGACTTTTTCTTTTTTTTTCTTTTTTTCCTTTTTCTTTTTGCTGTGGGCACATGAATAGAGCTTTTTGGTGGTTTTAAATCTTCTAGGATAGTTTTACATCAGCTTACTCTGGAAATTTTTATGCCAGTTCTAATCTCTGGGAATTTCCTACCAGAAATGCTGGTTATCTTCTGGAGGTGTGGGTGTCTCAGCTGAGAGCCAGTTTTTTACCACAAACCCTCCTCTCTTGGAGTAATTCTCTTCAGGTGTTTTTAGCATGATATTTAATGTAAAATATAATAATTGTCCTTGAGGTCTTATTTATGCCTTTAAGGTTTTCTAAAATATAGGATTTTTTTTTTTTTGTGAGAACAAAACATTGATTATTGTCACTGTATGATGGTATAGATTATCAGTAATTAAGAAAGAGGTGAGAATTAGGAGGAATTGACACACCTGCAGTGAGATCTGTTCAGCACCTCAGTAGAGCTGTCTTAAGGCGTTGTACAAATGTACCTGATCTTTGGGTCTGTAACTGTTGTCAGACTCAAAATAACATTTTAAAATGATGAGTTTCTATACTTAGATTACCAGTAATCAGAAAGTTGCAGTTTGAATGCCAAAGGTTGATGCTCAACAAAATGTATAAATGTGTTACAAAATAGGTTAAATAAGGATGGTGCTTTTACATTCTATTTGTACAGAATTTAGTGCAAGGTCCAATTTGGACACCAAGCTCTTTTTGTGAGGTTTGGGAAAGTATGTTGATGAAAATGAAGCAATTTTGCCGTGGTAGATCTCTGTTTATAAATTTGAATTGTAACTTATGAATGCTATGTATCTTAATTTTGAAAAAAAAAAAGCCTCACTAAAATGTATTTTTCAGTAACACATACCCAATACCAAGGCAAGGAATAACATAAAACTCACAGCAGTGTGTAATATTATTTTACATGACTGACATGACTGTCCTAAGATTTGTATTGAGTTGAGTAAGCCTCTCTTGTAAAAATGGTCTAACTTATGATTATAACTCGATTAATATATGCTTCTGAGAGTAGCTGAACTGTTAAATGCTATCACAGTGCTTTTGTGCAGAGTAAAGCACGTGCTGGATAGACTGTGCTGACAACCAATGCAGTTGAAAAATGTGTGCTCTAGATATCAGAGTATAAACAAAACCCAAGCAATGAGGTGTGGTGCTATGCTCGAGCCCTTCTGCGAGGGTTTGGGGGGCAGCAAGGCTTTACTAAGTTGTCTGCACACCTTCCTTCAGTTTATTAATCAAGTATTTCTTTAAGGCAGGGTTGGATTTAGAACCTCTCTCCAAATGTAATAACGTCAGGTGCTTTCAGCCTGAGTGGTGGTGTGGCGAGTGGGACCAGTTGTGCTCACATGAGTCAGAAGTGCCAGCTCCAAGGTAGCGCTGAGGAATTGCAGCTCCTCTGGCAAAAGAGTCGATGGAGAGGACCACAAGAGTATTTGTGGAGGGATCAGTGTGGGAGAAGAGATCTGGAGTAGGGAGGGTGACAGTGACTAAACCGTGTGGAAGTTAAAAGACAAGCATGAGGAGTTATTAGTTTTCAACAGACATATGTGCAATCATGTTTGCAGTGGTATTAAGGGTGGATTGGAACAAGTGTTCATGCACCGAGCTTCACCTCTTAGTTCCTTTCTTTCTTCCTTTTTTACCAGCGTATCATTTTATTTTCTTTCCTTGCCTGTCCTCCATGGGGGAGGGGGAAAAAAGGCACTAATTATTTATAAGTGTTAGTCATACCCAGTCATTAAGCTTAGTCATTACTCAGGACTGTGCATTTGATGGTTAGTAAAAATCAAAACGAGACCTGATTTTGTTGAAAAGCTTTCTGAATTCAAGCTTAGAGGTGTGCAAATAATTCTGTTTCTGTGTTCAGACTAACTGTGAAGGCAGAGCTACTTAATAAATGTTGCTATCAGCCAAGTGGCATGTAATATCATGTCCCCGTTGATGGTTTGTATTGAACTTGCAGGCGTAGTGTTTGGCATATTCTCAAAGCAGAAAAATTCTGTATGGGCAGTGAGAGAGGCATGAACTCACAGAGGAGGATGTGGAGGGAATGTTTGTGCTGAGGCTGCCCTGGGGAGCTGTCAGTGGAATTGTCCAGCTGCAGGTGAAAAAGGTGGCATCAGCTAAAATTACAAAGAGTGTATACCTTGAGTAGGGCATTCACAGTGGGGTTAAATTAAAGGAAGGTACTTTCTTTATGGCTTCTCTTGGACTTAATTGTTTTAGGCTTGTCACATTCTGAAGGAAGAAAACATTGATTTAAAGCATTGCTCCTCATTAAGTATTTCTGTACAGACTGTGGTAATGAATGCAAAGCAACTTGGCCATTCCCATTTCTTCATGTGCTTGAACAGCACTAATGTTGACACACGTTGGTAGAGACAAACTGTCACAAATGAAGACAAGTTGAGTTTTAAAACCTTCTATTTGAAATAACAGACGTAAAGAATTAGTGACACTTTATTTTGTGTCTTCCTTTCTCAACCCCAAATCTGATTTTGGTATAATTGCTTTGTTGTTTGATCTAAGTATATTGAAATTAATGGCAGAGCTACATCTGAATTGCTTGGAGATCAATAATTAAAGAAATTGGTTTAGCTCTTGATAGTGTTTTTCTGAGCTGTTTCAACATCAGACAGATTTGTGTGATGATTGGGTTGCAATGTGACAGAGCACTCGGGTGTTTTAGCTTTGTTTGCTTGACTAGGAAGGAATGTTAACACACTTTCAAGGAATATAGCTTTCCAGAGAAGTCAAAATAGTTTCAAATCACATTGCTGTTGAAGCATTTGTCAATTGTTGCTATGTAAAATGATGTATATCCCAGAATATTACACACCCCTTCAAATGAGCAGGTAAGATTTTTTTACCTATGGGGTCACTCTTAAATGCAGTGTCTTTTTGGCATTCCAACATGACATTATTCCTTTAACTAAGTTCTTAAAGGGCTTGTGAATCAATACGTTGCAAATGAATTCACTTCTTTACCTTTTAGACAGTACAGTTCAGTTGTGTTGTTTGAAACTGAACTCTTGCATAGTAAGAGTAAGCAAAAGCTTTTAAAATGAAATTGAATTTTTTGTCTGTTGACTCTTTTGTAAGAAAAAACAAGCAGTTTTTCATAAGATGAACTTTTGTACTTGATCTGCACAGAGTGCGCTTTCTGTGCACTGCACTGAGGATTCTTGAGGGTATTTGCAAATGTATCTTTCACCTGTGTTGGCAACAATCATAAATCAGCTGTTGAAGGATTAATAATATTTCTGAGACCGTAATGGCTGGTTGAAATCTGTGTGTGCAGGTTGGGTAGAGTAGTGGTCGCCAACAGTGGAGTGCTGCAGTTGTATTTTGCATCTTAACTTTTAGGCACTGTGTCTGGGTACAATTCTCCTTTACTCCTGAGTGACATGAGTTGAAAAGGAAATGGAATTTGCTTTTGTAGCTCTTCTCTAAAACTCTATGCCATACCAGTCTTCGGTTCTTCGTCAGGAGAAACTCCAGATATTTTGTATTAGAGATGCTCTGAAGCAACACCTGACAGTCGTGCCATGTTTTTTTCATGGTAAGGTGTAGCTCACCTTCAGTGCAGCAGGTGCTGAGCATTTGACAGGTCCCTTTCATTGAGCACAGTGTGTCCAGCACAGCTGTGTGCAGAACCTCAGCCTCACCCCTTTGGAGTGCCTGTAACTCTGGAGCAGGGCATGAAGGAATTGGTACAGGTTGCTCCAGTGTGCTGGACAGCTCTGTCGCTGCCTGGCAGTTCTGTGGAGCCTGCAGCTCAGCAGGGAGCTTACCTACTGCTGCCTCATGTTTGTGCAGCCTGGTCTCCTCGTGCCAGTGCAGGGCAGCCACTTCAGGAGCAGCTGCAGTCTCACGTGGTCCACGGGGTCATTTTGAGCTGTTGGGTTTGCTGATACCTCCTGATTCCTGCACTATGGAGACTCCTCCTTAGGCTCTGTGCTTGCCCTTGTGGAGCTAAGGCATCTTTATAGAAATTATAAAACAACCACATTTGTTGATGAAACTTGAAAGCTCAGATTGCTGATGAGGTCAAAGGCTTTGGCAAGAAAGTTCAACTAGAGTATTTTCTGGACTTTTGCAGCACAGGTCTCCTGAGATTCTAAGCACCTAAACTGAAGTATATTTAATATATACTAAACAGTGGTGCACATTTCTCCTCAGGTACAAGTAGTGTGTCTTCAATAATATCTAATCCACACCTCTGTTACCATTTACAGTTCTGTGCTACTTGTCTTGATTTGTAATCCCTGTTTCTCATGAGTTGGTGTATAGATGGTCCTTCATAAGCTGCTACTCACCTGGTTTGTTACAGAGGCTTCTCTTCAATGTGTGTAAATAATTCTAAATCCGCTAGAAATTGTCTAGTGTTAGGGAAGATTTCCTAAATGACCCAGATTTTCATGGAGCTGCAGTGGACTAGTAGACTTTAATAGGTTCTTTCTGCTTTTCTTGGGCTTTTATTCCTGTCGAGTGGGAGTTTTTCCAGGTGGATCAGTTACTGGAAGAGGAGGAATGGCTGGATTGTTGGACAGCACTGATGACAGGACCAGGTTATGTTTTCCTTTTCTGCAGCAGGGGACCCTTTCACATATACTACATGTTCTGAAAGCTCTTCCTGTAGCTTGTATTATTGGCAGCTGTCTTTTTTTCTCCAGCTCTCCCCCTGGTATTCCAGCATTTTTGTATTGGAAAAGTCATAGAAACTTTGTCCTTTTATAAAGGTTTTGTCATTCTGAGGTCCCTGTGTAACCTGATCTAATCAGTTACAGAGCATGGACTCAGCCCCTTTGCTTTAGGTGGTTTTTGTGGTGTATATGATAACTTGCATAACCTTACACACACATTCACTTTCTCTTTTGTTGCAACAGTATCTCTTCTGACAATACCAAAAGGATTCTCTCATAAAGCTTTCTCCTGCTAATATGGCACAGCCCACTTAGGATTACTGTCAGATTTTTCTGCCATGTCAAATGTTTGCAGCATCTTGCCACAAATGAGTGTGTGCTCAAGAGCTTAAGGCCCAAAGGGCTTTGACGTGAAGATAACCTCTTAGTGAACTTCCCTGGCAAATCTAGTTAGGATTTGAAGATTTTTCAGATATCAATGCACTGTATGATCAATAACCTCCTTTTCTAGAGATGCTTGTAGGGTCTTTGGTTTTCTACACCGGAAGCATCTGTCTTCTGGTTATTCTTTCAGACATTCTTTCTGAGCACCAGTATGTGCGTCTATTGATTTTTTGCTGCCTAACAGTTCTGCCTGATCCCAATTGCCTTTTCTTGGGAAATTTATAGTTACCTTTTTACTTTAAGAAGAGAATTTCTTCAGGAGATTAGTGAAGGATATTCTCCATGCACTTTCAAGACCGTACATCCATTAATTCTTCTGTTATGTCTCAGAAAAAAACCCAACTTGTTAAAAGTCTAGATTCTTAGTGATGGTTCTGACTTCATCTGGATTAACCATGAATTACATTGTGGGTTAGAAGCAGTATCTGTAAGCTTGAACATTCTGTTCTTCTATTGAGTGTCTGCATCAGAGAGATGTCACTTGGGATCAGATAGGGTCCTGTGTAGGGTTTGTGTTCCACAGGCAAGAGTTTCATCCTCGCACGCTGTTAAGCCCAATGAGAAGCACAGGCACGCCTTGCTGTGTCCTCCCGTTAGGTGCTTGCTAACTGGAGGTGGAGTCCCCCAGTGTGTCCCCCATGGTATGGATGGGGTCCCTGAGATATGGAGCATTATCCTGGGAGGTGACACCGGGATATGGAGCGTTATCCTGAGAGGTGACACCGGGATATGGAGCGTTATCCTGAGAGGTGACACCAGGATATGTTGCTGGTGGAGTGCCCTCCTGCTGGGTGTAGCTGTCAGAGGGGACACTGCTGGACTGTGCACTTCCTCAGAACACTGATCTGAAGGTGCCTGCTGTGTCTGCAGATGGTTTTGTCTCCCTCACTGGAAAGTCTAGCTCCTATAAATACTGTGAATCAAGATTTACCAGTAAAAACTGGTAACAAAACAGGAAACTGCTTTAGTTTGGATTGTTTTTTGGATGTAGGGGTTCTCTAGCAAGAAAGTTGTATGTCTTTGGAATTACACAGATAATCAGAGTGGTCTGCAAAGGCTACAAAATATTGTATTGGTTTTCCTTGTCATTCTGCTATTTTTTTTTTCTTTAGTCTTTGTTAAGCCAAGCCATGTTTCAAAGAAAGAAGGCAGAGGGAAGCATTAAAAAAAAAAGTCTAGTTTGTGTTTTTCTGATACGTCCGATGACCAGAACTCTTCACTTTTTATTCCAGTGCACAATTTACACGTTTTATTAATTGAAAAAACACTAACAAAGAAAAAAAAATCCCAAAGCACAGCACTTTATAAATGGAAATGTTATTAGCAAATGGAATTACAAATAAGCAAGAGGCAAAGACTAGCCTGCAGAATCATGCAGCTATATCACATAATGATGGCATTTTCAATCCCAAACAGACTTGTAAACAGGATTGATCTGGGAAGGTCTTCACAGCAAGAGCGTGTGAGGTGACCATTGTACTGGTCAGGAACACAAGTCTTTTTGGCATCAGAAACAGCCAACAGAGTTCTGTTAATCCTTCATTTGGAGCCATGATGAATTGTTTAATTCAAACTAAATATGAACCTCTTTCAGGATTCTCTTAAGCATCTAACTTCTAACAAAAATGGTAATTAATTTTAATTTTAATTAGTTTTTTAATGAGAGACTTGGAAAGAATTCTTGAATGTTTGCATTTTTAATAGTGAATATGATTTTAGAGTACACGTGATCAGACTTTCTAGGAAAAAGAAGACGGAAAGATGTTTAAAATGGCCAAGTTTTGTTGTCACCTTTTTCTAATTGAACATTTCCAGTCCTGTTTTTTAGTTGTTTGATCTCAAATAGTAATTAATCCATTAATCCAGGAACAAAAACCTGGTTGATAAAACAGAAAGATGTTTTCCATCTTTAAATATGTTGCTGGGTTTAATTGAAACAGTTAGAGAAGTTATACAATTCTAGCTGTCTTCTAGTACCTGGTAGTCAGTTCTGACCTGGTTCATTCAGCATTTGCAGACTTATGCATTGGAGTTTGAGGTTATGGTACTTACTTATGGTATTTAAATGTTTCAAATGTTTCAAATGTAAGTTTTGGAAAGAAATTTCTTCTATACATGTGGCTGTCAGCCCTTCCTCTTCTCCACTGTCACAAATTGTTAGCTGAGATTCATGTATGGATAGAGAGAGGGGGTGTTACAGTCCCTTGGTGATTTTGTTTAGAAGTAGGAGATAAATGGGACTCTGTTTTTAATTCATAATTGAGTTATCTCCATTGACCCTTCTGAACTTCACTGAAAATCCACTTAATGCCAGCTTGGGTATAGTTTTGGGTTAGTGAGTTCTTTTTTTAGCTAATTGGGTTGGAAAAGACTCTGTAGTTGGACTGGGGAGAGAAGCTCAGGGAGCAGCTCTATCTCCCTTTTTAAAGAACTCCCATCAAGCTGGAGGGGTGTTTTGTGTTCAGTCAAAACCTCCTTGCCTGCACACTGTAGTACTGAAGAATTTCTTCAAATAGAAATTTGAAGTTCATCACATTGTGAATTTTTACACCTTTTCCAAAGTCACCCAAACATCAACAAGCTAAGATTCCAAGCAGGCAAAATGTCTCATATCATCATACTGTGATTAAAGTTTATGCAAGACTAGTCAGATGGTAGTAATTGTCTTTATGTTTGTATGTAGCCCTTGTGCACAGGAACTTATCAGTGGTAGAGGCTGACTTAATGACATGTTAGAAACTATATAAATTAAAAATAACTGTGTATCAAATCTGAGTGGGAATGAAAGAACTATTTAAATAGTGACAGATATAAATGTGGCTTTGTATGAGTTACTTTTTTATTATGACTTCAATACTTAAAAGAAGTACTTCAGACTTCCTGTAGTTAGAAATCTAACAGGGTAGGGCTTAGAGTCAGGGTTTGAATTACAAATGATTGTTTTGTCTGTCTGCTGCCAAAAATTGAACTTTCTTGATATGTTTTCTAAAGCTCACATTAATATGCTTTTCAACTGTCTGTTTGAGCAGTTGTGTTATGTTAATGTGTAGGCATGTTCTAATTTTGCATGTAGCTCAGGGAGAATATTTCATTGTTCAGATGTTGTGCTTGCACTTCAGGGGTATTGAACCTTCACTTTGTGGTTATTTACCTCTTTTCTCTCTCATTCCTGTTTTGGGGAGCAAAGCAGTCAGCTGGCAGTGCTGGTGTGTTGGTCTGTGGTGCAGACACATTGCTGAGCCCAATGGGTGTGTCAAGCTGGGGACAGGAACAGGTATCACAGAGCTCTGGGCCACTGCCTGATGCCATAAAAGTCTCATCTGCAGGGGAGCTGCTTTGGCTTGGTGCTTTCAAATAACTTCAGGCACTTTTCCACTGAGAAAGAAGTTTAATTAAACACCCCCCATCCAAAACTAGGCTTAGTATTTCTAATGTTGCTTCTGTAAGGAAAAAATATGTAACTGTTCAAAGAATTTGGATGGCACATTAACTTTAGGATATCTTAGGAAACCCAAAACTGGTGACTTTTACAGGAAAGGGTTTGTCATGGGGTGTCAGTATAGTTCTGTGGCATAGGCACAGGCATAGATAGTTGCATGGGGCCTTTTCAGTTGCCAGAAACTAAGTAGTATTCAACAAACCTTAATACTTGATGTTGACTTGGAAAAAGCTCCTCTAATCAGATTTGCACTGTACTGATGATTTCAGTTATAATAATGTTGAAGATTTCCATCAGCTTCAGCTGATTGTTACGAGGGATGACAGAAATGGGCAATGTGAGTCCATTCCCCAAGATTTTATGTTTGCACATTGAAGAGGATGCCAGGTTCTGTTGGTGCAGCAATGAGATGGATGTAGTAGCAGGTCATTCTCTAGTTTTTAAAATGTTCAGTTTCTCTGTCTTTTGTCAGTAACCCCCTCCCCACAGTGTTAGGCAGGTGGTGAGAAAGTTGTGATGGTTTCAGTGAGCAGCCCACAGGATCAAGGTCTGTGTTCACTTTTAAGGTCTTTAAGTTCTCCTAAGATGTGATGGAGGTGCTGGTCTGTGTCTTTGCTAATTTAAAGGAAATACTTCTCCCTACATAAGGTACAGGAGAAGAGACCTTACTGTTTGGAATGGCACGGAAAACAGTTTTTTGGACCTGACAGCTAAACAAAGAGTATTTACTTCTACAGTCTGCAAGATAATAAATAAGTTTTCCCCTTTGCTACAGAAAAACACTTTGAAGATATTTGTTTCTAGATATAACACTTGTCCATAACACTTTGAGGATCCCACCTTAACACTCTTAAATAAGTTGCAATGGAAAGTCACATTCTGGATGTAAACTAGTTTTAACATCTCTGTGTGACTCTGCTTCATTAAAAGAGAGTTAATGGACAAAGTGTAAGGAAAAAAATTAGGGGCAAGTCAGCTAGGGCTTTTCTTTTGAACTCATTTTTGTAGAAATCAGTATATGAATTTTTGGCAGTTTACTTGTAAAACTGTCCAAGAAAACTGTTTAAGGCGTTGTCTGTAAACATTTCAGCACTTCACCAGAATAGAAAACCAAATAAAAGCTTGATTCTTTTGAAGTAGTCATGCTCTGAGATGCAATAGACCACATCTCCAGATATTGTTGGGGAGCGTGTATGGGCTTTTGATTCACTGAACAACACTTAAGGAGAACTTTCTGATTTCACTAGTGCCTCTTGATTTCCATAGTGAAGGTTCTTCCTGCAGTTGCTCAGAAAAGCCAACTAATTTTGAGTGCCCAGTTTGTTTCTTTAGGTGGCTTTTTCAGAACTGATGAGGTCCTGAGGCACTCAGGGACTGAGTGAGACATGCTGAATGAAGGAGCTCTTGGCAGACAGATCATGTTGTCCAGATCCTGTTTGTGCCTTCAAGGAAGAGAGAATCACATCTGAAAATCTGCCTGTTAAAATCTGGTTCCCTACAGCTACCCAGTGGGGTTAAGTGTATTGATCTGAGTGACTGAGCAGGGAATGAGTTCCTCATTTCCCTCTCTGTTTTATTTTTCATTTGGGGTGTAACATGGCACAGTGCAGTCTGTTGCTGATGCACATGAGAGAGATTATGGTTTTATAGCCACTTTCATTACTAAATTGGTTATGGGAAATTAATTTAGGACTTAGACAATTGTGTTGCTGTTGATGGTGAAGCCTAGGTTGGATTATTTTCCTTCCCCTCTTAAAGACAAACTAACAGGAATCTTGCCTAATGGCAGGATTTTCTTCTGTTTGTAGTGTCTCATAAAACAAATTTCATAGTAAAGAACAGGTAGGATTTTTACAGGATTACTCATTTTAACTTCCAGTCACGTGGAATATTTGTGGTTAGGGCAGATACAACTCACTGTGTTCTGATGCACACCATACTGAGCATTTAGATAGAATATTTCTGAAATTAAGCTATTCTAGACAAAATGCCATAATGCAGCTGGGTATTTTCCTTTTATTCTAAACCTCTTTTGTTTGCTGCCTAGTCCTTCATCAGTACATTATTTCCATATGTACCTGACTTGGATTAAAAAACAAACAAACAAAGAGAAAAATATATTCTTTGATATTTGCAAAGGATGTGTGTTCCTTGACCACTCTCTGTTTTGCAGGCATGGTCCTGGTGCGCAGTGAGAACGGGCAGCTGCTGATGATCCCCCAGCAAGCCCTGGCACAGATGCAGGCACAGGCACATGCCCAGTCTCAGCCTCAGAACACTCTGACTCCTCGTCCTGCTACACCTACCAGTGCACCCCCAGTGCAGATATCCACAGTGCAGGTCAGTCCAGCAACTTGTGCTGCTAAAAACTGGTTCATTCCCTGCAAAGAATACACTAGAAAGTAAGGTATGATATTAGTGAGTTGGAGAAACCATAGATCTAACTGGGATATGCAGACTTTTTTAGATTCATAGAATCTCAGAATTGTTTGGAAAGGTGTTGGAAGGGGCCTTAAAGCTCATCCAATTCCTGTGGACAGGGACACCTTCCACTAGATCAGGTTGCTTCAAGTCCCATCCCAACCTGGCCTGGAGCACTTCCAGGAATGGGGAGTCCACACCTCTCTGGGCAACCTGTGCTGGGGCCTCATCACCCTCAGAGCCAAGAATTTCTTCCAAATATCTAATCTAAATCTGCTTTCCACAAGGCATAGGCATTGCATTTTGTTCCTAATTCTGTTACAGCTTGGCTGTTACTCATCAAAAATATTTTTACATATCTGAATCTCATTAAGTTGAAAACTTTGATATGAAGAAGACCATATATGGTTAATGTGTACAACTCTACTCCCAGAATAAATACAAGACTAAAAGAAAAAAATTGATATGGATATATGTACACTGAGATTTTGACAGTTGCATTGAGTTCAAGACTGAAAATCCTTCTCAGAGTTTTCTAGTGGTTCAGATGCATTCCTTGGTATTTGTAATAATGCAGAACTCTAGATAAAGCAGATGCTATTTAACTGTAGGCACTGATGTGTTTGTGATTTCTTTTTCCCCTCTTCCCCAGGCTCCAGGAACGCCCATTATTGCACGGCAGGTGACACCAACTACCATCATCAAGCAAGTGTCTCAGGCTCAAACCACAGTGCAACCCACGACAACGCTACAGCGTCCCCCGGTTGTGCAAGTGAGTGTGTAGGGAAGTAATGTCTGCATCAGACTGCCAGGCACACAGGAAATGCAACTGCTCAGGGCAGGGAACAAATGCCTTCTGGATCAGCCTTTCTGCCAGGTCTCAAGTGTATATGTTGGATGTACAGGTGTAATTTTATATATGTATATTGTTATTTCATATTTTACACCTCTACATGTCTCTGTTTAAAGGTATTGTGTTTGTAGTTTGTACAAGCGCAGGGCTGAGTAAAATAAAATACCTTTAGGCTTTCTGCATGAAGGAAGTGACAAGAATTCCCTTAGAATTTGGGGCTGTGGTGTTACTCTGTGATGGATCTGCAGTCCTCTGAATTCTGCAGCAAAATTTACAATTGCAAAGATGACTGCACTGGCAATCTTCTCTTCCTGAAACCTTCTCCCTTTCACATGAGTCTCTGCTTTGGTCTGTGTCCTTCTGGAGACTGACAACTCATGGAGGGATTAGTGTCAGTCTGGGCTGGCCTCTGTTCATTTTGGGCTTGCTTGGAATTTTTTTTTTTGAGATGTGGAGAGTTTAAAAAACACTGCAAGAGTGTGAAATTCTCCACATGGCATCCAGGCAGCAGTGATACGATATGATTGCTCTCACCTAATCTGCCTCATTGTGCTTTCTTCATCCTTTGAGTAGACAGGATTAGAGAGTTTTAATTTAAAACATGCAGGTTTTGCTATGCATCCAGTTAACCTTTTTCCCCTCAGAGAGCCTTTCCCTATGCCAGTGATCTTTCTAGATCTAAGAGTTAATTTACCTAACTGAGTCTCCTTAATTTGCACTGCTGTTATACAGGACAAAAAAAAAAAAAAAAACCAACAAACCACACCATCAATCCATCTGCATATTTTGTGCTGTAATGAGCACACCATGGACTTAATTTATCCTGATTTCAAAAAAAATGAGACAAATGAAATCCATGTCTCCCTTAGTTTCTCCCAAAATTACCAGTAAGGTTAGCTTTGGTAGCAGGGGAGCCTCTTTTCTTATGCATCTTTATATAAAGAGCAAGTTTATAAATGATTTGTGAACATTCTGAGTGTCAGTTGTAGCTTGCTAGGAATTTGTCTCTCTGACTGGCTTATTGTTAATAATTAGACTGTTGGAAGCCCATGAATGAGCTGTGAGAAGATCTTGCTTGCAGTGGGGATTCTTTGGAGCTGATATTTCTACTTCAAATTACCAATTTATCTACAAAACTAGAAAAATGTTTTGTCCTACTGTTCATCACAAACACCTCAATAAGACCCAAGCTTTTGTGTCAATTGTGCCTTTTTAGAAATTCCTGCCTTTGGAAGTGGCATTGAATGAAAAAGACAATAATATAAATTGAACTCACAGGAATTCAGCACTTGTTTTAGCTGAGTTTGGGAACCCCACTGGCTGAGATTATGTTTGTGGGATTCTATTCAGTGACCAAAAATCGCGCAATTTTTGACCAACTCTTGAAATTCCCGTTTCGAATGTTTTTAGTGCCATCTGGTGGCCGCTTCCTTCCACTGCACCAGAGCGCACATGAGCAACTTATTTATAGCAGCTCTGGAAGGTGTTCTGCTGCCCTGTGGCTCATTCTCTGTTTGATGGCTGAGGAAAGCAGGCTCTTGGTACGTTCCAAGGAAGATAATCTTGTGTTTGTATTCTCTGCAGCCTCAGATTGTTCTGGGTGGTACTGCACAAACAACCACGTTGGGGACAGCAACAGCTGTACAAACTGGAACTCCTCAGAGAACAGTGCAAGGGACAACGGCCACCTCCACTGCTGCCACAGTAAGATACTGAGAAATGTGACATCTCCTTTTTGTTCACTCACATATGCATGATGTGCATATATACACATACATATAAACACAGATGGGAGTGGAGATTAATAAAGATGCAGGAATTCTGTGAGCTGTTGACCTTGAAAAGGTAAACTTTAATAGAACCATATAATTTACAAGGTGTGGGTACCTGTCACTTGAATTTTGATAGGTGTCCAAGTGTTTTTGTTTCTGTAACAGTATTAAAGCACTCATTTAAAATATATCAGATGTATTTTATGGAACAGTGAATTGTTCAGCACTGTAGAGGAGAGTCAGAATAAGAAGGGATAAGCAGTTGGCACTGATTGATTCAAGCTGCATGTTTTCAGGATTGCAAAACAGGGAGAATCCATATACTATGCACTGTGAAACAGCAGCTTTACTATTTTTTGTTCTGCTAAAACACGTATTTTCCCATATACAATGTGTCATTCTTAAAATACTTGGTGTTTCTTGATTTCATGAAGAATCACACTTCCTTAAATGATGTACAATACATACAAGGATATGAAGAAAAATAAGAATTTCAGTCTGTTTATGTTTTAAGTGCTGAGGGACACGTATCTATATTACTCTGCACTGATGAACTGAAGGAGTTCATGATCAGATCATGTATTAAGAGGAGTTTGCCTTCCTTCCTCTGACTGTTTTCCTTTTACCCTTCCTTCTAAGGAAACTATGGAAAATGTGAAGAAATGCAAAAACTTTCTGTCCACATTAATAAAACTGGCATCATCTGGAAAGCAGTCCTCAGAGACTGCGGCTAACGTGAAGGAATTAGTACAGAATCTGCTGGTAAGAAAACTTAATCAAAAGTTGTAAAATACAGCATCTGGGAAAATTCAGACTCAGTTTGGTTTTTTGTGTTTGTTTTGTTTTTGTTTTTTTTTTTCTTCTTCAGAGGATGGAGTTTATAAAATCTGAGCTAAATCAAGTTAACTTTGCCTCTTCTGAATTAAAATAGATGGATAAATTTTCCATTAAGTTTATAACTGAGACATTGCTGCTTATATTCATGCATGAGAACATGAGTTCATTTGGAGTGTGAGTAATGCAAGTAGTAGCTCTTTAAATTCTACATTTTGATGAAATAATGAATAAAAAGATGCATTATTTACTTGAGGGAAAACACTACAGCTGGTGCAATAGCCGACTATAGGAAATCACAAGTTTTTACAAAAAAAAAAGGTAATTAATGTTGCCTGATACTAATATAAAAGCTTGAAAATATTTAATATTTGTAGGGTGAGTACTAGTATTGGTTAGCCTACTTGTTAACAACCTTTAAGTTATGGTGAGGCTATGTATTCCATCATGCAGTAACCAGAGGTCTTTAGGTCTTATTACTTGAAATTTGTAGTAAAGTTGGTTACTACCATAAAGCTGTTGGTAACTAAAAATAGTGAGGGATGATAAAACCACTTATTTTCAGTATATTCCCAAGCCTTAAATTTTTTTTTTTGGTGTTGGATACCTGTAAAAATTAATTTCTACAAGTTTGTTCATACGAATTTTCTCTTTTGAAGGATGGAAAAATTGAACCTGAAGACTTCACCAGTAGGCTGTACAGAGAACTTAATTCTTCACCTCAACCTTACCTTGTGCCTTTCCTGAAGGTAATTTATTCTTTCTTTATCTCTGTCTTTATATATCAGCAGCAATGAACACAAGCAAATTCTTTGCCATTATAGGTGGAATTCGAAAATGATGTTAAAGGAGATTTTAAATGGTGCCTGGTTAGGCTTTTGCTCCCTTAAAAAAATATTTTTTTGTTTCTTAATTCATAGAGTTTATTACTGTGATTCATTGGCACAGTCAGTGATGTAACTTCTACCATGGTGACACATCGTAGCTCTTTTGAGAAATCTGAAAAGTTTTCTTTCTAAGACTTAAACCACAAACCTATGAATTGATTTATTGCTCTCTTTTTAGCCTTAGAAAGCAAAGGGATTCAGTGATACAGAAAACTGTACCTTCTGGGCAAGTTTTGCCTGTGCTGTAAACTGGTTTGGATAACCAGGAGATTTTTCACCTCCCAATGATAAATCACATTTGACATGAATTTTATAGTAGTTGGACAAATCTCAAAATAGTATTTATTGCAAAACATTTACCATCACTGAAATCAGTGAAAATATGACAGCATTGACTAGTAAGAATGTAACTGCTTGACTAATGTATGATTGAGGGATATAGTTGTAGGTGTGTGTTGACATTTCTGGGTTCTTAAATGCTTTTTCAACCTTGAGGTGTTCCTGAGGACAAAAACTGTTGCCATAAGAAAAGAACTAATTTAAGAAGCCACTAAAACACTGTGGTCTCTCTCTGTTGGGCTATTCTGAAATCTTCCCTGCTGTTCCAGTGTGACTTTTAAGCTGTGGGACGACAGTCAAGGAAGGCAGCATGGGCTTGGGTTGTTAAATACATACCAGGGGTTCCAGGTAGGCTGCATAGCCTAGATGCCCACGATATCCAAAAGGTATTGTCCCTCTGTCCTGCTTATTCAACAGGAGCAGGTTGGTATTTCTGTGTGCTCACCTTTCCTCAGGTGCACGCAGACAGATCCAAAGGACAGGAACAAAACGCGTCGCTTCTTTAATTAACACTGCGCGAGCCAGGACTAAACAAACTCGACAAAACTCTTTCCTTTCCCCTTTTCAGAGGAGTTTACCTGCCTTGAGACAGTTAACACCAGACTCTGCAGCTTTCATTCAGCAGAGCCAGCAGCAGCAGCCGACGACGCAGGCGACGATAGCCACGATCCCGTCGGCGGCGGCCGTGCTGCTGAGCTCCTCGGTGCAGCGCACGGCGGGCAAGGCCACTGCCACTGTCACCAGTACCCTCCAGCAACCCGTCATCAGCCTCACTCAGCCCACACAAGTGGGTGTCAGCAAACAAGGGCAGTCCACGCCACTGGTATGTGAGTTGAAGTGTGGTTGGTTGTTGTTGCACAGGGTTTTTTTGTTTTTTTTTAAATTGGTGGTTTGGCTCAAATCGAAAGATCTGAGGAAAAAAAAGTGTAACTTAAAGTGCATCATGGTTAAAGTGCTCTTAGGGTTTGTTCTTCCCACCTGATTCTCAGATTATTTACAGTTCTTTTTTTAAATTTTTTTTTCTTAATGTTTGCAGGTTATCCAACAGTCTCAAAAAGCAGGGGCATTGATAAGGCCTCCACAAGTAACGTTGACACAGACACCCATGGTGGCATTGCGGCAACCACACAGTCGTATTATGCTCACTACTCCTCAAATCCAACTGAATCAACTTCAGACAGGTAAGAGGTTCAAGATTCTTGTGATATGCCATATTTGATAGCATTACCTGAAGTGTGGTTTAGGGATTGCTTGCCCAGAGAAGTTGTTGGTAGCCCATTCCTGGAAGTGTTCAAGGCCAGACTGGATGGGGTTTGGAGCAACCTGGTCTAGTGGAAGTATCAGAGGGGTTGGAACAAGATGATCTTCAAGGTCCCTTCCAACCCAAACTGTTCTGTGGTTCTATGAATGGCAGTTTGTAAGTGCCCTGTTTGTACTACTGCTAAAATCTTCCATTGTGTAGTGCCATAGTGGCTGGGGGTACAGATCTGTTAGGGCAGCGTTGACACAGAAATGGTTTGGCTGCTGGAATTGTGTGGGAAGGGTCCTGTATTTATCTGGGTGAAATGCTGACAGAAGCTATTGAGGTCAAATCTTTGTACCAGACCCATTGCCACAACTACCTGTGACTGGCTTGCACATGTGAACTCTTATTGATGGAGCACAAATCCTGTCTGTCTTCTTGCAGTACCTGTGGTAAAACCAGCAGTATTGCCTGGAAACAAAGCTATTGCCACTGTTTCGACACAAGTAGCTGCTGCTCAGAAGAATAAACTGAAAGAACCTGGGGGAGGCTCTTTTAGGTGAGGAACTGAATGTTTGTGCATGTGCTGCTTGGGCAGCTGAACTCAGACTTTCCTGGTGCTGAATCTGTCTGGGGAAAGTCACAATAACCTAGAGGTGGATTTTCTGGGCACAGGTTTGCTTCTTCATTAAAGAACTCAACAAACAGCACTGGACACACTCGTGCCAGACTGGTTTTAGCATTTAGTTGGCACTAAACCTCATAAACAATTCCTGCCCAGACAAGCAAGTGGAATTCATTCCTTCACTTCTTCCAGCTCTGCTTGAGTTACTCGGATGTACAACCTGTCCTTGCGGTGAGGGCAGGTTGTTGTTGTTTTGTAGAAGTGATTCGTCTGCTCTCTTGTTTCTCAAGATGTTGAAACATTACATAAGAAAGGTTGTGGAAAAAAAACAGGAAGTGCAAAATTAGTGCTCTTTGAAGTCAAAACAGTAATTTCTCATTTACAAACGAACGAGTTGTATTTTATCATATCACAAAAGCAAATAAAATGTAAAATTAAGTATTCCAGTTTATGGAGGAATTAATTGTATGCAGCTCTGGCATCATATAGCAGTGTGTGCAGATAAGCATTAAATGTTATGATTATAATAAATTTTCCTTCCTTTAAAGGGATGATGATGACATTAATGATGTTGCATCAATGGCTGGAGTCAACCTGTCAGAAGAAAGTGCTCGAATATTGGCAACAAACTCTGAGCTCGTGGGAACATTAACAAGGTCCTGTAAAGATGAAACCTTCCTTTTCCCAGCACCTTTACAAAGAAGGATATTAGAAATAGGTATGTTCTTTTGTCTTGAACATTAATAAAAACAAATTTCACTACTCCTAAGTTTAATTGAAGGCATTTTGCATAGAAATTGATTTGAATAATTAAAAGTTGCTGGAGTCGTTACCTTCTGGTATATTCAGATGCTTGTGGGAAATCATTTGTCTTATGAAAAATAGAATAGTGTCAAGGAATAGCAAACATAGATTTGCCTTCTAAAGTGATGGCAATTCAGCACCAAAACTGCTCAGTCTGGCTGAAAGTCTGACTGTATAAACTAATCAGGTGTAGCAAGCATGAGACAAACAATGAAATAAGTCCAGAAGCACTTTTATCAGCTTTACTTAGTAATTTGGAATTGATGGTGGAACAAAAAGCAATCTTGAATTCTTTGTTACACTGTAGTACCCAGCATTTATTAATAGATTGTCAATTTTGTTGAACTAAAATGAATTTTAATATGTGTGTAATTTTCTGTTTAATCCTTGTCTGAGGAAAAACCTGCAAATCATATTTAGAAAAAGGGATTTAAGTTTCTATGACTGAGATTATACTCATGTTTAATTGTATTGTAAAATGATTTTTTGCAACCCACTTGTGTTCTGATTGTAGGCAAAAAACATGGAATAACAGAAATCCATCCTGATGTAGTTAGCTACGTATCACATGCTACACAACAAAGACTACAAAACCTCGTGGAAAAACTATCAGAGACTGCTCAACAAAGGAATATTTCCTACAAGGTAACTGTATTTAATTGCTCAAATCAAATGGCAAAATTGCACAAATTCAGCAGGCTGTGGTGTTGACTGTGATGCAGGAGTTCAGGTGCTCTTTGTTCTGTGAAATCAGGTTGTTTATTCTCTTTGACTGATTCACCTTCCATTAAGATATTAATACACATGGGTGGCTGGAACTTTTCAGCTTGCATATACAAAATGGTTTTAAAACAAATGCAGAGAAGCTGTGCCCTCCCCTTTATTTATTATGTCAAATGTTTAGTGTGTGAGTGATTGTAGAGTCAGACAGATAAAAGCACTGCTTTGAATTCCCAGGAGACTGCTATCTGACAGATGTGTGTTCCTAATAGATGCAAATGCCTGAGCAGCATTTAAAAAAAACCACACAGCCCTGTGAAATATGTTGGAGAGGTTAAAGCTGCGATGATATTAGTTTAGAAGTCAAAATCTGATGATTCACGGAATAGAACAAAATGCTTTTAAGAGTTCTAGCTGGTTTGACTGGTGTAAATATACTCCTGCTATTTGTCTGAAAAGGACAAAGTGAACACCGGAGCTTTGAATGTGTACGTTCTTCCCCAGTACAGTACAAGTTAACAGCTTTGTTTCTGAGGGAGTAATGAGAAACATATTTGCTGTGTTTTCAGGATGATGAAAGATACGAACAAGCAAGTGACGTTCGGGCACAGCTCAAGTTCTTTGAACAGCTTGATCAAATAGAGAAGCAGCGTAAAGACGAACAAGAAAGGGAAATTTTAATGCGCGCAGCAAAGGCAAGTGCTCGGCTCTCACACGTGCTGCCAGAGTGTCACTCCTGACATCAAAACTGCAGAGTTTCTTCTCATTCTAAAACACTTGCAATGAAGGGGAGGACTGATCTTCAAAGATGGGACTTGATGAATGTGTTCTTAACTAGAGCTCAGTTTTGCTTTTCATTGTAAAGCAAGATGAAGCTTATAGCTTGGTGCTGCTCTTAAATGTAATAGAGAGGTTACAGGTATTTTGGAGACTAGAAATAGAATTCAGAAAGATTTTTACAAGTTGGAGAAATACAATAAATAGGAAGCAGTTCATGTAAACATGAATGTGAATAATATGAAGCTGTGGTTTTACTCAGTGAATATAGAATGAATATGATTAGATAAGAGCACCCTAGAAATAATTCACAAAACAGCCTAGGTTTTCTGTTAGTTTTCTAATCCAGCATGAATTGACAATGTCAAAATCCGAATTAATTTTGTTGTTGGCCTAAAGAATGTAAGGGCTTAACAGCACTCAGGATTTGACAGGACAAGAAGAAATGGCCTCAAGTTGCGTCAGGGGAGGTTTAGATTGAATATTGAGAATAATTTCATCACTGGAAGGGTTGTCAGGCCCTGGAACAGGCTGCCCAGGGCAGTGGTTGAGTCACCATCCTTGGAAGTATTGTGTAGATGTGGTACTTGGGGGCATGGTTTAGTGGTGGGCTTGGCAGTACTGGGGAAATAGTTGGACTTGATGTTCTTAAAGATCTTTTCTAATCTAAATTATTTCATTATTCTAAAAGTATGACACACAAGGAATTGCAAGTGCCCAGTGAAATGGGCAGTTGCTGATGTAAATGGTTTTGGGTCACTCAGGTGCACTTTGTTCAGCCTTCAGCCTGACCTGTGTGTGTAGGTGTAGCAGAAAGATCTGCTCTGAGTAAGTGCCTGATTACCCAGCAAGGGGAGGAATTGTTCCAAAAAGTACAGGTCTGACTCCTTTGTTCATATGCAGAGTGTGTAATTCAGTTCACAGATGTGTGTAATTTGTGTCTTGTTATGGTTGCATTTAAGGCATAATTGCCTGGCTACTCCTTTGCTATCTTTAACAAAGCAGAAAAATTAGATGCCTTTTTCAAAACCAGATACATTAAGAAAAGCAAACCACTTAATTTCTAGAAGTTGTTTACCACTGTTGCCCTCTGTGGGACTGATAGATATTCCTCACTTCCTGCTGAAATTTAAGAAAAGCTTTCATATATAATCTTTAACTGCTTTTGTAACTGAATTAATTTTTCTTTCTTTTCCTCCAACCACCTCCTGCTCATCATTTATCAACACAGTCTCGGTCTCGACAAGAAGATCCAGAACAGCTTCGGTTGAAACAGAAGGCCAAGGAGGTGAGTGCTGAACTTAGCATCAACTTTTGTTTTGGAAGTTGAAAGACAAATAATGACCCCTCCTTGTTCTGGCACACACAGATGCAGCAGCAAGAGCTAGCACAAATGAGACAGAGGGATGCCAACCTGACTGCGTTAGCTGCCATTGGTCCCAGGAAGAAAAGGAAAGTAGATTCACCAGGATCTGGATCAGGGACAGAGGTACAGTATAATTGTCACCTTTGGTTTTGCTGCCTCAGCCTCTGTGCAAACCTTTCTGTTCAGAGCCTTTCCCCCAGTTTGTGGAAGCAGCAGAAGCGTTTTGTGTTTAGATTTTCTCACTCCAAGGCCTGGATCAATTTTTAGCACCTGTAGTGGCACAGGGAATAGAATCTGAGTGGTCATTCTCTGATTCATGGAGCTGGAGGGATGTTAGAAAAATCATCTCTGATCTAACAAGTCTCATCTTTTTGGACCTGCATAGTTTTGGGAGGAGATTTTTGTGGTTGTAACCAATCTAACTCAAAGTGCAAAGGAATTCTGAGGTAGGTGGGGTGGTAGAATTCAGTCACTGCTAAATTTGCCAGCAGGAGCATCAAGTTACAGGAGCTTGCCTAATTTCTCTCTTCAGCAGTTGATTTGCCTTAGTTTTGGTGTCTCAGCAGCAGATGAGTTTGACCAGTCCCATCTGATCAGGATGTTCTTGCACAGCCTCTGTATATTCTACTGTTGAATCTGCCTTTTTAAAAATTCTCAGCAGACTAGGTATTGGAATGCTCAGTGTCTGATTCATTTAATTTACATTCTGGTACATGATTATCTGCTGTATTTGTAAACAAGTTAATAAACAAGAAGTGGTATAAAATTGCTTTCTGCATGAGACTTTCAATGCAGGATTTCTCTAATGTTTGAAAAGAACAAAATATTCTTGAAAATTGTCATTTATTGGACCAAAAGCTGTCTTCACAATTTGAGGATTTTTCCCTGTGGGGTTTTGTGTCTGATAGCAAGTGACAGAATAGTAATAGTTTAATAATCTTGTTTATTACTCCTTGAGCATTCTGAATTTTCAGTGCTAAAGCATTCATACTGCAGAAAAGCCTCAAAAGAGTTCACCTTGGTTTATACTGAATTGCTGGAAGCAGTGATTTACATGTGCTTGGTATAAAACGGTAGAGAAAAATCTGAATACTAGTAAATGTTATTTTTGTTTATAAAAAATCAACCCTCTTGAGCATCTTTTAAAGTAATTTTAAGTTTTGAAATTTACCAAGATGTCTGCTACTGAGAATAAGACTTGTTTTTATATAAGCTGACAAATTACTCTATTAAAGGTTTATAGATGTGGTTTAAAATTATGAAGATTGCAGAATGGGGCACTTTGCAAAGATAGATGTGCACACAAATGAAGTTGTCTCAGAGGAATATGCTGAAGTACCTCATGCAGAGTTAATGTTGGCATTGCTTACTCCTGCATGCTCAGCTGTGCCACCTTAATGGTCTGTTAATGTCACTTAGGTTATGGGATGTATTTTGCATCTCCTGTGAACACTTGTTTGTATTTCATCTAAATCTGACTAATTTAGTTATCTTGGATTAATCACTGGTTAACCAATTAACTGCAGGTTCCCTGGAAATCGAATCTTTTTGTCTGTTTAATTAAGAAGCAGCTGCCTTTGATCTGATACTCACAGCTGTGCTTTTGCTGCTGTGTCACTTGACATTTTTAAATTGGGCTCCACTTGTCACCATTTGTATGCAGTTTGTGGTTAAGGCATATTACAAGAAGTGTGGAAAATAAGGTTTGTTGTTACTTAGACACAGATTTGTAAATGGAAGCTTTTGATGTCTACAAATGCTGACTCTTAATTACATGTAAAATCACTTCTAAGTAGTAATTGCACTGTTTTGTTTCCCAGTTCAACAAAACAGGTTGCTGTCAGTTTGAGAGTTTTATGTTCATGTGATTTTACTGAAAGTTACCAAAAAGCTTCTTAACTTATTCCATACATAATTCCATGTCTTTAAAAGTTCTTGGAATTTTACCTTTGCATTTCAAGTATTACAGTCCACATAATAAAGCTCAGGCTTGAGCTTTCACTAAAGAATATTAAAAACTAAGAAAAATAAACCCCTTCCAGCCATTCTTTCTGTTATCCAGCAATCATCTGTATGTGAGAAAACTTAGTTAGCATCCAATACTTTCCTGCATCTTCTGATTTCCACTGAACTGGTAAAAATTAGATGGCCAATTAGATAGGCAAGTGCCTTAAAATATCCCTTGAAAATCCAGCCTTTGAGCAGCCCTAACTAGAGGATTTTAGTGATTTAGTGTTTGCTGGGTCAACAGCATGCCTGAGAATCAAAAATCTGACTTTAGTGTTAGCACTGTGGTGAGGCAAGTTCACATGCACTGAACAGAGTTCTGCTAACCCAGAGTGATCATTTCCAGTGCAGGTTCAGGACGGTCTGATCATCAATAATGTTCGTTGATTAAATACATTTATTTTCACACATGGTAGTGAGAGCCTCAGCAGCTTATTCACATGGCTCGTGCACCACTCTAAATCTGGGCTTTTTTCAAGTCTGGGATGTTTTTATTAAGAAAAAGTTTTGAAAATTCTCCAAGCTCAGGGGCAGATAAATATTTACTATTGGCGTGTGTTTGGTGTCGTGAAGTATGAAAGTTACATTAAAAAAAAAAAAAAAAAAGATAACATTATTATAGTAAATTAAATCGGAGGGGAAAATGAATGTGTAGCTGAGCCACAGAATTACAGCCCGTTCCCAGAAGAATTCATTATTTATGTAAATCACCTGTCAGCGAACAAAGATTCCCGGCTGGAAAGCGGGGGAGCAGCCTGGACTCCGCTCCGCGCGCGCCATCTGCCGGGCACTGCGCGCTGCTGCAGCCGCTCCTGGCCCCGGCCCGCTCCTTCCCCGCCCTTCCGTGCCGCCCGTTTGTTTCCTGCTGCTTTCTTTTTCCTTCCTTCCTCCTCCTTCCTTCCTCCTCCTTCCTTCCTCCTCCTTCCTTCCTCCTCCTCCTTCCTCCTCCTCCTTCCTCCTCCTCCTTCCTCCTCCTCCTTCCTCCTCCTCCTTCCTCCTCCTCCTTCCTCCTCCTCCTTCCTCCTCCTCCTTCCTCCTCCTCCTTCCTCCTCCTCCTTCCTCCTCCTCCTTCCTCCTCCTCCTTCCTCCTCCTTCCTCCTCCTCCTCCTTCCTCCTCCTTCCTCCTCCTTCCTCCTCCTTCCTCCTCCTTCCTCCTCCTTCCTCCTCCTTCCTCCTCCTTCCTCCTCCTTCCTCCTCCTTCCTCCTCCTTCCTCCTCCTTCCTCCTCCTTCCTCCTCCTTCTTCCTCCTTCTTCCTCCGTCCTCCTCCGTCCTCCTCCTCCGTCCTCCTCCTCCGTCCTCCTCCTCCGTCCTCCTCCTCCGTCCTCCTCCTCCGTCCTCCTCCTCCGTCCTCCTCCTCCGTCCTCCTCCTCCGTCCTCCTCCTCCGTCCTCCTCCTCCGTCCTCCTCCTCCGTCCTCCTCCTCCGTCCTCCTCCTCCGTCCTCCTCCTCCGTCCTCCTCCTCCGTCCTCCTCCTCCGTCCTCCTCCTCCGTCCTCCTCCTCCGTCCTCCTCCTCCGTCCTCCTCCTCCGTCCTCCTCCTCCGTCCTCCTCCTCCGTCCTCCTCCTCCGTCCTCCTCCTCCGTCCTCCTCCTCCGTCCTCCTCCTCCGTCCTCCTCCTCCGTCCTCCTCCTCCTTCCTCCTCCTTCCTCCGTCCTCCTCCTCCTTCCTCCTCCTTCCTCCTCCTTCCTCCTCCTTCCTCCTCCTTCCTCCTCCTTCCTCCTCCTTCCTCCTCCTTCCTCCTCCTTCCTCCTCCTTCCTCCTCCTTCCTCCTCCTTCCTCCTCCTTCCTCCTCCTTCCTCCTCCTTCCTCCTCCTTCCTCCTCCTTCCTCCTCCTTCCTCCTCCTTCCTCCTCCTTCCTCCTCCTTCCTCCTCCTTCCTCCTCCTTCCTCCTCCTTCCTCCTCCTTCCTCCTCCTTCCTCCTCCTTCTTCTTTTCATAGCTATAATAACATACTGCTTGTTTATCCTGCCACTTCAGGAAACTCCCATTGTGTACCAGAGGGGGATGAGTGATGCTGAGAGATGGAGAAGCATTCAGAGGTCATTAGAGATGTGTGACTGTGTCTAGGAAAGCTTCTCCTAAATATAGTCCTGAGCTTGGTTACAGCTGTTGTCACCAGAAGGAGAGCACCCTGGCATGGAGATCAGGGGGATCTAGGACGTGATTCAAGGCCTCACAGTCCTGGGAAAAGGCCTGATCCCCAGGTCATCCCCAGCCCCAGGGCTGCCCTTGGCATCTCTGTGCTGGAATTGTGAAGAATCCTGTCCTTACTGTTTGGTTTGGTTGTTGGGATTGCCTGTCCTTAGCATCTTCCTAAAATTACAGGCAATGCTTTGGGGCTTTTTTGCCTGTATTGAATGCCACTGAAAACTTCTGATTGTTCAACTGTTGTTAATAAATCAGAATTAAAAAGGAAATCTCCAATCTGGTAGCATACAGCCTCCTGGCTATGTAGAGTTTTTAGGTCACACATATCCTCTGAAAATTTTGGAATGCTTTCAGGCACGAGCTGATTCACCTGTTGTTGTGCTTTCCAGGGATCTGGTTCGAGTGCAGCAGTCCCAGGCAGCTCTGGAGTTGGAACAACCAGACAGTTTACGCGACAAAGGATAACGCGGGTGAACCTCAGGGACCTCATATTTTGTTTAGAAAATGAGCGAGAGACAAGCCATTCACTATTGCTATACAAAGCATTCCTTAAGTAAAATGGAAAAGATCAAGGTATTTTTGACGGAGAGACGCCTGAGGACATTTTTTAATATATTTGCAAATGACGCCTTTTTGTAACAAGCAAATGGGATATTGTTTAAAAAACAACCACCTCTTTCCATGGAACAGTTTTATATTCCTGTTTATAAATAAAACTCTTCAGTATAAGAGAAATACATTTCTGTAACGGTGAGGATACTTACAAGGCCTGTGGATACTATAAAAGGACAATTAAATTTTAACTCATCTCTTGATTGAGTGGCCTTCTTGCCAAACAAGCCATATATAAAGACTGATGGAATCGTTTAGCAAATAACTAGCTACCCTTTGTCAGCCCTGTAGCAGTTTCCACATTAATTGTTCATTTTAGTTCAGTTTTATTCAACTAAATCCATTACATAGGCATATGTCTACAGCAGATGACCTCATTTCGTTTAGCTTTTTTTTTTTTTTTAAACAGTCAGTTAGCAAAGCAAACTGATTTTTTAAGAATATTTATCTTTCCCCCAAATGCTCAAAATCTAGAGGGATATACAGTTAATTTTAAACATAACCTCAATTTTAATCACATTATTGCTTATTAGAGGCCCTGAAATCCCATAAAGGAGGGTTACTTCTGAATGTTTTAGCAGCATCTGTAAAAATGCATTTTATTTGCTATAGTTTGTAAAGCTGTAAAGTTAAAAAAGGAAAAAAAAAGGAAAAAAAGAGAAACCTTTTCAGCATAAATATATTTTACTTGCACTGTGTTTTTTAGCTAAAGTGAAAGCTTAGATTAAATAAAATCAAAAGTTGAGAGGAATCATCAAAAGACTGTTTCTCAGTGTGAATCAAGTGTTGAAAAATGGTTGGTGTATTTTGTCAGTAATTGTACATAATTTTTGGCACATAACATAAAAATGGCTATGTAAACTATAATTATTTTGCTAAAAGACTGTATGCAAGCTGTGGGCCTACTTTAAAGATGTCCAGAGCAAAGTCCCTTCTTTGTACCTATTTTTTTATTACAAATATACTAATTGGTTCTTTATATTTTCAGAGGTTATTGTATTAAATTGTCTATTGATAGTACTTTTATGACTGTAAATACTTTGGCTTTCTTTGTGTGAACTCTCATGGTAGAATTTAACTCTCTTGCGTGTAAACTGAATGCTGATCAGTATTTTTATCAACACCTGACAACTGTTACACCCCTTTTATTTTGTCTTTTAGGAAATCCTGTCTTTCCATTTTTTTTTTTCATGTAAATTTTGCACAGTTACTTGTTCATATGTAAATATTTTACTTTCAAAAATGAAGTTTTTAATTGCTATTGTTTTATATAGGATTGAAAGAAAATTAACTCCTTTATTAAAAACAAATTTATCTGTATTTGCTAATGTATTTTTCTCTAAATCTTTTCTCCACTTGGATTTATTTTTCTTGGTACAGTAAAAATGAGTCTACCTGAGGGGATGCTGTTTGCTAAAGATGCACTTTGGGATGTTTTTGTACTGTTTTGTTGTATCAGTATTTTGGAGGTTTGTGATTTCATGAATTTTGGCATTTGATTGTTGTCTGTGTCAGTTGGCATCAGCACAGAGTGGGTTTGGTTTAGTTGGTTTTTAAGCACAGAAAGGTGTCTGAAATAATCTGAAATATTTTGTTTGTCTAGTGAAGGTTTAATAAAACAGCCTCTCCTTGAGGGCAGCCTGCTCCCTCCAACACAGCTGAAGTGGTTTCCAGGAGAAGATAGGACATAAAGCACAAGCTGGAGCACAATTATAAAAGAAAACAACCAGGGTCACTTCTGATGATCAATGTGAAAATCTGAGAAGCATCTCTGATGTTCTGTACTGAATATTTCAGCTTTTGTGTTGTATTTTTTTGAGTTCCTCCTCTCATGGGCCACTTAACCTAATAATTTTGAGGGCCTAATCCTGCTAATACATGAACTTGATGAGGATTCTCTCACCTGACACCGTGTGTGACACTGACCCCGAGACTTTCATTGTTTGTAAACTCCAAACAGTCTTTAAAATGTGTCGTGTCATTAAGTGGAAAGAGGCACCAAAGCACTGTCAGAGCATGAACTGTAGCAGGAGCTGGTGGTAATTGTTAATCACCCTCTGGCCAGGCAGTGACTGGGCAGTGTCTGCAAAGCTGTGGCAGGTAAGTGGGGAAGAAACTGAAAAATTAAAGTTATTACATGGTGTGCTGTACTTTGCTCTCCCTGCTCAGTAGCAGAAATATTCTAGAGAGGCCAAGGTGGGAGGGAGAGATCTCCTGTAAGAGGAGAGCTCTTGCTTTTGTTTTAAATAACATTGGTTTTAAGTGCACAGGCAGCCCTTCACTCCATGTAATTTTTTTCTCAGCTGAAAGATGAATATTCCTGTTGTTAGTCAGAAAAGCTGCTAGCATCCATCTCCCTCCAGTAGTTCGAATTCCTGGAGTTTTGGACTGGGGAATTCACACATTTTTGTCAGTATACTGGCACTAGTGAGGAGTTCCCATGGCACAACAGTTGAAGGCTTTTGTTCATTTGTTGTTTGGTTTTTTATGATAAAACCAGTAACAGTTTTTGAAGCTGCTCAGAAATTTGACATTTCAGAGTCACAGCTGAGGAGGGGTTGCATTTCCTGGGCAATACCTGTGTACAACAGCACTTCTCTTACATGTCAGTGACCTGTAGAGAGAGAAATTGTGATTCTTTCCTGGCCCCAAAGCTTGTGCAGCTCCACCAGAGACTGAGGGTGAACATGGAAGAGAATTTCCTGCCCCTTTCCTCGGGTTGCTGTACCAAGATTGATGCACCTTTGTTGTAAGCACCCCCAAAACTGAAGTTCGCCACAGCTGGGATGTTCTGTGTGTGAGTCAGTGAGGCTTTATTGCACCTTTATTTTGTCACACCTTTCCAGCTCCATGTCAGGGACAGGTTCCTTCTCTCTGGCCTGCAAGTCTGTGACCTGTAGTGGGCTCTCTACCCTGTCTTACAGAAGTCTTAATGCCTCTCTATTTTTAACACCTTTGATTGGGTGCTGCATAGCTGTAATGTTGCTGAACTGTTGATACCTTTCTTTTCCCAGCAGAAAAATTGATCAGAATGAGTAGGATAGAATAAGGCACTCTGAATTTACCCTGTTTTCCTTATTTCACAGGTCTGTAATTAAATAGACATGTTTTCAGGAAACCTTTTAATACATAGTGAGAGATGCACGCATGATAAATAACACCAATTTCACAGTAATTAAGATTTTATTGGAGGTTTCCCTGTGATCCAAGATGTTTCCCCACATTTCTGAGATTGTCTAAATTACAAATTTAAATGAACTCCAGTGATAATTTTAACCATTTTCTTAGGTTTACAGCTGCTTGTTCATCTGCAGAGAAGAGTCTTGACCTTTGGGGTAAGTGAGGGAGGGTGGCAGCTGGGCTGGGGTGGTGGCACTTTCAGGAGTGACATTCCCCTGCAGTGTGGGAGTGTGGATCCACCTGCCCAGGTGAGTGTGCAGAGCCCTGTGCTTGGGTGTACAAGGTGGGAGGGGCCCTTCTTCAAAGACTTCCAGTGCTTGTGCCAGGATTTTTGCACAGCAGGGCTTTAGGCAAGGACAGGCCAACCTGATGTGTTAAAATGTGTGAAGTGCCAGGAGGAAAAGTTTAGGTTGTATGATCCCAATCTTTAGATTCTTGGGAATGCCATGCGAGCAGTCTCAAGGCAAGGGTTGCTCCTCAGTATTTGGGGAGGTTTTTTGGCAAGTAACATTTCCCTGTCATTGGAGGTTGCCAGGCTGATGAATTTGGGAGATGTTTATTTGGAGGGATGAATAGGGAGGGCAGCACCTTCAGGACTGCTCTGCCATGGCTGATCTGCCTTTTACTTGCCCAACACAAAAGCTTTCCCCAGTCAGGATATCCCATAGGATGACAACTGGGAATATTAAAATTGCCCAGATCTGTTCTCCCCCTGCAAATCTGCTGTGGCCAAACCCAGCACTCTCCCTTCTTCCATTGGAGTCCTGGGAATGGTTGTGCCAGAGCCCAGCAGGGACAAGCCAGAGCTCCTTCGTTTTGTGTGTTGTTACTAGATACCTTAGAGCTGTGAGAGAAAGGGAATACATTCTTTAAAACTTGCTTTTAGGAATTGAGTCATGTTTCCCTGTGTCAGCTGAGAGAAACTTGCCCAGTGCTGCTGCAGATGTGGGAAGGTGAGGGGAGCTCTGGGCACATTGCAGGGAGGCCTTGTAGTCACTGCCTGGTCTTACTTTGTTCTGCCCCTTCAGAAATAACTTCCCTGTGAAACAGTTTGTTTTCCCTTTGTTTCCCTGCTCTGTTTATTTACTGTTAGTCTCTGGAAGCAGCTGGGTTGCACCCTGTTTAGTTCCCTCCTGGGAGTTTCCCTGTTCCGAAGTCAACAGAGGACTTGTACAAACAACACCAGCAGCGTTTGGGCTGTGATATGGTACCATACTGCTGGGAAAGTGCTGAATAAATGCATAACAAATCTGGCTTTTACTGCTCTGTAAAAGTACTGCATGGTTTAACTCGAGCACTTATGTACTTTTTCAATCCAGTAACAAAATCAAGTTGCCAAAAAAAAAAAAGAAAAAAAAAAAAAAAAAAAGTTGTGAGTGCTTTCTAGTTTGCTGTGATGCATTTGGTGCTCTAATTTTGAACAAACACGTTGGAGAGTTGCCCAATTATGGCAGATTGGAATATGAAGAACAATATATCTAATTTCCCAGGAGAGCAGCGTGCTGAGGTTTAGGCACAGCCTCTCTCAGTGGAAATGAAAATCCTCATGTCGAGTGTGTCACTGTTCAGCTCCTTTGCTCCACTTTGAGAGGGACAAGAGTAAAATCTGTGTAAGTTACAGGTAAGGCCCTTCACCTTGAGGTGGAATTGGGGGGATTGATCATTTCTATTTGAGAAATAGGAGTTAAGTTCCTTAAAAACAACTACATTCTCACTTTCCATGCTGATGCACTGCAGTGGTGTGTGATTTGAAGTTGTGGGAGGGTTTCCTTCCTATAGTAGTTTTTGTTTGTCCTTTTCATTCCATTTGCATGGTGCAAATTCCTGCTTTTCCTACTTACTCCTGCTCGAGTGGTGGGAATATATTTTGTGTGTATTTGCCTATTCTTGATACAGATATTTCAAGGTCTCCATTTAGGGCACAGCTCTAAACCAGCTGTGCTGGTGGAGCTGAGTGTGCCAGTGGAGATGGGCACCATTCCCATCCAGCCCCCACCACCCCAGCCCCAGGGGAGGCCTGTCCCTCCTGTCCCTGCAGCTTGATCCCAGAAAAACTCCCCAAAACTCAGTTCCCTGATGGAAAAATGCCCAGGAGCTCCTGTGGGCAGGGTGAAGGCAGGAGCTGATGGCTGAGGAGGAGGAAATGAGAGACCTGGACAGCTGAGGTGAGAGGCAGTACAGGGTGGGTGAAGCTCTGAGCACATTCTTCCTGTGGGAATGTGCCTGGGGCTGCCCATAACATTTAAAAAATAAATAAATAGCCTAAAAATAGCTAAACCTGGTACCTACCCAACACAAAGCAAGGCTGTGTGAGCATCCCCATCTCCTTGGCAACAGAAGCAGTCAGGGAGCAGGGAAGTTGAGTGTGGTGGGTGAGTGTGGTCAGCAGTGGCTGTGGAGAAAATGAGGGCTCAACCCCCAGTGCCAACATCACATTCTTGAGGTGCTGTCTTGGAGGGTTTGTAGGCTGGGATGGATTCTTCTCTGAATTTATGTAGTTGCTTTGTGAGCATGGAGGGAAGGTCAGGAGGTCTGGGATCCCCTGGGCTCCTCCTGCCATGGGCTGCCCCTGCTCCCAGCCCACCTAATTTATCAACAGAGATATATATATACATGAAATATGTGTGTTTCTCTCTATATATTTATATATTTGTGTATAAATACATGCATACACTGAGAGACTATTTATAAAAGTCTGCTTTGTAGGAAAGATGCACATTTTTGATACACTCAGGTGGGGCTGACTCTGTGATCCACCAGCTTTCCTGCATCCCTGATCCTGACAAAAGATGATTTTGCAGAACTGGGGAGTGTAAGTGTCACTCAAAGCTGCTTAAAGATGTAAAATGGAATAATTTTATAATTGTCCAGCAAGGAGCCTCTCGGATGTTTCATCCTGTACATGGAAACTGCAGGGGGATGCTCCCTTTGAGGGTGGGGATGCTAAGGAAAGTTTTCAAGGAAAACTCCTGTGTCTTTTCCCCCTTAAATCCAGCGGGCACTCTGGTTGTAGAGTATTTTGTGGCTGGATTTGGAAAGGGAGTGGGGTGAGGAAGTGTGAGAAGCTGAGAGAAAAAAAAAGAAAGTGTTGACAAAGTAGTTCAACACTCAGCAGGAGTTTAATGGCAGAGAGCCGGGCCAGTGTGGAGCCGGGTGGGGGCGAGGGAAGAGGTCAGTGCTGGGCTCTCCCTGCCCTGGGGGGTGAGGGAACAGGCACTAACAACTCCTGGAAAAATAACATTAAGAGGTGAGAATCGTGGAGGCAGCTGGTCCTTGTTTTCCCGTGCCTTCACCTGTCAGAGGGGATTAACACCGACTGCAGCCCATCCGTGCCTCAGCTGCACTCCCGCTGAGGGAGGGCACGGAAACCCTGGGCTGGGACACGCTCTGGAATCGCTGTGATTTCATTAGCAAGGAGCCGTATCCCTTTTCTCCCCGCGCAGGGAAAGGCTGGGAGCCCGCACGGGCGGCCGGCTCGCCTCGGCAGGCAGCAGAGGGTGCTCTGAGCCCGGCTACGCTCCGGCCCCGCTTCAGTCCCGCTCCATCCCCGCTGCATCCCTGCTCCGATCCCGCTCCGGCCCCTCGCCATCCCCTCTCCATTCCTTCTCCATCCCCGCTCCATCCCTGCTTCGGTCCCGCTGCATTCCCGCTTCGGCCCGGCTCCATCCCCTCTCCGGTCCTGCTCCATCCCCTCTCCATCCCTTCTCCATCCCTTCTCCATCCCCGCTCCATCCCCGCTCCATCCCCGCTCCATCCCCGCTCCATCCCTTCTCCATCCCCGCTCCATCCCCGCTCCATCCCCGCTCCATCCCCTCTCCATCCCTTCTCCATCCCTTCTCCATCCCCGCTCCATCCCGGCTCCATCCCGGCTCCATCCCGGCTCCATCCCGGCTCCATCCCCGCTCCATCCCCTTTCCATCCCTTCTCCATCCCTTCTCCATCCCTTCTCCATCCCTTCTCCATCCCCGCTCCATCCCCGCTCCATCCCCGCTCCATCCCCGCTCCATCCCCGCTCCATCCCCGCTCCATCCCCGCTCCATCCCCGCTCCATCCCCGCTCCATCCCCGCTCCATCCCCGCTCCATCCCCGCTCCATCCCCGCTCCATCCTCTCTCCATCCCTTCTCCATCCCCTCTCCATCCCCTCTCCATCCCCGCTCCATCCCTTCTCCATCCCCGCTCCATCCCCTCTCCATCCCCTCTCCGGTCCTGCTCCATCCCCGCTCCATCCCCGCTCCATCCCCTCTCCATCCCCTCTCCATCCCCTCTCCATCCCCGCTCCATCCCCGCTCCATCCCCTCTCCATCCCCTCTCCATCCCCGCTCCATCCCCGCTCCATCCCCTCTCCATCCCTTCTCCATCCCCCGCTCCATCCCCTCTCCATCCCCCGCAGGGAAACGCAGCCCTGCCGAAACCACGGCCCGCGGTGGGGGCAATGCTTCTTCTACTTAATGCGAAGTACGAATTATTCGATTTCTATCTGCTAAATAATGGAAAGCAGAGAAGGGAGAAAAGGGGATGTGGGTTGGATGACACGGAAGGAAGCCCCCCCAACTCTGATTATATAATTAATTGAAAGAAAAGGAATGGGGAGAGAGCACTGTGTGCTTCAGTAGGGTTAGATCAGAATGGCTGCCTCAGACTATTTATGTATTTAAAACTTTTTGGGGGGCACAGTCACTGAGTGTAGCAAATGTCTGTGAGCTACAAAGAGCAAAGGCAGGTACAAGCTGAGGGGAAAAGTGCAGAAGAAAATGAAACTGTCGATTAGAAGCATTTACAAACAGGACAGAGATGTTCAAAGGGAACTTCTGGTGATGGCAAGGTGTAAGGAAATCGGTGTGGAGAAGCACAGTACACACAGAATCAACATTTCAACCATTGCCTCTTAATTTCCCAGCTTCTCGTAAGCTCTGCAATTCCTGCAAGTTGCAAATACATGAGGGTCCACATGAGTTGTGTTTGGAGGGGCTGGAGGTAAACTGAGCCAGGAGCTGTGGGTGCTGGAGGAAAAAAATCCCAACCATCCCAGGAATGTGCTTTGGGACTGCGGGGCTGCAGAGCAGGGTCTGTCTGGGTTCCTCTCCCAATCAGCTTCACTGCCCTTACCCTAACCCCAACTCCTGCACGTGGAGAAGCAGGATGGTGTGGGCTTCCCACCTGCCTGGATCCGGCCAGGACCCCTGTGGCACTTGGCCCTAAATCCCAGTTAATCTGTGCTGAGCTGTGCATCAGAGGGATTTCCCTCCCCTCATCCATCAGCGAGGAATGCAGCGATGGAGAGAGATGGGTGCAGGGCCAGGCTGTGGGGACAGCAGTGGGGTGACCCTGCTTGCATCCCACCCCTCCATCCATCCATCCGTCCATCCATCCACCCATCCATCCGTCCATTTGTCCATCCATCCATCCATCCATCCATCCATCTATCCATCCATCTGTCCATCCATCCATCCATCCATCCATCCATCCATGCTGCTGGCAGCAGAGGGCTGAGTCTGCCCCTTTTCCCGTCTCCCTGGGTGCTCAAGTCACTGTAAATCTCCAAGGTGCCCCCAAAGCCACACTCTGATGTCACCCTGTGGCTCAGGGGCTGGCTTGCTCCTGGCTGCCAGCTCTGTCATGTCCCAGCCCTGGCTCTGCATGGATTCCAGGTCAAACCACCCCACGGGCAGCGCCTGTCTCAGGGACTCTGCTGTTTTCTAGGTCGTTAAGTCCTCTGCTCTTTAATTCTTTGCCTCCTGAACACCCCCAAGGTATGTTATAATCACCCCAAAATGCAGCCACTAATTGTTTGGTGTCCCCGTGGGGGAGGACGAGCAGAGTCACATTAAATCACAATAATCAAGAGCTTCTGTAACAAATGAACTCCAACCTTCCTGACAGGAGGGAGCTGCGGCGCTGCCTCGCGCCCGGCGCAGGGCCGTGTTCAGCCCTAATCTTATTTGTAATCTAATCAATATGTTTACTGAAGGAGAGAATATCATCAAGTATTACTTTAAGACACTTAGGGGATGTGACACCGCTCACAGCTGGAATGTAAGCAGGTTTGTTGGCCGTGTTTGCTGGCAGGAGGAGCGAGCTGTGCTCCAGCGGGGCTCTGTGGGGAGCAGGGGGGTCCCATCTGCTGGGGGAGTCAGGGATGGGCTGTGCCTGAGCCCTCCCCAGCTCCCCATCCCACCATGGCCATGGCAGTGCCCAGGCCCTTTCCCAGCCTTGTGGGCAGGCAGTTCCCTCCAAACATCTGTGGCTGATGATGAACTCTGCCCTGCACCAAGCCAAGGTGTTCTGTTCCCTGTCCCAATTTTTTTTTTTTTTTTTTTTTTTTTTTTTTTTTTTTTTTTTTTTAGTGTGTGATCCTTCAGGGAAGTTTGGAGGTTTTATTGAAAACTTACCACATAACATCCATAACAAATAATTAGGCTCTAATGCACCCAGAGGAGGAGTTCCCCCTTACCCCAGGCAGTCAGAAGGTGCCTTTTACCCTGAAACATGAGGGTTATATGTATAAAAGTGTATATAACATTTCCCTTATAAAATTTTTATCCTGTCTAATATATCCTGAAGCTCTTTAAAAGCTGAAACCAGAAACTCTGGAGGTTTGGCTGCAGCTGTGGGGAAAGGGAGGGCTGTTTAGGTGAAGGCAGCCCCTGCAGACTGACAGTAAGGGGGGACACTGTGTCCCAAGAGGGCAGAAATGTCATCCAAGACAAGCAGGATGGGGCCAATCCCATGGGTCTTGGACAGAGGTGCCAAGATCCTGAAGCATCTTTAGGACTCCAGAGCCCATGGCATGACAGACATGCCCCCAGCTCACCAATGGAAAAACACATTACCTGTGAGTTAAACTGACAGGGAAGCTGGTAGGAAAATAAAAATGAGAGGAAAAATAAATGCTGCCTGTTCTACTACTCAAATTAAGACTTATTTGAAAGCTGTGTTTGCAGGAAACACCCACCTTCCCCTTTATTTTTTAAAGAGTTGGGGTTAGGGTAAGGCTTGAGAGAGCCAAAGAACCTAGAGCTCCAGGAACACTGGCACTGGAAAAATGAGTAAATGTGGCACTTCACAACTTGGTTTAGTGGGCAAGGTGGTGTTTGGTTGAACTTGATCTTGGAGGTATTTTCCGAGTTTAATGATTCTGTGTTTCTAGGAATGCATCTGCTGCTGGTTCTGTGTGGAGCTGGCACGGGGCTCCTGAGGTGAGGTGGCTTTTCCTGGGGTTTTCGTTGTGTTTTCCTTGGAAGTGGCATGGGGTTTGTTTTTTTTTTTTTTTGAATAACATAAAGGGTGATTTAAAATAGAGCCCACTCATCATAGGTGACAGGGTAGCTACAAAATCCAGAGTTTCAGGAGAGAAATGCCAGCACAACAGCCCAAAGGCACTTGGATAAAGGTGGCTGGCTGTGCTGGGGCTGGTGCCTGGCAGGGAAGCTGCAGCCCCTGCCAGGGAATGGGGGCAGCAGGCTGAGGGATGGCATTTCTGGCACAGCAAAGCGAGCCCAGGTGCCTTTGGCTGCCTTTGGTGTGTGGGATGTGGGCTGGGAGCAGAGGGGAAGCACCAGGGTGGGTGGTTTTAGGGATGCTCCAGGGCTGATGCCCCAGCCAGGGGCCATCTCTCCACAAAAGTGGAGCAAATGCTTTGGCAGCTCGTCCCCCTGCACATTTGGCTGCTGTTGCTGCCTGAGCCATCGGGTGCAAGCCTGGGGGTGTTGGTCCTTTTTAATTTAAGGGATACTGGAGGGGAAAATGCAGCAGAGACAAGCTGTTTCAGGGACCGCTGCCCTGTCCCTGGAAGCAGAGCTGTTTTTCTAGTGGAGCTGCCAGAGGCAGGTGCCTCGTTCCCCCGTGCTGGCTCGGACATGCCCCACTCCCTTCCAGCTGAGGCTGCCGCTGGAATGGGGCCCTACAGCCGCCAGGAATCCGTGAGGAGCCGCTGGCATCCCGCGGGAGGCAGAGCTGGGAGCTGGTGTTCCTGCTGCCTGCAAGCAGGGAGCAGTGTCCCCACGCTGGCTGCTCTGCAAACATTTGGCTGCTGCGTGGTGACACTTCCCCATCAGAAACGCTGTCCCTGGATGCTCTGACCACTGTCCCTCTGTCCCTGCCCATCCTCACTGCAGGGATGCTCTGCTGCTCCCACCCCCACGGACTGGGAGGAATCCCCCCCCAGGTCCAGCGAGTTCTCCTGTGCAGGGAGAGGGCTTTGCTTTCATTCTGTTACATTCAGATAGACTGAGTCACACTGAGATAAATCCTGCAGATATTACAGCCTGCTTGTGCCTGAAAAAGGGATGTGTGTGGATGTTAACTTTGCCAGTTGTCGCCGTGCTATGAGGGATGTTGTGGAAATAGAAATGGGGGAAAATATAATAGATACTTCAGATTTGCAGCCTTAATAACTTTACAGCACATCTAATTATTATATATCTATCACATCAATATACTGCAGCACTCGTGGTATTTTTATTTAGCTCCATCTGGTGTATGATAACAGGCTTCTGGTAGCAAACAAGCATGGATTGGAAAGGAGTATAATACATAGTTCTGCAGAGAAGCCCCTTAAAACACATCCCAAACCAAGCACGTGTCATGCAAAACCAGCACTGCAGACTGGACAGAGAAAGCACTTCTGGGTGAAAAGGAGGGATGTGAGCAATTAAAAAAATGTACACCCAGGCAGACTCTCTGCTCCAGGTTTCTTGCCTGCAGCCTGCAAATCTGATGTTGATGCTGCGTTTGCCCATCTCCCAGCATTTAGCATGGACTCCTGGGAACAGAGGTGTGGGATGATTCCAGGTTTTCTTTGGCTTTGGGAGAGATACAGGGGTGAATATGACAGGCACAGGAGCACTGGAGACTGAGAGATGAGAGGGGAAGGGGGCCAGCAAAACACCCTGTGGATGTGGGAATGGTGGGAATGAGAAACACTGAGCCCTGCTCACTGAGGGCTCCTTCTCCAAGACATTTGACTTCCTCAGCTGTGTGGAAATCACTTAATGGCAAAACCAACAGAATAAATCCCCTGCTTGCATTCCCTCCTGTCCCCCAAGCAAGGGCCAGTGGTGAGTGGATGTGCCAGACATTGTGGCCCCATGAACTGCAGATGGAGTAACACTGAGAGACACATTTTAAGAGGGAGGAAAGGGGCTTTGTGAGGGGAAAAATCCATTCCCCAGCTGTGTGATGTGAAGGAGATGATGCATATGCAGCCAGCATGCCTTGCTGGGGAAACCACCTACAAACCCCTGGGATACACCAGTGCTGAAATCCTCCTTCCTCCTGCTCTTGCAGAGATTCACCTTTGCTCTCCCAGATGAGCCCTAGAAAATGTTAATTGCATGGAACAACTCCAGTAATGAGCTCCTGGTCTGCAGACAGTCAGCTTTATGGCCAGGCTGGCCATGAGCAGGTGTTGAAAACCTGGCTCCACCTGGCCCCAGGTGCCCTCAGGGTGTGTTGGCACCATGCACTGACCCTCCAAGCTTTGGGGCTGCTGCAATGGAAGCACTGAGGAAGTGGGGCTGTGCCCTGGAGGAACCACCTGAGGCTTCCAGGAGCTGCTGCTGACACAGGTGAAAGATGGAGGGGATCCAGGCAGCTGAGTGATGACCTCCCCACTTTGGCACCTGTGAGTTCAAGTGGAATTTCCCAAGGAAATCTCCCTCTGCCTCACTAGCAGCACATCAGTGTCTGCAAAGACCCCAGCTTTGAGGCTGGGAAGGACAGTCACAAGCTTCTGTGTAGAGCTGACCTGTAGCTCCATGCAGCTGCTCCTGCACTGGAGGCAGAGATGTGCCTGGCTAACCTGTCCCACAGCAGATGACAGGGGAGCTGTGCTATATTTACTGCAGGATTAGTTTTAATCATATGTTTTCCTCCAAACAAAGAATTGCCAGCTCGGTACTTAGAGATGAATGCATTTTATTTATCATCTCCAGGCAGGCACTGCTTCCTATTAACGTTTTCCACACTTTACAGCCTAATTAAGGTCATCCCACCAGCAGAATGCTGCTGTGTGTGTTTTAAACTACTGTACCTAATTATTTCTTTTAAACCTTACATGGAGTAGCCTCTCTCTGATCAGCAGGCTGCAGGCTCAGCACTGGCTCCCTCCTGCTCCTGGGCAGGAGTCAGAACATGTGGGGACATTGCACATGGTCTCTGATGCTTTTTTTGTTGTTGTTGTTGTTTGTTTGTTTAAAGAATTTTTGTTTGTTGGTTTTAACAATTGGGAGCTCAAAAAAAGCTCTGGAAACTGCTTGATATTGACCCAGACTTCAAGCATGAGCAGCACCAGGGTCTCTTGCTGTGGTGTGACCCCTGAGCAGTGGGAAAGTCCCATTTGAGCCCAGTCCAGACACACCTGAGCCGTGGTGCATCTCCTGCAGTTTTCTGTGGTGTCATCCCCATGCTCTCAGCACTGGTATCACTGAGCTTGGCTCAGTGTCACATCTGATTTCACTGCAAATAGCCTCAAAATTCTTTGAAAGGCACAACTCCCCCTAAACAGATTGTGGGACCTGCACTTACCTCCCTGCTACCTTTAAATCAAACTTCTCTGAATATATTACACTGCAGAGCCATATGTTCAGTGCCACTTCCCTCAGTGTGTCATGTAATTCATTGGCTATAGGCTGCCCAAGATATATGGACGTTGCCAAAAATAGGGAATGCTGGACCAACCCTCCTTCCTCTTCAGGAAAAATGTGCTTTCAGCTGGCTGGGGGAGAGGATGGGTGGGAGTGGGTTTGAGGTGTGACTATACAGGAGAAAATCCCTTCAATTTTGTTCTGCAGACCCCATCCTGTGAATGCTGTGAGGGCAATCCTTCAGCCCTGTCCCACTCAGGATTTTTCATGGCTTTCAGTCTGCATTTCCATGTAACACTCTGCTGGATAGAGAAATTGGAGTGTGTTGGGCAAAAGGCATCAAGAGCACCAATAAATTTTTGCTGCCATGGGGGGACAAATGTGCTCCATTCACATCTGAAGAGAATGGGTTCTGCTAAAGCACTGGCAGGTTTCATCTTCATCAGTATGAACAGCTCAATGGGATCATCAGTTCTCTGTCCCCATGGTGTGTCCTGCTCTTCTCCTGGTGTCCCCATCCTGGGATGGGCATAGAACAGCTTGGGTCTGAAGGAGCTTTAGAGGTCAGGCTCTCCTGGGTTCTGTTTCACAGCCTCCTTTATCCCACAGTGGTTTTTGCACTTTTGGCTGGGGCTGTCACTCCATTTGGGGATGCTCAGGGTCTGAGGAGGTGCCAGAGCCCAGAATGGCCCCAGGAGCTGCCTGGCTCTGTGCTCAACTCCGTGCTCAGCCCCAGCTCCAGGGCTGGCAGGGCACTGCCAGGCCCTGCTGAACGAGTGCAATTACAGCTCTGGAATGCACTTTGCTGTGAATCCCTTCCAGGACCAGCTAATATATGCTCTGATATTGGCACTGCTCTCGCTAATATTGCTGCCAGAGAATTCTCTGCTCTGCTTGAATATTCATGGGAAGTGAATGTGAGGAGAGGAACAGCCTAAATGAGGTGAGTACGTTTAAAAATTCAGCTTC
Source organism: Phylloscopus trochilus trochilus (assembly GCA_016584745.2). NCBI lineage: Eukaryota > Metazoa > Chordata > Aves > Passeriformes > Phylloscopidae > Phylloscopus > Phylloscopus trochilus. The sequence goes on along the minus strand of WQNJ02000005.1, from coordinate 2,775,622 downwards.
CAGATTCAGTGGCTATTTCTTGCGGTACTCACCCAAGCGTTAGCTCCCATACTATTAATTTCACTCTGTGTTTCAGACTTCTGAGCAAATTTTCCGTGTTTTTCCCTCACTGGATCTGCAAACTCTTCCCTCCCTTGAGATCAGTAGCTTTGTATAAAAACAGCAACCCTCCTTGATGAACTTTGCAGTCAAAGGATTTGTTTTCCCTGACTTTTATTTAAATTATTCCGCCTTCACCTCCCCGTGCACGGTTCAGAGCCTGTGGTGGCTCTTTGCTGGGACTGAAATGATTCTTGCTTAGGCAAACTCTCATTTGGACTTGTCAAAGGAGTTTGGTGTGTTTGTAATTAAGTGCCTCTCACACCTTCTTTAACCTCGCTTACAAGGAGTCGAAGCGTTAGAAAAGCAGGCAGGAAAGGCTCATTTGCACCTTGAAATGCCAATGTTTTGGGAGATCAATGCTGTCTGTATGGAGCAAAACTATAAGCAACTTTCAAATGCCTTTTTTTTTTTTTTTTTTTTTTAATGCGATGTCTCCTTTGCATATCAGATTCATGTCTGATTACACAGAGTGAGGTGTGAGATTGCAGGAAAGCAGCCTCTAAAGCATTAACTCCTCCACACGTGCCGTGCCTCCAGCACAGCTCGGCTCTGCTTTCTTCTGCTTCCTCCCTCCTAAAAATAATCACACCCCACCGGAGGAGGGGGGGAAAGAAACGCTACTGTAACAAAGCCGAGCGTAGGAAGTTTGGACTGTATCAGAATTAGGGTAATTAGTGTTTGCATTAGGCTGTTTCTCAGCCATACAGCCGGTTCCCTGGCAGGGAGGCAGGAAGGGCTGCTCTGCTCTTCCTCTCAGGAGGTGACACCAAGGAGGATCCTGTGCTGGTTTGAAAGCAAAACCAGTGAGATTCCCAGTCAGAGATACAAGTTAATAGGAGAAGAGAGAGAGAAAAAAAGTAAAATAAATGGAATAATACAACCTAACACCCTGTTGGTCAGGGTGTTTGAAGCAGTCCAGAAGTAAATCCTCCTGGAGTGGCAGATGCGGTTCTGCTGGAGCAGAGATGATCCTGAGAGAGAAGGGTCCAGTGATGGTGAGAAGGGTCTAGTCTTCCTCCAGGAATCTGGTAGAACCGGATAGCTTGTGCTCCTGCATCTCAGTTTTTATCCAGGTAGGAATGGTCGGCTCCTCCCACTGGGTGGAGCATCTCACAATGGAATGTGTCATGCCCTTAATGAGCCTTAACGGCCCATTAGCAGAAAATATCCCCCTGGAGGGAGGACAGGTGGTGGAAGAGATAAGAAACACTGCCCCACCTGGTTTAACAGCTGGCCCATTATCAGAAGGCACCTGCCCCCCTCCCCCCAGAGTTACAAGAGATAAGGAAGAACATCTCCCCAACTGCTTTCAGCAGATGAAATAGAATACACATTTTTGGTTCCCATAACCCAAGACAGATCCCCAGCTGACCTCATCTTGCTCTCCAGCCCCATGGTGGTCTGAAGCATCCCACATCCCTGTCTGGATGGGATGCTGTGCTGGGAGGCAGCAATCCCAGGGATTGGACACAGAAATCCCAATTTGCCCAGCTGCCACTCTGCTCCCAGCACTGCCAGGGCCGGCTGAACCAGGTACCTTGCTAATGGTCCGTGGGCCACTCCTGAAAAGCTGTGAAATTTCCAATTAGCCTGGAAAAAAACCCGTAGATAAGCGTGTAATTCTCAGCCCAAATTAAATCAAGCGTCCAAGCACGCTCTTCCCTCGCTGCTGTGCTTCATCCACCACCACCATCTCCCCTCTGCATCCTTCAGCACAGCACATTTTTCTTTTAAATTGGTGGCAGGCTTTATCCTTGGAGTTTAAACTTTGCCAGTGGGTGGAAGGAAGGGGCTTGTCTTCTTTATTTGATTTAAAGAAAGACTTTGCTCCAGTGAGGATCTAATGCATAAGCTTTTTGGGGGTTTCATACCCACTCCCATGGCTGTGTCAGACTGGCTTTGGCTTGATGCAGCAGAGGAAAGCAGGAAGCTTAGTCTGAGATACAGGGAGGGAACCTGGCTCGTTTGGGAAGCTCTGCCACAGGATTTACATCAGAAACATGTTGACACTGCTGAGCATGGAAAACCAAGGGAATACTAATGGTCCATTTGTTAAATATCTCAAAGTCCATTTAGGATCCCGTAGAGACCTTGTGTAAATTAGAGTTCAGGAGGCAAATTGGTGCTGTTGAATACGCAACAGTGACTTTGTGTGTCCAGCCTGCTCCAGGGAGGGACATCCTCCTCTGACAGGTGCCACCAGGAGGGGCAGATCCCACCTTCCTGTGCCACCAACAGCTCCCAGACAAAGCCCAGGAGATGCTGGGCATGACACAAATTGGAAAACCTGTTGCAAAAAATAAAGAAATGATGTGTCAGGCCATAGCTCGATGGAGCAGTGTTTTGGGTGCCTGGAGGTGGCTTTTATAGAGGTAGACACTGAAATTGTCCTCAGTCAGGGCAGTCATCCTGTCCTTCCCACCCAGACTGTCATTTCCCAAGGCTTTCTGATGCTTCCACCTTTCAACATTCAGCAAACAAAATTCCACACAGACCCTTTTTTGTTTACTTCTATCCCTATATAAAACTATAAATGTCCAGATCACAGTGATGGCCAGGGAGCCTGTTCCACCCCAGCTCAATTGCTCTCCCAGTTGCTTTTCCAAAGAAACACTGATCAATTATTTTTCTATCTATGCAGCAATTTCTCCTAATTGCTGCCTCCATTGTGTGCCTTCTGGTTTGGAGCATGTTTAATGGGAGATTTGTGCTCATCTTGAAAGGATGCTGCCTTTAATGATCAGGGAGAGCATCAGTGAGCTGGAAGCTCACAAAGCAGTGCCCTTATTTCTGATTTCCAGTGGGAACTCCTATCTGCAGCTCCTGCAATTTAATATTCAGGGGAACCCAGAGCTGGGCAGAGAGGTTTCAGAGTGGGTGGTGGTTCAGTTGTACCAGGGCAGGTGGGAGGTCAGGCAGACACAGAAATGATGGGCTTATAGAAATATTATGGCTGGAAAAGACCCTCAAGCCCAACATCTGGGTGGACACCACCAGGCCCACTAAACCATATCATGAAGTGAATGCTGAGGTCTACAGCAGGGACTGGACAGGAGCTGGGCTCCATCCCTGTGGGCTCTTTCCAACTCAGCTTATTCTGTGATTCTCTGAGCCCTTCACTCCACCACAAGCACAAGACATCAGCAGCTCCCCCAGTTGCTGCAGAGAGGCTTGGCTTTGCTTCAGCATTTATGCAACAGCAGGAGAAACCCAGATCCTCTGAGAATGTGTCCTGTGCCCAAAAAAGCTCATTTTGAGCCAGGTGGGAGCAAGGTCACTGTGTCCCAAGATGGTCTTTGGCAATGAGAAGAAGTGTCCTGCTGGGATAGCCAGCAGGGGTGGCTGTGGGTCAGCTGGGACAGGATTCTGATGGATGCCTCTCTGGGATCCACAGGCAACACAGAACACGTGGAGTGGGATCAGCCAGGCACTCTGGAGGCAAAGCCTTGTGATGGAGGCACAGGGCTCCTCAGCTCAGGGCTGAGCTTTCTGCTGCAGAAAGCTGGAGGAGAACTCAGCTTTATGACATTTACTGCTTCTCCCAGCTGTGGTGGGGTGGATTTGGACATGGAGCTTTGACTGGTGATGCCTGTGGTGGGACAATGAGAGGCTGGGGTAGGCTGGGGGAAGGGACTGGTGCTCTTACCTGTGTGCCAAAGGGACACCACTGCAGCCTCACACCCTGAGCTTCTTGTGTAACTCCAGGGGAGTGGGAAAGATTGTCTGTGGTGAGATGGGTTTGGGGGGAGAGCTGTGATCCTGTCAGCAGAGATGGGGGAATGATGGGAAGAGAAATGAGTGCAAAGAAAGGAGAGGGGAGGAGGGAAACACCATCAAGATGGTCCTGACAGAGGGGGAGGATGTGAGGGATGTGGCAGGAGATGTTTCCCAACACTGCTCAAATAGACAGGGGGAGGACAGGAGCTCAGGCTGCTTCTGGGGGAGAGCTTTCTCTTAAAGCTAAGCTGTGATTTCCATTGGTACTGTCAGATCAGCCCTGGAACCTCGGCAGGAAGGGCAGTTTGACATCAATTACTGCAGTCCTGTTTCTCCCTGGTCTGGCAGCAACCTGGGGAGTGCACTTTGGAGACAGATGTGTTTGACTCACAGGCGTGATGCAGAGCAGAGTATGAAGCAGTGCATTGAGCTTGGTGCTGCCCTGGCTGTTTTAGTGGGAACCAAGACCCTGGACAAGCTGGATGCAAAGGCCTCAGTCAGCAATGCACTGCCCAAATCCCTGTTTGTGAGGCAGAGATCCACGCAGCCACAGGGAGCTCTGGAAGTCTGGCAGCACTCAGGATGTGGGGACAGAACAGGGAGAGGCTGGCAGTGCAGTGGCAGGCTCCATCTCAAAGCCACTCACCTTGAGCTTTATCAAATCACCCCAAAAAGCAGTGTCAAGCAGCTCTAGGTGTGCAATTCCCCCAGGAACTGAAGGAAAACCAAACCCAGAGCAAGGCAATATCAGCCCTCCCTCTTGACCCTCCTCTCTTTGCTGGGGATGCCGTGTGTGGGGTCTCACCTGCCCGCTCCTCCAGCACAAAGCCTGGTGTTTTCCTGCAGCTCCCACCTCCCTCTTGGCCTCCCCACCCCTGGTAGATCCCAGAGGATGAAGCAAAACTTGTCTGGATCAGATCTTTTTGTAAACACAGCCCTGACACCCCCACGCTTTAACACAGCGCTTCCTCTTCTCTGTTGGAGGCTCTGTAGTGGAGGCTTCTAAAAAAAGGAGAATTTCTGGCATTATTTACAGTTAAAAAGATTGGGTTTGACACATTTATGGCTGAGACAGTAAATATGACTTATGGCAAATCAATTCACAGCATTTGACTGTGACATTGGTGCTGCCAGGGATTTGATTGGGGATTGATGGGTTTATTTGCCAGAGGGCTGGGAGATGCCATCAGTGTCACGGCTGCTCGGGGTCCAGGCTGGAAAATCGGGGTTCTTGCAGCATGCTGAGAGCTCAGCCCATCCTGGCCCACCCTGCCACGCCTTTCCTGCTCTTCCCAAAGCCCGGGAATCACCACCCGGGGCAGTGATGAGGCTGATGCCGTCTCTCTGTGCTGAGCTGGCATTTTCACAGCTTCGCCAAACTTTCCATCCCTCCCCCTTCTCCTTAGAGTCCATTTGGATGTCTGAAAACAGAGATATTCAAAACTGAATTTATGCTACAAGGAGAAGCAGCAGAGAAAAGGGTGGGTATGGTGTGTGTGTGTGAGGGGGGGGAGCTCGAAAGGCAGCTTTTTTTTATTTTTTTCAAACTTTTTCGCTGATGGCAAGTGGTGAGCATGTTTTATTTATGTATTCTGAGATCCACCAACGTGATGTTTTTCTCCTGACTGATGCCTTGGCTGCAATGACAGCTTACACTGAGCTGGCTGTGCACGAGCCTTATTTACCCTCCACAGAAACCTCCCCAAGACTGTCAGTGAATTGTTCTGCACCTTGAACTGCTCCTCAGTTAATGCAATGCAAATTTGGCTCCTTTGTTAAAAAGTTTTAGGTTTTTTTGTTTGTTTGTTTGTTTGGTTTTTGTGGTGTGGGGTTTTTTTTTGTTTTGTTTGTTTTGGTGTGTGTGGTTTTTTTTTTTTTTTTTTTTTTTTTTTCCCAAAACCTGCAGGTTATTTTTTTTTTTTCAGTGAAAAAGGTCTGGAGGCTTTTTCAAGATGGTAAAAATAAGGCATCTTACATAATTTTAGTGAACTCTCCCTTCCACCTTCCTTGCTGTTCCCTGGCTACGGTGGGGTGGTGCCTGTGTGAGGTCAGAGCTAAAGGATGGTGATTCCTCCTCTTGCTGCTGGAGGAGTGATGGGTTTTGCCTGTGAGAGCTGTGATGAGCCTTCCCAGTACCTGCTCTCCTTTCCCATCATGTTTGTGAGCACTCATCTGTCTGCTTGTCTCCAAAACACCTCTTGGGGTGGCCAAACCCAGATCTGAGCAAAGATTGAGGCCTAAAATGGAACAGAAATTAGAGGATGCTCACTGCCAGCTGCCAGGCTCTGTAGGAGATGCTCCTTCCATGTGTCCACGAGCACATGTGGAGGAACTTTTACCACCAGGAAAGTTCCTGCCAGGGCTGTTTTGCTGGTTCCAGGCAGCTCTTCCTGATGGGGCAGGGCTTCAGCCCTGCTTCAATCCCTGCTGGGGAGCTGCTTTGGCAAAATCATCGCTAAACAAGGTTTTTAGCAGCGTGTGGTATGGAAGGCATCCAGGATTGTGGTTTTCCAAGGTAACAGCTGAAGGAAAGAAAAAAAGAAAAAAAGAAAAAAAAAAAAAGTAAGGCTGAGCTTTTGTTAAGTAATTAAAGAATTCCGGGTTCCTGGAAAGCCTCAGGGCTGCGCTTCCGTGGCTGATCGGAGCCTTTGTTTGCACAGGGCTGGTAAACAATTTTGCAGTTCTTGGCAATAACCTGGATTATGTCCTACTATAAAAAAAAAAATAAATAAAGGAAGAAGAAGTTGAAAATGCTGGGTTTATATCATTATTTCAGGGCAGGGAGAAGAATGAGGGAGGGACTTCTGACGGGCTGGCATTCCCTGAGGGGTGTGCGGAGATGCCCTCACTTTGCTAGCCCCATCCACGGGATGCTTTTGGGTAAATAAATAAAGTTCAGCAGGAGCAGAGAGCCCAGGACTGCTCAGCACAAGAGTTCCTTCCCTCAGACTGGGTTTAGCCACTGATTTAGGCAGGGGGGCTCACTGCACAGAGCATTAATATGCTCCCTATGTACCCTGGCTGTGCTCACAGCTGGGAGATTTGCATGTGAAATCTGCTCCTGGAGCCTCTACACCCACACCCTTAATTAAGCAATGCCCCATGTTTCTGCTCTCTAGGAGGAGTGAATATATGCAACTGCAATGCACAGGAGAGAATTTTGTAATGGTTTGGCTGTTTGTTTAAGTGAGGAGGAAGTTTGCTCGGTGGGTTCTCCTGACCGCCAGCTACACTTGGTTGGAAAAATACATCAATGAAAGCAAGATGGAATTTCCCATCTGGGGTGAGCTGCCAAGGTGACACCTTCACTGGCACGTGGGGAGATCAGGGAGGCCACAGCCCTGCTGCCATCTCCTGCTGGCAGGGCCAGGGTCAGCCCACACCCTGTGGTCAGCGTGGCTTTGGGTTAGAGCACGCTCAGGGGAAGGGGAAATGGGAAAATTGGAATAAAACCAAGAGCACATGTAAAATATCCCCTGCCTTGCCCAAGCCTCTGAGGGTGAGGTTTGTAGGGGAGGATAGGGGAGCACAACCCCCTGAGCTGGGGATGCCTGTTGGAGTTCCAGGCCTGCTGCCCCATGTCCCTGTATCCAGAGGGTGCCTGGCCTGCCTGCCATGGGGATCCTGCCTCAGGGAGAGCATGGCAGGCAGGAGGACACTCACTGCCTCCCCTTCAGTCCTGAAAACACATTGAGAAACCTCCTTGGTTCCCTCCTAGGAGGAGATGCTCTGAGGAGAGTCTAATTTTTAAACACTGTTGACTCTGCCCAACCTTGGGTCAAGTGAAGTTTGATAGCGTGGTAAAGGACACATCCTCTCTGGCCTTCGTGAAGCCACAGGAGATATTTTTTTTATTATCCACAGCCACTGAGACTGGGAAAAAAAAAGCTTCTAGAAGAGGCAGCCCTCCTCGTCGTGCTGCGGGAAAGATCATCTGAATTAACATGAGCTCCTTGGCTATTAAACGGAAATTTTAAATGGGGAGAAAATTCTGCAGCGACTGCTAAATTGTGTGTCAGCAGAAAGGGGAAAAAGCAACGTGTGTCATTCCTATTATCATCTTGAAATCCATCTTCCCTCTACACGCCATGACGGTGGATAATCCCCGATACGACGCCCGCATCGCTGATATTTGCAGAGGCAGAGTTCCTGCTTTGGAGGAATTTTGCTCTGCATCTCTCATCCCCCACCTTTCTGAGACGATCAGAAACGCTGAGCACGCTGTTCCTGGGGGCTGAGTTTTGCCCCTGGTGGCAGCAGAGTGGCCTCTGAAGTCCAAGGGATCAAGAGATGATTGGAAGGCCAAGTCACGGCTGGTGTGTCCCTGCGTGCTCTGTGCCCAGCTTTGGGTTAGATCTGCTGGCAAGGACAAGGGCTCTTTTCAAACCAGGAAAACTGTGCCAAGCCCAGCCAGGGTGAGGGCAAAATGGCCAGTGTGTGTACCCGGGGCTGCAGGAGCACCTCTTCAAAAGGGAGAGGAAAATCTGTGCCGCTTCTTTATTGCCTGTGGAAAAGCAAGGAGATCAGACAGGAATGCCAGAGCATGATAAATTTTGCAACACCTGCACTTTTTTTAACCCCTTGGCTGCGTGGGGTGTGACCAGATGTTTTGCTGTGGTGGGTTTTAGATGTGAAATGAAGGTGGGGAAGGGGTCTCTGCTCCTGAGATGGGGCTGCATCTCCTGCAGCTTCTCCTTGGGGACAGGGAGAGCTAAAGTCGCAGCCCAGCTCCAGCTTCCCACCCTGGAGGGTTTGTCATGGTCATTACCCAAGTGGGATGGGGTGGACAGGCTGATGCTGGTGGGAGTTTGAAGCAGGGCATCACAGATGAGTGGTAATGCAGGGTGTGTCAGCCTTGGGAAGCAGCCATGGCCTGTCACAGGTCTGCTCTCCAGCAGATGTCCCAGCGGGGGGAGGGAAGTGGTGGCTGTGATCTTGGTCACAGCTTTGGCTTTGGTGTGCTCCTGGTGGAAGTGGGCTGTGTGTGCCAGGTACCCCTCGATGGGCAGGTTTTGGGTGCTGGGGTGTGTGCCATGGCTTTGCATTGCCACGGGCTGTGCCAGAGGAGCTGGGGTGGGTTTGTTTGCAGTTGAGGAGTCAGGACATGGGAATGAAGTGAGTGACAGAGAACCAGACCCTGTGTGTGCACACCTTTGCATATGGCATGGGAAAAAACCAGACCAACTCCCTCCTTGAGAAAAAGAACCTCAGCACTAATAAATCTCCCCCTCCAGGTCCCCATTCCACTTTGCCTGACAGGGAGAAGAGCATGGGGATGCCCAGGAGGAGAAAACCACAGAGGGGATGTGATCCAGGGTGAAAAAAACCAAGCTAATAATGCAGGCATTTGTGCAGAGGTTAAAAATGAAGCAATAAAACCTTTACACAAACTTCCAAATGCTCCAGCAGCCACACACTGCAGCTCAAAGTGGGGAATAAATAAGGGAAGGCGCAGGCAGGCAGAGGGAGGCTGACAGAGCCATCACTCCTCAGTGGCAGCCTGAGAAATATGTCCCCATGGTGTCCCCAAAGCCACTGAGGGGAAGCAGTGGAGAAGTGGAGGCTGGGGGGTGTTCTAATGCCTCTTGATGGGTTTGGGCCATCCTGTGGGGAGCAGAAGGGATGAAAGACCAGCTGAATTTGCCAAGTCTCTTGGGCTCACAGCCTGGCCAGCAGGGCAGCCTGCAGGGCTGGGTTTATGTTCTCTGGCAAGGGTAAATTAAAGCCTGTGTGTGGGGTGGGGAACCTCCTGACCATCCTTTCAGAAAGTCTGCGAGGGGTGGGTGCAGGAGGGACATGAGGGATCTTCCAGCCCTGCCTGTGGTTTGGCTGTGTCTGGAATGAGGGTGCTGTGGCAAAGAGCCAAAGTTAAAGCCCAGCATTTCACTGGTCCCCAGCAGCTCTGCATGGTGGGCTCCTCCACAAAGATGTTATCCACAGGGCAGGGAGAGCAGGGAGCAACTCCTGGGAGGACAGGGACAATGCTGTTCCCCATCTCCCAAGGCTCTCATGCTGTTTGCACTGACTTTTCTTAGCTGTGCCTCTGATTAGGGGTGCTAAAGGCACAGCTAATTCATCATGAATTTTCAAAGGCAGAGACTTGCTGCTGGGAATTCCCTTGGAATTCCTAAGTGGGTGCAGCCTCCCTGCTCCCATCCTGCTGGACTTTCTGATGGTGAACCAACAGCCACAGACATTGTGCTACAGCAGCAGGAGGCTGCCTGCAGAAGGCAGAAGGTGGATGAAAAAGCTGTTTATCCAATTGAGCTTCAGTTTAGAGCCAGGGGGTCTCTCTGGGCCCTGGGGAAAGCTCCTCTTAGCAATGCAGCCAGGAGCTTTGGGTCATTCTGCCCTCACTGTACTGGGGCTCCTGATTATGAGCCACATCCAGCACTGCTTGGAACCTTTGCTTTGTAAATGAGTGTGGAAAAGGAATGTGAGCGTGTTGCAGCTTCCCAGGAAGTTATTCTGCAGCCTCTGCAGATGAACTCACTGTCTCCTTAGCTTAAGGCCTGGGTAAAGAACTAATTATTTGGACCTAAGCTTAAATCTGCATCCACAAAGATGGAATTGTGACTCTTGCCAGCTTCCCCTAGAGGATTGCAACCTCATTTTGTTCCTCGTGAACTTCTGCTGAGGTGTAAAATAACAACAACCTCGAGAGCTAAAGTCGCTGAAGGATGGATTAAATTATAATGCAATCAGTCCAAAAGACCTTCTGTCTGCAAGGAGCAGCATTAGGCTGTCCCAGGGCAGGCAGCCTGTCAGGATTAACCCAGCCTGCTCCGACCACTTTGTCTCCACCACGAAACTTCATTTCCTGGGCATTTTCTGTTATCCTCTGCTCCTTGGGAGCCTTGGCATCACCCTGCCCAGGGCAGGACTCACTCTGAGAAGAGCTCTATAAACCCACCACAAAAAAGGACAGATGGCAATGAATATTTTGAGGTCTGCAGCATATTCCTGGGGAAGGATTTCTTCCGACCTGCCATCTCCGCGCAGACTTTAAATCACAACTTGAGCAGCAAGCCCGGTCTGGGGTCTGTTAATATGTGTTTGGAGAGGATTTAGCATAGCAGGGCTCCAATCCCCGCTGAGATTTTCGAGAATAAGCTCCTATAAATAACTAGGATGGAGCCCATGGGATGATTTTCAGACATTTGAAATACCCTGGGCCATGGCCTGGCAGCCCTCGCACAGCTCGGGGAGCAGCTGGGAAAGCAGGAGCTGCCTGGCTGGGGCTGACCCTGCTGGGTGCTGCCCTGCTCCCCACCCTGCTGAGCCCTCACCCCAGGGGTGACACGCTCCTCCAGATGCCCTGTGCCACCATGTCTCTCTGGCAGGAGGAACAGGGCTTATTTTGGGACTCCAGGCACCTGGTGGGATGCTGGACAGTGACCTCATGCATCCCACAAGTGCTGGTGCAATGGATGTGCAGCTCCTCATGGTTCCCTGCAGCTGGCTGCAAGGCAAGGCCCCTTGGAGGCTTTATCCCTCTTCAGGGCAGGTTTAAGATCTCTTTTCCTGCCTGAACAAAGATAACAAAAGATGCAGGGGCTTAATTATCTTTCTGGCTCTGTCCAATTTAGTTTCCCTTTGTCAACGGGTTCAACTGTTTCTGTGGAGCAGGGGGAAGCAGGGGAGGGGGGATGCAGGCAGAGCACAGCTGCTTTTGCTTAAGAAACCCTGCTAAAAAGACATCTCCTTTCTGGAGATAACCCAGTATTGCCCTCTGCTCCATGCTCAGCCTGCTGGGAGCCTCTGTGTTGCTGGGCTGTGCTCATTAGGATGCTTTGAGAAAAGTGGTCCTTGAGGAGCCTGCTCTGATACTCCCCTGCAGAAGGTAGGCTCAGCCTGGACTTGACCCCTTGCCTGTTCACCTAAGCTGTTCTTAGGCAATGAAATCTGGAGTTTCTCTTAAAAGAAGCCCTCTTCTGCTTGGGCTGGAGTCTATGGGTTGACAGCAATCTCCCCCTAGAAGGAGAGATCCCAAATGATGGGGGCAGAGCTTCCATCTGCAGGGGGATGGCACAGCCAGGGAACTCCCAATGACTGGACATAATTTCCAGTTTGGCTGAAGCCTCACTTTTTGTTTCTTTGATAAGTCTGGATGAAAATATTTTGATTCTCTTTTTTTGTTCACTTGTTTTAGGGCTGTTTTGTGTTACTTTTTTTTTTTTTTTTTTTTTTTTTTTTTTTTTTTTTTTTTTTTTTTTTTGTGTGAAGATGTTGCTGTGCTGGAATAGACTTCTTTGTAAAATGTCAAGTTAAGCAGGTCCACCCCTCCACCCTCCTGCACACACAGTTACCTCAGTGCCACCAGGGTCCTCCTGCAGCTGCAGAAATAGAAGAACAAACGGGAGAGACAAGCATGAACAGAAGCAGAACAAATGGGAAAGTAAGATGCTCAGTGAAAAATTTAGAGAAGCATTATAAGCAAGGAAAAGCTTGTTCCTTTTCTATTTGTTATACTCCTTGGAAATGAGGCACTGCCTGCTTGCAGGGGGCTGGGTACCTGCAGCAAAGCCCTGCTCTCCATTTGTGTGTTTCCTTGCATTAAGGCAGGGAAGATGATAAAATGCTTTTCATCAGAGGCACTTAAATAGCAGGATTCTGCTGCACAAACATGCTCTCCTGCCCTGATGTACTCAGGAGTGTGTCTTAGCCAGGGCTTGGGGGCTGTGCACAGCATGTGGCTGTGGTGGCATCCCACACTGGGGCAGGAGGTAATGAGAATTTCTTGTCAGGCTTGTCCCAGGTCCCCTGAGCCAGCACGGCCGTGGCACTGCAGCGATGTTTGGTTGTTCTGGGATGGATATTTGCTCTTGGCTTCATGCCTTTTACAAGAGCACAAATGTAATGTCAAAAGAAACCACTTTGGTAATGTACTTAGAAGTTAAATATTTTATACAGTGCTATAGTGATGTGATGTATTGCCTTCCTGACATTGCTGTTTGCCTGAGGTCTGGAATTTGGGATCATCTGTGGGGCTGGATTCCTGCATCCTCTCCTCTGTGGTGCCTCGTGTGCCTTTTTCACAGGGTGCTGAATTCCTTTCTGCCCCTACAAAAATGCTAAAAAGCAACTCAGTCCCAGCTCCTGGTAAAATGTGAATTCTGATTATCCAGTGGGCATTGTTTGAGCTCTCAGGATCGATAGCACTGTATTAAAGCAAGGTACTCACTCCTTCCCGAGGCACAAAGTGAGAGAAGATTTGTGAAGATAAATGTATCTCAGCCTGTGAGCTGGCTGCCAGGGCCTCAGCTGGGGAGCAGTGAGGGGGCACAGGCCAGGCAGCCCTCACACAATGTGGATATCTGCATGTCTGACTTGCACTCCATCCCAGTCAATAGGGTTTTCACAGACCAGGATTAGCTGGGTTGCCCTTTATACTCTGAGGTGGCTCAAACTACTCCATAAAGTAATGAGTTTGGCTATAGATAGCACAGGTTAATGGCATGGTTGTTATGTACTCAGTTACAAATCTTCCAGGCAGCCTCAGATATTATAAATCTGGTTTATGAAGGTTGGGAGTATTGACAGAGACCCGATTCTGCCTCATTCCTTCTTCAGCCTGCCAGGGATTTCTGACAATACACTTTCAACAGCTTCCAACACAGGCAGAGAGAGACTTTATCTCCCTGAGGAAAACTTCTGGGTGAGCACCAACTTGTTGTTTTTTATTTGCCAACATTTGTGAGTGCTTGGAGGGTAAAGCAGAGCCAGGATAAGCACAAGCCAGAGGGGCTGTGCTAATTCTCCAAACCAAGGTAGGTTTGAACTGTTGTGAATGACAGTGACATAGCCAGGCCAGATATCTGTCCCTCCCACCTCACCTCCAGTTAATCCTTGTGCCCGGCTGCCCAGCTCAGTTTAGCAGCTGCTGAGCATCAAATGGTGATTCTTCCACATTTTTATTGCCAGATCCAATGATAGATTTTTCAAGGTGCCAGTGACAGGCCAGCACCAGCACCAGGGAAGTCCAGGGCACTGGATGTTGCTCGCCAAGGCAAACCAGGAGCTGCTTACACAGCGATTTAATGACTAAAAATGCCTCAAATGGCAGCTGCTGCTCTAAATGCACTTCTTGTAGGGTCACTTTGGGGTTCACAGCCCTGCACACAGTCAGAGCCTGGCCCCAGGTTGTGAATTCCCAATTAGCTGGGGAGGGACCATTTTCCCTTGGCTGTGGGTGGAAATGACTCTTCCCACAGCCACTGATCACTAATTAACGCAAAACCTTGAAGCAAAGTTCCCCTTCCAACCCTGTACACTGAGTGCAGCTCACCAGGGCCTCCAGGCATTTCAGCAAAGGTTTGGGGTCATTTGGGTTAGGCTGGCTTAAAAACCACATTTACAAGGAGGTGGATGAAAGGTGCTGATGGGGACGTCCCTGCTCCCCAGTCCTCTGATCTCCATCCAGAAGGGGATGGATGAGGGCAGCAGCAGGGAGGGCAAACCTGCCAGCAAGCCCTGGCTTTTCACAAAACCCCAGGGGTAGCCAAGAGGGTGTATTAAATGTGTATCTTTAAGTCCTGGGCACTGCACCGGGCTCCTGTCACCAGACTGGACTGTGCTGTGCTGTCACCCTGTGAGGGGACACTGCCCTTGTCACTGCCACCCCCTGCTGCTGTGGCCCTGCTTGCAAAGAGCATTGCAGCAACAAAAAAGAGCAACAACATGTTCTCATTAAAAAAAGGAAGTGAGGAGGAGGTGGGTGAGGAGCAGGAGGGATGGATTGTGCTGGGGCGCTGAGTGCGGAGCGGCTGTAATTCATCACGGTCAGAGGGGACTGGGAGAAAATCCTACAGCTCTGTTGGGAGGAAGGGTTTGCTGCTGTGAAATGATGCTGCTGCCCATGTCCCAGGGTGCCTGTGCCTCACTCTCTGCCTGGGGGCTGCTCCAGCCCCAGTGCTGGTGAGGGGTCCCCAGCTCCCAGGCTCAGGTTCAGGCTGGAGCGCCCAGGTTCCCTCCCCTCTCTGCTCTGCACTGATATCCAAACCCTGAATGCCTCATTAACCCTCTTTCCCAACACATATCTGCCCTCAATGGGAACAGAGGACACCATAAATAATACACTGCCAAATGAGCAGAGGGCAGTGCCTGCTGAAGCCCACCCCCTTTGGGTGCCCCTGCTTGTCCTTGTCCTTTCAGTTCATCCCAGTATTAAGAGGGATGCTGCTCCTGGAACTCCTGAGTGCTCCTGGTGCTGCTGCTGTGGTGGTTGCCAGAAGTGCTGGGGGTATTTTGAAGTGAACTAGTTAAGGGAGCTACTTAGCTGGGCATGGGCTTCCCACAGGTGTCTGTACATCCCTGTCTGTCCCATCCTGGTATTTTGAAGAACTTTTGACCCTACTGATAACAATGAATGCAGGGAAAGAGGCTGAAGCTCAGTCAGCACCAGCACATGCCAGTTGCTGGGCAGAAGGGATGTGCACACCCAGGGACTGTGAAGGTGCTCAGCTGCACACAGGACCTCACCATGTCATCAGTACAGCTGAGCACATTTTTCTTTACATGTGGAATGAATTTTACCAGAAAAGAGGTCTTTGGGCTCTTTTACTTTAAAAAAAAATATTTTTTTTGAGCCTAGTAAACAGCTTGGCCTGTGATTAATAAAATATTTCACTTTCCCAACGCTTCTTGTGCCCTCACCCAGGGGCTGTTTTGATAGTAGTGCAGCATGGCATACAGAGTTAGGGTTGATGGGTTTTTTTTTTGGTAGTGTTTCTTGTGCCTGTTAACTTAGGTTTTGGCTAAAAACCCCCTGCCCTGTATTTAATAAGAAATTGCAGGGGAGGGATTGGCAGGAAAAGGTCTTGGTAATGCAAAGGTTTTAGTCTGGAGAATAAAGAAAAGTTCAGTTATTTCATTTATTGAAAAAAAAAATCATAATCCCTGTGTGCTTTGGCTTGATCTGAACCAAATTCTATTTCAAATTCTGGTATCTGACTGGGGAGAAAAACACCAACCCAAGAGCCTAGAATGATAATTGTAATAGTAATTGTTAATTTTGGTACAAAAGTGCCTGGATTGAGGGGAGGGCAGCTATTTCCATCAGCTTAGGAAAACTATTCACATGGTCAAAGTTAAGCATGCAGCTAAATCATTTGAGGAACAAGACTTTCTGCAGGCAGATAAGAGCCTAATAACATGATGATGAGAGCCCAGCCTTCCACTGATAGCAGAAACTAATATTTGTGATGCAACAGTCTTGCATTATTCAGTAGTTAAAGATAATTCTAAGAAACAGAACAGCTTGAGAATTAGCAAAACTAGCAATAAAATATTCTTAGCTAACTCTGGGGGGAAGTAAGTTGCCACGTACAGGATTTGCATTCATCTTAATGTTTATTAAAAATGAGACAGCGCTGCTTTCCACACGCTTGGCCAGAGCAGCTCCACAGATCCCTGGAGTGTGACCTCCTGGCCTCACTCAGCCCTGGTAACTCATGGCATGTGTGGGTTGGTGTTGGGGCCAGTGATGGAGACACAACCTGGAGAAGTGCCCAGGGTGCTGTGAGGGATGGCTGCCAGCACTAATTGTTAATTGTGTGCCCAGCACCTGCTGCTCAGCCCAGCAGCAAGGTGTTTGTCCCCCCTCCCAGGAGTGAAACCTCCAGGGAAGAGCAGCTGAAGGAGAGCAGGAATGCTGGCCCTGAAGGAGATGTGCTGCTGTACACAGCAATGCTGACACATGCAGGGTTTGCACACCCACCTACAGCAGCACCTCCAGTTGGGACTTTGCTCCTGCACTTGGCAGAGAAGGTGGAGAAAGACAGCTGGGAGAAGGAAGCTCAGGTTTCCTCTGCAGGTCCTCAGCTGGCCCAGGGTGCTCAGTCATTCCTTTAAGATCTTTTTGGACCATTCCTGTTCCCTGGCAGTGGGCAGGTGGAGGGGCTGCATGCCCTGAGGCATGACCTGAGGGGTGACTGATGTGTTAGCAGCAAGCAAAGACCCCTGAATGCGCTGGGATTGTGCTGAAGCACGAAGATCTGGTGCTGCAGGAGTGGAATTGCCTGATTTCACACAACTGATTTGCACCAACAGCTCAGCCCAGCAGAAATGGGTCGCTTTGGGACGTGGGAGGAAACTGCAGCACCTCATCCATAATCCAAACAACAACATGGGGCAGAGGGGAGCCAGGCTCCTGCCTTTACTGAATGCAGATTTCTGCAGGAGCACCCAAGGTCTCCCAAAATGTTTGTGCACCTGGACCCCACCTGCAGCCAGACCACCCCTTGCTGGCTCCCTGTAAGAGCCACAGTGACTGAGCTGGGGTGGACATGTGGGAAAGGAAAATGAAACCAACAAAGAACAAACAAATAATACTAAAAAAAAAAAAAAAAAAAGCAAGTGAGACTATTCAAAAGGGGGACTTTATTTTTATTACACTGGAGCCAGGCGTCGGCGCGCCAGTTCAGCTTTGATACACAATAAATCAGCAAACCCGTCACTCAGTTTGGAAACCAAGATTGCAGTGGCACTAAAAACACATCGAAAACATTTACTTTCTTCCCTTTTTTTTTTTTTTTTTTTTTTCTTTTCCCTCTTTTGTTTTTTTTTTTGGTACAAAAATGGTACAAACAACAATACAAAATATTTGTGCTGTTGACGGTTACAAAAAAAGGTTTTTGAACTGGGTTAACGGACGCAAACTTTTGCTTTTTTGCGCTTCAGCGTGAACACGGCAGAACAGCAGAAGTCTTCCTCGAGAACAACCACAGTCATGCGGGCTGCTACACAGCTTCTCCATCAGAAAGGAAACATGCAAAACCATCATCGAAATAAATTAAAAAAAAAAAGAAAAAAAGAAAAAATGTGCTCCAATTATACATCTATATGTTGTTGTTGTTGGTTTTTTTTTTCCCCTATTAGATCTGTAGCTTCAAGCACTAACTACATTATGTACACTGTGTGTGAACAGTTGTATGTGGAGTTGGTGTGGACTGGAAAGAACTTTTATTTTTCCCCATGAAACTGAGTTAATCTGCGTGGGAGACACCTACGTTGTCTGGCTGCTGTTTTAAACACGTGCATTCATCGTGGCACAGCATTTCCCCCCCTCCCCCAGTATTTTTTTTTCACACTTACAATGAAGAGCTCCAAAAGACATCACAAATAGAAGTTCTGTATTTTACCTTTAATATAGTTTTTTTTCCTAAAAAAAACTGAAGTTGCAATCTTGGCATTTTGTGTGGCACAGACGCTGCACTGACCATTGCCGTTCTTCAATGCCCGAGCATCCACCCCATGTGAAGCAGTCACAGGCGACACAGCCACCTCTGAAACCCCACTTCTGAAGGCTGGATTTGGACCTGACCTATCCCTAAAAACCCACGGGGAGCAAACTCCCCATCACCATCGTACAACTGCCAACAGCATTACCTGGTCCAACAAAAAAGGGGAAGAAATGGAAAACACAAAACCAGAAGCGAAACCATGACTAGAACATGGGACACCTAGAGCAGACTTGCCTATTTACTGTCATTAATTACCTGCTGAATCTCCTCCTTGCCGTGCAAAGCATTTCTGTGACTGACTCTGCTCCCAGTTTTAGGCTACATGATAAACAGACCACCAGGACCGTGGGTCATGTTCTGCTGGGAGTGGCTGTGGGTACAGCAGTGACACTGGACCTGCACAGTCCCTGGCTTGGGGATGTGCAATCCTCATCCTTAGGAGCTAGGGAGGCCACCAGATATGTCTGGCCCCAGTGTCCTGGGAACTCACTGTCCCCATTGCTTAGACAGCAGGGAGAGCTGTGGTGGTGTCCCCTGCTATGGGGTAATAGGGTGGGACAGTGGTGTTTTAGGGACAGGATCCCCTCCACCTGCCTGAAAGCAAGTCCTTCCCCACTGCCTTGTAGGGTACAAAGAGTGGGGATCACTTCTTTAAATAGTTTCATGTTTTAGTTTGGTCGGGGGACAGGGACTCTGGTCTCAGTGCATTCATCCCTCCTGTGGGCTCTCAGAATAAACAGCAACTGCAGGCTCAGCCAAAGGGTTCTTTGCCTCACTGCAGCTCCTTGTAAGTCACCATCACTTCCAGCTGCAACTGGTCACTGTGTCACATCCATGAGGATCACAGGGAGACAGAGCGATGGCAAAGTCACCTTGTCAATGGGACCCCGTGGATTAATGTGAAGTTTTTTAGCTGGGTTACAAACTATCAGTAACATTAATAAGCAAAAAGGTTTGTGAGAAGTGATCTGGTTTGCAGTGCTGGATGTGCCCCTCGCTTACCTTCCACCGGTCCCACTGTGAGAAAAGGGGCCTGATGCTGCTGCTGCTTGTGGGGCTGCAAAACTCAGAGAGGGAGGAGAAAGGGGAAGAGGAAAAGAAAGAAGAGGAGGCAGAGGTCCTACAGAGGGAGACTGAGCAGAACTGGGTCAAAACACAATAATCTGGTTGGTTTGATTTATAGGCTCGTGGGATTGGAACGGCTGGATTGCAAATGCTGCAGAAAAAATATCCGCTGATTTTAAAAAAAGTCGCCAACGGAAACAGGTTGGTTTATTTTTAATCACTCCAAGAGTTTTGTTTGACTTAGGTTGCATAAATTTTCTCGAAAACCTGAAACGTTTAGACAAGCTGAAGTCAGACAACATCCCCTTTATGGCTAAGTGGCTCCTTTCACCGCTGGGGAGAGTGCGCGCTGCCGATGGCCTGGAGCCACCATCCCACATCCCTGCCAGCCCCTTCCCTACCTGAAATCCCTCATCCCAGCCAAAGCAGATGTTAAGCACCAAGCCCTCTGGAGCAGGGATTGAGCTGCTCTCCCAGGTGAGCAGTGCCAGGTGGATGGCAAGGCACAGCTCACAGCAGAGACCTGGCATTGCAGGATCCACAGGAGCATTCCAGGAGCCGCATGGAGCCGGCAGGCAGTGGCACCAACCCAACGGATGGAGAACCATCAGCATCACCCGGCCCTGGAGCTGAATCCTTCTCCTGTGTCGGTGATGAGGCTATGGCGATGGACACCAGCAGCAAGAAACACCAAGTGCATTTTTATTATTCACTACACCTGTGCCCGGGCAGCTTCTGCAGAGGTGCAAAGCCCTGGTGGCCAAATACTCCAGCATGCGGCTTTTCCAAAAGAAACAGGGAAGAACCAAGAGTGCCATGGGAAAGGAAGAGAGGCTGCGGGGGCATGCAGCCTCTGTGCCAGGTGGCTGGGAACAGGGGCTGTGAGGTTGGCCAAGAGTGGTCAAGAGGAGGGGGATGGCACACAGTAGAAGCAAACCAAGACTTTCATGGTGGTCTCACAAGATGACTGAGCTCACAATGATGGAATGGGAATCTGAAAGAGTGTCAGGTGCTGCCAGCCCATGCCTGTGGTGTGACATCCTCACCGTGCTGCTGCCATTAGTGCCATCCCTCTCCTCTGAGGTGCACACTATTGCCTCCTGGTCTCCTCAAGAACCTTGGGTGAGAGTGAGTTTGCTCTCCGAGCCGTGAAAGACAAACTGACCCATTGACTGACCGACTGACCGACCAAGACAGAAAGAAAGATCTCACCCTTGGTACTTAGTAACATCCTGGTAACGCTGAAGTCCCCTCGGGCAGACTTTTACCACATTCCACTTCATACAAGACACATTTCAAATGCTCATTAATTTACAGAAATTGCATTTTATAGAAAATATGATACAATGAAATATAAAATGCACTAGGAGCATTTCAAAAATCTATAGAGACGATCTTGCAGCCCAGTTTACCCTCTGAAAGGCGCCCACTCATCACCGCAAGCTCTCGTCCTCTCATTCTCGCTCTCATGTGCACGCGCTCGCTCCCCCCGCCTCCCCCCCTTTAACTCTTAGCATTCAACTTGAGAATCAATAGAGATATCAAAAAAAGCGTGATTATCCCCTGGATAATCACCTCCCAATACTGTGCACATTCTTGGATTTAAAGGAAAATATATCTAAGCACTTTTACAAGTTTTAGCGAACCCACTGCAAAATCGTCTGCAGAATATAAAACACAGGTAATCCAAGATTTCATAGCACATTAATTAAGTGGCTCATAATCCATTAAATGTGGTTTATATTACACATCCATGCAGTCTAAATCATTTTACAAACATTAGACATAAACCCACTAGTCCAAATCAGTAAAGGAAAAATGTAATAAAAAAAGCTAATAACTATTTGTTATTGGTTAAACTGACCCTACATATAAACTAGGTAGTTTGCTACCATTTATAATACTGATGTTGAATTATGCCTGGATGCTGCGAAACCTCTTGCTTACTTGGCAATGCTTGAGCATATTAACCACAAGATACTTAACAGGCCCTCGTTGCACTTCTTCTCCAAAAAAACACATTTACTACAGATAGCAGCGCCTACCCATCGAATAGAAAGGACACACATTAGCTGAGTTACACGATGTTGTTGAGCTTTGGCTACTAATGCTCCAAGGCATTATTAACGTGGTACTAGACTAACTCCATACTTAGGGATGGGGAAAGTGTGGGTAACCTGTCCCTGTCCTCGGCACTGCCTTGGCCGCCAGCGGCGCCGCCGCACAAACCCTGCCTCAGCCCAGGAGAGCAGCACCGGTGCTGGGCATCCTCAGGGATGGGGGACACCACCACCACCACCACCATCACCATCACCACCTCCTCCTCCTCCTCCTCCTCACCCCGCCGGTGTGTCCGTCGCTCACGAGGTCGTGGGAGCCAAAACACGGCGACAGCAGAAAAACAAACAGATGGGCCTTTGGTCATGTCACGATTTACTTTGTAGGGTTTTAGGCAAGGGCTGTCCGAGATTTCTGTTGCAATAACCAAAGGCTTTATCAATGCTATAGTTCTATGCAGCTACATTGAGTGCGACCAGGGGGCCAGCAGAGCCCTCTGGTCAGTATTTTGCATCTGATAACACTGAATTATATACAACATGATGACTAGTTCACCACCTGCTGAGGCTTAAAGATGGCTGTTAAGATTTCGACTCAAAACATCTCCCCCCTCCCCACCCCCCCAACCTCTTCCACCCCAGAATGAGTCACCCCTTTAAAAAAAAAACCAAAAAACCAACAAAATTAAATGAAACAAAAAAAGGCAAAAAAGAAACAATCTCCACAGTTCCTTTTTGTTAACTCCTTCCCAGCTAGAACTGGCTTAGGGTCACAGGGAGTGCTGCCCAGGATGGTTGTATGTTTGTTTTCATCACTCCTGAGATTGAAGGGAATCTGACACATGCACCAAAAGGCACTTTCAAATATATATATATATATATATATTTTAAAAACAGTGCTTCTGTTCTAAGAAATTCAAGTTAAGACAGAGTGCCTTTCACTCTCTTTAGTCATAAAGCAGGTAAACGAGCAATATCCCAGCTGACATTAAAAAAACAACAAAAAAATAACCCAAAAAGAAACCTGCAGCAGAGACAAGTGTTCATGCGAGACAGCTCAATATTCTAAGAAAAAAAAAATACAAAGGAAAGAAAGGAAAAAAAAAAAGAAACCTCCTATATCACCACTAAAAATAACAATACAGTCAGCAGGGGATATTAATTAAAAAAGCTGCCACATCTGTACAGTTCTTGCTCCTGCATCGGCTCTTTTTGTTAACGTTGTCTGTGGGTTTGTTGTTTTTTGTTTTTTCTTTCCTAAATTTTTTTTTTCTTCTTCTTCTTCTTCTTTTTTTTAATTTTTTTTTTTTTTTTTTAATAAGATGAGGTCAGTTTAATCTTCCTCTCCTCCCCCGTACATGTCCGCCAGTTTCTTGAACCTGGGCCCCCAGTCGTTCAGGTAGTCGTAGTCCTGGTCCCCAGAGCTGGAGGAGTTGAGGGAGCTGACGGAGCCGGCGGTGGAGCCGCTGCCCTCGTAGTCAAAGACCAGCAGGGAGTCGTAGGGAGGGGCTGTGGGGTCGTTGTCTGCTGCACGCAGGCCCTGGGGAGGGAAGACATGGTGTTAATGCCCACCATGGGGTTTGAGAGGGGCTGGGGGGATAACTGGGATCTGTAGCCATGGTTCGTGCTGTGATGTTTTGGGTTTCTCTGAAACTCTTTCCCAGGCACTGTTCTGTCAACAAGAGACACATTTTCCTAACCATAACCTGTGTTTGCATTCCTTTCCCTAGGAGGGACCTTTTCTTGATGTCCCTCTGACTTGACCAATGTAGTTGAAGAAGTTTGTCTTTCTTCCACCCCTTGGGTGGGTTCTTTGTAAAATAGTATAAAGGGAAGAAATTCCCGGGTAATAAAGACTGGAGTCATTTCAGCCTTCTGACCTTGGAGTCTGTGTCGTTGTTAATCTTAAACAGCGTCATGGATCCCTGCAGCAAAGCTAAAAGGGAAAAATGAGGGTCCCGGGGCTTCCTGGATGCACCTCTGGGTAGAGACCTTTCAGCTGCCCCCAGCAGAAAACCCCGTAACTCCCACTGTCCCTCAAAGGAGTCGTTATTTCCAACTGTTAATTCCAATGATCCATTTCTGGATCTGGAAAGCTTTCTGTCCTGGCCAGCATGTCCTTTTCTGGGGTTGCCTGTTGAGATTTCCAGCTTAGCCGATTGAAACAAAAAAACCAGCGCCCTTCCTCTCCCCACCCATATTTTAATTCTGATGCTTTCCATTCCCCTTCAGGAAAACAAAATAAAGAAAATCACTCCCGGCAAAACTCTGCAATTAGGACAGACGTGGGGTGTGGAATCCCGGGCAGAGGGCTGGGGAGCATTGCTGCTCCTGTGCGGGCGTGGGCAGCAGCGTGGGCAGGCCATGGAAACGGCCTCGGGGTATGGAGAAAAAAGAATTGCTTTGCTGCAGAGCCCAGGAAAAGCCCGGGTGGAATAGCCCTGCAATAAAGCAAATGCTCCACATTCCCACCTTCAGAAGCCCTGGCCTCAGCGTGGGGAGATGGAACTGGTTTCAGCAGCAGGGGCGTGTG
This sequence comes from Phylloscopus trochilus trochilus, assembly GCA_016584745.2. Classification (NCBI taxonomy): domain Eukaryota; kingdom Metazoa; phylum Chordata; class Aves; order Passeriformes; family Phylloscopidae; genus Phylloscopus; species Phylloscopus trochilus. Next base: position 2,751,905 of record WQNJ02000005.1, on the reverse strand, counting down.
TAAGAAGAGCGAGTCTGCACGAGCATGGATGTGTGTAAATGTGAGTGAAGGGTGGGCAAAGGGACAAAGGAAGAAGGGATTTTAATGATGAAAATGAGAAAAGCACAGCAGGAAATGCATGTAATAATAGAATTAAATGGCTGTAACATTTATTTTTCTGGCTTAGGAAATGGATGGTGCGCTTTGTCTCGGAGGAAATAATGCATTGATTGGTTTGTAACTACTCAATCACTCAAAACTAAAAATGAGATAAGAAATACCAAATGGATAGATATTTGTACAGGCAGATAAAGGAGCAGTAATCTAACATAAAATGAAGAAACCCTCTCTGATCTAAGTCTCTGTGTGCTGCAAACTCTTTGAGGCTTTACACCAAACAGAGCTTATGAGGAAGGCACAGACTGCTGAAATAATTACAAGTCCAAGGAGCCACAAATGGCTCATTCTGCCTGGGTGCTGAAAAGCATGACCACAAGACAGAAATCTTGGGCTTTTTGCTGGTTCAATGCCTTCATTAGGCCAAGCCCTGCATCCTTTGCTCATGCCAATCCTTTTTCTGGCTGCCATCAGACTTCTAGCATGAGCAGCAGCACCACTTGGTCCCTGCAGTCAGGGAAACCTGATGGTAGCTGGCTGCTCAAGCTTTGGAGTGTGACACAGGACCCCTACAGAACATACCTCATTAATAAAATCACCAATATCCCCTGGATGTGGGATTACTGGTCTTATAGGATACTGTGGTTCAGCACCAATAGGTCTTTCATCCACCCTTCTGACTCCAGGTGTCTTGTTCAGCACGTGATCCATGGTCTCTGGCTGCTGGAGCTGGCTTAAATCATAATCCTGTGACAAATGGGAAGGCACAGTGTGAAACCCAGAGCTTTTCGTTCAGATCACCTGCTCATTCAATGTGCAAACAAGTCGAGGGCTTTAATTCTGTTTCAGCTGAAGTTTGATAGCAAATCTTATCCCTGGGTATGTAGGACTCCCATCTAAATTACACATGAACCTGACCTCTGAGCAGCTCATAAAATTGACCTCCTAAGACTGTATCTTGTAAGTTAAATCAGGTATTTAAATACTTTCTGAATATTACACACAGCATCTAAGTATTTGGGATAAAACCCTGGCTTTTGTTTGTGTGTGCATAGGTGTATACATTAACTTCTTTGACAAAATACACATTATAATGTAGAGACACAGTCTTGGTAGACATATTATTGCAATTACATTTCTACAGAAGTAAAAACATTAAAATGTGTTTTGCATTTATGCATGTAGGCTTTTCAAAGTAATTATGTTCTTTTTGCTTGTGAAAAATCCCAACAGAATAGGTTTCTATCACAAAATGAGAACCAGGTAATATTTCATTAAAAATGTATTCATGTAGGTAATGGTGTTTTGCTGCTCATCCTTTGCTGTTATTTTTAAAGAATCCTTCCTAAAATATTTAAGCCTACAGTGTAGTTGCCTGAAACCAGATACTTTAGCTACTTGGAATGCTCAGAACAGTGCTTCTACCAGGAAAACTACCCTTGTGCTCAGACAGGGATGATTGAATCTCCAGGAGCAATATTTATAAATAACTTGACAGGCGACAAGACAAAAAAAGAAATGTTAATTGCGAGGATTTTTGCTGTGGAATAAGAATTTTTCAAGGTTTGGGTAAACTCCTGCCTCAGAGTTTGCCATGGCAGCTCTCACCAGGCTCGCCAGCGGGACCTCCACGGCAGGATGTGCTGCAGTGGTTTTGTGGGATCCCTAAGCACTGACCTGGAACCACACAGTCCCATTCAACAAGCAAAAATAAAGCCATCACACAACGTACAGTCACATAATTTTCATGAACATCTTATTTGAGAGGGCCCTGAGCTCTTTACTCGTGTTTGGCAGGAGTGAAAAACCAACAACTTCAACACGAGTGACCAAACTTTGCTGTTTTAGCTGAGGAATTGGACACGGAGCAGTGGAAAAGCACAGTCCAGGAGTGCAGGCCAGGGGAAGTTTTCATGGAACACCAGCACTGGTGTCTGTAGGAAGAGCCACTGGAGGAAAGCTGACGTGTTCAGGCAGCCTGTGGCTCAGGGCTCTGTCACCCAGCAAAGCTTTGCCACCACGCGCTGCGTGGTGAAAGAGAAAATCCCCAAATCTCTTTAGACATTTCTCACAAACCATGTCCAGAAATTAAAAGAAATTAAAGGCACATTAGAGATGATTTAAGTAAATGCAGGGGAAGCCCACAGAAGCTCAAAGCTCAAGCAAGCCAAGGCAAGGGACTGCAGCCACAGGGCTGGGCAGGGCAGCAGCTGCTGGCTGGTTTTATGAAGATCTCTGGTAAAATACACAATTTTAATGACTTGAGGAATAGAAATATGGTTTGAACATGAGTGTCAGTGGAGTGATTCCCCAGGAAGTTGCCTAGGGGGTAGAAAAATCCCTGTCTTTCTGGCCCTGGCTTTCTGGCATCGTCCTGCTTGCACAGGAGGGTGTGCCAGTAAGATCCTGAATCCCCTGGACCTGCTGTCTCTCCACCACACCGGGGAAACCAATAAAGCTGCCTGGTCATAAATAAAGGAACACAACCCTTTAAATGTATTTTACTAAAAATAATGTGGATTCTGCCTTTTTGAGAGCACAGATTGCACAGCTGCTCCTCGGCCACAACTCAGGGGTGTTGGATTATACCCTTTTCTGACCCAGAGACAGGGCAACTGAGAGGCGTTCTAAAAACTTTAATTCCATTTTCAGTCTCATATGAAGGGTGAGACAGTACAGATGTTACAATTCACACTATCACAACCAGAAGCCAAACTATTTCCTAATTGCAATACATCATAAGTGTTTCTTGGCCTATCACCTTTTGCCATACAATGCTGCCAATGCCCTAAAGCCAATCATCTAAAATTGCCCCTTGTGGGTCCTACTACTTGCATAGTTCTATTTCTCCAAAGTATCTAGTCTTATTTGCAAGGCCACCCCTTGAAACTTGTTCCTAGTTCCATTTCTCTCTCAACAATGTCCGTCCCATTCCATGGCATTTCTAAGTCAGCCTTTCTTATCTCAAGGTTTGCCTACAGATGCACATTATGTGAGCCTCCTGTCAGGCTTTGAGAATTCTTTACAAATCCATTTCCCACACGGGGGGGGCTCCTCTCACCTGATCCTCCTCTCCACCTCCCTCCTCGTCGTACTTGAGGATGTTGTCCCTGACGTCGTCCTCGGGGTCGATGAGGAGCTGCTTGGTGTGCCGCTCCTTCTCCCGGCGCTTCATCCACACCACGAAGAGCAGAACCATGGCTGCAACGGGGAGGAAGCTGGGTGAGCTGGGACCTCCTGCAGCACAAGGCCAGGCTGAGGGGGTCCTGACACCCCACCTACCCCTGCACACTGCTGAGAGCCTCACTGGCTGCTGGCAGGAGGAATAAAATGTTAACCTATTGTTATCATCTCTCAATCGTCTGTTATCATCTATCAATCGTCTCATTATTAAAGGAGAGATCAGTGAGAGCTGTAAACACTGTGACAGATTCCCACTACAAACATTTCTTTAAGGTCTATCACCGATGCTGGTTGAGCTGATATTAATCAGGAGTAAAACACACAATCAAAGGAGAAGAAACCAGAAAGTGTGAAAACTGCAGCTTTCTGAAAATACCTGATCTGAATCCTGAGTTTTCAGGATTAGATTTCCACCTTTATTTTATTCAGGGGCATAAAGATGGAAGGAAGAGAGCTGCAGAGAAGGCAAACAGGTGCAGATACTCAACATTTGTGCACAAGGGGCTGTTCCAGCAGTGTGGCACAGGTTCAGCCCATTCAGGTCACCAGCCCTGACTGTGACAGTCTCTGCTGTTTCCTGCAGTTGGCCAGGCAAGACTGATCTGGGAGGATGCACAACACTGGGTCCTGTAATCCAATTTGGCTGCCCTCATATTCTTCTTTGGTCCATGAGGGAGGCTCTTTAGACTTCTGAGATCAGATTAGCCAGGACATTAGCACATGCATTTGGCCTCCACCTTGGAAAGCAAATCTCAGATCATCTGAAATCCTTTCAGAGAGCAGGGCTAGCTTTGCAGAACGAGGGAGAGCAAATCTGGTAGCACACAGCCAAGCTCCTCAGGCATCAGCATTTGCATGCCAGGCTTGGCTAATCTCTCTCAGCACAGTAACAGGGAGAGATGAGCAGTTCTTGAATCATGAGAAAATTTTCCCTTCTTAAACAACTTTACCCACAGGGAACACTGGCTCACTGCTCCCCAACCTCATCCTTCAAAGGGACACCCGTGTCCCAGGGGCTGTGTGCTCCCTGTGAATTACTGCATGCAAGATTATCTGGGAACTCAAGTCTCCACTAACATAAGGCAGCCAGATCTTGTCTTCTTCAAGAACGTGTTAATACGTTCGTTTTCATTCTCCTACTCAGTAGCTGCAAATAATGCCCTGAAGAAGGAAGTTCAGCCTGAGCCTCCCCTCCATTCTCCATGCAAGCCCCACACTGAGCTGCAATGGTGGCAGATTGCAGGAGAAGGGAGCCATGGATGGACGGTGGAGGTGGGAATAAGTGTCCCAGGTTCATTTCATCTGGGTCAACCCCCAACTGTGCCAAACCAATGAAGCCAACACAAGCAAACTCAGGCACGATGTGAGATCCCAAAGTTTGGGGTTTTTAGCTGAGACCAGACCCTGGGGACATGGATGGGCCATCCAACTTGCAGGAAGGGGTGGTGAGGAGGATCCAAATTCTTCTTCCCAGCACCAAAGTGTTTATACCCAACAGGAATTCAGTGAAGTGGGCGAAGAGGACTGGACAGCTAATTACTGCCATTGTGTGCCAACTGGCGGCCATCCCTGCCTGCCAGCTAACAGAATTGTTTTCAGATAGTTCAGCATTTCTTTAATGCTTATCCTAGATCTATTCAAGAAAGAAAAAAAGAAAAGGAAAGAAAATGTAACTCCCATCTGTAATATAAAACCTCAGCTATTTAGCAGACTACTGAAGTCCTTTTTTCATTGTTCCTTTTCAAGTCTCTCACAACAAGATACCTGACTGGTCCACAAAGACAATATTATAATGGTTACTGGGGTTTATCTTTTTATTTCCTCTTTTTTTTTTTAAATGATACTTTTTCATGGACTTGTGGAAAAAACGGTGCCATTAACGCCTTTACAGCTACCTTGGAAAAAAAAAAAGACCTTCAAAGTGTCAATGGTGGATGTAGTGCACTCTCCTTCCTTTTATTCACTCTGCAGAATGGGAAGTGCTATTACTGCTGTTAGAACCATTTTCGCTCTGCATGTAGTTTTCCTTGAAATCTATTGTCTTCACCCTTCACAATTTTTTACTGCATTGCTCCTCTAAATGTGTTATTTGTGCAGCTAATACATCGGGTAGCAAGAAGAAGAAGAAAAAACCCCTTTGAGCAAAGGTAAAGGCATAAACTTCCTTCACAGGAGCAATCTTGGATCTGTCCCCTTGTTTCTTCTTCCTTTTAAAGTTATCCAACTTTGACCTGCTGACTCTAAAATGGACAAATAGCACAAGAAAATCCCTCTTCTGCCTTTCTCCAGGCTGTTGTTTAGAGGTCATGATATGAAACAGATAGAAAGGAGGCAAAACACTGGAAGGATGTAACTGTAAAACTGCTCATTGCAAATTACATTTTTCATCACTGATACAGTGCTTTGCAGCTCTCCAAGATAAAAAAAAAAAAGTCAATTAGAATTACAATGAATGTAAAAATAAGCTTTTGTAATAAAACCCGTAATTTAAAATGGGATAATGTATCTGAAAATGGAAAGAGGAATCTCTTAAATCAAATGTCCTTCAGCTGAAGTTAATTTCAGTCAATAGGATTTTCAACCATTTTAAATTGTATTTTAGCACTGGATTTATACAAGAGCAGCAAAAAGAAGACCCGTGTTTAATCACCTCTGTGGCTCCAGTGCAAACTTTGAGCCCAGGGGCAGCAGCAAACCCGCACAGCAAAAGGAGGTGAGGCTGATGAACACCTTCATCTTCATCAGGGCATGTAACTGCAGTGCCCCAAACATCCACCCTAGCTGAAGGGAGCAGCCAAACCTGGGAATGAAGGGCAGGAACTGGGCATAGTGGCTGAGCACAGGGATGATCCCTCAGCTCAGCTGGGCTGGGAGAGGAGCAGGGTCTGCACCAACACCCAGTTTCTCCCTCATTCTCCATTCTGATCCAGTAGATCAATTACACACCAATACATTCCCAGCAGCAGCCCAGGATGTGGATGGATGTCCAGGGGTGACCCATTCTCCTAATGTGCCATGTCATGTCCCCATTAAGTGACATTTGGAGCATACGTTGCTCTGTCTGCTCTCTGTTAAAACGCATTGGGGGTAAATATTAAATGTGATTTAGCACCATAACTCCCATTAGCTTTAATGAGAGTCCCATGGATTCATCCTGTGTTTCTTGATGAGTATTTACCTCATTGTTCACTTCAGCACTTGTCCTACTGTGCCAACTCCTGCTTGCAGTTATAATGATATAATTTTTACTTTTTAAGTGTGCACACACATGGTTATTGGTAATGCTCATGGAAGCTTGGGACTGATAGCACTCCTGGGCAAAAGGGATAGTTTTGCCTTGAGGAAAAGCATAGCCAGTCCTTCTCTGTGATGCATCCCCAGTCCTCCATTGTTTCTGACAAACTGGGAATCCTTCCTCAAAAAACACTCATAATTCCCCATGATCTCCCAGTCCAAAGTTATTTAAAAAGCAACAGGAATAACTACCATTCTTCTTTTCCTTGGAACAACCAGAAAAAGTTCTGCACTAGCTCAGCAAGGGACTAGCCAGGCTCTCATAACCAGTGTATCTGTATACTGGGAACCAGTATATCCACAGCCAGTCAGACATGAGAGCTGTGGGAGAATCTGACAGACAAATTTGGAAGAAGCCTTCAACCTTTTCCTGCAAAATGTGGATGATCCTATCACACTCACTACTTACAAGTTGTTGTCAGGTGTAATAATGTTTGCAAAGCTACTGGAAGCCTTAGAAAGACAGGTCTGACACGGGCAGAGCTCATTTTGCTGATGCTGCAGTGAAGGAGGTTTGAATGCAGATGTGTGAACCACCCCCACAGCCCAAGCTCAGGGACCTGTCCTCTGCATGGAGCTTGAACAATATAAGCTACAAGAAAGAACAACAGCGAACAGGGAAACATGAAGGAGGGGAGATTTAGAGCAGATTTTGTGGAGAAATTCTTTACTGTGAGGGTGTGGCATAGGTTGCTCAAAGAAGCTGTGGCTGTCCCAAGGCCAGGTTAGACAGGGCTTGGAGCAACCTGAGATAGTAGAAGGTGTCCCTGCCTGTGACTGGAGGGTTGGACCAAGGTGAACTTTAAGTTCCCTTGCAAGCCAAAGCAGTCTGTGATTTCAGGCCAGGCCCAGTGGTACTCACTCAGCAGGATAATGATGCAGATCAGGATGGCAATGATGGCCCCCGTGCCCAGCCCCGCAGCAGCCACGGCCCCGATGGTGGTGCAGTCGCCGTTCTCGTCACACGGGCACACCTTCACCTTGATGACAGAGGTGTTGTACAGGGGGGGGTTTCCTGAGTCTGTCACGATGATGGGCACATCGTACACCCCGGCTTCCAGGTACATGATCCGCAAACTGAGCTGGGCGTAGTCCCCTGGAGAGCAAGACAGACAGACAGACAGATCACAGACACTGGTAGAGCCTTGCAGCCACACCTGTGCAGGCTTCTCTGCTAGAGCCCTCCTCTGAGCCCTGCAGGAGAGTTTGGCAACAACACACCTGGGCAGGACAGCTTCAGACCTCTGTCCCAACATTCTGGCCAACAACCTGTGCTTGGCGAAGTACTGTGCTCTCACTGCTGCACTAAACTGCCTGGATGCCATTTGCAAATCCAGCTGCATGTGTTCAAAACGGCATCAAACACAAACAGGAACACAGGGATAATGCTACCTGAGGCTGGGCTGCCCCTGGCCACTTGTGCAGGTTCTGTGCTCACTCACCCTTCCACTGCAGGATTTTGAGAACTCACTAATGACAGGCACAGCCAGGTAATCCCACTGTGACCGAGCCCTGAGCTGTGAGGGCAAGAGCTGTTGCTCCTGGTCTGGCACCCTCTGCCAGACCTCAGCGAGAGGGACCAGCATTGAAGCCAAAACCAGCCCACAACTCCACAATATTTTTCATCCTCTGCTGTAACTACCAATAAGCAGAGCAATTAGGGCCATTTGTGGTTGCACGCTGCAATATAAAAATCCTTCACATACTGGTAATCTTCACACTTACCTAGCCCTCCTGGTTCCATGGTAAATTAAAAGGCTGCCTTTATGCAATTATGGTCAGAGAAATGAACATTGATCCTGATTGTGGCTTATGACAATTACACTGGAGGAACATAAGGAAGACTGATAATAGCTTTTTTCCCCTTGGCCATTATGGATGATTTATACTCTGTTCACTACTGATAACTGTTCATAATTATGAACTGCATTAAAAAAAGCCAAGTGCCAAGGCTCTCGGAGTTATGCTGCAGGTCTGATACAAATCATTTCTGATTAACTATCTTGTCTATAATGTCAGCCGTAATGTGCTCTAAAAAATAAAAATCTGATTTAAAAAAAAAAAAAGAAAAAAAAAGGGAAGTTTTGAAGCTGGAAGCCACACGTGGGGCTCGTTAGCGAAGCAGAGCCCAAAGGTGCTGAGGGTTGCCTGCCCCATTTACCGTTGAGCCGTGTGATGGTCCAGTTCTTCCTCACCGCGGCTGGCACGCTTGGCAGCTCGAAGACGAAGGGCCCCACGTTTGGGTCGATGTCAGCGTCGGCGGCCGTGATGTTGATGACGTTCAGGTTGGGCTTCTCGCAGATCTGCGCCTCCTTCGGCAGCAGCTCGGGGGCGTTGTCGTTGATGTCGATCAGGTAGATCTGCAGAGTGCCGGTGCCGCTGGCGGGGGGGATTCCTGCACGGCACAGGGATGCTCCCTCAGCTCAGCTGGGCTGGGAGAGGAGCAGGGTCTGCACCAACACCCGCTTTCTCCCCCACTCTCCATCCTGACCCAGTAGATCAATGACACACCAATACATTCCCACCAGCAGCCCAGGATATGGATGAATGTCCAGGGGTGACCCATTCTCCTAATGTGCCATGTCATGTCTCCATCAGGTGACATCTGGAGCATACCTGTCACCACCACCTGGGATTGGCAACACCACTGACCAGCCCCCTCTCTGCCTTCCAGTTCCAATAAACCAGGATTTTTGCCTTTCCTCCCTGGATGTTAGCAGGTCTGATACAAATCATTTCTGATTAACTATCTTGTCTATAATGTCAGCCGTAATGTGCTCTAAAAAATAAAAATCTGATTTAAAAAAAGAAAAAAAAAAGAAAAAAGTGGGGAAGTTTTGAAGCTGGAAGCCGCACGTGGGGCTCGTTAGCGAACGGGAGCCCAAAGGTGCTGAGGGTTGCCTGCCCCATTTGCATTTTCATAGTCCCTTGCTTAATGCGGTATAAAACTTCCCCAAGCCTCCTCACGTTGCTGTTCTCCACTCCTGCAGAACAGGAGGTTGGGTTCTGCAGATCTGTAGCCTGCAGCAATGCCCCTAGTCAAACTAAAACTACAAGCAGGTGATGCCAAGCTGTTCCTGCAAATCTTGGTAATGGATGTTTTGAAGAAGAAATCCATTAGAAAGAGAGCTGACAAGAGGAAGAAGAGGGCTTGGAGGGGAGAAAAACCTACATAGTGTAGGTTACATAGTGTAACCCACTGGTCAGCATTTACTGTAGCACTTGCTGGCCAGTTTTCAGCTTTGCAGACCATTACTCTGCTTCAAGGAAAGCCCAACTCTCCAGCATGTCCCACATCCAGCCCCAGCTTTAGTGGTGAGAGATCCCTGCTCGAAGCCCACAGTATGAGCCATCACCAGACATGCTGGGTGATGCCACTGACCCCCAGCAGCAGTGTTATGTCCCAATACACAATTCCCCATCCTCTCCATGTCTGTCCCAACCAGCAGGGGTGTTACAGCAAATCAGTCCTGGTTCTCCACCCCTTCATGATGGAGACCACATTTGTCAGACTAATGACTACTCACACAAAGTAGTACCTGCCCTGATAGGGGAGAAGAGCCTTCCCAGAAACAGCACAGTGTTTTTCATTTCTCTCCCCATACATTTATCTGGCAGCTCCGTGCTGGCCTGCCCTCTGCCTGCCTCTCTCATCTGGCAGCATGGCTTCAGCAATTCTTTTTAAAGTTTGTATTTTCAGTCCTGGCCCTTCCTCCCAGTGCTAGACACAAAGCTACACAAGCCACTTCCCCACCAGGCTTCTGCTTCCACAAACCTTCCTTCCTACATTCCTTTCTCCATTTCTCAAGGGAGCCTCAAAAATCCTGAAGGAGCCCTGGAAGACCTTTTCTCATGGTTCCCACATAAGCTCTTCAACCACAGACTCTCATCCTTTCATCTTGTAGGCATGGGGTAGGTCTCCCTCTAAAACAACGTCTTTTGATCAGCCTTGAAAGCTTCTGGAGAGGCAGACAGCTCACCAGGATACTGGGGCTGAACATGAAAACTGACTTTTGGGACCAAGCAAAGTGATTTTACTGCTTTCACATTACCCAGACTATCTTCTGGGATAAAAGCAAGGCTCCCACTGTAACCTCTGAGACAGACTGAACACAAACCTTCAGTCCTGAGAGGCACTAACTGGCACGTGGCTGAAACAACCTGCAATTGCTGCACATACAAATGCACTTCTGTTGGGCCATTGAGGATTGTTGGGATCTGAGTCCTGGTATTTTTGTTTGTGTTCCTGAATGCAGTTCCAGGGCAGTTTCAGGAGAAATGAAAAGGCCAAGCCCTACAAACCATGGAACATTTCACATTATTTCAGCTATCTTATATGGAGAGAGCAAGGACATAGAACAGGTACTGATGTTCAATGAAGGATCCTTGGAATTTATCCTCCAGAGACGAGGACTACAACAGCACCACTGACTCCAGTGGAGAGGCTGGTGTGATCCCTGAAATTAAGACTGAAATATTCATGACAGAAGGAAACTTCTACATCTACATTTAACTGTTGAATTCTCCATTACTGTCTTTTCCACAGGGCCAGTGTCTGCATTCCCACAGCAAGGTGTAAGCCAAGGTTTTCATGCTCAGCTCTTTGTTTCATGAAACCTGCTGAATATGACACATTTAAGTTCTCAGCTTCCCTGGGAGATTGGCTGAAATTGGCTGAGGGGTTCAAACACTGCCAGGCTCCATCCTGTGTAGACACAGTGTGATCCAAGGGGCTCTCTCCTCAGAAACCAGTTAAAACCATTCTGTTGGATCAGGATTCCCTTTCTGCCCTCCTTACATTGCAGCCAAGACTTTTCTTAAAGACAGTATCTCTACACTGGAGCCCAGGGAGAGAAAGAGAGCATGTCCAAGGAGTATGAGCTAAACTTCTTCTTTATCATGTACTGAGAACAGCAAAAAGAACTTCAAGGAAAAAAGATGCTGCTGCTTCTTCAAGAAAGCAAGAAAAATCCCCACCAGAACCCTTGACCCAAAGCTTTTCTTTGATGCCAAAGAACCTGGAAACTTGGGAGCAATGTGGCAAGAGTCTATTAGCCTAGATGAAACTTCAGCTGTTATCCTAAGCACTCTAGACAGAATTTTAAATAAGGTGTTGCTTTATGTGCATTTTAATGGCTGCAGTGATAGATTAATTTTTCAGAATAAAGAGATTTATCTAGGCCTTCACTTTCTGAGCTGCTGAATGATGGATGTGGAGGTGCTGATGCCCTGCTGCATCAGCACCACAGCCAGGGAAAGGGGTTAACTCCACATCATGTTGCACCAAATGCCTGGAATTTGCAAGGTCAGATGGTGAGGATTAGGTTGATAGGTTCAAACTCCACCACAGCAAGCCTTGGCCTACTCATTTGACCTGTTTTGCCCTGTGGTTTTTGCAGATGAACACCACTAGACCCCTTTGAGAATATTTTGAATTTCCCTGTCCTGGCTGCATTCATGGAGGGGAAGCTTAGGACGGGGCTGTGGGGTGAGTCCTGCCATTCGCGGCACAAAGAAGGGGCAAAAATGCACTTCTTGGTACAGCCCCTCAGCACTGAAGCTCTTCCCTGAGTTTCCCTCACCCCTGTGACCTGGGATGCAATGACTGAAGTGATGCATGGAACCCCAGAGGGAGGAAGTTTTCATTAGCCCTGCAACCACCACTGAATCTGCTCATAAATGACCATGGCCCCTCCAGCCTGAGGGATGACACAAACACTGCCCTGAAAGCACCTGCAGAGCACGAGCAATGTATTTGGGTGCTCACAGCCAAGCCCAGACTGAACTGTGCTGCTGAAGCAAGGCTCTAGTTTGAGTGCTCAGCACCCTGCAAGGGGAAAGGGAGGGTGGGTGAGGGGGAGGAAGGCCTTCTCCTTGTCCTGGGAGACTCCTGAACCTTTTCCAGATGGAGGGACTGAGGAATGAAACACCAGCACGGCCACATTTGGGTGTGCTTGGTAAAATTCATCAATTCCTTCTAACCAGGATTAGGAAAAGCAGGGCAGCAGCACTGGGCTGCCTGCCCTTGAGCGAGGCCAGCGGATCTCAGTGCTGACTGGACCAAAAGCACCGAGTGATCTTCAAAGAGAAGAGCAAAGAGGACTTCTCCAGGAGATGTGACTGGCCTGAGTGGTTTTACCTGCTGGTAATAAGCACACCAGCACCCAGAGGATCTGATGATGGCTGCACATTTCAGGAAGGCAGTGGCCAGAAAGAGCCCAGCTCCAGTGACAGACACACCTGTTATGAAAGCCACCACGGTTCAACAGATGGGCTTATTTTTAATACCCTCCTGCCATCCCATAAAATTATTTCTGGTTCCCTGATGGAAGGCTTCCTGAATGCTCTGATCAGTGCCTTTGGGAGGATTACCAGGACCGGTGTGCTTGGCAGCCCCTGGAGAGCACATCCCTTTGACACCTTTTTAAGTTCAGGCTACACCACTACACCGAACTCCCCAAATCAATTTTCCATTTGTCCTCCCTTTCCCTTAATAACACTCTCCGAATACTGTGCACATTTAATTTACTCCAGCAATTTCCCGTCCCACTTTCACATTTTTTGACCATAAAAACCTGGGAAAAAGATAACTTATACTGACAACTCTGTCAGGGCATCATTTCTCTTAATGCATCACATTAGAGTCTTATTGAAGCATGAACAATGTGAAGCCTGGGCTCACCGTTGTCAGCCGCCAAGAATGTGGCCTCGTAGACATTATTCTTAATGTAGTCTGACTCTCGATCAAGGACAGCAGCAGTAGTGATCTGACCATTTGTGGCATTAATGTTCAGCCAGTTTGCAGGATCTGACAGCTTAGAGTATCTACAGAGGAAGGAAATAAATACATGGCAGTCTTTTCACTGACACATCCTTAATATTGCTTGAAATACGTTTTTTTTTTTTTTTTTCTGGGCTCCTGACCCGTGATTCAAAGGACCTTTGGGTAACTGGTTTTGTTGACAAACACAATGCTAATTGAGTATCCGGTTTTTGACCTTTACAATTATTCAATTTTTCAATTACTTCAGTTTTAAAGGTTCTCCTTTCCACTAAGTGCCACTTACATGCCAGTTTCCTGCTGCTAGGAGAGGACATTTCCTGAGGTCTCTGCAGCTGAGGAGAAATGGGGTCTGCAATGAGATTTGCATTCATATGCCTGAATTAGAGGATGGATCCCTGCTCTCTCCCGCTCCTGACCTTGCCCTTTTGAAAACAGGTTTTTAAAGTCAAAGATATCCCTGTTTTCTGCCCACCACTAACAAACAACAGTTTGGGAATACCACACCATCAGTCACCTCCTAACTACTCAGTCAACTCACAGTTGTCTGTTTATGTCCCATACAACCAGCTGAGAACATGGGGGTTTTTTTGGGTAAATTTTACCTGTGTTCTCCAGATCAGTGTGTTCAGTTCATCCTTCTTACTTGCTTGTTTTCTTGCTTTTCTGCTTCCCAGTTTTGTACTGTTTGAACTGAGATGGACCAAAACTATCCAAGTGGAAGCTGATAAATGGCCAGACTATAAATTACTGAAATAAGCAAACAGAAGCTGAGCTTATTTTATGGGTAACTCAGACCTGCTGATAGTTTTATATAATTTGTCATTAGATATGCAGGTGAGAGCATTACTGGCTTCTGGTGAATATCCCTTTCCAGAATTGGGCTGTTTGAAGCAGAAACTCAAAGGGAAGCTTGAGCTGCATCAATCCATGTGAAGAGCAAAGCAACACACAGCTGCACAAACCTCTGCCAAAGGAAAGAATTACATTTCATGGAGCTAGACTTCTTGGGATGTTTTCATTTCAATATCACTGCTGTGAGGCTCCTGCCCTTTCTCTGCTAAATGACCAGGGATCCAGTTTCAAAGCTGGCTTTGTGAACGTGTCTGTGGCTAATGAGGATAACCTGAGGTGTGACACTGGCCATGCCAAGCTGTGCATTACTGGAGATGCTCCTGCTTTCTCATCTTCTATTTGTAAAAACTCTATTTCATCAAAGACTGCTTAGAGACTGAAATTTGTATGCAAGGCTCCAGCAGCTGGATCAGCTCTGCAAAGTGCTTATCATGGATCTGTAGGCTTAGCCTTTTGGGTATATTTTTTCCTAACTCACCAGTGCCAACTGTGAAGTAAAAAATAAGATATCTTTTCTACATCTCACAAAGACAGGACCCCAGAACCCACCCCACTGGTTCTTGTAAAGCCTGGGCATTGGCTGTCCTGATGAAAAGAGAGAGAGATTGTACTGGGGTTTGGAAATGAAGTGCTGGTGGATGCACAAAATGCATGTCCTGGAAGCCCCCAAAAGAAAGAACTCAAGTAACTGGCTGTTCACACTCACAGGGAACCTTACAAGACCCTACACATGCCCTGTGCAATGACAGGAAAGGCAGGCACTCGTTTGGATTACAGATCACCTCCCTCCAGGTTAGAGGGAGTATTCAATCACAAATGAGTTGTTCTCTCCTCTGAAAACCAGCCTTGGTACAGACATCAGGGAAATAAAGACCCTTCAAAGGCCAATATTTCAAAAAGAACCTAAGAAAAATGGGCTTGTTAGTTAGGATGGTCTCTTTCCTCCAAAGTCACAATGCCTGTCCAAAGACAACAAGATGAGGCAGTGAATAAACTATCATTTTCTAGACCCGACAGCTCTGTGCCAGGTGAAATATTTCAAACTCTTCTTGACACAAAATGTCACAACTGATGCAAGTTTAAGTGGCCTCAGCCGCGGTCACGTCGTATACTCAGGTTTTGCCAAAAATACCACAGCCCTTACAGACTGGGAGCAAAAAAGAAAATAATTTGTGTGGATGTAAAAGTATCTAAGAGCAGGAAATGCATTTCCTGTCTGCACAGATGGAGCTGAAACAGTTGTGAAAGTGTCACAAGGACTCATTTTCACCTGTACTTTTCTGCCAATTATTTCCTGGTGGGAAGGCATGTGAGCCAGCGTCCTGGACCATGGATTCAGTCCCTGGTCTGTCCAGGTGGGAAAAACAGAGTGAGTAACACCCTCCTGGTCACAGCATGAATAAAAAAAAATTATTTTAAGCTGCTTGGATAGAAATCTGACTTTTACAAGGTTAAAATTCTGCCGGCTGAATCCCATTCGGAGGGAAAGCAGCTAAAGGAGGAGGTTCTGTTTGGCAGGTGCTCTGAAGAGAAAGGGAAGGTTGGAATAAATTGCACCTACTGGGAGCAGGCAAGGGGGGCACTGGTGAGATACCGACCAAGTGCCAATGGCCTGTGAATGGGTGTTTGACTGCTCAGGCAACACTGAACGATTTGACACTCTAAAAGCCTGCCCAGCAGCTGTTTGTAACCCCAACAGCTCCTCTTGCACTGTGCTTTTAAGCAAGGTTGAACATAAATCCTCTGGAAGCAACACAAGGCATGATTATTAAAAATCCCAGTCATTCCCTTTGACAACCCAGGCCTAGCCCTTTCTGTGCCTCAGTTTCCCGCATAAAACAGAAATAACAAAGCTGCCTTTTCCTAAACCTCTGTGTTTATGAACTGCATGAACCACAGAGGTCAGAGCACCCTGGGTGAGGCAGAGCCAAAGACCAAGTACAAAGCAGCCCTGAGCTCTGTAACAACGCAGAAATCTGCTCCATTTGAAGTTGTGATCCACCTCACTGCAAGCCAGTAACACAGGATCCAACTCTGCCTGCTCTCTTTGACCCAGCTGCTCAGAGCCTGCCTTACCCGGAGCAGGGGGGATTGTGAGTTCTGGCTTGCAGGACGCTGCAAACTCTCGACTGTGGGTGCCTCACTGTAGTCACTGTTTCTCATGTTTGCATTTTTCTTAAACTCTTTCCCAGGGATCGAGGCAGTAAACAAGGTCACTCTATGTAAACTATCTTGTTTTTCACTTTTCCCTCTTCTGAGGAGGGACTTTGCTTGTTGACCCTTGGTGTGGCCAATGGGTCCAGGGATCCCACCTTTTAGGTGGGCACATTGTAAAAAGGTATAAAAATAGGTTCTGAGAATAAACCAGCCCCTTTTCGGAGCTTCAGCCTTCTGAACCACGAGTCCGTGTCTCATTGATCGTGTCCCACAGCGACACCTCTCCCTGCCAAGATTTCATTCAGTGAGTTTGGAAATTAGCTTTCAGCTGCCTGGCTCCCCAAACTCGTGCAGCTGAAGCCCCCAGCTGCAGGGGAGCCCCATGTGCCTGGTGTCCCACCTTACTGCCTGCTGCATGAAGCGATCGGGATCCACCGCCGAGAACGTCGTCAGGACCGTCCCCGTCGGCACCCCCTCCTCCAGCCTGATTAACTTGTGGTTCGTTGGGAAATACGGGGCTTCGTTGACATCTGTGACTGAAATGGTGACTCCTGCTGTCGACTGGAAGGACATCTGGATGCCACTGGCCAGGGGAGCTTGGTTTGACACCATCACTGTCAGCATGAAAGCTCTGTTCATCTCGTAATCGACTGCCTAAAACAAGCAAACAAACAAACAAGCAAGTAGAGAGCCAAGCAGAGAATGAACTCTACTTTCTGGCTGGAAGCTGCAAGATTAGAAGGCAGATATGATATCGAAGTCATTGCCTCATCTTGTTTCCTCCTGAGCTCAGTTCTTTTGAAGGTGTAAATCCAGAGCAACTTCAATCCAGTGGAGGATTCGGCCCTCCAGTGTTTGGAGGGTCAAATAGTTAAAAAATATTCCACAAAGGAAAAACTGCAAACAACAGGGAGCATTTGCCCTGTGTTTTGTTCCAGTGCCAAGGGGTTTCCAAAGGACAACCTGCCTGTGAGAGTTGAGCATCAAATGAACAAACCCACCCAGGGCTGCTCTAATGCAACAGGTGGAGCCTGTTCAGAGGGATGGGACAGGCACTTAGCAGTGCCGTTAGCACTGAAACTGCTGACTGTGGAACCAGGACAGTCTCTGTGGACTCATGAGCCTGGAGGGCTCTTTATTTTCCCTCTTAAATGAGTTTATAAGCAAAGGTGGAACTGCCAGGAACAATCCCTAGTCAGGTTAAGCAGGTCTCCTTCTAGTGGGACCTCTCATCCTCCTGCAAGGCACCTCGTGGTCTCTGGAGGTTGCCTACAGCTCCTGCAGCTGGGTTTTGCTGCTGGGAGGGCACAGATCTCTTCTCAACATACACATGAAGACAATGTGTCTGTCCCAGGAGCCAGACGGAGAGAAAAGCCTTTGCTGGCACGACTGACTGAGCCCAGTATAATAATAATAATTTCTAAGCCATCCCACTAATTATTATGAGGGAAGTCGCTAATCATCTGCCAGGGAGGCTTGAGTTATGCAGGATCACACCTCTGCTTGTTAAAAACCGCTTTGCCGTGATTTATAAATTTAGAAGCATATCCACCCTCCCTAATACCTTCTCCAGCGCTGAGTCTGCAAAGCACTCACTCAGGGTGTGAAACGCCACGGCTACACCGACTTGGGCAGGGATTTACAGCAGCAAGAGCTGCCTGCCACGTCCTGTTTAAAACCCTCTATTGTCAGGAGGGAAATCAAATCACAGGAGGCTACACGAGAGAAACAAATTTCAGGGGCAAAAGGTAAAACAGCGGAATCTCTACTCGATTGAAGTGCAAATGTTCCCGGTGCTAAATGGCTTCCTGACAGGCAGGGCCAACATTTAATAAATAAAAGGAAGCATAAAGATTCCCAGCACACCCACCCGTGCTGACTCATGGGCTCGTGCTGCATTCAAAACCCATGCATGGTACAAGTTCCCATTTAAATACTATTCAAGGCCTTGAAACAATTTGACTAATGCATTTCCTCAATTTCTTTTCACACCCCCTCTAATTTATATTCCTCCAATCTTTTTTTTTTTCTTTTTTTTTTCACGCTGCTCTGTTTCTTAGGCTGTCCACAGCCACTCTGCACCTCCCTCCCCAAAGGGGCTCAGAAGCAGCTGGGGGCTGAGCTGAGCAGCTTCATGGGGAATGATGTGGGAAACTCCCTGCTGCTGATGCTGAGCACACACAACTCTGCTAAGATGTGGCCTGGTGCAAAGTAGTGGGTTTCCCCCCCGCCCCCATTCACAAAATGTAGAGAAAACTGAGAAGTTTTCTCAGCTTCTTCCTCTTTCTTCTGGCAGCAACAAAACCAGGGCTGCAGAAAAATTGTGCAAGGAGCAGAGCTGCACTGGGGTCAGCCACCCCAAAAGCTGTCCAGGAGTCATCAGTGTCACCAAACAGTGTCCACCATGCTGCAGGTCTGCAAGACAGAGCTGATCTGCTCATCTCTCCTGTGTCCAGAGTCCTGTTTCACAGAGTGTTGTTAAAAAAAAAAAAAAAAAAAAAAAAAGAAAAGAAAAAAAAAGAAAAAAAAAGAAAAAGTAAACCCAAGAGTCTGTGCTGTCCTGGCAGTTTGGGCTATTGAACCCCATGGGACAGCAGCCCCTTGCAGCTAGACACTGTCCAGCCCTAAGGCAGAGCTTTTTTCACACCTTAATAAGCAATTTATACCAGAACTGTTCATACCTCTGCTCCCTAAAACTGCCTCCCTCTGAGGATAATGATGCACAGAGCATTCTGTGTTCCTCACACCACACTCACCCCTTCCAGCTCCACTCATTTCACTGAAAATACTGTCTGTTGGTCATTGGATGTGATTTTGGGGACATGGTGGACTTGGTATTGCTAGGTTAACAGCTGGACTTGATGATCCTAGAAGTAATTTCCAACCAAAATGATTCTTTGATTCTATGACAGCAGGATCCTGAAAAAGCCCACAGAGCCACTACGTCTGGGACAAGGACATGTGGGACTCCTGCCTACTCTTCACTTTCATGTCCAAGAAGTATTTGACATGAAATCAAAAAAGCAGCACTTTTGCAGATACTCCTTGCTGGGTGTTTGGTGTGTGATTTGGCTGTGAAATACCCCCCTGGAGATGCTGCACATCCTCCTCCCTCACGAGCACCTTCAACCTGGGTGCAGCAGAGCGATGCTGAGTGTCCTCCTTTTCTTGGGGTACTTTTAACTGAAGTGAACAAATTTGCCTGGTGTTATAGTTAAGGCAAATAATAACTGAATCTTCAGCAGCATCTCCATTATAAATTCACAGCTCTGATCCATGCAGAGTTTATAATAACATTTTACTTAGCTGGCTGCCACAGGGCAGCCACTGCTGCTCTGGGAGATTGTCTTCAGACTCTGCGGTGTCTCATCTGAGTGGGAAGTTTCTCTCTCCCCTTGATCAAGGCTTTCTTTGAAGATTAGGGTCTTGCACAGTTATGGAAATGGTTTGGAAAGGCAAGAACAGAAAAGGGAAATGTTATACTTCTGGTGATCACACTGGAGCTACAGATGGGGTTTTGCTGAGGGCAGCTGCAAAATGGCCCCCACGAGCATAATCTGAACTCCAAAGGGAAATCTGGCTTGGAAGATTTCTGGCCCTCCATTTCAGGCCCAAAAATGCTGGTGAAGCAGTGGGATTCTGTACAGAGTCCCCCTCCCTGTGCTGCTGTGACTCCTTTGCTTGCAGCAGGAATTATGTATGAGCAGCTTTGAAGAGCCACGTGAAAATCTGGCCACGTAGGGTCACCTGTAAATAAATGGTTCATTTCTTGACTTAATTTTTTACCTATGTTTTCAGCCCACATCAGTGATCAAACCAGCAAGAGACTGCTCCAACACAGCAAAGAACAAGCTCTGACTGGCCACCCAGTCTGATGACAGTACATCCCCCAAATCTTTAGGCATATTCACTTATTAACAGAGAACAAAATATTTCAAAGAAGAAGGTGGAATCCTAAGAGTCTTCCCTTCTTCACCATGAAAATTTAATCACAAGCAATTTCACTCATTCTCCTTGCTGAAAATACTCCAAAAAGCCTCCGAGCCAGATAGGGGTAGGGAACCCTGGTGCCCAGGAGGATCAGGTGAGGTGATGTAGTGAAGACATCCAATGCAATTTCAAGCTCTGAGCTCAGTTTGATGAGATCAGATTTTCATGTGGTTCTCTGCTTTGTGATCACTGTGGGTTACACAGCAGTGGAAAATCAACACCAGCATCAATGGTGTCTTGACAAATCTGCCCTGCTTTTTGCCTGCAAGTTGTGAATAAGGGATGGTTCATTATGCACAAGTCCTTGTGCAGCAGTGTTGATCATGCAAATCCCCCGTTGTTCACTTTGATGTGCCTTTAAACTACAGTCCTGACACTTTGCAAGATTAAGAATAAGGGGTCCTCCCCTACTTGCAGTGAAAACGTTGGCATTTCAATTTCAGACTGGCTGCTGATGTCAGTGTAAGTTAAATTTTTGCACTTTTCTTCATTGAATGTTTTAAGTTTTAGCAGAAAATACATAGATTTGGATATGTGTATACTTACACACATACATGCAACCATATGCACGTGTCTAAGCTTGAAGAGGTTTCATAATGTTGTACCTGGTAAGGCTGTCAACCATCATCACAATGCAATAAAGAGTGATAAATAAGAGGACCCTGCTGAAATACCATCTGGCAGGTAAGATGATGTGTGCCTTGAAGTTTCAGCAGAGCAGCATCTGCAGACACGCACATAGCCCAAGGGTCAGGGAACAGGACAGGCTCACACCTTCCTGCCAGCGTGACCTCACTGGCATTTCACTGATGTCATTTTTCCTAAGACACAAACTGTGCACATTAGGAATGACTGCAACTTGTTTAGCTAATAACAAGGAAACAGGGTTCAACACAGAGCTGTTCTTGAATCACGCCGCTCTTCAAACTTAGTGCTTCTCTTTAAACTTGTTGTTGATTAAAACTTTTTGTAAGGGAAGGCCAGACTTATCAGAAGGTGCTGGTTTTATCCATCCCAGCAGGTATTAATCCTTCCCACATGCAGTGCATGGTGTGTGCTGTGCAGCTCCTGCACACCTCAACAGCCTATGTGTGATGTCTTTGCTGTTTTTTGTAGTCAGAGGGAGCTTCTTGTCTGGGAAGAGCTTCAGTGAACGCAGAAGGGATCCAGTGATGTCCTGGCTGTGTGTAATGACTGCAGAAACACTCACTGGCCCCAGAACTGAAAGAGAATCGAATGCACCAATGAAGATGGAGTCATGTTCTTTGGAGGCAAGGAAGGAAACACAATTGCTGCAGGTACCTCAAGGCTTCCAGCTCTACCAGCACACGGAGGGAAGAAGGGATGGTGGATATTTCTGATTCTTGGGAGTCTTCAGACAAGATCCTCTGCTGATCCAACCTGGGGGCTGGCTTTGAGTGGAGATGCTCTGAATTGAGGATCTGTCCCACACTGTGTGTTTATCACTCAATACCAGGCAAAGGGAAACTTCTCCAACAGTCTTGCTGTCAAACAACTCAGTCAAAGGGAAAATCTCCTTCCCTTTTGTTACCAAAAAATTCACTCCTCCTGTGATCTCTCATACACTCCCTGCTTTCACAGAGGATCACTTGACTGACCCAGGCAGTGAAACACTGCCCTTGATTCACAGAAAACAGGGGCTTTTCTGGCTCAAGAAGGACAAGGCTGCCCAACCCAGACCCGTTCCCTCTTACAGAGCTCAAAGAGCCAAGGTAAAGCAGGAGGTGGCAGGTTCCAGTGCTAGGAATCCCTTCAGCATGTGAGGCTTTTTGAAAGCTCATGGTGGGCTGAGCTGGGAAGCCCAGAACCAGAGCCATACGCTGGAGGTGAGAGTATCCAGGACTCCTACACGCAGAGAGATGTGGAACAACAGATCCAAGCACTTGCATTTCCAGGCAGAGAAACACCTGCAGGCTCCTGGCAATCCCTGCAGCTGTAAGGGTGACAAACAGGGTGTGCTTTGGCTTGGCCCTTACCTTCACCACGGTGACCATGCCCTCGTTGGTGACGGGGTCAGTGCGGATGGTGAAGTGGCCCGAGGGGTCCCCGCTGATGATGCGGTAGATGGCATTCCAGTTGGGAGAGTGCGGCTGGTCCCGGTCCATCACCGTCAGGTTTGCCACCACAACCTCCACTCTGTTCTCAGGCACCTCCCCTGAATACTGCAAAGGAAGGACAGGAGTGGTCATGGTGGGAGTTTTCTGTCCATCCTCACACCTCCCTCCTCTCTCCCTCCATCACCATGCTCACTGAGAAGCCATGGTGATGGCTTCCTCTCCCATGAGGAGGAGCATGGAGTTATTTGTCAAGAGCAAATTTCTTTCTAAATTCTTTCTAAATTCAAATTCTCTTTCTAAATCCTGCTTCTCTTACTTTTTCCTCTGAGTATTTTCTCAACTTCCCCTTCCAGCCCAAAAGAGAACAAACCCACTGTCGCACAGCCACTGCACAAGATTCAGCAAACGCTCCAAGGAATCCAACAAAAAACATTCCTGATATTCTTGCTCAGTTACAGCAACCAGAGAGTTAATTGTCAACAGCAAGGGAAAATGGCAGACTGAAATGTCTAAATTTTTTAGGATGACTATCTCCGTTTGTCCAAAGGTATTTTACCTCACTCAGATTTCAGTGATGGCATTTTATTGCTTCTTCAGTGATTTTACTTCATTTTATTTCTTTCTTGCCCATGATTTGATTTTGTCTCATTACTTAAAGTGTTTCTTGTGATTGTGCCACAGCCTTTCCTGGTGCTTAATTCTCTCATTTAGCACTGATTTCCATGGAGCATGTCCTGTTCAGGCACATCCTGACACATTAACTGCATTCTTTTCTGCTTTCCAGTCCCTGATTTATCACATGGCTGATCAGGGATCCTGGCCTGTGAATATTTCCAGTGTTTGGGGCTCAAAAGCTGCCAGTAAGACACATTCCCAAATTTTCAACTGCCCTCATGTCTCAGCACTGCCTATTAGCAGCACTTGCAAATCAACACTCTGATTGACATATGGCAAATTAAACACTGGGGAAATGCTGGGAGCGGCTGGCTCCGAGTCTGCAACTGAAATTCTGGCCCCAAACTGCAGGAGCAGAGCACTTCTAAAATCTGGCCTTTGGTGTGCACAAATGCCAGGTTGTGTAAATGATAATAAATCATTCCTTTGTTAGCACAAGAGTTCGTTTCCCCTCCTAACCCATCCCCATCCTCTGGCATCTCTCCGTTACGGATGCTTGTATTTAGTACATATTATGTCACTGCTGACAGCAAAAATATTCAATCTGCCTTATGCTAATGTAAATTTAAATTTGCCCTTTAGTGGTATCCCTGAATGGCATCCTGCCCTCTTTTCTGCTATGCACCTGTCCTAAACAAGTTTTCATTAGTGAATGCAGATGGCATCTCTTTCCAGCCATGCCGAGTGGTGGGGAAGAACAGTGGGAAGCTGCAGGATAATTCTTATTCCACTACATGCTACAGCTCTTCTTTTCTCTTTATTTCCCCTGATTTCACTTGTTCCTTACCCATTCTCTTGCCCAATTTGGAGTCTCTGCGGCACACGGCTTAAGCAAGGGAAATATATGGAAATTTATCAAAAGCCTCTTGAAAAATCCATTAGATTATGTCATATGCACACTCTACTATCAACCTTGTCTGAACTGAAGCAGATTAGTTAAACAGGATCATCTCTTCCTAAATCCACACTAGTTATTGCCCATTACATTAAATTAATGTTGTATGGCACTGCAGCAGTGACAAGCTGAGGAGCCCCCCAGACTCTTTTAGGCTGCTCTGCTGACAACAAGGTATCATATTGTAATTCCCAAGGAGTTAAACACTCTGTGAAACCATCTCAAATCTTCAACCCAGGACTACAGATTTCGTCTGTCACTCCTAGGCTTATGCCCTGCAGAACCAAACAGAATTAAGTCATCGAGAACAAACCATCAGCTGTATTTAACCCCTTTAAAAAGTACCAGTTCTATATGATCCCTGAACACACCCTCAGCAGGTCACAACCCAGGTGCTGCCAGTGAGTTTGGGTTAGATGGAAAAGTCCCACACAACAGAATTTACAGCAGCTCCTCTAGCAGCCATCACAACATCTGTTTTGTGCCCACAGTGAATGTTTTACACATTTTAAAACATGAGATTATATTAAAAATTACAAATACACAAGCACTTGCCAATACAAAGCCTGGAGGAAGATCACAGCAGCCTATAAAGCTTTTCCACTGGGGTGAATACCACAATATTCAGCACATCCTGGGCAATCCAGGAGTTCATCCACTTGGTCTTGACCTCTGACAGGCACAGTTAGGAAATGATCAGTCCTAAGCAGGAGTGAGAGTAGATATTGCTTACTCTGCTTATAAAGCAAAGTATTATTCTGATGAGAACAGAGCACCTTCATTGGAATCAAAGGAGCCATCCAAAGCTATTCAGGGTAAAAAGCAAATCTTGGAGAGATGTGCCATGAAGAAAAGAGTAATTTTCATCAGCTGCAGATCAGCAGCTACTGGGAATTCAAACTGGAGTCTGCCTTTCCTCCCTCTCACACTCCCCCACTATCATTATTATAGGTAAATGCTGTAATGTGTATTGTCCACAATTGTCTTTACCTTTAATAAAATTAGGTAATGACATTAAATTACACCTGCTAAAGGAAGGATGGCAGCTCAAAGCTACCCACACTTCTTTAATGTCATTCCCTCCCTACCCTGGAGTAATTCAGGATAATGAACATCTTTCACTATGCTGCTTTCCAGCATTCCCTCTGCTCTAAGTTCTCTTTCATAAGATTACAATTGATTTTCAAATAAAGAGAAGCATATCTATTCAAACAAGGTAAAACAATGGGCAATGGAGGAGCTGCTGGAGTAAACACAAGATTGATAAAGCAGTGCTTGACCTATATCTGTAGCATTTACTCATATTCCCCTGTATTTCATTTAGCTTCACTTTCAATTGTTGCATTTGAAGTCCTTAATTTCCAGAAATTTTTTTGAAGACCATTCACGAGGATTTCTATGGCTGATTGTTACACACTTCCCTTCTCAGATAAGGATTCGTTCTCAGACTGGCATGTTCTTAAATCCTTAAATTCTGTGGGGTATTTTTTTCTTCCCCTCCTATAAGGGCCTGTGCTGGCAGAACTTCTCCTCCCACTCCTCTGGAACTGGCCCCCCCCGAAGTCATGCCTTGCTGAGAAGGAAACAATTCATTTTGGTTTTTGGGTTGATACTAAAATTGGTTAATCCCAGAATTTGTCTTTCATGTCATTTAGACCTGACAGCATATAAACATGTAGACAAGTATCATTCCAGAGGAGAAAAGGATTGATGTGGGGGACAAATGATGAATTCACACCACAACTTGACTTTGTGCAATAAATCTGGAGTCTGGGCAGAGGAGCCATGCACAGCTGAGTAAAACCAATTAGCTACTGCAGCCACTCCTAGGGAGGTGTGGGATTGAGACAGATGAACACAAAGATAATTATTCAGGCTTCCTTCTAAAGGGAATTCCTTTTTTTTTTTTTTACAGTGTTCTTACTTTTCTCCTGGCTGGTTTTGCTGAAAAGCTGTGAAGGCAAAGACTTGTTCACATGAATGTCTGCAGGAAAGATCTTTCTGTTGTCTCCAAGATTTGCTAATGATGACACAACATTTGTTCCAGGCAGCAGTGGTTTGTGAAGGCTGAATTGCCTGGACAAATAAGTGTTTCATGACCTATAGCTATGGATTAACAAAAGAATAAGGGCATCTCAGTCCTCTTATTAGACCCTGAGCCCCTCCCCTTAGAGCTAGGACTGCTGCAAAATGCTGAATCTTCTCTGTAAGTCTGTTAGGCTGGGAGAAAATGAAATGGGAGTGAGTGCATGTGGTGGTGGGGAGTCCCATCCCTGCCCAGCTCCTGCTGCCAGCTTGCCCCATTAGGCTCTGGATGTGCATCCACTGGCTGAATAAACCCCACAGCTCCTCACGCTTCAGGGCATCCACCCAACCCCATGCTGCCCTCCCAGGCAAGGGTTTACCTTCTCTGCTAACAAAAATGCTTGAAAATTAATAAACAGCTGTGGTCTGGTTGCAGCAATCTGTGTAAAATGGGGGAGAAAAAAAAAAAGGTGAAAATCTCCTAATAAATCATTAATTGTGATGTGCCTGCCCAACTGCAGCACGGAAACAAGCAAATGCCATCCTAATTGATTGCTTCTTATTCCATCTTTATAGGCCTGCATTTTTTATAGTGGGGGTTGAATAAGCCCAGAGGTGTAAAAAACCACTAGATTGTACTCTGCATATCTGCCAACTTGATATTTAGATCAATAATGCTCTTTTTCCATCCCCCTCTCTACTCCTACTACTGGTAATTTAGCTTTTCCTCCTAGCAGACTAATTGCTGTTTTCTTAAGCCTTACTATCAATTCTGTGACCTTTAATATCCAATATTGCTTGCTGTAGGGATGGCTGTGCTGGGGCTGTGAGTTATCCCAGCCTCAGCTCTCAGCTGCTGTGACAGTCACACAGGGACTGCAGGGTCTCCCTCCACTGTGTGCAAAGGAGACCATAAGCTTGCTCAAATCCCCACAAAACCCCTGTAAAGCCAGCCTTATTCTGCAAGTCAGGCTTTGAGATGCTCATTTCTGGTTTTATTAAACTCCTCACTCCGGTGAGGTCTTGAGTGATGATCACTGATGTCCCCACTCCTTTTTGAGGCTGCTCTGCATTACACCAGCCAGCAGCTCCTCCACAAACCTCTAGGTCGTTGTTTTTCCAGGTTCATGGCCACAAAATGCCCTGCACTGCAGCATTCCTGCTTCAGCTTCACATCCATGTGGATCTACTCCAGAGTCCATCCAGGTCTGCATTCACACCCAGCAGGCACGGTGCTCCCTGCCAAAGGAACTGCCCTGGCTGCAGGCACAGCCTCGTGCTGCTCAGGCAGGAGTCAGCCCTGCCCAGCCCAGTCAAGGAAGTGCATGGCAGTGAGTTCACCAGCTTGGAAAAGATGCTTTGGAAGTTTTGCCTTCGTCCTCAGCAGCAAAAGCACTTATAAGGTCCTTAAAGCACCTCAGCTGCCTGCAAAGGAGGCCTCTCAGCTGTGTGCATGGTGTGGTGGAGACAAGACACCCACCTGTTCACAGGGTCTGTGCAGGAAGCTTGAGTGATGCTCAGAGTGGTCTCTGTGTACTGGTTTCTTTTTCTTTGGGAGAGTTTGAAAACCAGCTGAAGTTTGGCACTTGTGAAGCTGATCTCAGGCTGGAGCACAGACAACCTCTGCGGTGTTCCTGCCACAGCTGACAGCCACTGGCTTCACACTTTGTCTTTACTGGTGTCAATTTTTCAAAATCTCAAGTAATGACTAACTCTGGATCAATATACAAATTTTACTCTTTGAATATGAAGACAAAGCTGGAGCAGAGGAGAATAAAGCAATACCCTCTCTTTCAGAAGCAGCAAAAGAAAACCCTCTCACACTTCAGACTCCGGTGTGAGGAAGGAACGTGTAGGTTTCACCTTGGTTCAAAGACTCTTTGAGTACTTGCCAGGAGTTCAGAGAACATAATAGTAAAAGGATATTAAAAAAAAAAAAAGTAGTTTGCATATCTAACAAAGAGCACTAATTTTTTTTTCATTATCAGATGTTACATTCCTTTGATAGTATGAAAAGATGCTGCAGAAATGATGACACAAGACACCATTCTGCTGCAAGATAACCATTTCCAAATAAATATATCTTAAGAATGAGGTTTGAAGTTTGCATAGAAATTTAGATATTTTATAAAAATGCATTACAACACAAAGGAGCTTTTTACAATGTTCATATGAAAGGTTTAGAAAGAGATTAAAATTATGTCCTTGGAAGGCATATAGCCTTGTCAAGAAAAAAAAAATTCTACATTAACCCCATGTAGGAAAGCTGTACTTTATTTCAAAGGCTATAAAGAACCACTTTAATCAAACTACTTGACTTTGGGGACTTGCACATCTCACTGAAACTCATGAAATCTGGCATAGTGTGGTTTCCAGAACACAAAAGCCTTTAATCCGTAAACCGACACTCTTGTACATTCAAATCCTGATACTATCTCCTTGTTAGGAACTAAAATTGTGAATTTATCCAAAATGGGATCTCATCTCGTCTAAATGATGTAGCCTTTGCAACAGTGACCTTTAACAATGGTTATACCCAACAATGAAAGATTTTATGTCAGGAGCCAGTGGAAACAATATACATTAAAATTCTGATCTGATAGCACAGCCCTTTATTTTTCAGTTTTAGACAAGGATCCTTTAAACATTTCATTTGCTCTCTTGTCTAGCTTACCTTTGTTTCTTGCCCATGGAATGAAGAGCAATAAAAGGTGGCTGATACTTTTCTGCAGACTATTTGATTGCCACGTGTAATTAGTAATGCTCTCTTTAAAACAGAGACATAGATTTTAAAACAGCTGGCACTGCCTACAAAGCTTCATTCTTAAAAAAAAAACAAACCCCTTATATGCATACATTTATATAACAGAACGTTTTTGCACAGATACATCATGGCTTTATAGTGCTTGACAGCCCTATGCTCCCCTTCAGCAGCAGAACCAAAGGCTGAAGTGACTTGCCTGTCTCCCCAGGCAGCTGCAGAACGGGCTGGAGCCGTGCCCTGCGCTGGGGCAGAATCCTGAGAACATCATTAATTCATCTGTTACTTGATAAATCCATTAGGTCAGCCTGGATTAGCCTATCGATCTCCCCAGTGCATTGTCACAGAGCCCTGTGATCCTCGCTCAGCTGCCGGCCTGGGAAAGCCCCGGGAAGGCTGGCAGGGAACTGGGATGAGCTGGATCCCAGCACAGCTCAGAGTTCCACTGGGGAGCCCACACAGCTTTGTTTGGGCTGGGGAGAAACAGGCCAAAAGAAGCTTGTTCTGTTTCCCAGCTGGGAAGCTCCACCACCTCAAATCAAACCACCACGGGGGTTTGGATGCCCTGACCTCGAATTGCCAAAGCCCTGCCCCCTGCAGCCCCCACCATGGCACAGGGGGGCTTTCCAAGGCACTTTTACTCTAAAACAACCAGCTCCCTAAAAAAAGGATGCAATCAATTCATTTGCTGGCACGTCAGGCCTCGCATTTCCTTCTCCTGCAAACTGCAAAGCAGCAAATAACCACGCTGCTTTGAACAGCAACACTCTGAAAACGTGATTTTCCTGATTTGCATGTAAACCAGAGCAGCAAAAATTGAGTGAGAGAGCTCAGCTCCTAAGCAAGCAAGGTGTACTCCACAGGTCTGGCTCTTTATCTCTTGGTGAAATGTGTGTAGAAGGGGATGCTTCAATTCAGGCACCTGCAATAAAGTTTCATAAAGAAGGGCCTTAAGTTGATAAGTCTGGTTTAGGATCTTCTTATTAACTGCCCATTCCCCATAATGAGTTTTTAATTTAATTTTTTCAGATTTTAAGGCACATGAAAGCTGCTCATGTGCCTCTGGGATCTCAGCATGGGTATTTGGGAAAGGAAGCATTAGGAGAGCACTGAAACTGATTTTTTACATATGCTATAATCCTGGTATTGAGATTTTTAACAAGTTTCCTGTGCAGCACAGCTCAGCCTAATCTGCACACCGACTCCTGCTCAAACTTCCTCTGCACTGCAATTGAAATCTCTGTTATTTCCAGATCAGTCACAGAATTAGCACACATGGGGGGTTTGGGTTTTTTTAATGAGTAGGTTGGAACTCCATCATCAGGCACTGGAAGACCCTCTGGTCTGGCCATAAAAAGGGTTCCTGACTGGACAGAGCAGTCTTGTAGGAGAAAGCCACTGAAGCAGGTTGTTTTATTCTAAAAGTGTGGTTTATTCCGTGGTTTGAAGACATGATCTTCTGCACTGGTGCCCCAATGGCTGGTTTTTTTATGCCCTTACTGATGCTGAAAATATAATGGCAGTGTCTGCCAGCAGAGTGAGAACTGGCACTCACAGGAGAGTTGTGCCAGGCTTTCTACAGGAAAGGATGGTGTCCCTAAAATCTCAGGATTACAGAATGGTTCATGTTCAAAGGGACCTCCAGAGGTCACCTAGTCCAACTCCCTGCCACCTTCACCTAGGTGAGAACCAGGCATTGTAGAGAAATGCCTGCCTGTAACTCAGAGCACAGACAAGATTACATTAAATACTGTGTAATTCATCAGCCTTGCCATGAAAAAGAGGCTTCCTGCTGAAATTTTGTTTAAAACATTTCCTGTGGAATGGAGCAGAGAAATGCAGTGAGAAACAGGGGATATTGGGTCAAAGAAAAGATGGAGCCACTCTGTACCTGTAAATTCAGGAAAGAAAAGAGTATTATTTCTCCTTTCTTATTTTTTAGCAATTAAAACCTGTTATTGCACTATGTTGAGCAGTATGAAAAACTCTACCATGCTCAAAATAACTCTGTGAAACCTTTCAACCATTCTCTGATTTTAACTGGCTGTTCTCTGTGTTGTGACCCTTTCTTCTAGAACCAGGAAGCTTTAAGACATCCTGGACAGTTAGAAAGATTTGATAAGAGAAAACTCACAGCACTCCCAAATCCTTTGCTAAATCTCCCTTTTTTTTTTCCCCACAGCATGTCACTAAAGATTTCATAAGTGAAATGTACTTAATGAAATTCCAGATATATATCCTCTTAAAATGACAGCCCTTGGAAGCATCTGTTTTTAAAGCAACAGAATACTGAAGAATTAAAAACCTGCCGACCCAAGGAGGGGATTTATTCCAGCACCTTCCAATAATGGAGTTACAGAATGGATTTAAATTTCTCAGCCTCACACCAGTGCCTGAGATGCTGCGGACTTTTGAGATAACGAAGTGATCCAGCACAAATGGGTGTTTGCCTGGGACATCTGGCAGACATGGACATGCCAGGGCTGGGTGGACATCCAGCCTAACCACAGTGGTGCTGGGTGTCTACATTCAGACAACTGAATGAGGCTCTCCAAGGCCAGGCCTGGGTTGAGGAGGAGAATCAGGGTATTTCTTATATGACCAAAAGCAGAAAGAGGCACCAAATCTACAAGAAACCATTCAAATTTCAGGGAAATGCTACAGGTGGAAAAACATCAGACAAGAAACGTGGGTAGATGTGTGATATAGGAGCATCAGTGATTTCTCCTTGAAATTTCAGCCTGACTGACACACCAGAGGTGATGGGGACAGCTCTGATCCACACACATGGATCTGGTGGCAGAGCCCAGGGTGATTTCCACGGCAGCAGAGCACAGAGTAACAAGGGCATTTCTCTCTGACATTTCCTTTACTCCAGAGATTCTGTCAGTGACATGTGTCCCTGTCACACAGGAAACTCACACCTGCCTGGAACCACTGGACAATTCCATGGGGAGCACGGGGTGGGGATGTGGTCTGTGGCTTCTCCCTCTAGATCCTGCACAGGTTGAACAGGGGAGGAGAGGGAGGAGAGAGATCCCTGCTAAGAGAGACATTGATCCAGGAGACAGCTCTGCCAGATGCTGCAAATGAAGGGGCTCAATACAAATGGGGATGGTGAGTGATGGGCTGATGGGCATTGTCATGGGCCAGGGGTTGTCTGTGCTTTGGTAATATTATATGCTATTTAATATGAATTAACATGTAATAATTATTAATTTAATTATAATATTGATTATAACACCAACCCAGCTGCACAAACCTGTGTTATCTGGGTTTTTGCTGTTCTCCTTTGTCCCCTTTAGGGAGTTTGGAACAGTCTTATTTTTAGCCTTCTGTGTTTTGGAGTCAGATACATTTTTGTATAAACAACTTTCTTGTTATTGTAAAACCTAAAAATGTTTACATCCTTTTCATAAAGAGAAGACTGTTCATGGACTGTTGGGTTGTTCAGTGTGGTTGGAGAAGAAGATTTTCTTCCTTCAATCCATGGTCCCTGCTGGAGTTCAATAAATGTTGATTCTGTAAATAAACCCTCCTCTCTGCTGCCTTGGACACCACAAGGTGTGGGTGTGAATTCTTTATGTCGTGAGTGACAAACCTGCAAACCAGCAGGTCAGAAAGCCAAATGTCCCATCAGTTGACCTGACAGTGTCACATGCATGCACTGTTACCCATCCCCACGGTGCTGAGGATGGAGGTGCCACTCAGGCCAGGAGTGAGAGCTGCTGGGAGCCCTGCAGAGGCAGCAGGGCCTGGTGCTGGGTGTTCCAAGTGGAACAACATATGCAGGAAGCACATGTGTCACTGTGGGACACAATGAATGAGACACAGACTCGTGATTTCAGAAGGCTGATGCTCTGAAAAGGGGCTGGTTTATTCTCTGCAGCTATTTTTATACTTCTTTACAATGTGCCCACCTAAGAGGTGGGATCCTTTGAACCATTGATCATACCAAGGGTCAACAAGCAAAGTCCCTCCTTAGGAGAGAAATGGGAAAAACAAGAGAGTTTACAAAGTGTGACCTTGTTTACCAGTTTAGGTCCCTGGGAAAGAGCTTGAGAAAAACCCAAACATGACAAGCAGTGACTACACACATGGAACCTGTGCTGCTCCTCCTGGCTCTGCCTCCCCTGTGGTGCTGCAGCTCCAGCTGAGTGAGATTACACTCTCCAGCATGGAGAGGAGATTGTATTATTCCTGATTTTACACCAAGTACTACATGTGTCCAATCTGAGACAGACCAATAGAGTATTTTTTTTTTGTATCGCCCCCACACCTTTTTTTTTTTTTTTAATGGCAGAAAATTGAAATTTGTAATGAAACTATCGTTCCCCCCCCCCCCCCCCGCCTTTTTTTTTTTAATAACTGGTCTTTGGCAATTTTAAACTCTGAGGTCTGAAAAATTCATTACCACTAACTTCCATCAAGGGTGTTCCCGAAATCAAAATTACTTAATCAACTCAATTTAGCTTCTTGTGTAGACCTAATTCAGAAAAACTTTATCTTCTTGAATTGTTATTGCAATTAATTTCCCCCCCCCTTTTTTTTTTTCTGCAGCAGACGACATTTCAGTAATTAGATATTCTATAAAAATGAGTTATTCATTCAGAATAGCTTCACTTTTATATTTGATTAATCATATTACCACTGAGGTCTGGGTTTTGTCTCCAAGGAAAGTTTAATGACCTCATTTTAATCCTTCTTTTAACCACCAGGCAGGTATCAATGAGGAGAAATGAAATTATCTTCTTTTTTCTTTTTCTCTGCTTTATTTCACAATCTCAAGATTACATTTGATGCTTTTTCTGTGTGACTGACCCATTTACAAGGAAGAATCTAGCTGATTCCAATTAGGTTCAGGGCAGAATCAGGCTAAACAGAGCCTTGAACTGTGCCTCAATAACTAATGCTCAGTGTAATGGAGAGGAACCAGAACTGCTTTACCACGTGGCAGCCAGTTTAAAGCTCTGTACATGATTAATTTGGTGATAATTTGAAAATGAATGTACTGAAAGGAAATAAACAAAACAAAAGGCACTGTAAATTTAGGTTTTGATTAATGGCATCTATTAGGAAGAGACTTCTATCAAGGAGATGGCTTTTTTTTTTTTTCAATCAATGCATATATATCCACACAATGTAATGGAATAATTCATGTAATCCACAATTTATCTGTGAGCAGAGACTTGGATATGATTGATGACTGTCTGCCTGGCATCAGCATCTGTCTATGCTTTGGATCCAGCTATATGCACATCTATATTTGGTATTTATACACATACATCTCTGTATCCCTATCTGTTTTGCAGTCTCCAAGGTATTTCATCCTTTCTGTCATGTGTTACACTGGGGTAAAGGCTTAACAGACCTCACAGAAGAGGCTGATGCTTTTTTCATTGAGACGTGAGGAATTATTGTTTTCTCATAAAGTGAGAAACATCTTTCATTTTAGATGAAAGAGGTGATAAAATAAAGAACAAAAGTTGAGCATCCACAGGAGAGTATGAAGTGTGTCTTGTGCTCCCTCCAGGCACTCACTTGGAGATGCTGTGCCTGGGAAAGCCACAGTGCTCCCAGGGAATCTGCACTTAGAGCTGGGGATCACCCTCATTCTCTGAGAGAATGAAACTGTGTGGGCATCACACTTCCTCAGCTCCATGGACAGGCTTTGCATTGAGGTAGGGATCCATCTCCAAAGGTCAGTGTGGCTCCAAAGGCAGATCAAGATGGAAATAATTTCCTAATCGTGGTTAACCTGTGTGTCTACAGCTGCAAAGCCCTGGAACTATTGTGGTGAATTCAGCACAAGGCTGGAACAGGATTGGCAGAATGAATATTGTTTCTCCTTGTGCTCTGTTTGTTACTGCTACCTCCCAACCCAACATCCTTAATCTAATTCATTGTTCATGGCTAAGGTTGTCACCAGGACGTGCAATGAGAAGCAGAAAGCCCATTTCAATTTATAAGCACTGGGGTCTCATTTAGGAAAACCAGACTGATTTGTGGTTTTAAGACTTCACTGACTATATATTAAATGGAAATGCACAAAGAATTAGGTAGATGCTCATATACCCAAATGCTACTGGGCATATTTGACTCACTTGAATATAATAATTTATTTCAGTTAGAGGCTGACAGCTCTATAACAGCCCAGGCTTTGCTGGGTAGGTTGGCTGAGCCTCGTTTTGACTGGAAAACTGCAAGTGAACACAGTCATCTGGGAATTTCCATGAAAGCATAATTGATTTTTAACAATAAAGCCTGTCTGCAGGACTGCACAGAACCCCTGGGTTTGTCTTCAGCTGTAAAACAACACAGTCCTGTTCATTCCCTCACCACGGCACCTGGTCCTTCCCCTTGCCAGCTCTGACCTGGTGCAATCTCCTTGAACTCTGCCTCCTGTGACAACTGCCTCTAAATTATGCCACAGGCACAGTTCTGATGATTTAAAAAGGCTGTATGATCCGGGCTAATCTACATTCAAATGTCACTGCAGACTTGCTGAATGGCACAGGTGTAGTGACAGGGACAGTGAGATCTGAATGGACAGCTACACCTGCAGCTTTAGTCTGCTGGCAAATCATGTACACAGTGCTCAGGATTTAAGCCCTTGATCTTTTCCAGGGTCTAGGAACAGGGAGGAGGCAGATGGACACGTGCCAAGGTCTTGGGAGATAGCAAGCTGCCCACTTCCACTATTTTTTCTTGGATCAGACTGTTAAGATTTCTTTTTAGGGAGCCCGTGAAGGCATCCTGGTCCAATTTTCTGTCTCCAGGAAATCCCAGTGACATCCCACTCCTGCTGGGTTCTCCCTCCACAGTGTAAGATTAATTTGTAAAACATGAGCATGCATGTAAAAGGGATTTCTCATAACACTCCCATGTTCTGAATGCTTCTGGGTACATCTGCCTATAAATGTGTTCAGGAAACCCCAAGGCAGCCCAACACGGATGCTGATTTTGGTTTCCTACAACCATTAAATATCATTTCTCCAAAGCAGACCTATTTGCATCTTTGCATCCCAGTCACTTGGAAGTCACAATCTTTCAGCCTGAAGGGAGAGCTGAGGGTTTTCCCTGCTACTTTGGTATTTTGAAGCTCACCGTTAAAAATGGAGCTCAGCAGGATCTGACTGAGGGGGCTGGAGCCCAGGCAAAGCATTCACCCCACTTGCAAGAAAGTCACATTTTTACAGTTCACATCAGCTATTTCTGTGCAGTGCTGCTCTTGCACAGGTTGATGCACAGCTATATTCTCCCCTCAAACAAACAATGAATGTGAGAACAAACGCTTTCAGAACAGGGAATACAATTTTAGGCTATGCTTGTTTGCTTTGTTTCCACAATTTTGGCAAGTTCACAGAGCAGGAGGCTAAGTGAGAGCTACAGCATGGCTGTGAAAAAGGAAATACTAAGGCTCTTGTTCAAGGCACTGAAACTGGATTACTATATCCAAATTGGGTCAGAAGAATGAAAACTGAGCAGAGCGTGGAGCACAGCAGGGTTAGCAAGATAACCAGGGAAGGGAAGATGTAAAGCAGAAGGGGTTGGAGGATCTTGGCTTGTTTTGCTTCACAGAATGATGTACACCAGTAAATCACAGGGGAGAGAAAATGGGAAGGAAACAACATCAGAATGGGAGAAGGAAGAATTATTCCTGGTAAAGGACAATGCCAGCAGGGCAGCGATGCTCCCAGAGCATCTTCACTCTCAAATTCCAAAGCACTTCTGGGAATGGGCTCATTAACATCTCCCACAGTACTCCAGGAACCAGAACACCTGCACAGACAAAGGTCAGACATTTCTGGCAGTGTGGTGCCAAAACCAAGAAGCCCTTTTAACTTGGGTCTCTCTCTGTGTTCTTTTGTGCAGGAAGCACCGAGCTCTTCTCTGCAGACTCCAGCGCTGCCTGATCCGGCCCAGCACGAGCCAGCTTAACTCAGACTCTCTGCAGCAGCCAGGGGTGAGCCTGGTCTGACAATATTAATTAAATAGGCCAGTTAAAAACTGGCAAGAACTGCTTCTCCCAACGTGCTTGCAACAAGGGCTTGCTCCTTCACTGATCAGCCAAGTCCATGTCGTAACCAGCTTTACCTTACCCAGAAACACGTCCCTCCTGCTCCAACACAGCCTCTCTGAATTCAGGTTACTCCACACCAGCAACTCTGCTTTGAGTTCAGCCAGTCTTTGGCCAGGCAGCTTTTCCCAGGCCAGCAAATGCCAGCACTGCCCTGTGAGCTGGGAAGCACCCACACATCCCCAACAGTCCAGTCCTAAACCTTTGGAGCTGTTCCTACCTGGTGTCAGTGTCAGGATTAGCCAGCAAGGCAGGGAAGGGGATGCTGTCCTAGAGCTGCCTCTTTAAAAAATACTCCACCAGATTCAGCTTTGGAAGAGGAGATTCTCAAAGCAGTGCCAAAGGGCAAATTTTAAAGTAGCTTTAAATAAGACCTCCTAAGGCTCAGGAGCTTAAAGAACTTGAATAGCCCAGTTTCTTTTTTTCCCCTTTCTTTCTGCACCCCCTCCAAAATTTTTGAGAGGTTGATGGCCAGGCAGGTTTTCTGAAGAATCCACAAGCTCAAGTAATCATGAGCACTTTAGCCCTCTGAAATAATATTTTCCTTCCATGGGCTACTATAAAAACAAGTTCTGCACAGTAGGCAAATTTAAAATAACTTTTAATTAACATTTCAGACACAGAAGTCTGATCATGCAAATTCATCTGCGTCTCCTCTCTGTGCCTGATTGTTCCTGATTGAATATGATAAAAATAGACTTTGTATGAGTCAAGTGTAGGCATGGATTTCTTTCACTTCTCCTCCCCTCTGATTATGCATTTTCTTAGATAAAGTGGAAATCCTTGGATGGCTATTAACAGTATCATGGGTCAGACTGGAAAGGGCATCCTGCCTGAGAGGAGTTAAAGATTTCACTGGAATTAAAGGTGTTCCTCCTGTGAGCAAGAAAGATGCTTCAATCTTACATAAAACCTCACCTGAGACTATCCAGCATTGTTCTGTCTCAGCTGACTTCTAATCTCTGAAATTCCAACTAATTTCACTGCCCCCCCTGTATCTGAGGTGAGCATCTGGCCAGAGGCTATGGATCCATATTAATATGGAAAAACCACAACTCACTTGCACACAGGAGATAAATATTTCAAGGGAGACTGAGGAATTTCCCCATAATTAAGACATGTCAGAGGACATGACCCTGTTATAAGTAACAAGGACTCTGGATAACGGAGGGCACAGTGATACCTTTATCTTACAACAGTAAGAGAGCCAGTTTTCCTACGAATCCTATGAAGCCTTTGTAACACAGTCCAGTTAAAATGTCAATATTTTGCAACAGCTGATGACTTGGCAGGTGCAAAAGTCCACAAAAATTCCACAGAAATTAATGAGTCCCAGAAAACTTGGACATGGGGGATTAAAATACCTTTTTCTATGACATCTGACCCAGAACCTGTAGGTATGGGCTGTTTGGGCACATGGAGGAGTCAGTGTTACCTCTCCTCTTTGGCAGAGGGAAGAGCTGTCTCCCTTGCAAGCAACAATGTCACATGAAGAACACAACACTGCAGACAGGCTGAAGTCCTTTAAACAGCCAGAAGAGCATTCCCTGGGTCACAGTCATGCATTAAACAATTAAAAATGCCCCAAAGAGCTGCCTGTGATGTTTACAGCGTTTCAGGGGATGTTCCATCCACTCTTGTGGTATTTCTCAAGAGACACTTCCCCACTGCTGGCTGCTCTCTGATGGCTCTCAGCACAGGCACAGGTAGCACTGCAGATCAAAAAAACATTCACCATCACAAAAAAAGAGCTGGAAGGGCTCAGAAGAGGCACCTGGTCCTCGCTGTGCCCAGTGCCTTGTAGCTCGATGCAGGTGGTCCTCATGACTGTCAGGACTGGCCATGCTGATGGAGACTGGCCCTGGAGTTAACAGCAGACTTGAGTTCCAATTTGTTTCATCCAGAGGCTCTGATTTCCTTCCTCCCATATAATTTCAGAACCCTTTGTTTGAGAAGCTGGGGCTCCTTCTTCCCCTGCCTTTCAGGTGGTGGACCAAAGGATGTGAAACCCACTGACATCCATTTTCATGGAAGCACCCAGGCATTTTGAGTTTTTATTGTGATATCTTCATTTTGCACCTTTAAGGATCTGTGTAATTTTATTGCTCTTTCACCACTTCTCATCCAGCACTACACATTGACGCCAGCCCATCTGGTATTTTGGAAGTCCATTCACCAACACACCTCTACTGGATGTGTCATTTTGGCATTCCTGTGCCTGTGCCTGAAATTCCACATGGTCCACGGGTGCAGCCTCTTCCCCCCTGCACTGTGCTTGGCTACAGACGTGCCCTGACTCTCTTGACCATCACAGTGGATGCCTTCCTCTCTCCCATCCCGTTGTGAATTTTTACACAGCAACATTAATTCCTGCTGCTGAATACATGAGCTGTGACACCAGCGTGGTGCAGTGTCCTCCTGAGCTACATTCCCATCCAGAAAACGATTAAGTCGAAAACCACCCTGGCTGAATGACAGGTAATTTAAGAGCCCTATAGGGTGGGCCTTTGTATCTGTCTGGGATGAATGCAGCTCCTGAGCTCCTCTCATCTGGCAGCTTGCCAAGAGCAAGCTGCAGTTTCAGTTATTCAGCCTATTTTTGTTTTTACAGCAGCATCTCAATACAACTATTTAAAATAAAAATATACAATATCTCTCCAAACAGTCCGCAGACTTAAAAGAGACCATGGGCTTTCTCACTCTCTGAGGAGCTATAGATTTCCTGGAAAGTGATTTTTGCTATTTTTTTTAGAGGTGTTAAAATGCAGATCAGACTATTTGAGGACAGCGAGGAGATTCAGCTCAGGCTTAAAGAAACTCATCAGCCTGATGCTGTTCCCTGTGCCAGTAGGGGAAAAAACATATTATACTTTCATACTCACATGAAATTCAGCCTGGCTATACCCAGGAGTATATCAAAGATATTTGTTTCCATAGAATCAGAAAGTATTATTGTAAAACACCCTTGGTTTTAAACTCTTTATAGAGAAGTCCCATGTGCCACTGTGGAAAGCCCTTTGGCCCTTGCAAAACTCTTTCTTCTGTGATTGAAAT
Source organism: Phylloscopus trochilus trochilus (assembly GCA_016584745.2). NCBI lineage: Eukaryota > Metazoa > Chordata > Aves > Passeriformes > Phylloscopidae > Phylloscopus > Phylloscopus trochilus. The sequence goes on along the minus strand of WQNJ02000005.1, from coordinate 2,711,981 downwards.
TAGAGAAATAATGGTACACATCAACTCTGCTTAGAGGAAGAGCAGCATTTTCTAATCCATTTAACACAATTCTGTGGGTAATTCTCTTGATGGCTTTTATTCCTACCACGTTTAACACACACCGAGACATTAAATACTCAGAATTCACCTGAAAGAAAATTTCCATTATCCCACCTTCCATCAGCTTGGATGGAAGTGCTTTGGAAAGCCACTAAAATACACCACATCTGCAGGGGATGCTGCCCAGCAGAAGGCACCAATGTGCTCGTGGCAAGCAACCCTGAGCCAGCTCACCCTGCTCCCCAAAACCTCACGTCCCAACTTGTCCTGGAGACAAGGACCCCACAGCCTGGGTCATGTCAACAACCTGTGCTGAAGTGACATGGCCACTAGATGTCATTCCTTTTTCACTCAAATGGAGGGCACAGAAGTATTTCCCAGGCAGAATGAAGTCCCCCTGGCACAGCAGGGAGCTGTAGCAGTGCTGTGGTGCAAGGTCCAGTGGCCCCACAGACACAAAACTCCTTCCAGAGAGAAGAATTCTGTCCTGGCAGGATAAAGGACCACACAGCCCACACAGCTGTGTCTTTATGGCTCTTTATAATGGTACCAAACTGAAGGAGATCTTTAACCACAACTTTACAACAGAAAGGTTGGAGTGTCTGTGGAGGACATGAAGCACAAGTGTGCTGCTACATCCACTGGAGCAGCAGCACAGCCTGGGGATTGATACCCAGACCTGAAAACACGTTGGGAGCCCATTTTGCTGTGACTCAGGAGGAATTTAGTGCCTTTTTTCTTCTTAGAATCTAGGTCCAAGTAACTTTGTGAGAAGATGCTGTTTGGGAGCTGAGCATGTCACAGCTCCCAATGGAGATGGGAGGGAAGGACCCAGACTCCAGAACTGACATGAAACCAGTTTGGGTCCACAGGGGCATAAACTGGGCTCTGCATGACTTCCTTGAGTTCTGTGACATATCTGCAGTTTGTAAGAGTATAACCAAGGGGGAACTTTGATCCTACGCTAATAAATATTTAGAGACCCTTTAGGATGGAATGAAAATTCAGAATAATATAAATAATAAAAACATTCCTCCAAGGATGCTCAGTGACTTGAGCACAAAGAAGTTAGACCTTCTGTATTTGTAAAGATTTGATGTCCATTTAAGATACATCACTTACTGCTCCTTGTTGACCCTCATATGAATACAGACAGGGGGTACACAAGCATTTCTCATTTGTTAGCATATGGACCTCTGCACTGCTCTGTGATTTCTAAATTTACTATGCACATTTCAGATGTTCTACATCTATGGGTTATGAAGGCTGGAATGAACCAGACCACATCATTTCACCTTCCAATTCTTCATTTTTACCTTAACCAGCTCTAAGAATTTGTCATTTACAATCTCTGTTTTTTTCCCCTTGCCCTCCAGGAGTACCTTGGAACACATGAGAACGGAACAGAAGAAGACTGTGCTAATAAAACATAAGAAAAATCTTTAACTGATTAAAACCACATGTACTGAAGAATGTCTGCACGTTTACTGCCAGCCCACACAAATAATCTGTTAGAGCTATCAGTGAAATACAAATTTTACCAGCTACCTGTTACTGTTTAGAGTACTTACAGCCCTCCTGAAATCGTATCCAAGCCATAAACCCCAAATATCTCTCACTGCTCAGTATTTCACTCATAAGTATTAACAACTCTGATATGTCTACAGGCAATTGCTATGAAACAACTGCATCCTCTTTGGTGCAATCAGACATGGGCTGTTTGCCACGTTATTTCAGCTCCTTCAGTGCCTTGGCCAAATCGGTCACCAAATAGTTTTGCTGGGTTCATGAATCAGTCTTTTCCCTTTTTCTCCCTTGGAAGTCTTTATTCCAGAGTTATCCATCAAAGTTCCTCCTGTCTGCCCAACCAGCTCGGAGAGACAGCAGATACCAACATCCATGAATGAAAAGCACAGTGCCCATGCATCACCCAGCTGATGATGTGTGGATACTCACAGTGCTGGTGGTGAATTCAGGGGGGTTGTCATTCACATCTGTCACTGTAATGATGGCTGTGGCCGTGTTTGAGAGACCATAGTTAAGGTTTCCTTCCATATCTGTTGCTTGAACAATGACTATGTACTGCTGAACTTTCTGGAAAAAATAAAAAAAAAAAAAGAGGAAAGGAAAAGATGAGAGACAAAAACGCACCGTGTAAAACGCCTTGGTTTGTTTTCCATATACAAGTGTGATCTTTAAGCAGAGTAAGAAGTTAATTAGACCAAAAATGTTTGCTAAAAAAAAACAATTAATTTTTCTGCAACATTTTGAAGTGATTTTTACATAGATTGGTGGACATCACCTGTCTCACAGGAAAATAAAAGTCTTACAGGCAAAATTCCCTGGTTGAAGCTGACATTTTTATTAACTTTTAAGTATTTTCTGCAACATTAGCTTCTGTCTTCTGAAAACCAGTAAAAGTTTTGTTCATGTGTTTTCACTGAAAACATTGCTAAGAACATTATACCCCCAAAATTGACATCAACATTGCCTGGCGGCCCTCCAGCTCGTTCTGCTCACACAGTTTGATGCCCAAAAAGCATTAAAATGCTCTTCGTGTTTCAATCCTTAACACAACCTTGGTAAATAAGGAGAATTTAAGTCCAGTAAGGAAGAAAAACAAAAAAAAAATTCAATGCAATAAACAGCAGTTCAGCAGAACTAATTTAAATTCCTGAGCACCCCCTACAACACAGCTCTCAAAGGAAAAAACCACACAGAGCCAGCCATAAAAATCACACAGTGAAGTTCTAAAGGATGCTGTAAGTCAACACAACTGGAAAATAAACCTGAATAAAATAGGAGAGGCCATCTGATGTTGCATGTGTACACATCTTCCTGGGATCTCTTTATTTAGGAATATCTGCCTGCACCAAGAGAAGTCTCCTGATATTTACAACTGGCCTCAACAATGAATTTTCATTTAGATCTGCAGAATTTACTATTGCTTACGTGCTGTGCTCACAGAGCACTTTACAGGCAGACAGGCAAGCAAAGCTCCTCTCGTGAGAAGTGTGCAAAGGGGTGCATGAGAACCAGGGAAGGATCCAGCCAAAAGCTCCACACAACCCTGCTCCTTAAGGCTGCAGGTGGCACAGCAGAGAGCCCCAGAGGGGTGTAAACCAAATGGAGGCAGAATTTTGTGCAGGAAAAGCTTTTTTGTGAAGTCAGGTGGAGGGACTTGGATGCAAGGAAAGACCAACTACCCCCAGAACACATCTCAGGCTGCTCCTTCAAGGTGCCAGTGCTGCAAGCACTGTGTGTAGAATGTCAAATGCCCTCTGAAGTTTCAAAGGGCACGAAATAGGTCAATTAGATCTCTTTATTCCCATATAAACATCCTTGAAGTGCTGTAATCGGTTCAGTTCTTTAATTCTTCTGAGTTGCCAGAATAAGAGATCTGCATTTTAGCTTTATCTCGATTCCAGGGCTTTTAATTGACCTGCTAAATTGACAAGACATCACACTTAGGGATCCATCAGCACCTTGCAACTGGAATATATTATGGAAATGCACTTTCATTATCTCTTCCTATCTTGTATAATAAAACATGAGGGAGGAACTATTGTTAGCCCCTGTTTTGCCTCATGCAAGAAGGTGCTGCTCACTGCTCCATTTGTAAAGCACTGCACAAGGCTGAAATGTCCTTATTAGTGAATGTAATTTCTATTTCATATTTAGTTTTTCCTTTCTTATTCTCTGTTATGGACAACCTGGGAGGCTGATGGAAGTATTTCCTAATAGGTCAAATACGTTGGTTTAAATAACATTAGGTTTGAACCATAGAAGTGGGGAGGATACTTTTAAAAAGTAGCAATAATCAGATTTCATGTAAATGAGAAAAACACATCTATGTATGTGTACTCACAGACCCCCAGGTTTACAACAGAGTTTTTTACTTAACAAAGCACCATTCACTGAGCTGTGTAGTGTTAATAAAAAAACCCCATACAAATTCAGAATACTAAATTAAAGAAGTTTAAAAGAAAGATGTCAATCAGATCATAACACACACATACACACACACATAAAAAAAGGAAAATGGCCAGAATTTATTAAAATGTGCAAATGTACCAGCCACAAAGAGCTGGTGTAGAAGGATGGAAAGAAGAGAAGGATGGCAAAGGAACACAGCACTTGTGCAGCAAGTGCAGGCAGTCCAAGCCTGGTGAGAAAATGTGGGGCATTACAGCAGATCCCAAAGGGATGGAGTGGTCTGGCAGGATCATGATGGGAATGCACGTGTTGGAGACAGGTGCTGTATCTCAGGATAGCAGAGGCAGCTGCAGCCATTGGGTTCACATCAGAAGTGAGCTGCTGGGGAAATCCTAGAGACATCCCCAAGGTTGCACTGATTTCCATCAACTGAACACAAAGCTGCTGTGTTAAGAGCAAAATTGGATTCTGACATGGAGAATGGTGTGGGAAGTTGTATAGAACCCAGACATATGAAATCATAAAAATATCTAGGTTAGGAAAGACCTTTAAGATCGAGTCCACCAAACGGAAATAGTCTGAGATCTGATCTGCCAAACCTTCAGGCACATGGTTGTCATCCACATCCAGCTCCATTTGAAAGGCTCCAGCACTGTGGGCATATAAGAGTGCTCCTTTCAAGTGCCTAGTTTTAGTTTATAGCTAATTCAATCTCCAGTGAGATTGGCCCCAACAGATAACAAATTACTGATTTTTTTGTTTTTCTCCAGCTAATCTTTTTGCTTTTGTGCATTAAGCTGATTTTATTGAACTATTCAATCAATTTCAATTTCAGCATGTCCTTCTAATTTGTCACATCATCTCCAGGGGCATCTCAGTTTGTTGTCCTAATAGTATTATTATTATTGTTACGACTATTAAAAAAAGAAAAAAAGAAAAAGGCAAAAAAAGGCAGCCTCATGCCCCCAAGCACGAGAGACATTTTCTCGATGGCATTTTGATCATACAGGATAATTCTCCTATTCTCTTTCTTTGCAAAAATGACATTTTAAATAGCACAGGGCAGAAACTACAGCATAGAGGTAAAACCAAAATGGTCCTAACATTTACTGTATGTTTGCTCTGATGGTGATGCAGTGGAACTCAGGAAATGAGCCTGTGGCCCAAGGGGGTCTAGACTAAAAACCCAGTCCTACTGAAGCCTGTGGGAGGTCCTGTGGCAAGTGTTTCTAATAAATCTAACAGATCTTCAAGCTACAGCACAGCAAATGTGCTGCTTCTATTCCAGACAAGGAAAAATACTTATCCTGATAAGTGCAGAGATTTTAGTCTGACCTAAAAACTAAGAAGGACTTTTGAAGGAAAAAATTACGAAGGAAGGAATAATTAAAGGAACTGTGGCAGATCTAATCTGTCTGCTCTGTCAATCATCTGATACAGCGCCCCAAAGAAATACATCAGCTAAATTCCAGAAGATGGGAATTAGCTGAAGGAATCTGTTAAGCTGGTTAATGAGAAATTAGTCAAGGGCTTGGTTAAAAAGGTGCCTTGTGCAGGAGGAATGGCAGCTTGGAAAAAGGGCAACTGGATAATAGAAAGATGTGATTTAATAGCACAAAATACAGGAAAACGCAGCAAAGGCACTGTAATAGAAGCTAATTCATGTTTTCATAATATATCTCATGTTGTCATAATGCTTGCTGTTATGGGGTGGTGGTAAACATGTAGTCTTAGGAATGCCAAAGGAAAAGGACAATGGAATTACAATGCCAATGAGAGGTGGAGAGCAGCCGCCAGAGTCGATCAGCATTTATTAAGGATTGATGCCACAGAGATATCTTATCTGGGACATTAAGGGTACTCGAGGAACTTCCTACACACCCAGGAAACCTTTTCAGGCCCTGCCATGGTCCTCCTGATTCTATCAACTGCACCATCAAGAGACAAAGGAACCTAAAGAAATTCCGTACTGAGCAGCGAGTCCAGCCCTGGAAGTTTCAACATCCCCCTTGATTCCAAGACCAGGGAAACAAGTCCAGACATGTACACAGAGTCCAAACCCAGGAAGGGTATAAAACTGGCAGACCTGGACTCGGGCACTGGTGAGACCTCAGGGCTGGCGTGTCGCAGTAGAGGACACGTCAGGAGGCTCACCCGGTGCCCACCGACCATTCCTTGCTTCGCTGACTCTTCAGCTTCTTTATTTGGCTTCGTCCATTTCTTGCCCGTGATACTCGCTGGCAATAAATTGTTCTTTATTTAAGATTGGCTCTTCAAATTTCTAACAGGCACCAATACAACAAAACTTTCCTGGAAGCTGTGTGTTTGGGCAGGAGGAAGGAGGGCCGTCCCCGTGTCCCACCAGCTCCCTGCTGCCACGCAAGCACAAAGGCTGCTGGCAAACACCCTGCGTGCAGCTCTTAGCATCACACATCTGGCAATGCTGATTGCCTGTGCCAATGGAAAGAAATAGAAAGCCCCAGGTTATGCACTCCCAAGTTGTACTGTTATACTGTTTTGCTGTAAAATTAAAAGTTGCACTGTTACTTACCTGTTTTAAACTGTTCATGTTGAATCTGTACCCCTGAATTTCTGCTTGTTATGTCCCGAGTTTTGTACCCTTTCTCCCTGAGTTTTGAGTTCCCAAAAAGAGCCCGCCGCCGCTTCCTGCTGCCTCCCTGCTGCTTCCTGCCTGCCTGCTTGTCGAGCTGTGGACACCGCCCAGTATGGAGATGAGGAACTCCCAAGGTGCCTGGCTGCAGCCAGAGATCCAGCCGACGCTAGAAAAACCCCTAAAAACCAGCGAGCCGACACAGAAACTGGACCTAAGAAGGACAAAGCTGTGCGAGGCACACGTTCAACTACCTGCAGGTAGCAGGTATTTTTTTGTTACTTTCTCACCATAACCTAAAGGAACTGGAGAGAGGTGACCCCCCTGGACCACATGAGCCAAGGTGATTCTTTGGGAACTTCCCGTGAGGAGGGAATCCCGACTCTGCAGCAGCAGCAGCAGATTCGATTGCACCTCCTCCTCTGTGGGAGCAGCGGCGGCGTGCGCAGCCCCTCGAGCCCCCTACCCAGAGCTGATTTCTAATAAAGGCCTTTTCAAAGGAGCTGATCTCCTAGCCCATTTATAACACCAAGCAGCCAGGGCTCATCGGGATGCTGAGCACAATCCAGGCCCTTGTGCTCATTGCTGAGCCCCCCGGATCCAACCAGGTGCCGCCGGCGCTGAAGAGCCCATCACCGGAGAAGAGCCTGGAAGAGCCTGGCTTGTTTAGTCTGGCAAAATCAAGGCTGATAGCAGATATGATTGCTGTCTATAAATAACATCAGGAGGATAAACACTAGGAAGGCAAAGAAGCAATTTGAACTAAAGGGCAATGTTGACACAAGAACAAATGGGTGTAAACTGGCCAGGAATAAATTCAGGGTGGAAATTAGTAGGTCCTTCACCACTAAAGGAGAGAGATGCTGGAGCCATCTAATGCAAGGTCTGGGGAGCAAAAACGTTCAAAAGAATGTATTAAATTAGAGCTAAATCCTCTTGGTCTGGGGAGAAATTATGACAAATTGAGCTAAAGCAGAAGGCAGATTTCTCAGCCTTCTCTGTGTACAAACAACTTTCTAGAAAGAAAAAGAAGTAACCCCCTTTCAGGCCAAATAGCACAGACTGTTCATGTGAAAAGGCTCAACACTGATCGTTATCACTGAACCAGCCCATTCCACTGGCACACACAAAGGACCAGGTGCCCCAAACTAAATTACAGCTATTGCAAGTGGCTCTCCCCATCGAGACAGAGGCTGGCAGGGCTCAAATCCCCGGCTGAGCTGAGCACAGTCCTGCTGGGAGAGGGTATAAACAAGAGCAAATCGTATTCAGAGACGGAGTAGAAAAGAACAAAGTATTTTAAAATGAAGTCCTGCTAATGGAGTGCTACCTGTGATCCCAATTTTCAAACGTGCACGCACGGCATTTGAGAAATGTGGCTACTGCCAGTTTACACAGGCAATTATTATACAGCACACATGGGCTGGGGAACTGTGTGTACCAAAGTCCAGAAATGCAGCAATTATGTGATTAAATTAATCTGCATTATGGACAAAGGGTTTGCAAAATTAGGACCTACATTTTCAAAGCTCTGTACAAATATTGTCCAATTAATTACTACTTCCTGAGAAATGGATGACTAGCTAATTTTAGCATCACGTCTGGTAAAGCAAATAAGGTTACCAGGATGTAGAATGTATTAGCAGGAATCTATTGGTGAAGGAGAGAGAAAATCTAAATTCTATTTCCTCCTGGTTATCCTCACATCTTCTTTATATCTATGTTTTTTTCATCTTCCTTTAATTTTGCAACACCAATGAGATGAATATGAGATGTTCTTGTGATGTGTTTTCTAAATAATTTTTTTTTTGCATGCTAGGAGGACTTGATGTTCATGTTTTTGGGTATAAGAAATGGCAAACACACCATTAATAAATACTGCACCAGAACCAGGAAAGGCAACTTAAAAACAAATAAACTTTCACTTGACTCAAGCAGAAGTACTTTTTCCAAAAAGACCTAACTACCCACCATTTACACAAAGCTCACAGGAAAAGCTTTTAAAGCATCTATCCCTTAATACTCCCTACTTAGCCTTGGCGAAATAGAAACAGATTTCCAGCAGAAAGCCCTCTTCTGGAAGCTCTAGGAAGAAGGCAGCTTTCACAGAACACCCAGAGAACCCAGCACATCTGCAGCTCCCCCACAGATGGTGGTGCTGAGTGAGCCTCACCCCCATGCCAGAGTTGAGCAGAGTCTTTGATAAACCTTGACTTTTTCACTTCTCACAGACAACACAGCATCACAGCGTGGCTGCAGAGTCCTCGGCAGACATCAAACCCTGGGCTGTAAATCCCAGTGCACAGGCTGCTGCCTGAGCTAAAAAGATGCAGTTCTGCTCCATCACAGCCTTGCTACACAGGAGCTGAGGTGTTCATGTTTCTGCTAAGACAGGCATAAAACAAGGGAGGGAACGCAATTTTTAAAACAAGCCAGGCCACTTGCTCAGTGCTGCACAGCCACAGACAGTGAAGCCAAGAGCCAGGGTTATTTTCTCCATTTGGCTGGGGCTATATCGGCTCTTCCTCCAGCATGGCAAGGTGTTCCCCTTTCACAAGCCTCTGGTGCATTTGATTTTATGAGCTGCCTGTGATGGCAGAGCCCCAGGCAGGGGTGGTGCTGGTCTGGCTCTGTCCAGCAAGGCACAGTTTACTCTGCTGTGCTCACCAGGCTGCCTTTCCTCCTAGCAAAGGTGTTGATGGGACACCCTGGCCTGTGATGTGCTGCTCAGATCCTGTGCATTCCTGCAACCCTCTGACCAAACCTGCCACCACCCAAATACAAATAAACTCCTCTGTGCCTCAGTCTCACCACCCACAGCAGCTTCATCCACACCTCCAGTCTGGACGAACTCTTCCATTGTCCCTCAAAACCATTTTGTCTGATACAAAAGAAGGTCCATAGCCAAGCTCAGGATTGTCACTTGGCACTGGAGCTGTACTGACATCCACCTTTAACAGCTTTCTCCTGGCAGCCTGATTAACAACTAGCAATTAAACTTCTTAATACTTTCCCTCTCAGCACCTAAGACCCATAACCTGGGGGATCTCACACCTTGTACAACCCATCTCATTCTCTCTTAAGCTACTGCACTTTATGATAGTATATTAATGTGTTACAATTTACACCTTTTGACCCATTTGGAACACCATTAACTTCTCCAGCTTCTCCCAGGGCGGGTGTTGAATCTCTCACAGAAGTGTAAATGGGACCTGCTCCAGCTTTTAGCAGCTCTTTCCTCTTTTGTGCGACAGCTTCTGAAGGCAAAACAGCCTCTGGTGGTGGGTACAACAGCCCGCACTAGCAAGCTGAGCTTTCCTATGAAAGCAGGAGGAAGTGCTTTAAAAGTTACCTGAAAGGAAGTGAATATGATCTTTCTATCACACAGAGGTTACAACATCAAAGAATGCCAGAAAGCCTTTCAGGAGTCTACTCTGTTTGGCCTTTTAGTAGCGTGAGAGCAAACAGTTCAGTGGCTGCTGCCCAGGGCTGCCTTTTCTCGTGTCATTCCGGCAGGGGAAGTGCTGAAGTGGAAACCTCTCCTGAGCTGGGTACAGAGCAGACCCCAGCAGGCATCCCAAAAAGCCTTCCAGCAACCTGGCCACATCTCCCTGGAGCCTCCCAGACAGAAGGTCTGTGAACCAAAGAGAACTGCTCATCCACCTCATCTGATGGAGGGTGCCAGGGCGCTGCTGAGCAGCTCCAGGAGCCGGGCTATTGACTGAGCATCGCTCTGCCAGTTGTCAGGGATACACGGGGAAGCTCAGAAATAGAAACTCCAAGCACTGAACAGCCCTGGGACAAAACCAGGAAAAAAAAACCCAAAACAACAAACAAGCCACAAAAAAAGGAAAAAAAGAAACAGAATCAACCCAGAGCAGACAAATAACTGGAAATGCTAAGACAGGCTGGGGATCCTGATGGATCACTTTAATGATTCTCTTTAACAATGTCTGGTGCCAGCAATACTGTGCACAGGAAGGGCTGTATTAAACTGGAACAGAGGTGCTTCCAGTGCAATATGCTGCCAGCACATTCATCTGAGATAGATACTTCTTTCTCTTTTTTGGAGTTTTATCCCTAAGGGATTAGACACTGAGCCTGGGCTATCAAGGTTTTGAAGAAATCACCCAAGCTGCAGTGAAAAATGTAGAATTTCAATGCAGCAACTTCTGCCCAAAGAAAGGGGCATATAGGAAAATACATCCACCAAAAGAGTGAAGTGACCCAAACACACCTTGCACAGGGTTTGCCAGGCCCTGACCCCAGCTGGCCACCACTGGTGGCAGAATGTTCAGAAGTGTGCTGTGTCCAAGGTTAACAGCACAGTGGGGTTTGTTATTAACCCCATACTTGTTTTACACTTTGACTTGCAGGGGGTGGGCAAGAGAGGCCACAACATTTCTTACCTGATATTTGAGCAGAGGCATTTCTCAAAACTTGAATGAAGTGACTCAGGTGCTATGAGCTGACTTCAAAACTACTATCAGAATTATTATCAAAATTACTGTCAGAAACCCCATTGTTACAGTATCTCTGTCCTTGGATAGTATCAACTTTTCTGTTTAGAAAGACTGTCAGTTAATGAGCTTCTCATATGGTTCTCTCATTAATATCAACAGTAGAATCACAGAATCACTAGAAATGGCCATCTCTCTTTTCAGTGATCCAAACTCCAGATTAGATGTAAATCCACAAGGAAGCAGGGGCCAAACAGGGAAACTGAATTACCTGTTTCTGACAGTCATGCAAAGGGATGGCAGTGAGCTGGCATAAACTACAGATAAATTTCACTAAAAAAAAAAAGTGATGAATATCTTGGATAATGTATTTCGATTCTGATTACAGCCACTGTGCCAGAACAGAGGAGGGTTGTGATTAAGGCTGCAGGCTGCAGCTTGGAAGATCTGGATTTCTTTAGCATTTTCCCAAACCCTCCCCAAGTGACCTTTAGCAGGTCATTTAATTTTTCCGTGCATCAAAGAAATTGAAAATAACACTTCAAAATGAAATTAAAACTCTTTCTTATCTAACAGTGATACTGTGAGAAGAGAAATCCATTTGTTGGCTGGAGCACTCGGCCTCTGGGATGAGGGAGGCTGCAGAGCTCCCATCTCCAGCCCCTTCCCTCTGCACAGGACAGAGCTGGTGTCCATCTGCATCTCCCAGGAACAGGAACCAGCTCTGACCCAACTCCCATCAACACTTTCCAGCCTTTATGCCCCAGAGATTCCAGGTCATCTCACAAAGAGCACTTAAAAGGAGACCTGAGGAATAATAAGCCTTCTAACTTTTGGCTGAGGCAATTTCTGTAAAACCATGAAATTACATTTGGCTTTTCTTAGGCAGGGAGAGACGAGCAATAGTTCAAAGTCTGGGTGGGCACACAGCACCCAGTGCTGCAGAGAGGTGCCCTGTGGTAAATATGCCAGCAGTAAATTGATGCTGCTTCCAGGTGCTTTCTGCCACTTACTGACAAAAAGAGTGAGTGCTGAGACAGAAAAAGCTCAAAATCTCAAGGCAGAGAAGGGAAAGTAAACAACAATCTCAGAAACACTTTTTTTTTTTTTTTTTTTAAGTAAAAAACAACCTTCTTTGGACTTGTGCAAAGCAAATTCCTCCTGCAGCGTGTAACTTCTTGGTGATTACCCAAAGGCCAGGCTTCAGGATAAAAAAATACCCTAGTTATGTCCATGGCACTCTTATAATCCACAAAACCTTTGCTGTCAAATGCTGCCAGAGCAATTTAATAAACAGGCAGAATGCCTTAATGTATTCTGAAACCTGAAAACCACCCATCATTAGCCCCACATGCTGTTTTCCTACTTTCTCTGCTTTAAGCCATTTAGTTGCTACAGCTGTTTTTCTTGTAAGTCTGACTTCTGTTTTTATCAGCCTGATTTGTTTTCTGGTACATCACGCTTGATTAGAAAGAGGAAGAAAAAACCTTTCACAATTCAGGTAAAACTGCCTTCTTTAAGCTCTGTCAGGCTGGAAGCTTGAAAAAGATCATCAGGAGGATCAATGTAGGTGAATAAATATTCATAATATTGCTCATTATTTATACCTGGTCTCATTTTTGCAGATAAGCTTGAAATTCCACACTCCTGACACCACTGATGTAGCCAGACCTTTTTATTCTGAGGAACGTGAGGTTTTTAAAAAATCTGTCAGTGCAGTAACTAAAAAAATAAAATCAATGTAATATATTCAAAGCATTTTGTCTAATCCTATATGTATACACGTGGTATGAACAACACTAAGATTGTGGATTTTAAAATTATTGGCAGTCAGGAGCACAACACAAGTCTGGGGCATCTGCACTGTGTTGACTCCTTATGGTCTGGATAAAATAAACTCATTTGGTGTGATTTGTTATTCACTGCTGAGAATTATTTTAAGAAAATGGCTTGGCTAAGTCCCTGCTGGCTGCACATCATATGTGCCTTATGGATTGAAGGGAATGTCCAAACAGAGAAGGAACAGGTTAGAGCCACAAAAGCAGCAGATTTAATTAAATTTGGCAGAAGGAAAGGTTAGTGGAAAACAGTCAAATAACAGAGAAGAGATTAATGTGATATGCTCCCTATTGTATTTCTCTTAAGAGCTGTTTCACCCAGCGTGGGCAGGGTCATGTTGTGTCGATTTGCTGAGGGAGAATGTGATTGACAACTTCTGGAAAAGAAACTCAGTTTGGTTGTGAAGTTGGAAATAGTAAAGGGGGCTTTTGTCAAAACCAGCTCTGCCTGCAAAGACTTTGTCTCCCTGCCTTGGAAAAGGGCTACATGAAAACAGGTGCAATGAAAAAGATCTCCAGTGCTGGGGGAAAATGAACTGAAGGCTCATCCTGTGAGTGAAGGATTTTTTCTGGCTGGAAATTCTGACCCATGACAAGAAACAAAGGCATTTGAACATGAGCAATATTTGATCTTGCTAATTTTGTATATATTAATGATTTTAAAGGTGTAACACAAGAAATGAAGACATGCAGTTGATTCAATACTTGACTTGTTCTATCTCTTGGTATAGAAGGGCTACAATTCAGACTGAGTCTGATGGAAAAAAAACACTTAGGCCCAGAGAAAAATACAAAATAAAGTTTGTGATAACTTATCAAATGCTACACAGCTAAAATTACTTCAGTGGTACAAATCATTCACTGAGCAAGGTCTAGGATTAATGGTGGATAAAGTGCTACACTTTTCTGAAGAGGCATCTCAGCTTTTTTTACAAGCTAATGATCCTGATGTTTATATGTAGTTGTATTAGACAAATAGAAAAGAAGGATTTTTTTTAAAAAAACATTGCATTAATGGATTTGAGAGAAGTCACGAACGGATAATTATGTGTACTCTTACAAAAGAAAGGCCACCAGAATGAAGAACTATTTTCAGAGAGGAGTCTTCATAGCACAGGGCTTCCCATGGAGCTTCCTGATGGTTGTCAGCACTCACTGCTCTCTGGGGTACAGCATTTGGGCAATGAGACACAGAGATCCCAGGAAAATATTGATTGCTATACTGACCCATCGTGGGTTTGCTACAGGAAGTGGCTGCAGGGCATCTGGGCAAACTTAATTTTGGGTTCCATCAGACCCCAAGACCCAGCAGAGAAACAGCACAGTGAGGTCTGAAGCCCAGCCTCTGGTGACTCAGAGGTTTTGCAGATGTTTTTCAAAAAACATGGTCCAGCTCCAGCAGGGCTGCACTGCCCTCCAGGTACCTGCTCTCTGCTTTGGAGAGCCCAGCTCAGTCTCCTGCTCACAGGGCTTCACACACGAGATAAAACCAGGCAAGTGAGGAACAGGAACAAATGACTGCATGATAAACTGCAAAACTGCTGATAAAGGAAATGATTGAGACGCCAGGCTGGCAGAGTGCCACTGCAAGAGCTGCTGTGATGAGCAGGGACGTTTTCCTGCCCATACTGAGCCTGTCAGCCCTAATCAGATCTGCCTTAGCAGAGTCTCTGTACACCCAGGTGAGACTCCAAAGAGAGCAGCCACTGCCATCCATGAAAACTGCTCCATCTCAGTGACAGGAGAGGGTCTGGTCAGAGCAGAGCTCCAGAAAAAGCAGACTGATACAAGGAGTGTGAAATTACAATGCCCTGTTTATTAATTTGAAAGAGGAGGGAGTAGACCAAGAAGGATTTTTGATAATCCTAAACTGTCCCAGCTGCACAGAGAGACCTTTGGAAGGGCACCTTGGGCCCTTTCTGGTGACTCTGTATGACAAGAGGATGGAGCAGCAGCCATAAGGCACTGCAATAATTGAAGGCAAAATTTAATTTTCCCAGATCAGGGCCTTAATCAAACAGCATTTAATTTCTGTGCTTTTTGTCATCTAAGGAATGTGCAGGATCTTTCCAAGTGTCAAAGGCCTTTAGGTGACCAGGAGCAGGTTCCATCATAGCAGGGGAAATTTTATAAAGGAACTGGCACTGTAGAGACCCCCTTGACAACCTCCCAGGGTCCTGTAATATGGAATTAACTTCACATTGCCATGAGGTATGAAAGAGGAACTTACCAACCACCTTTATGTGATAAAATGCAATTCCTGCAGTTACAAAATTGGAGGATTGTAGCAGATTCTTGGTTATTAGCTGCAAGAGGGAATTTCAGCACTTCAGCTCTCCCCGGTTCTGGCTGCATTTCCTCTTAAAAAACATTTATGTAGGGAAGTGCTGAATTTCATACAAGAAGCAGGATGACCCTGAATTTAGTAGGCTACATTATCAAATACTCAAAAGTAACAGACTGAAATGAAAAATTGCAAAGCATAATTCTGCCAAGAAAATTAATCCTTGTTAACCCATGACCTGATCATATATGATGCTGCTCTGACAAGCTTACTGAAATGCTATAAATAATGCCAGCATATTTTATTTTCTTTGTAGGCATAAATATTGACAAATTCACACTCATTAAACTTCTGCAAGCTGAGAATTATTCCTGTTCCTCAAGTGGGGAACAGGCAGAGGAATTAAGGTTCTTTTTTCAGAGGGATTCATTGCTTTGCAGAGTCCAGTTGGAGATGCTGAATGCAGTTTTAAGCCTTCTTTATGCACAAAAATAAAACTGTATTGATTAAATCCACCCTCACAATGTTACTTCTTTTCCCCCCACCCTCAGCTCAGACCTGTTTCTATGTGCAAGACAGCCCTTTTGCTGAGTTGCATCAGTTCCCTGAGCAGAATTATTCCAAAAAGAAACTTTTTGCACAGGTAAATAAACTGACTGCAAGTTCTGGGCAGCAATTCATTGCTTTGTGCTCAGTGACAGAACCAGTCCAAAAATGTAACTGCAGACTGAGGATATAGATACATTAAAAAAATCATTGTGAGACAAGCTGGGGTTGGATTTACAGTGCTTCAGTCCCTCCACAGGATCTGTTTCATGCCACCCAAACCTGGGGTGTCTTATCCCACTTAGGGGTAGCACACGTGAGCTGGAATTTGTTCAGGCTATGCTAACTGCAAACAATAATCCTTATACTGATAATTTCTGGCAATTACAAAGGAAAATGGACACTGTGGAATGAAGAATTCCCTCAAAACAAACTGTTTTTGCTTTGGCTGTGATGTGGAATTCAAATGAAACCACCTCATCTGTGGTCCACGCTCCAAAAATCTCAGCTGCCTGTACAACGCAAGGGAAACATCCCCAAAACTGCATCCCTGTTTTCTTCAGAATCCAGTTGAACATCTTAGCCCTGCAGCAGATTTAGGAGGAGCTGATGGGGTTCTAAGTTTAAGACCCTCCAAAATACCAGTGAGATGTGTAGTTTTGGAAAAGCAAATTAGTATTTCCCCAACTCCCACAGCAGGGTTAAGCTTCTGTGGAGCTGCTCACCTCGGGTTCAGGCGTATGAACTCACACTAAGTAAATGTTGTATGTGTGTTGCTCTATTTCCTCCACTTCTCAGACAAAGCCATGCTGGGAAAGTAGAAGAACCAGAAGCTGAGGTTCTTTGCTGCAAGAAAGAAGCAGGGCTGTAAGAGCAGGCTCCGTGTGGAGCTGGTGGGACCATCCTCTTCAGGCAGAATGCAAAGGGATTTAGGGCTCTGGTCCCTGGTCTCTCTCAGAAGAAGCTGGAGGCTGTGTGTAAAGAATGTTGTGAAATGGATTACTCTCCTGTGGGGAGTGAGATCATGAAATGTATTTAATTTTATCATAAGCTAGACTCACATTTGTGTCCCAGAGTGAAAAGGTTTTATCTCACCCCACTAACAGCAGTGTTTACCTCTCTCTCTCTTGGTTAATGGGAGCTGTATGGATTTTTTATTTCTTTTTTTTTTTTCTCATAGGAAATGTCAGAACAGTCCAGATTTAGAGATGTATTATCTGACAGCAGAAACAAAGTGCTACCTCACACCAGCTGTAACAGGTCCTTACTTTGAGTCATTAATGTCTCTAACGAAGCCATTAGCCCATGGAATCACTGATGGGAGCCTTTTCCATGGAAAACACAGCATGCACCACAGAGATCCCATTTTCACTGCTCTGTCTGGAAAATACCATCCTAGCCTGGCACCTTCTTTGGTCTAAATATTGGAGGGTGCATGTCTGAGGGGCAGGGATTATCCCAGAGATTCTGCATTGCCCATGGAGAGATGCCATGAGCCAGGCTCCTGGCATGCTGAGGGGGCAGTGATGCCTTGGGAAGGCTGACCTGAAACAGAGACTGCACAGAGCTGGAGAATAAAGCAGGGATTTATTGAAAGGCCTTTAGGATCCACCTTGGGCAGGACAGGGCCTGACCAGGGCTACACCCAAGGTGGATTTAGAATGGTCACAAAATGGATGACTGGTCACGAGGTCTTACACTTTGATAAGTTTTGGCCCATTTGCATATTGGGGTTTAATTGTCCAATTACAGCTCCAGGCTGTGAGGTCCCATCCTTCTTGTTCCTCCCTTCAGTCGACCATTGATTGTGCTTTTGGGCCTGAAAGTTGTACTCGGTGCCCTTTGTCTGCAGCAGGAAAAGGATTTGCTTTGTCTCCCTACTCCGTGAGGAGAGCTTACCAGCACTTAAAATGAGGCTCAGAACTGCACCCCTGGGCAGCACAGAATCTGAAAAACATGAAAGCTGAAACTTAAGGCATCAGCAGGGGCAGGCACAGAGGGATAAGATGCATGCAGGAGCATCTCTTGAGGAGGTTTTCCCACTTGCTCTACTGTGTGCATAGAGCAGAGCTCTCTGCCCTTGGCTGCGTGGGGCAGGCTGAGCACAGTGGATAAACAGGGAATTCCTGCTCTAACAAACCCTCCTCTGTCTCCTGGAAAGCTGCAAAAAGGCCTCTGGCCACGCTCCAGGGGCAACAGGAGGTGTGCAGGCAGGGTTTTATGGGTTAGCTCCTGGAGTGGCAGGTGGGGTAGGTTTGTCTGATGTTGTTTTTCATCTCCTTCTCCAAAGGGAAGGGAATGTTCAGCCCTGTACCCAGGGGCTGGGTGTGCAGAAGGACTGGGCCTCGGGATTTTCACAAAATGGGAGAAAAGCAAACAAACACAATCAACAGATGGAAACCCTCAGATGGAAGGGGACATACTGGTTATTTATTTAAAGAGCTGTTCAGTCCTAATGGAAATTTTCAAGAACCATTCCATTTAGAACTAGCAGAGGTTTATTTAGCCCATATTTTCTGTTTGTTTTCACTCATTTTTCATGTTAGAGAACATTTGCTACCAGTACTCATCTCCAGCATCTTCGGCTGTGTATTCCCCAGCACTACCCTGGTTGCTACGGAGACAACAGAAAGCTCTTCTGGGGCAGGAACAGTGCTCCAAGGAAAGAAATAACCCTGGAAAACATGGCATCTACCAGCCCTTGCACACAAGCATGGAAAGTGGGGGACATTTATGGGACA
Organism: Phylloscopus trochilus trochilus; assembly: GCA_016584745.2. Taxonomy (NCBI): domain Eukaryota; kingdom Metazoa; phylum Chordata; class Aves; order Passeriformes; family Phylloscopidae; genus Phylloscopus; species Phylloscopus trochilus. Next base: position 2,693,505 of record WQNJ02000005.1, on the reverse strand, counting down.
ATCAATGTGCTGGCCCCTAAGTCTAAACAAAATATTTCCCCAGAGCTGCTAGCCTGTTGCCAGCTGCTTCTCAAGCTGCACAAAAGCCATAATCCATATTCCTCTAGCCTTGATGCCAAAGAATATTTCCTACCTGGATTTGAATAATGTGAATATATTAATTAAAGTTGATAATGGCTGATAATGATCTCCATCAGCAGTAGAATGTTGCTATATTTATCATTATTTATGAGATCACCGTACCTTCACTGTAATTTATACAGACAAGACTTGAAGTAACGTGACTTGACATCTTAACAACTTTTCTGATCACACCTTTAAAGCCACAGAACGTTGTTTTCTCAGACAACCAGATCAGTATGGAAAGGAAAGAGATTAAGCCCCCCAGGTTTTGCTTTGATCAGCTTGCCCTTGGAAAGGAGTTGACTTTGAGAGTGACCACAGCACTGGCAAAAATAATGGGACAATGTAGCATTTGTATTAATTATGGCCATTGCTTTGCAGAACTCAGATGTGGTCTGCAGACAGACTGCAGCTTAAAGTAAAGAGAGATGTGGGAGGGAGAATACAAAATATGTCTTGTCCTTTCTAAAATCCATCAGGAGCTGCCCTCATTGTCCCTGGCCTGAGCAGCAATGCCAGGTTTGGGGCTGGCCACCCTCCCAGCTCCCCCTTGGACTCAGGGGATGAATATCTCTCCTTAGGCAGTGCTGAGGGACCCTTCACAGGGGGAGCTTTGGCAGCAAGCTGGAAGAAACAAAAGCCAGAGGAGGCAGCAGAAGGAAATGTGGAAGATGTCTTCTGCAAGCTCTTGGGCTGGATGGGTGGGCAAGGACTGGACCCTTCCTCAATGGGGAAGAGAGGGGATGATCCCACAAAGGAAGCACCCAAATCCTCACACAGTGGTGGATCAGCAAGGTCTAGAACCCTGTGGGGTGGAACTCAGGATTGCATAGTTCTCAGTATGGATGCAGGAGGCATTTTTCCTGCTGCTGCTGTGCCTGGGCTCAGTGGGGCTTCTGGTGGGGAAGAACCTTCTAGAAGAAAAATTAGAGCCTCAGACACTGAACATCAGGCACTCCCAGTGCTTTCACGGTAATATAACCTAAAACCACCTAAACTCTAGCTGACTTTAAAAATTGTTTTATATCAGGTCACTGGTTATAGACACGGGAGTGAAACTTAGGAAAAAACCACCAAAATATCAAAACAAGCATTTCTTATAAAGCAGGTCCTAGTGATCTAAAATTCATAAAACATGAATTCATAAAATATGCAAACCAGATTCACTTTTAGCTGGCATGGACAAAACTCTGAAACAGACAGACTGAGGTCAAAACAGTTCAGAAAATAAAACAAGAAAAAAAAAAACAAAAAACAAAACAAAAAAAAAAAAAAACCAAAAAAAAAAAAACAAAACAAAACAAAAAAAAACAAAACCAAAAACCAAAAAAAACACAAAAAACCCAAAAAAACAACAAAACAAAACAAACAAACAAAACAAACAAACAAAACAAAACAAAAAAAACCCCAAAAAAAACAAACCCCAAAAAAACCCCAAAAAACCAAACCCTCCAGGAACCCCCAAATTTCTCAAAGCTGCTGACATCACTGCTTTTGGCTTCAGCAGACCGAGGCACAAAGACAGAACAACAGGAAATCTTCTTAAACATTTGTTGTTAAGGTAAATCTAAAATGATTGTCTAGCACAATGGTAATTACATTGTACAGCAATCAAAACAGAGACGCCGAGTCTAATGAATCCCTACTCTCACCTTTGGAACTGAACTGGAGTGTCTTGTTCACCTCCTTATTAGCCCATAAATATTCTAATTAGGAAGCAACTCCAGATGAATAGGATTAGCAATAAGGATATTTTAGACTAGGTACACAAGAGATACTCAAAACTCTCATGTCTTATCTAAGGCTCTCCTGACATTTATAATCATGTAGAAACGCTGAATTTACATAGCTCTGCCTAATTAGACATGGTTGCAATTATGTTTGTGGGCTTCCTTTTTTTCCTGCCCAAGTATAACTTACACTGTCAACACAGGAAACAGGAACTGAATAGAAGCTCAGTAAGAAATAAAAGTGTTTTCTGCTTTTTTTTTTTTTTCCTGGTTTTAATTTGAAATTCATATTTCTAAGCTTTTTTTTTTTTTCTTCCTCCTTTTTTCAGAATCCAGGCAAGAATTGGCTGTTATGGATCCAAGTCCAGATCGCTGCTGCTTTAGATGTAAAAAAATGTGCTTTTTTTAGATCATCAGCATCTCAAAAGCAGGCACTAAACCAGGCCAAATTCTGCAAAAGGTGACATGTTCTGCCTGCAGCAGGTGGGTCGCTCGTGCTCCTGGTGACAGCAAGAAACAAAGAAACTTGTTTCCTTTGAGGACTGTAAGGTCCCTGAAATTCTCACCCTGCTTATGGATTTTGCTAACTGCCCTGGGGTTTTTGATTTCAGTCCCTCTCCCCAGTCTGAACTTGACATTTCTACAAGAATCCTGTGTTTATCTTCCTTGGCCTTCAGAAAGCTGGTGGGAAGCAGGTAATCCATCACGTTGTATTTCTGTGCAGCAAATGTTGGCATTATTGGGCAGAGATTTGATAAATGGTGTGTACATTAGAAAACTGAATTTCAATATATTGTCTTTGATGTCCATAATCACAGATAGAGTTCTTTCACCTCAGCTCAAATATAAATCAAAGCAAGTGATACGCACTCAATTCAACGTGCTTACAAATTCCTCTTTCAGAATTAAACCACAATCATGAAAACTCACCTGTGTCAGCAGACTCACCTGCACAGAGCTCAGGCTGCAGCCATGGCAGGTGGAGATGCCCATACATATAAAAAACCCCAGGACTGGGGGATATTAGGGAATTCCCAGGATATCCACAAATCCTTTTTGCTGACCGCTAGATGCTTAATTATCTCTACTCCTAAATATTTTGTTTATTAGAAAACCAGCATCTTATTTGACTCCCACCTCATGTTTCAAGCTCCATGTCAGTGATCAGAGAATCATGGAGTCATGGAACAGCCTGGGTTGGAAGGGACCCTAAAGCTCATTTCATTCCATCCCCTGCCATGGGCAGGGACACCTTCCACTATCCCAGGTTGCTCTGAGCCCCATCCAACCTGGCCTTGGACACTTCCAGGGATGGGGCAGCCACAGCTTCTCTGGGCACCCTGTGCCAGGGCCTCACCACCCTCACAGGGAAGAATTTTTTCCTAATATCTGATCTAAACCTCCTCTCTTTCAGCTGGCAGCCATTAAATGGCTCATGCCAGCAGAGTCACAGAGCCATTGGAAACCAGGCTGCCTGGTGGCAGAGGTCAGTGGCTCCAGGCAGAGCAGGACTAAAGAAAACTGTCTTAATAAAGACTCCCGAGGAATGAGGCAACAACCCAAGAACAGGATGAACACCTCCTGCTTCTAGCTTCACTGCTTGGAATGTGGGAGAGGTGGAAAAACAACAGTTCTGCTCCAGCAGGTTTATAGAAGCCAAAATTAAACAATTAGGAAACCAAGTCTCCTCTTTCAGCAAACTGAAGGGAAGCAGATCACGCAGCAAAGTGACCCTCGTGAGCACTCCAGGCTGTTCCTGCACAGCCCACGCTGGGAACATCCAGCAAGGCAGCCCAAAAGCCCAACTGCAGCCTCCCTGTGAATTCCACACCCTGGCTCCACAGAGCAGGGCTTCCTGAAGGTCTGCTTCTCAAAGGACATACCCAGCACGTTTTCTCTGGCCAGGACATCAGCCCTGTGCCTGTTTTCTTATCAAGCTTTCTGATCAGGGCTTGTATCGGTCAAGGCAGTCGGATCTGAAAGCCTCTGCTGACAGCCCAAGGAGCTGAAACAAAATCAATAACCATAGAAACCCCATCCCATCCCCTGCTCTGCTGTATTTAAGATCAATCAATATGCATAAACGACCAGTGCCAGGCACATCTGCACTACTTGTGCACATAATCAACTTTGTCTTGTCTCAGCTTAATACAATTTTCCACCATATTAGCAGCCTTTATGATATCCTGTCCTTTCAAACAGACGTGATTCGGGATCACTACAGAGTTCAGCTGGATTACTGGAGCTGCACACAGACCCACTCTACTCTCAACACTTCCCCCACCCAATCCACTCTTGGTGACAGCCTCTCCTCACTCCACTGAGCTTGGGATTACAGCCATGCTTAAAGTGTTTGCAAGGAGGTGACATCCGTGGCCACAGACAGCTTCCACCAGTACCTCTGGCAGAAGAATATGTGTGTGTGTATGTATAATTAACAGACTGGGAAAAGAAATGAACAAACTTATCAAATGCCATGCTGAAGCATCCATTAAAAACTGCACACACTTTTAATGACTTGGGTGAGGGTTGCTGTTGCATAAATTTATTTAACGTTAATGTCCCTAGTTTGCTGTAAATTTCCCACTGTGAAATTACCAGGGCAGTTCTAATGGAGCCGAAGACTCCAGCTGCACTCCATGATAAAGGAGGAAATAATTATGAATTCCTCTGGGAAGCCAAAGAAAGTCAAAGATCTCTTTGGAAACTGCTCCCAGCTGAGCTGCTCATCAGCCAGCTGAGGAGGTGCAGAGGCGCTCCCAGCGCCGGGGGAAGCGCGAGGAGCGGGACGCTCCCGCTGATGACGGCGCTGCCATCAACTGACATTTAATTTGGAAGGATTGAAAGCTGGTGTCTGCAACAACTTCTGCCAAGAAACATTACCAACAGTCAAGACGGAGCATGGAAGTGGTTTTATGTTCCAAGTTGGGGTGATACTGTGTAATTTTACATCTAATCACCTAGCGCGAGACATAACCGGCACACGCAGCTCCAAGAGCTCATGCCTGCAGCTCTGACAGATGCCTGGATCATGAGAGGATGCTGCACTATGTGTGTTGTTCTATCTAGGATGGCATTCTCCATAACCCTCCAAATCCAGAGCTAACAGCCTTTGCAAGAGTTTACAAGAGTGGAAAAAGTCAATTCCTCTCTTCCACCCTCCTTAATCTTCTATCCCTTCAAATGGCTCTTGCTTCCATTTCTGTTTCTCCCTTTAATTTTCCTGTTCCTCCTTGTTTCCTCCACACCACCATGGGCTGCCCTGGAGAGCCCACCTGGACAGTGAGCAGCTGGGGCATACCTGGAGACCCCAGCCCCTGCCTCCTCCCCCACCACCACACTCCTTGCTTGGCATCCTTCCTTTTGTCAGCTTTGGAGTTCAGGCCCTCACAAGCAAACCAATCATGGCTCTCCTCTGAGTACACCTCTGAAATGATAAAACAACTCATTCCTGGTAAAGGAATCAGAGAAATGTAAGAAACAAAACCACCTAATGGGGCAGACAGGCAGTATTTATTCAGTTCCTCCCGGTGCATCACTCATAATAATGTCTTGCAGTGTACTTCAGGCTTCTTTCCCAAGAACAAATATAATTCTTATTTATAATGCAACAAAGGATAAAGCAGGTTTCCTGATTCTGATAAGCGACTCTCTGATTATTTCTTCAATAAAAACCCGTCACGTCTTCCAGATGATTCTTTCATGTTTTATTCTGGTTGGGAACAGAGACAGCTCAGACGAGCATCTCTGTGCCCTGAGTCACTTGGTTTATTTCCTTATTTATGGAACCTCGGGACCTGCTAGAAAGCACTTCAGTGGTGCTTCAGCACTTCTGAACTTTGTGGACTAGACTTGCAGCTGTGAGTTACCAAGGCCTGCCTCAGGGTCACCCTTTATCAGGTAATTGATCTGTGAGAAGATAACACAGGTGATAACACAGAGTGAGGCATTATCGCCTTGGATCGTGACAAAAGGCTCTCCTGGCATAGCAAACACCAGCCCTTCCCAACAAACAGCAACCCAAGATGCTGCTGGGGAGCCTGTCAGCAGAATGCCTGCTCAGTGCATCAGCACACACCAGACATTGACTTGATGTACCGAAATGGGGTGAAAAACGTGAAATGAAATGTGATCACCTCTTTGGACTTTCTGCTCACATTCCGATTTCTCTGCAAAACGTGTGCCATATTATTTACTGTGTCTTCTTTTAAGGTAGCTGTCACCATATGACTTAGAAACTCCAAACATACTAAGAATGGGATTTTCTGTGTCAAAATGTCCCATTGAAATTCAGACACCTCCTTCTCACAGTCTGTGCAACACTGCGAAGCAAACAGGGCCCAGACCTTATCGGGAAAAAAATCCCCAAACAAATGTTGTGTTTATGTAACGATCTATTTATTTAGGGCCACTTCAATCAGATACAGCTGGTTAGACTCGAAAATAACTGCATGTGAAAATGCAAACAATAATTTATGTAACTTCAAATGAATTTCTGCAAGATGTTTTGATGCATTTTCCTTGAACGCTCCCCTGCACATCTGGCTATGAAGTCTGTAATTCAGCTTTCCTTATTCCCTATGGAAGTTGTATGGAAAGGACTGTGCCTGCGTCCCTCTCTGAACTGCCCTGGCACAGAATCTGGGGTCAGCAGAGTAACACAAAATCTGTTTCTCAAACGTGTCAGTCAGCCTTTGAAGACGCTGGTACTGCAGGCAATGGTCACTCTGAGTTACATTAGCAGCTCTTATTGCAAACACTGGAATTAGTTTTCAGAAGAACATCCCTAAATACCCATTTGGATATGGTTGGATGACAGTAGTGGCAGAGACCATATAGAGAGCTGAAGGGGCCTGAGGATGAAAACTGGTGGAGAATATTATGACAAGATGGTTTTTCATCACAAGAAGCTAAGAATGAAACTGCTCCCAAGGATGGGCACTTGAAAGCTCTCCCTCACTTGGAATTTATTTTTACATTGCAAAAGAGTCTTTTTTTTAAATGGTTTTAATGGTCTGAGCTCGCTTTGACAAAAATTGATCTTTCAAAATGTCAAACATCATTTTAAAAGACCAATATCAATGCGACATTTTAGCAGCTATTAAAACAAAAATGCTAAATCTCTCCAGATTTTATTTTCTGACTGGTAATTATAATTCTAAAAAAAAAAAAATAAATAATTATTTTTTTCCTAATCTGAGGGTGGGGAAAATGTTGTGGGGTGTCTCCTGCTTAATCAGGATCATCTACATAAATGACTGCTGATGCTTCAATTTCTAATCTGATGGATAGATCTGAGAGATTCTCCCATGTTTTACTTTAGGGGTTCTCAGTGATATGGGCCCGGCCAAAGGAGCTGGGAGTGGGCTGCCTACCCTAAGAACCATCTGATGCCCTGCAGGTTTCCCTGAAGGCTATTTTTCCACGAAATTTGCTCAGTTGCTTTGACCCTGAAGTCATGAAGCCACCCAATTCCTCTCCAGCACTCACTGGTGGAAGCTGCTCTGCTGCTCATCTGTAGAGCAGATTTTCTGATAATGCACAGCACTGGTAACCCTTCCAGCTTGTCTCCATATGCTGAAATATGCTTTCCTTCAAACCACATCTAGCTGCTGATTTACCAGCAAATATTGTTCACTGCCTTCTCTGTCAAACATCGTCTTCTGGTATCAAACAAATGGGGGAGGGAACTGCACATAATTCACAAATCTAGTAATGCATTTCCCTTCACACTCCTCTGCATTGCCATGGCCACAAAAAGATGGAATCAGCCAAGATGAAAGCATTTTCAGGGCTGAAGTTTAATGGCTAAAATAATTGCAGAAACATACACATCTCCAAAACAAACCACTTCCAGAATGAGTAATGCGTGGAGTATCCTCTCATCTACTACTTCACATCAGCACAGGCTCCCCTGTGAGCAAAACACACCCATAGGGTAGGGAGTTTTTGATCACAGCAGATCTCTGTGGCTGGGCCAGCTCCACTCTGCTGCAAGGAAACGACAGGGTTGGCCCTGAGCTCAAGAGACAAGGATGCTGCTCTTCTGACCTCTCTGAAATTCACCTTCAGAAGGTGACCACGATGATTCCTAACTAGGAACATTTTATTTGGCATGTTCCTGCTTGGGTGGCATTGAATCCTCCCGTTAGAACAGCAGACACCTGGCAGAAAAGCTTCCCACTTCTACAAGAGTCATTTGCTGTTGACTTACAGCAAATGAAACCCCGATTCCTACCCTCAGGCAGCTGCTATCAGTCTGGTCACTTTACCCCTCCTTGGGCATCTGCCCAAACCTTGAACCATTAAAACAAGATCCTTCCCTATAAACTGAAGTGAATTCCACGTTGGTATGAATAGGAAACTACAATCTATTTTATTTTTCAGGCATGTATAAATAAGGCTGGAAAGACCAATTTATTGAACATCTGGATAATACGAGTCACTGCATTTTTATGCAATTAGTTCCCCTTCTCAATTTGAGCCATCAGATTGGAGGTCACTGAGTATGTGACCTGTTTACTTTAACTGAAAACCACATTTATTTTTCTGGAAAGGCATTTGGAACAGAAAGCATTTTAAGTGCAAAAAAATGAATAGCTTGAATAAAACATGATTGTACTGACACGTACTCTATTTAATGAGGATTTCTTACACAAAGTCCTCGGAATTTTTTAGAAACTGGAATAACAGAACAACAATGAAAGGAAAATATTTAGCCTAAAAATTAGAAGAAAAATGGTGAGGTTACCATGACAAAAGAACAAACTGCCTCACTGCTTCAGCTCTGCTAATACAAGCTCCGAGATGCTTTAATGTGCATTTCTGGGAAGAATAACACACAGCTCCATCCTGCCTGCATGTGACACCTTGCTGGCCTTATCCACGAGCCTGCAGTGAATGGAGAATAGCCCAAACCTCAGCACCTGATGTTGTGATTATTTATAGCCAGCCTAGCGATGCTCACAAGTGTCTAACAAGAACAGTCCGCCCCTTCAAAGAGCCACCTTCTGCCACTTTTCTGGGTACTAATTAGTACAGAACTCAAGGAAATAGACAGTATTCGTGATGCAGAACAGCAAACGCCCACATTTCGGTCCCTGTGCACACATTTCTGTATTTTTGGAAGTATTACTTCCTCTGCAAATACAAACACCATGATCCTGACACTGTTCCAGATGAGATGTACTATAAAAACACTAGATACATCACATTTTAAAATATACTTTACAAAGCATGTAACAGCCTCTCTGCTGTTTACACTGAGAACTTTCTATTTTATGAATATTTCAGAATACAAGGCTCTGTATTTGGTCTTCTGACAGTCACAGTCCCTTGCATTCAAGCTGCCTTCTTCTTATGCCCAGTTAAGAAAAGTAACTGATGCTGAGGGTGAAACATCCCATAAACTCACTCATGCTCTGACAAATGTGTTGAAGACAATCAAGAAATGGAGCCAAAGATGACACAGGAATGAATTCTGCTATTAAAAATGTAGTACTAGGTCTAGGAAGAAGGAGTTAACAAAGCCTCTCTTTAAAATGCTAATAACAGACAATGGTCTGTGGATAAATTAATTAGTGGAGCCAGCTTGTGTTTAATTATTTCACTTGACCTGGTGCAGATTTGGACAATAATCCCTTTAGAGAGGGGAAGGGGCTGTTGGAAAGTATGTGATGTACCAAAAGAAAAACTTTAAATCTGCCTGAGCTGAGCAGGTAGTCTTCTATCTGAAATTGGAATGATACACTCTTCTCCACTGTAAGACAAGCTCAAATAGAAAAAGAAATGCAGGTCTGAACCAGAGAGATTATGCTAAGGACCTGGTGAGCTTTCCACTCCGATACTTAACTTTTTTTTTTCCTCCTCCCTATTCAGCTGGGATTTTACTACTGAATAATGTATAAACCAACCCACTGTAGTCAGAGGTGGGATTTCATGAGCAACTTGAAACAAGTGCAACCAGACTGTACCAGAACTCTCTGAACATATTAAATGTGTGTGAAGAAAGAAAAGGATCTACAGACTATTAGTATATGTGGAATTTTCTTATAGGAGAGGCTCTGAAGATTTCCATATTTAAAGGAAGGGAACTGATTAGGTGGGGTATCAGTCCTATTCTTGCTCGGACTCTGTAATTGGATCCAATTAAACTCAAAGCTTTGTTTTATCTGAATAGTTCAACCCCAAATCATGCAGCTTTTCAATTTGGTAATATCTCTTCAATAGCTCACCCAGATATGAATAAAAAGTCATTACAGTTCCACATGTGAGTCAGTACAACCTCCTCCAGAGGCTCCAGCATCTAAATGCTGGCGATACCGAAAGCAAGCCAGGTGTATGAAGAGAGTCTAAGCCAAATGGGAGAAAAAATTAAAAAAAAACAATTTGGGAGCTACTGTGGCAGACAGTAAATAGTGTCACAGGCACTGCCTCAGTGGGAGGACACTCTTTGTTTCAGCCAAAGGGCTGGATTTGCTCTGGGTGGAATTTGCCCCATGGGAGATGTGAACTGGCTCTGGGTTTCCATTTACAGCCCAGTTCTGAGGCTGGAGCATCCCCCTGTGCACATCTTCAGGAAGGACACACAGTGCACTGGGACCAGAGCTGAAAACCTACACAGAACAATCAGAGCAGTAAAACCAGCCCTACTGCTCTGTTTGAGCCTCTTTATTACAAATGTCATCTGATGGGGAATGAAAGGCCTTGGGACAGGACAGGGCCAAGATGGGTGCAGGCAGATCACACAGTCAGGCTGAGCTCACACAAACTCATAGCCAAACTGTGCCAATATATTCTCAGTTTGTACAGAAAGATGATCTCAGCCTGTTAAGCTGTGTCCTGATCAACCTCCTGGAGTACCTTTTTGGGAGATAAATACCATGGCTGTTTTGCTGTCTGCTCATAAGACTCTCACAGGTTTCAAGCTATTTACCAGCCTCTTTCTTTGGAAAGCTCTTTTATTCTTTAAAAGTGTCTCCTATCATACCCACTTTTTTTATTTTTTTTTTCCCTACTCAAGCTATTTTCTTCCAAGGCCAAGGCTCTGAGCTCTTCCTCTATCAGTTTTTCTACTCTATCTAGCTATCAGGCTTTTTTAAAGGAAAAGTAATCAAAAAACCCTTTCCATACACAGGAGCACTACAACTGATTGTCAGCTTCTTGTTTAAAGAGTTGCAGCAATCATGCAGAAGACCAAAAGGTACAGATCATTCCAGAAACACCCACCAGAAAGACACACAGGCACTGCCATTTAAGGAGCTCAAACAGGGAGACATATTCCTTCTGGGAATTGTGACAAGGCTTCAGAACCAAGGCATTGTTCCCTTCTCTACAACAAATGGTGTGATTTCTGTGACAAGGATTTGCTCACATCTTTTTGCACCCTGCCAGAAAGGCTGTGAGGGATCCCTTAAGCAGAGCTGGACCAACAGTGCTCGGAGCAGATTCCAGCCCTCCCCCTCTGCTAACTTCTGGTGCCACAAATTACTGCAGGTGGCCCTCCACTGAGTGCACAACACACTTCCAAAGCCCTAAACAGGGTTAATAAAATGAATCTTCTTCACTGATGAGTGGTAGTACTCCTCACCATAATTTGCTGAGAAAGGTCATTCTTGTCTGTAATGAGAAAATAAATGCACTGGAATGATGGAGCAAACTCAAATCAGTCCTATGTACAATGTAGAAACATAAACCAGAATCCAGCATAAATCTGCTGGCTAAATTCAGCTTATGGCTAATCAGCTCTTCCTTTGACAGGATATGCTGCTGTGGAAATGGGATAATTTTATAACTGAATAATTTAACCAGTTTTATCTTTAAGTAATGATTTCAGGCATATTAATACATAAAGCTTCAGTATTTACATTTTCGTTACATGGCCCTGAAAAATTACAAGGTATCAGGGATAACGTGGCATTCAGGAGAAATGATGTGCACAGAGTGGATTTCATCCCTCAGAGTGACTTTGTGCTCCACAAATCCCTGGGATGGCACGTGGCTGCCGGGCAGACAGAGAGGGCAGAGCCTGTTGTGTGACAGCACAGGGGCAAACTGCTCCTCAGTGGCAGAGGGGAAATGTTTTCTAATGTGGCAGAAACACATTAGGGCCAAGGCTGGAAGGGACAAGTAAAGCACAGGATGACAGAGGATGCTGAAGGACTTTACCTGCTTATCCCTGCTAAGACTCCAGTAGTTTATGTCTGGCTTGAAGACGTGTTCCACAAGGACTCCCTATCACCATTTGAATGCTGTGAGAAGTGGAAAAGCCACTTAACCCTGGAAGTCTGTTACAGTCCTTCATCATCCCAGTCACTGGAAAACACCTGGGGAGCCTGCAAATCTGGAAGCTAAATACAAGGACTCGTGGTCCAAATTCATAGAAATGGATGTGCCTCCCTGGCAAAATAATTACTGATCCCTCACTCTGGTTCTCCTCCTGTGAGTTCAGCTGTGGAGGCATTTTTCTGCATGTTTTGATGCAGTGATATGGGAAAAAGCAAGATACTTGAAAGTATCTTGAAAAGCAAGATATTCGTGGCTCCGCAGAGTCTAACAACCTTGTTTTAATTCTTCTCTGGAAAAAGTAGTGAAAGGAACATGAAAAACAGAACCCCTCTCACTTTGAAGAAGTCCTGTAATGGATACAAATAGCAAAGAGGGTGGATGCTGGATGGTGCATGTCAGAAGGTGACATGCTTGTAGCAATTCTGCATTACTCCTCTCTGCTCCTCAGAGAAGGCTAATCTGGCTGAGGAAAATGGGAACAGAAGCTCTCAGGATGCAGTCAAGCCATTTAGATGCCACTTTCCCTCGTTCTTTGTATTCTGTCAGTGCACACACAAGTGACAATCTGCCCAGGTAAACTCATCCATCACTCCTGTGGTGTGGGACCCTTCAGCCTCACGCTGCAGCAGATGTTGCTCCAGCCCTGCTCTGAGGAGGAGAGGCAGCTCTGCAGAACATCACATTGATATGCAGTGAGGGAAATGAATAGCATGGGCCACAGTGATTTAGAACAGAATAAATTCCTTTTGCTGTATTCCAGGGGTGGATGAAGCTGCTGGACACTCCACTGTCAGAGGGAAGTTTCCTGGTACAGAAAGCCAGGCTCAGCCTGAGTTACCTCTTGGCTACACTTGGGATGATTGTCTGGCTGGAAGAGACAAACCCAGACTGAACCCACTGTGTTTGGGTAACCTCAGACTAGTGGAAGTCTATCTCTGGGAATGTTTCACAGGAGTCTCAATGGCTAAAGTCATTCCTCAACCAGGGCAATGCCTTGTTTACTCCCAGCCAGCATTTGAATGAACAAGGAGGTTTTGAAAAGCTATTGCAATGACCTGGAGATAAATGTACCCAAAATAGTTATTGCAGATAGTAAAAACCATCCCTGCTCGGTGTTTGGAGCAGTGTGCAGTTGTTGTTTTTTTTTCTTTAACATAACATTCAAATTCTGCACTATCAGAAATGTCTAGCTGCACCAAACCCAGAGTGTTGGAAAAGGAATCAACTGCCTTTGCTAATAAGAAGAACTTCTCCTCTTTCCCACAAAAATTCTGCCATTTCATTCATAAATAAAATAAACCTCCAACTCAGTTGTTGGCAGGCTCTCCCTTTTATCTTTCACTCACTTGAGAAGGACCAGCAACATCACGTTTTCAGAAAGCCAAGTGCAGTAATCACAGAATCGGATTTCATGTATTTTTAAAAGCATTTGCAGCAGCAGAGATCCAATCACTTTCAAAAGAAATACAAACATACAGAAATTTGGAAGAAGCAACTCAGTGCTCCTGACTGCCTTCATTTCTCCAGCACCAGATGAATGTGCTGGGAAGGGACTCCTTTCTAAGGGACATCTCAAAAAGTTAGAAACATTACACTACAAGCACCGCAGTGCTGAAATACTTATTATCTCAAATAAACCTAGATGACATTTGAGATGTCTCAACATTTATTGGCCTGCCAGCAGAGCCTGAGATCAACCACCTCCTTTTTTCTCTCATTTCTTTTTTTTTTTTTCCCTCCTGCTTGCTCAAAGTCCGTGTTCATAAAATATTTAGGGGAAACTCTTCAGAGGATGATATTGCCTATACTATAGCCCCAGTGCAGGTTTACTGTGCTACTGAGAGAGATATTCTGCCACCAGAGAAATCAAAATTGGTGATGGGGTTGAGTTACTGCACCAGGAGCACCATCAGACTGATAGTCTGGGCTTGATCCCACTGGGGACACTGGGCTGAGTGGAGAGAACAAAGTAACACATGGAACAGAGCTGGTCACTTTTGCAAGGTTATACAGAGAAATGTTCCTTTTCAGGATGGAAAACAAAAATAGGAAATGTTCTGCTTGTGTCTGAGACTCACCTGACCATTTCTTACCTCTTGCAATTTTCTTCCCAGTGGAAAAAAAAAAACAACCAACCCAGCTTAATGAAATGTGGAATTCAGATGTGCTGCTAAATGAAGCCATCATTCTGGCAGCATCTCATGTGGTACCACCCCACTTCTGCAGCAGCCTGTCATAAATTAAATCACCTGCCATGGTCCCTTCCTACCCCTGAACTTTGCCACAACCTGTTCATCTCATGCATTCACAGCCTCCCCTGTAATCCACGCATTTTGTGCTCCCACCATCACATGATTTTCCCCTCCTAATTCCATTAAATCAGCTGCAGATTTCCTATGTTGCTCTAATGTTTTCCTGCAGCAAGTAAATGCTTTTAACCTTCTCATCAAAACCTGGCTGTCTGAATGTACTTCTGAACCTCTGATGACCCTAAATCCCTATCATTTTCCCTCTTAGTTCAAGGGATAAGTGTTCCTTTGTTCCACCCTTGGCATTTCTCACCTTCAGGCATCCAGGTTTACACCAGGCTGTTGCTAAACTTCTTCCTTTAATAATTTTTATGAAGTGCAGTCCAATTAACTTTATCTTCCTTGGGGATCCATTCAATTAAGTGCAGTCATAATGAGTGAGTGGACACAGAACATTGTCACCATATTTACATCCAGATTAATGGGAACCAGGTAAGATAACTTTAAAGCCATCAATATTTTAATAATTTGGCTTTTGATTGTGCTATCTCCAGTGTCAGACACATTTAGGAGAGACCAGCACAATTTGAGAGGCTGAGTTTTTAATTTCCTCCATGGTTTGTGGAAATGAGAGTTTAGAAACTGCAGCAAAAACACATGGCTGTCTTAAAATAGGTTTTTTGCAGGTCAAACAAAACACTTCTCATGACACCAAACAACTCAAAACTTCATCCAGCTCATTCTTTCATGGATTGAAGGTAATTTAGGAAACCAGCAAAGAACCAAGATTTAAGTGGAGATGCTCATTTAATGAGCATGTAACAGAAATGCTGAGCTAAAACCACCAGTTGTGAAGTGATTTTTCTTCCCTTTGAAAGACAAATGCTGGATCTGGAACATGGACCTGTCTCTCAGATATGGAATAGCTCTGGAAGTTATTTTTACATCTGCTTTGCATTGCAGAATCAAGGGAGAAGGGCCCAATGGAGACTGAAAGCCTGGTTCTGTATCACCACAGCTTAACTTAATCGTGTCCCAGGCACTGATAAATGTGTCAATAAGCATTTGGAGAAATAACTAGTATCCAGGGAATTTATCTTGGTTATAGGAGTTTCAGCTGAATAGGTCAGATTTGTTAACATTTTAATTTACACAAATCTGCATTCCAAATATTGCTCTTCGTCTCCTTTTCCTAACGACAAGGAAATGTCAGCAGCAACCCCAAATTCACTCCTCTAACAGCTTCCAGAAGTTTTCAGGAAAAACAAACAAAAACAAAAAAACCAGTCTGTGGTACAGTAATGGAGGTGTTTAAACACAATTTTCAACTTAGAGGCAATGTAACTTTATGCTAATAAACCAGAAAGTTTTGCCAATTCCAGATGTAATCCTGAAAGCAGGAGAGAGAGCTGGGAATAAGCATGCCCCGTAGCTTCAGGGCAGCCCCAGGATTATGCCCAGAGCTGGTTGTTCTGCCTCGATCCAAGTGTCCCTTGCCCAACCTTGTACTCAGCTTGGGACACTCAACACCAGATTTCCACATACAGTGTGCCAGCTGTGAGTTCCTGTGCTCAAGGGAACTCACATGAAGCACATGGTTTCCCTGCAAGTTTTTAAAATACTTCAGATGCAATGAGAGAAACACTAAAAAAGACAACCATCCTGCCTTATCCTTTCCCCCTAATTATCACCTGCCTCTTTTCTGAGCTGATTTGCTGAGATTAAAACCTCTCTCCCACCAAGTTATCCCAATCTGTGTTTCTGAAATTAATATAAACTGACGACCTTTCTCTGCCCATAAAACCCTGCACTAAAATGCTGGCCCCCACTGATGTCACGGTGGGGCAATAATAGTTCTTTCATTTCCATAAAATCAGCATTTTCCTGCCAGAATTCCAATTTCTTCTCTGAGTGCTCCCCTACCATCCCCCTGGGGGCTGCCAGCAATCTCTCCAGCACTTGTTTCTCCTCTTCCACTGCGAGCCTGCCGCAGGCTCCAGCACTGCCTGGGATAATCTACCTGCTTAAGATTCAGCCAACTTCCCAGCTCTCGGAACACAAGGAGCAGGGAAAGGTCAAATCTGCCCTAGGTTGTGCTTGCAGAGTCTGCCACATCAGGTGGGGAAGGAGCAGCTGCTGGAGCTCCTCCTGCTCCCCCAGCTCTGCTTCCTGTCTTCTCACCTGGAAAGCTCTGTGCTCTCCTGACCTTCTCCTTGGAAAGCAGTTTCACACGGTGCATCCCCCCTGGGCCAGCTCGCCCTGAAACCATGCTGAGGGCAAGCCCTGTGCTGCTCCCTGCCAGCATTCCCATCCCATCCCATCCCATCCCATCCCATCCCATCCCATCCCATCCCATCCCATCCCATCCCATCCCATCCCATCCCATCCCATCCCATCCCATCCCATCCCATCCCATCCCATCCCATGTGTCCCAGCAGCTGCCTCTGGGCTCCACACGTGCTGTTGAGCTGCTGCTGGGGCTTTTAGCTGCTCTCAGCAGCTGCCTTTGGGATTTCTCCCTGAGCTGCTCTGAAGCAAAAGAGCAGCCCCAGACATGGGAATGAAAATGGGCACAATCCCTGGCAGGGAATGTCTCCTGGCACAGCACTCAACAGTGGGGCCAAAAGTGTGCTGCTGGCCTGAGGGGCATGGGAAAAATCTCCAAGGTGCTGGAGGCTTCATCTCTCAGAGTTTAGATCCAGGACCACATGTGGGCACTCCTGCTTGCTCTGCCCTTGCCATTGCCACAGAGGAGGAAAGGAGAGAAAGAAGAACAGAACTGGTTTCTGGTGCCTTCTCCCAGAAACACAGCACACGGGGCTCTCCCAAACTGGACTCACCCACTGGATGTGTTAGCTCTGGGGACTGCCTGAATATAAACATCTGAGCCTCAGACTAAACAAGTCCTCCCTTCCATACTCTCTGTGGCCCGTTGTTCCATGAACAAATGATCCTTCCCATCATTTAGTCGATGGAGCTCCCCCAGTTGCATTGAGCTTCACTCCATGACCTGCACAGTCCAACGGGGAACAAAAACAGAACTGAAGTTCTGGGGCTCTCTCTGTTTACACCCATTGACCCCATCCCCTCCTTGCCCACTCATTCCATCCCACCACTGACACTGCATTGATTTTTGTTTAATGTGTGAGGTATAAATGCTTTGTCCTTGAGCTACACCCACAACCAGAGGAAGCAGAGCTCTGAGAATCACATGATATAGTTTACACGGAGTATTTTTTTTGTCAGTAAAAGTGAAATTTCTGCTGCATTTGGAAAAGCTGCACATTGTAAAATGCCAGAAAGAAGAGGCACTAAAGGCAGAACATCACACAAACCCAAAATCACTGGAAGACATTTTACTAGTTTGGAAATGACACAAGGACATGAAGTGTGCTGAGTGCAGGCTGTGTTTCTTTTCCAGGGATAACATGCAAAGAACTAAGAAAGACAGGTCTAGAAAGGGCTATAGGTGTCTGGCACTTTACGCCCCTCCAACAGAAGGGGGGACAAATGACCATTTATTCATCCCCCTACGCCTCCTGGAGTATTTTCTACACCTTTGAGTTTTACAAACTTAGGAAAGGAAAATATCAGCTCCAGGAGTTTGAAGATTCTCGCAGGGTTTCATCGACTGATATGGATTAAGACAAAAATATCACATCAAAGCCACGATGCCCCACAGTTGCTGCAGAAGCAAAGACTCTGATCTCCACACCTCAACTCAAGCCTTTAGAGGCTTGGGATTAAAGACAGGGTTTGGGTTTTTTTTGCATCAGCAGCCCTCAACAACACCCGCTAGGACGGTTTCAAACTCACCTCCCTGTCGAGGCCAGCAGCCACGGTGACAATGTCCCCTGTCTCGCTGTTGATGGTGAACATGTTCTGCGAGGGGCTCTGCGGGGTCTGGGTGACGATCCGGTACCTCACCATCCCGTTGGCCGTGGTGCCGTCGTCCGCGTCGTTGGCCGTCACCGTCATCACGTAGGTCCCTGGGGACAAGCCAAGAGGGAATGACATCAGTGCTACCTTGATGCTGTTCAAGATTAACAATGACACGGACTCCCCCCAGGTCAGAAGGCTGAAATGACTCCAATCAATCTTTATTACCCGGGAATTACTTCCCTTTACACTGTTTTACAAAGAATCCACCCAAAGGGGTGGAAGAAAGACAAACTTCTTCAACTGCATTGGTCAAGGCAGAGGAACATCAAGAAGAAGTCCCTCCTAGGGAAAGGAATGCAAAACATAGGACATGGTTAGGAAAACGTGTCTCTTGTTGACAGAACAGTGCCTGGGAAAGAGTTTCAGAGAAACCAAAACATCACAGCACGAACCATGGCTGCACTACCTCACTGCAGAGCAGACTGTGGTCCCGTTCACCCAGCGTCATGCATTTGGTTCAGAAATGCTATGGAATAGACATCTCACTTCAATCCAGCCAGCCAGGCAAGGCGAGGATTATGGAAATAGCAACACTGCTGAGATAGATGATCTGGAAGGATGCTGATTACACCTAACTGGTAGACAGAGAGAAGTCATGGGAGGGTATCTATGATTAACTTCTAATTCTTTCAGTGATTGTAAGTTTTAGGGCAGCATTTTTTGTCCTGCAATTTCACAGATACTCACAGGAGATTTTTTTTTCCCATCCAATCACTGCATTCACATGCATTCAGAAGTAGAATTTAATAGTGGAAAGCCCATCAGACTTCTCAGCAGCTTCAGAAGGACACCATCAATATGCCCATGCCCAGTGCAGGAAGCAACTGCCTGCTGCTTCCAGTTCTTGGAGAAACATCCATCTTTCTTGTCTCTCCGGGATTAAAAAATCCATTTCTGCAGAGCAAATACAACAGCTGCTGCCCAGCAGGAAAGAAAATCAATGATTTGGTATATGTGGCCAGTGATGTATTGAATTGTTGGTTTGTTTCTTGCTAATCATCAGTGTCTTCATTTGCCTTGCAAAAAACAATCCCTACATTCTCGATACTGTCGGGAGTGCACTGATGCACTGACAGGCTTATTAGCACTGGAGTTTGGCAGCAGGGTGTTTTGCTAAAGTGGGAAATTATCATTATGATCGTAAAAGATGTTACTTGATTGGATGGACTCCTGCAGCTGCATGGCCCTGTCACCTCCCAGAGCTTGTAGGGCCCAGCTTTACACTTGTTATGTTGGTGGGAGGGAATGAGTAGAGGGGCAGGCACACACTGCTCAACACAAGGCAATCTGCAAGTGGATGAATATAATGATATGAGACCTGAGAGGAGGAGTGGGAGGCAAAGAGAGACAGCAAAACCAGACATAGTCTAATTTTGTGAACCACCAAACCCAACAGGATCCATGGAAAGAGGGAAGGTGCCACTTGAACACTGTGCTTTTGGGAAGTCTGAGCACACAGACCAACTCAGGAGCCTGCCGTGCTGGGGAGATGCAAAGGGGTCCTAGCAAGAACCCGAGCTGACTCGAGATGGAACCACATGTGGCTTTACAAAAAGAGCTGAGTTTGTTCTGGTTTCTGGGTGAGATGTGAGCCATGGGCAGACTTGAGGACATGTGGCTGCATCAGCACCCTGCCGTGTCTCCTCTGGCACAGCCAGGTCCCCAGTCTGGTCACACTGGGAGCTACCACACTCCCAGTTCAGGAGGACCAGAGAGCTGGAGAGCTTATATCTCTCTGCAAAGGACTTGAAAAATACCACATGCTCTAAATGGCTGCAGCATTTTCTACCTTAGCCAAGTGTCTTTAAGCCACTCAGCACGTAGGAAATCCCCCCAGTATGCTTCCCAACTCTGGGAAACCAGTGTTTCTCAGTATTAGCAAGAAGTTTGTAACTTTGCACTTGTGTGGAATGCTTTGCTGATCTTCCATCCGCCTCAATCAGGCTCTTTTTGTTCTCGGTGGTGATACATATATTCCTGTGAGTTTTCTTAGTTCAATAAGAATTATAGATTAAAAAATAAATGAATGTGTAAAGCAAATCTTAATGATGAATACATTTCTGTTTTTCTGCAATAATCCTGATTCACATTTGTGAAATGAACGCAAACTATTCAACAACTTTAACATTCTCCCGATCAATAAACTTCAGAAGACGGAAGGAACACTGAATTGAAACAAGGCTGTGCAAGCAACAAATTTTCTCTATTTTCTTTACAAGCATTCGTTTTTTGCTCTTTTGCAAAACCAGTTATCACGAGACAGCTGATACAAATAATGAAACCAACCCTTAGAGAACTACAGGGAAAATGTACAGGAGAAATTTAAATAGGAAATATGCTGAATGAGATGTTTGATTTGGAATTTATGTTATCTTAATGCATTCAATACTGAAAATATCTCTGAACAGAATGTCAAAACCTGGGGCTAATGAAAACAGAAACGGAAGAGGAAAACAGAATCTATTTTGGGACATGTGCAGTCTTAGGATGTATTCCAAAAAACAGGTGGTATTTCATGATGCACTTCTAGCTCAAAAAACAGCTCTGAAAGTCATTTGGACTTCCAGGTTCAGACAAGGGCAGCCCACAGTTGTGGTTCCTCCTCACGTGGGATGTCTCAGACTGTACTGTAGATTCCAGAATTACCCAGCACGTGTGTGAAATGGTGGGTTCCCAACCTGGCAGGGGAACCTGACAGGCTGCAACTGTGGTGGGAGGGGGTGGGGGGACAGCAGCTGTACCATGGATGGAGAGCATGGAAAGTCTCCTTGACTCTTTCCCTGACCCTTTTGCTTCTTTCCTGTGGTGTAGCACTGCACTGAGCACATCTGCTCTAAGAAAAAGAACTCTTTCAACAGCACTTGACCTACATCTCCATAAAGGGAGATGGGGCTGGACAAATGCCTCTAAAGTCATGAACTGAGCACCAGGGAGCTGTATTTCAAGAGGCAATCTGCTCCCTATCTCTTATCTTTAATTTCGATTATGAAACCCAACCACAGAGAAAATAAAGAGAGGAACTTGGCATTAATTACTATCTTGTAACTTAATAAAACACTCTGCAAAGGGCCCTGTGTGGCTGCAGCACATGATGGAGTTGCAGCAGCCACTTCCTCCCTGGCTCTCCCTGGGGCTGCCTGTCTGACCACAGTCTGCTGTAAACTGGCTGCAAATTGCTTCTCCCTCTCCACAGTCTGGACAGTGGCTGATATCTCCTCTCCCTTTCCTGTGTACACACCTTTCCCACCTGGCAGTGTTGACAGACAGCATCTCCTGTTCCCCATGCTGAGGGCACCATCCCTAGGGATGGCCCCTGAGGGATCAGCTGGTGTAACCTACACCACTGCCTGTGTTCCACTTGGTTTGCTTTGCATTTAGCCTGTCTTTAAGCAAGATGTATCCTCCAGATACCTGCGTGCTGCAGTGAATGACACAAACACAGATCTGTGCACAAGAGTATTCAACAGAGCGAGGTGGATATGCACAGATAAAGTGTCTGACATCCTCTGGGTGCTGTATAAACTCTTGCACTATACTCAGATGGTTGGTGATGATTTACCTGCAATAGAAGTAAATAACATCATGCTTCCCTGTCCTTTGCATGGAGGTACATCTTCATGTACTTCATATTAAAATAAAGGCAATATATCCCTGTATCCAGGCCCTAATACCACACAAATTAGGCAAATATACAGTTGCAGAGAGCACAGCTCTAACACCCTCGAGGATTGAAGCTGGTTTTGGTTTTAAGTGACAAAGCACTGACTGCCCAACCTGGCCCATAGCATGTGTGTGTTTTGTGGAAATCAAAGTATCAACAACACCATATTTACAGCCCTATGTTGTACCCAAACAGAAGCTAGGAACAGTTACTACAGACTAGAAACAATGAGAAAACTCCTCCAAGTCACATTCAGGACCTCAAATCTGTACTCTGCCATTTTGCACCATTTTGCTGGTGGTGATGAAGCTACAAGAGTAGGTTAAACAAGTGTAAACAGAGCACAAGGGACTTGATGCTTTCAGGGCCTGAGAAAAGCATCACCTTTGTTTTTCTGCTCTGCAGGGCTTGCTCTCAAGCACACTGACAACATTAAATGAATGCATAAAGTGCCCAGAGTCAGAAATTTGCCCCAGCCTGTGCAGTGTATCACAAGATGAATACCCAGTACAGATACAACAGATATATAACTGATATAACTGCATTAAACTACACACCTGGCCTAACTCAGGTACATAACCCGTTGAAAGAAAACCACTTCTCATCAAATAAGGCACATGGTACGTTAAATAAAACACCAAACCTAGTACATCATGTCAATATTAAATCAAATTTGCTGCATTTTGAACAGCTCTTCTGAGCAGCAGATTGAATTACCATGCACAGCTAGTGATGACAAGATTACTGTGCATTAGCCTTCATTAACTAATGTGCAGAGTTCATATATCACCTGAGTTAAAATTAATGGATGGCATGACGAAGGAGATCTATCAACAAAAGGCAAGACCTCCAGAATCTGTAACATCCCAATGCATTCCCTTTGATTTCCCAGAGACTGCAACCTCCCAGATGTTATTTTGTCAAATGAGATGGTTTTGTTTCTAACCATGGGTAAGACACAAGAGAGAAATGCTTGAAAGCAACCCTTATGGAAAATATTCCCATTGGATTAATTAAAGTTTCTGCAGGATAGGCAAATAAATGCCTTACAGAAGCCAGGGGAATGGAAGCAAAGGGAGATAATTTATACCTGTACATTCAGTTTTGTTTGTCAAATTTAAAATGAGCTGCATCTCCTTGTAAAAGACTGCAAAGAGATTTTGCTAGATTCACCATATCTCATTCCATCTGTACATGTTAAGGAAAAAGAAAAGCACAACAAGAGAGATAGCTGCCCTGTGTGTGTGTAAGCAGATAAGCACAGTCATAAACAAACGTCCCCCTCAAATGACTCTGGAATCTGAGAATCAGCTCAGTTCTTGGTAGCTCAGACAATCCCAAAGCGTGCTGAGGGCTGCTAATTCCCCTCATGTTGTCTGCAACCTCTGCTCTCCCATCTATGCCATCTTCATTTCTCCATAAAAATGGAGCTTTCAGGAGTTTAGGCATACAAACAATATTTGGTACAGTGCTCCTGAAATTGTCTTTGTTACAATTGCTTTATAATTGCCATTTTTCTAAGCTGGTTTGATATCCATTAGTTAGATTTAATGCATGTTAAAATAAAGAGCTAATAAGCATTTTCCAGGAAGCCAACAAAATATAAAAATAAAAACTCCTTTCACTTTGCCCTTTATCTCACATGTCACTGCAAAAACACATAATCCTCTGTCTTCTCCTATGATATAAACAGAAAATGCTAAAACTTCATCCACTTTTTACTGATAATGCTGTTTCTCTATCTAGCTTCATCTTACAGTTTATGTTTTTAAATGGCTGGTAAATGGCTGCAGAATCATTAAAGGTTGGTTAACCTTCTCAGTCTAATTTTGACCTATAAGATACTTAATTTAATCATTCCCCCATAGAAAAGGATGGAATCATTATGTGCAGACATGTGGTGATGGCCATATTACATTAGATCTTCATTAACCCAAGTTCATAATGGCTTTGCACTAATGGAAACTTCCCCTTACTCCTCATTTTTTCACCCCAAATTGGAAAGCTCACTTAGTGAATCCTCTGCATCTGATGCTAGATAGAGAGGACAGTAAGAGTTGTGGGAAGATTAAATACTGAAGAACAGTGTAAAATTTACAACACTTCCTCAAACCAAAATTTTCCACTCAGAACAGGACCCTGGTATTAGTTTCCTTCCCAGAGAGGATGGGAATCTCATGCCCCTACTCATAACAGGCACATTTCACCCTTTAGGTGACTTCACTCATTGTCAGGAGGTCTCAGGGACTGAAAGACACACAAGAAAAGCAAAGTCATCAAAAGGCATCAAACCAAGTTCCAATGACAGGATCCTGAAAAAGTCCTCAGAGTACAATTGGACTTTCTGTAGTGTTAAAGACTAAAGCATTTCATCTAACAAACCTGCATACTCAAGTCAAAAAACCTAAATGTATTCAGTGGGTGATGTGAAACAATTTCACACACTCATTGTTAAGGGTTTCAAATGAAATTGGGTAGCTGACCCAGCAACAGTGCTGAGTGGAGTCACAGAGGTGAACAGCAACACGGACAAGACATCAAGATGACAGAAGTGAATGCAAAGTACTGCAGGTGTAATAAATTGCAAATACACTTAAATTAAACTGCATCTCACATGCTCTGGATAAAAAAAAAATGAAATAGAAGCAGCACTTCCGAATGATATTCCTTCTGTCGTAACTGATAGCTACTGTCATTCTCCTTCACCATAATTTTTGTAATCATTGGCAAATTTTGACCTTTCAAGCAGCTAACCTAATTCAGAACGGATGCCACTTCCTAATTAGCAGAGACATTGGATTCTCAGCTTCAGACAGGGCAAGAGCCAACCTAATGAGAATAAAGAGAGCGAGCAGGTCTGGAGAGACAACAGAGAGAGCTGAAGAGGCTGCTGTCACCCAGAACGGAATTAAACCTCCTCCTCTTGTTAGAAATGGAATAAATACCTCCGGAGAGGCAACGAGCAGATGCACTGACTGCAGCACACACTTGCCCCTTGCCAGATTTGAAGATCACTCCCCTCCAGCAGCCTGCAGCCCACTGAGACCCCCTCACCCCAGAGAAACCCCACCAAGTCAAACGTCAGGATGGGCAAAGGAACATCCAGCCTCTGAGCAAACGGTTCTGGCTGCATAAATTCACAAGGTTCAGCTTGGCTGAGTTCCTGCACATGCATCTTCTCGATTTCCAGGGCTAATTTAAAGAAGGGGGAAGGCATGACTGGTTAGGACAAGGTGTCCTGAACATCCCCAAGGAATTGTGCTGAACAGCCAGGTTTCATGCTGCACTGAAGGCATGTGTGACTCCAGAAATCATGCAGCCCCAGCTGCACTCAACCTGACACTGAACACATCCTCCCCAAGACTTCAATCCAAT
Source organism: Phylloscopus trochilus trochilus (assembly GCA_016584745.2). Classification (NCBI taxonomy): domain Eukaryota; kingdom Metazoa; phylum Chordata; class Aves; order Passeriformes; family Phylloscopidae; genus Phylloscopus; species Phylloscopus trochilus. The sequence continues at coordinate 2,668,138 of WQNJ02000005.1, read as the reverse complement.
CCCTGAATTTCGACACTAGAATGCAATACAATAAAAAAGTGGTGTAGTAAAATATAAACCTTATTCTATGTATCATACTATGCTATTTGTAACTGCTGGTTAAAAGGAGGCAGAGTGTAGGCTATAACAGTGTTATAACTCTCTCCTACATTGGTGTCAGGCCATGATTTCCACATTTTTTTCCTTTACATCAACTTGGCCTTTTTGGTGGGTGGGGTTTTTTTTGTTTGTTTGTTTTTGTTTTTGTTTTGTTTTGTTTTGTTTGTTTGTTTTTGGTTTGGTTTGGTTTGGTTTTTTGGGGTTTTTTTTGGAGGGAAAACTCATCAGTCTTTGGATTTGCATTTTTTTCTCACTCAGTCCTATAATTCACTTCCTTGCTCTTGGGACTGGATGCTTCTAAAAAGGAAATTAAGAGCACAGATTTCATAACCACTCACCTCGAAAGAAAATGGAAAGCACTACCACATAAGTCTGCAGAAAAACAATTTCTTATCTTAAAAATGTGCTTGGCTGAGCAAAAGAACTTGAAAAAGAATATTGTGTATCCTAAGTCTGTGTGTAATGTGTGAGAGAATAGAATCAGGTTGGACAAAGCCATTTTTAATAGCATATAAAGTACAAGGATAGGAGCAGCACCTGCCCAGGGTGCAGAAGATGGCACTGCCATAGCTGAATACATTGAAGCTTGGGATGGATCCAGAAGTAATGCACCCAACCTGTGAATACCTCTGGGGTGAATGGAAGAACCCACTGAGTCCTTCTCTGACCCTATGGAATATTTTACCTGTGCATGATTCTCTCTGGAACATTCAGCACTTGCAGTATTTTTAGTTTCTAGTGCTACAAACCAGAATGTGAGGCAGCTCCATCCATGAACCCGTTCAGGTGCTCTCTTGAACTGGGACCTTCCTAAATGAAGATTCCTAAAATTAACTTACCTCCAAGCTGGAAAAAACATATTGAATGTTTTGACTGTGAGCAGCACTGTGGTGTTCTTGGAATGGGTTGCAGTGGCAGAAAAAGGGATTCACTCCATGTCCTATTAATTTTTTAAAATGAAACCTCTTCTCTTCAGATCTCAGGCCCTGCAACCCAGCAACACCTGCTCTGTTCCTTCACTGAACAAACAACCAGGCACACCAGGCATCTCCTCATGAATTGCACTGTCAGGCTGGAGAAGAGGAACAAGCCAGAACTGCAGAATCCAAATTCTCCCCATGAATATATATATATACGAATGCAACTATATGCCTTAAAAGATTAATTTCACAAGCCTTAAATTGCAGTTTAATTTGAAAACTAATTCAGCCTCATAATTGGCTTTCTGTTCAAATCACTGAGGCTAAAGATTTAAATTCTTAATATTCAGATGACTTTCGAGTTTCTGGCCCCATCTGTGCATTAGTCCATGGCGTTAATCTCTGAGGGAATCTCTGCTGGCATAGAAATAAAATAAACAAACTGGGACACTAGTAGAATAATCGGCTTTTAAAATCCTTGGGTTTTTTTTATATACTGCTTATTTTTTATGAGATTTCTTTAACTCAATTTGCCACATATAGATTTGGCTCCCAGCTATTTCATTTTTCACGTGGCATGTTATCAACAATTATTCTATCAGAGTTCCATGGACTCAGGAGGAGATGGAGAAATTCTAAATTACAACATTTCTCAAGTAAGAAATACCAATATTCCTTTATTTTGGAGGACTCTCTCTATTCAGCACCCTTTTACACCACTCCCAAGAAGGGTGCTAGGAGTAAACTACCCTACACAACTCCAGAAGAATGAAGGGGCTGGACAGAGTTTAAAAGAAGTCACTTGGACTTGTGCTATTGACTTGAAAGGGACCAAGATGTATCCAGAGAGTTAGTGAAGTGGAAAGGATGAATGGGAATGGAAAAGGCCAGTCTGACAGGAACAAATTGTTTTGGAGAGATGAGTTAATTTTTGACAATCTTTCTGTTAAAACAAAATAGATACAACCCAGAGCAAAGCACCCAAGTCGCTGCAGAGCATTTCACGCTGACCTTTTCAGAACTGAACGCTTCAGTTAAGTAAGACATCCACGTCCACGAGGAAGGGCTTCTGGTGGTTACAGCAAAACTAAACTTCTGCAGAGATGGAAATAATCCTTCTCCACCACACTACTGTTGTGTGATTAAATTCTCTCTCTTCTTATGTATTTTAAGCATTTCCATGCCATCTTATTGAGTAATTTCTTTTGAAACTGTACGAGTTTCTCCTGAAAGAGCCCTCCCCAAGAACACTGCTGGGATGTACAAATCCAGGGGCTGTGCTCATGGCAGACAGCAACTGGTGCTGTACAGAGGGGAAAATCCCACTCCAAGCCCCAGTTCCTTCCTGCTGTAAGGAGATGGGGGCATGGAAGAGGCAGCAGAATCCTTGCAGAGCAGGCAGTGCTGGGCAGGCGAGCTCTGCGCTGGTCCCGCTTTGTCAGCGCTTGAAAGGCAACGCGCAGCTCCGGGAGAGCTCTGCTGATTAAGGCTGCCAGAGGGAGCAGGGGAATTTCAGCTCCAGCTTGCAGCTGCATTTTTAAAACTTGGCTGTGTTCTTCACACAGAGGCAAAGTTCAAAGAGGCAGAACATTATTCAACATGAGTAAAACACGGTCTTTTTAAGATACGCTTTCAAACAGTGGCGCGTTAAATCAAAACAACTTGTGGAGGGGGAGAGGGAGGAAGAAAGATGGTCCTGTGGAAAAGGAAATCCTGCATCACTACTCCTGTTCTGCATTTGTGGAAGGGACTGCTTTTACACATTTAAATTGCCCAGCTACTTGACCTGAGGCTAGATAAGCTGGAAATGCATTAAACTGTTTTTCCAGAGAGTATAAGAAAAGGAAAGAGATGCAATTCAGTTTAAGAGGCAGCACATCTGAGGATGTCCAGGGGCCAGTTCTCACTACAACTTTACCCAAGAGTAAGCTCCTGATTTCAAGAACACTAAGCTATGGCTCAAGACACTATTTCAATTCAGTTATTATAATCTTAACCAGCAACAACAACCTATTATAATTAATAATACTTGATGATTTCTATTCCTGCCAAGGGTTGCTTCAAGGTGACTTGCAGAGAGCACACTCCTTGGGAACCCAGGCTGAGTGCTCTGCAGGCTGGGAAGCCCCTTCACTTAAACCCAATCAGACTGTCTAATGAGTCTCTTCACATGGCTGACAATTCTTTCACCTCTTGGACAATTTTGTGTATTTGTATTCCAGGCTAAAGCAAGCTTACTTCTGCAGGAGGCTGAGTGCCCAGCAGTGACACCGTGCTGCAGGCTGGGGCACACCTCCTTCTGCATTCCCATTTCCTTGGTTCTCTCCACCCTCTTTTGGCTTGTTCACTCTTGAGTCAGTAGGTCACATCTTACTTGGCCACCCTCCATGCCCTGCCCTGGCCTGGCACACACTGCAGCTCCCTGCCAGGCTCAGAGATGAAGCCCCAAGCTCTGTTCCAGGTCACCACACCCCGGCCTCAAGCAGGGACCAGGCTGTGCTGGGCAGTGCAGGATCCAGCAAAGGCACAGCCCTGCCTGCTGTGCACACACAGCCCTGCCTCTGCTCCAGCCCAGACCCCAGGAGTGCTGGGACAGCACCACAGGGCCCTTTCCTGCTCACTGGAACGGGATCTGCTCTGCTGACCCTGCTGAAGCCCTGCTGGGGCTTTCCCCGTGGCTCAAGGTCACCGTGCTCTGCTCAACAGCACAATTTTGATGGCCTTGCTCTGCAAAATTTCCAGGGGTAGAGCTCCAGCTCCATATATCCTTTTTTTATCTGAGGTCTTTTATTAAATCTGGGTAAAATTCTGACTGACTTCAAACAGCCATTGGCTGCTCATTCTAGCTGCCCTCAGAGTCAGCATTTATGTGGGGTATTCTAATACCTTTCTCATCAGAGGCGCACAAAATTAAGAACATTGCAGATGCTGTCGTAATCAAGTGATCCTGCATTTTTAATCACAGCCATTATAAATGGGCATATGGAAGATGTGAGAAATAACAATTGCACAGGATAACCAGGGAAGCATTTTCAGTCCTAAGGCATAGTTCAGCAACACTGAGCAGAGGAAAATGAATGCTGAACTCCTGTAACATATAACAAGATTTTTTGGTTTGCTTGAAGCATGGATATCCACTCATATGCAGATATATTTTTATAGATGCACATACATATCTAACTTACTGTTGAATCAGTACAGAACAAATTCTGCTGTTACCTCAAAGAATACACAGTGTTTTTCATTTCTCAACCGCTGCCAGAAACAATTATGATTTCTGGTCACATACTTCTTCTCTTGCAATGGCTGGTGTGGTACCTCCTTAGTTGTTACAATATTTTGAGGCATCCTGAACTAATAAAAAGTTTCTAAATATTTGCAAGATCTACCCTTAGCTAAATGCATTGTCTACACTTGTCTCTGCACAAAAGAGGGACACACAATTTTGAGGCAAAGGAGGAGCATGCAGATATTCCCTCTAACTCCATGACCTCTCTATCACTTTCTCAAAGACACAAGATCATGTTTCTTGCCAAGCACACGGAATGAGGGCCTCTGATACCCAAATTCCTAGGAGTCTCTGCAGAAGCAAGGAAGAGAAATTCAATACTAATATAAACCTTTAAAAGAATACCGATTAAACAGGGAAGAGAGAAAGAAAACCCCGACAAATACATCAAAGACAAATGTAATTGCTTTTGAATAAAAACAGATTGCTTTCTACCTTCCTGCCTTAAAGGCAAGCACTCCAGCCTGGGATAGAGAATACCAAAAAACACTGCTAGAAGCAGAAGCACAAGTATTTTGTAGGCAAAATTATCCTGTTCTATTTAATAGCTCAAAGGCTTATCTAGATTTCAGACAAGAAGAGGATGCAATTTACTGCTTCTTTTGACAGATGAACAGAGCTAGTTAAAACATTTGGGAACACTTTGAATATTGATCTGTCCTCGAATAAGATGTAAGAAATTTGATTTGTTATGGAAATGTTGTATCAATCTTCAAACCTTTATATGCCCCAAAGTGGCCTTCAAATGAAAGCTGGAAAAATTCTCTGGGAAGATGTCATTAGAGCCATCAGCCCAGGGATTTCTCACGTTTCCTCCTCCAAGCAGGACCAGGATTAGGACTTTGAAGCTGGGGCATCACCACCCAAAGGAATGAGAGAGGGAGCTGTAGGTATTCTTTGCTCAGAAATAATGTCACGTTCTGTCCCCACCACGTGTCCCCCACAGCTGCCGGTCCCTCACAGTGCTGAAGACAATCAATCACGACTGTGAATCACCTTGTTAAAAACAGTGCCCACCGGAGACTCCCCTGTCACACCTCCGGCAGCAGAGCCGCCCGTGATAAATGTTTGCTGACACAAACCAAAGTCACGGGGTATTTAACCCCTCAGCTGGCAAACAACCAAGGAGAAAATCTAGGAGAAAACTCCCTCTGATTTCAGGAGACTTCCAATTGTACTGGTGACACAGAACAATTTATGTTCAGAGAGTGGATATATGCATTTTAGTTACACTCAGCGATGAGATAAACCAGCCCTGCTCCCATATTGGAAACTGCAGGGTTACACCACACTTTAACAAATCAACAATAGAGTCAGAAATAGAACATTAAAGACCTTTAGAGCTCTGTTTTTTTTCCAAGCATGTAAATGTGCTCATGTAAAAATCATCACTTCACCCCATACAGCTTACACCTTCACTGATTTTTCACCCATAAATTTCCTGAAATTCAACTTCAGGTTCTTCCCCATTTTACCCTCTGTTAGAAAAGTCTGTGGGGACAGAGGATGAGCCTGCAATTTCAATGTAAGCAGTCCCACTTCTGCAGGTTTGCATCAGGTCCCAAGTAAGAAAGTGTTTTTTTGAGACAGACCTTCCTTGGAGTCTGACTGGATGCCAGATATCGAGTTGGCAAATGACTGAATTAAATATCAAGGAGGAGGATATTGAGCACTTGAGACACAGGGTCAGTGAAAGGCCACTGCCAGGCTGGCTTTCAGTGCTCTGTAATTAGAATAACAGCCCTGTGTGTGTGCAGTGAGTGTATGAGAATGGTGATACACAGCATTACTCTACAAAACTGCTGCTTTCACAAATTCCACAGCCAGGAAGGGGCCACCAGGATCCAGGCTCCCTCCATCCCAAGTCTGCACTTTCTCTTCATCCAGAAAAAGAGACACCAGATTGTTCTCACCTCCATCAGTCTTCCCCCAAGAGCCAGCAGGAGCAAACCTCTCCCTCATGCCCAAGCCACCACACCAGATGAACGGCTGAAAATCTGTGAAACCTTGAGACTTTTTTTCCAACTGTACCTGGTTTGGAGCCTTCATCAACAGATCCATTATAGACTTGGTTGATGAACTCTGGCCTGTTGTCATTCATATCAATCACATAGATGTAAAGGTCAATAGGATTCTCCACCTTGTTTCCATTCATATCCACTGCGTGAGCCCGGAGCTGGGAACGAGCACAATGAAAGCACAGTATCAGCAACTGGATTTGTTGCAGAATGAGAGACTGTTTTGCAAGGATTGACTTTACATCATAAATACATTCTCAAAATTGAATGGAGCCAGTATCTAATTCCAGCAGAAAGCACTGACATGGTTTCCATCTACACTCGACTCACAGACAGTTTTTCAGAGCTTAATATAATATTGAAATAATATTTTAAAACAGGATTGTCAGTGGAAATACTTCAACTCTGGTGTAGTGATGCTACCCTACCCCCTTCACAGCTCACAGACCACTCTATTTTAATTTTTAAGACATATTGAACCTTGTCTCACAATTTGAAAAGCAAATTTTGCTTAGTTCCAAATTAAGTGAGGAAATGATTTTGAATGAGAAGTTTCTTATGGGAACCTGCAGCATTTCACACCCATAATTCTAGGGATTAGTAAGTGAAGAGATTTCAGGATGATCTTAGCAATGTTTATTCTTTGTTTAATCATGATCTCCAGGAACAGCAACAGCTACCGACCCCATTGCTCTGCGCACCAAACGACATTTAAAAACTCCCTTTCCTTCAAATAATGGGAGCCCCCATGGCACTAAGAATGCAATTTCCTCAGGCTTGAATAAAACACCCAGTGCTGAGGCATTTCAATAACCAGAGCCACAGTGTTAAGCCCTCAGTTAAACTGGAACTGCAGCTTTATCTTATTAGCAATAACCATCAGTAATAGCGCCCAGAAACAAGAGCATCTGTTTTCTGAACAAAAGAGACAGATACAGCATGTCAAAATGAGTAATTAATAAAACAAAGCAATCACAATAGTCTGGAACAATCAGTAACCAGGTGAAAAAAATGGATAGCTTTCTCATTAAGGGGAACAGATGGCTACTCTAAATGGTGCGTGGCGGAAGGCGCTGCCGATGCCGGCGTCGGGAGAACTCCGGCAGCGAGGGAAGAGCTGCACGGCCCCCGACCCGAGGCACTGCCTGGCTGGCAGTGCTGCAGGTTTTGGCCACCATCCCTCTTCATTTCAGCCCCTGTGTGCACTGCTGAACCTCCTCCCTGCCAGGAGAACTGGGGACAGCACTAGGGATGGCCGCGTGAAGTCCCACAGGGCTGGTGGGCTGAGGAACCAAGGCTTCAGAGGGCGTCAGCTTCACAGAGCCACAGAATCACACCATGGGCTGGGCTGGAAAAGACCTTAAAGCTCATCTTGTTCCAACCCTCTGTCACAGGCAGGGAACCTTCCACCAGACCAGGCTGCTCCAAGCTCCATCCAACCTGTGCTTTGAACACTTGCAGGGATGTGGGGCAGCCACAGATTCTCTGGAAAACCTGTTCATGCCAGGGCTGGCTGGGAGAGTGGGGCTGAAGGACAAGGGACTCACCAGCTCATGCCATCCAGTGGGATGGAGGCCTCTGGTCCCTCCCAGCAGTTCCCTACACCATCAGGCTGCTGCTGGGAGCCAGAGCTGACACGACAGGGAGGTCTTCAGCTCCTCTGATGCATGACAAATAAATGTGCTAATTGCATTAGCCCTGGTTCCTGTCTTTCACTCTCGCTGTGCTGGTGATTGATGCAACTTTCCCCTTCATGTATGGTGCTCAGAAGTCCAGAGCTTAACAAAAGGAACTGCACTCCATTAGGATGGGCTGGATTAACGTTTAATCAAGCAAAGAGAACAAACTACCACATGAAATGAGCTGGGAGAAAAACACTTTTTTTTTTTTTAAAAAAGGAAATTAAGCAGCACGTTTTCTTTAAAGCCTGAAGAAGTCCGGCTTTGCTTTCAATACAGGGTGTACCATTTGTGTTTCATGACTTGCATTGCTCCTAATATCTGCATTTTTTCCCTACATAGGAACTGCTTTGGCTCCCACCTGTTGAGCTATCCTTCATCATGTCAGATGTAGCAATTCAATAACTTTACAGTCAGAGGTCAGACTGTCTTTGAAAAAAAGTAATTCAGAGCTAAAATTAAAGTTATTATCTTCAAACTGAGGCAGCACTGGGCTCTCTTACAGCATTTCCAGCAGCGGAAATGGTTCCACTCAGCGATAAAGCAGAGAGCAAAGCTGGTATCTCCCCCCTCAGATCTGACTCTCCCCCTGCAAATTTTTAATTACATTCGATAGCTTTTGTTTGAGATCTCCAGGAGTAAGGGATTTCTCAGCAATGCACATCTATCTGCTTGTTGCACTCACTGAGCACATGTACCCATCAGAGCATTACTGCCTGCACTCAAGGCAAAAAAAATTCAATAAGCAAGACTGCAGGAATCTCATCAACCCTGTGGTGACACGCTCAAGTGTCCTGAGCCTGGCACCAGCACTGGGATAAGCTATGGAGGCAGGGCAGTGCTGGACACACTGGTGTCCTGACTCAGCCTCTGCACTGCCAGGCAGATGACACCCTCTTCTCCTGCTCCTTTTTTCGGCCTGGCTTCAGTGAACATTTCTACTTTTTTCCTTTGGTGCTTGTTTGTGCACTCTCTGAACAACTCCCATGTGCCAACACCTCCACATCTCCCACAACACGTTGCTTCTCTGTGGTCAGTGCCAGCTGTGGCAGGGGGAGAAGGGAGCCCTGAGCCACAGGGCTCAATTTCAACTCAATGGGAGCTCTTCCTGCTAAAAACCATTCATTCCTTGTTAGACAATTCCTCATTAGAGACCATCCTCTGCAGAGAGAGCCAAGGAAGGAGGGACTCCAGGGGGTCAATCTGTCTGCTGGGAAACTGGCTGGATCTCCAAGGCAGATCTATACTACATTTCCCTTCCTTAATTTGTCTTCTCCCTTATTCTCTTGTCCTTTTGGTATTCATGAGGCCACGAATGGCCTCAAGCTGGACAACACACTTTGTTCTGGAACCATCCTTCTGGCTGAGATGAGGCTCATTTCTGTGAGGCACAGCTGGAGCCCATGTGGTCCTGTGGGGGTGACCAAGTCACCTAAATTCACCACCTCTATTTTGGTGGCACAGTGATGGAGGGGATGAAAAGCAGATGCATGGGAGTGCTTTGTAGCACTGGGCAAGGCACAAAAGTTGATGGCTGAGCTCCATCAGACACACACATCATTTTGAGGTGGAAAACACACCTGTGAAGGGTCAGTGAGCATCACCACCAGGACACAAGCCAGACATGAGGCATGCACAAATATTCAAATGGGAGATGGTGAGTGGCTGAAGAGACAGTGAAGAAACATTTATAAAGTTAGTTTGAAATATTTACATTTTCCCCAAGAGGGAGAACACGACAGGAGTGAAGAAGGAATAAAATCAAATGAAATACCTTGCAAAGGATTCTGAAAAATTAATACATGTAGCCAACTAATCTCTAGCTGATGCATCACTCTGCTGTACCAGCCAAGGAGCCGGCTCGATATCCTTTAACAAATATTGTTTAAAAGTGTGACAATTATTGCTATCATATTCAGCAGCAGCCACCACAGGTCTCTGAGGTTTTCCTACTGACAGTTCCCCGTGTAAATGTAGCTGTTGGCATACAAATGATTTGGTATCATGATTATTGATTACACTGGAGGCTGGTGGTATCTGAAGGTAGTTAGTCAAAGTCAACACAGTGAATTGTGTTAAATATGAATATTACTTAGGCACTAATACTACTAATACAAATATACATTATCAATCAGTGACAGAGCCTTTAAGCAATAAGCATACAATGTCATGCCTAATTTGTGTGCTCTTAATTGTGATTAAAAGTTCAATTTAGAGCATTGTGACACAAATGGCTGGCATTATTCAACACGGTTCAAAATGCTGGAATTAGCTCTTCTATTCCATAATTTGTAGTAAAATTGTTTTGTTCCTTTGCATTCAAAGCAACTCTTTGTCAGCCCATAGCCCACCTGTTCTGCTCCAGCCATTTCTGAAGGAGTATTTCATCAGCCTGATGCTGACAGTGCACACATGTGTCTGGAACTGGATTAGGACTTGCTTCAAAGTTTCCCTATAATGCATATTACTTGAGTATCATAAGCAATGATTACTTACTGACATGTTTATGCTGATGTCTTTTGAAAACAGAGCTTGAAAAACGTCTTGGAAAACTAAGCTACCAATTTTCTATCCCTTGTACTTGCCAGGCCTAACTGCAGCTTAATATGAAACTGGTGTCTGGATCAGAAAAGACATTCAGAGCCACTAATTCTGTCAGCAGCACAAACGGGACTTGGGGAGTGCAGCTAAATAAGGCCAAGAGAACTCATGCATATTAAATATTACTACCTGCTGAAACTTACTTGGCATGCAGTGAACATTTCAGGGGCTGGCTGCAAGGGGAGATGCAGCACACGCCTGCCACAGTGAGATGGCAGCGAAATGTGGGGAATGTGTCCCTTGGCTGTGTCCCACAGCTGTGTGTCCCATGGCTGTGTGTCCCATGGTTGTGTGTCCCATGGCTGTGTGTCCCTTGGCTGTGTGTCCTATAGCTGTGTGTCCCATAGCTGTGTGTCCTATAGCTGTGTGTCCCTTGGCTGTGTGTCCTGTAGCTGTGTGTCCTATAGCTGTGTGTCCCATAGCTGTGTGTCCCATGGCTGTGTGTCCCATGGCTGTGTGACCCTTGGCTGTGTGTCCATGGCTGTGTGTCCATGGCTGTGTGTCCTGTAGCTGTGTGTCCTATGGCTGTGTGTCCCATAGCTGTGTGTCCCATGGCTGTGTCCTATAGCTGTGTGTCCCATGGCTGTGTGTCCCATGGCTGTGTCCTATAGCTGTGTGTCCCATGGCTGTGTGTCCTATGGCTGTGTGTCCCATGGCTGTGTGTCCCAGGGCTGTGTGTCCCATGGCTGTGTGTCCCATGGCTGTGTGTCCTGTAGCTGTGTGTCCCATGGCTGTGTGTCCCATGGCTGTGTGTCCTATAGCTGTGTGTCCTATAGCTGTGTGTCCCATGGCTGTGTGTCCCAGGGCTGTGTGTCCCAGGGCTGTGTGTCCTATAGCTGTGTGTCCCATGGCTGTGTGTCCCATGGCTGTGTGTCCTGTAGCTGTGTGTCCCTTGGCTATGTATCCTATGGCTGTGTGTCCCATGGCTGTGTGTCCTGTAGCTGTGTGTCCCTTGGCTATGTATCCTATGGCTGTGTGTCCCATGGCTGTGTGTCCTGTAGCTGTGTGTCCTATGGCTGTGTGACCCTTGGCTGTGTGTCCCATGGCTGTGTGTCCCATGGCTGTGTGTCCTATGGCTGTGTGTCCATGGCTGTGTGTCCCATGGCTGTGTGTCCAGAGCTGTGTGTCCATGGCTGTGTGTCCCATGGCTGTGTGTCCTATGGCTGTGTCCTATAGCTGTGTGTCCCATGGCTGTGTGTCCCTTGGCTGTGTGTCCCATGGCTGTGTGTCCCTTGGCTGTGTGTCCTATAGCTGTGTGTCCATGGCTGTGTGTCCCATGGCTGTGTGTCCCATGGCTGTGTGTCCTATGGCTGTGTGTCCTGTAGCTGTGTGTCCCATGGCTGTGTGTCCCATGGCTGTGTGTCCTATAGCTGTGTGACCCTTGGCTGTGTGTCCCTTGGCTGTGTGTCCCATGGCTGTGTGTCCCATGGCTGTGTGTCCTATACCTGTGTGTCCCATGGCTGTGTGTCCCATGGCTGTGTGTCCCATGGCTGTGTGTCCTATAGCTGTGTGTCCCTTGGCTGTGTTTTCCAGGGCACTAATGACACCAGGGTTGCTCCCAGGGCATCACTCAGTGCCACCTGTGCAGTTCCACACCACAACCTGGGGTTGGTTAAGTGGCTGCAGAGCCCATTTCTCTTTCCTCTGCTCATATTTTCAGCTGACTCTGCGTCTGGGATGTCTGCGAGGTCCCTGGAGAGTTTGTGCTCTGGTTTGGAGAGCAGACAAAAACAGATGAGGCCAAAATACAGCTGAACTTGCAATCACTGGGAGTGCTAGCACACACAACACCTGGGCAGGGGCTGCGAGTCCCAGAGGCACATACATCTCTGCACACCTCAAGCTCGGAATGATCCTCCCTAAAAGTTCAAGAATAATCACAAAAACAGGGGAAGTTCTGCTGCAGAACTCCTGATATAATTAGAAAAAAATCTGTTTCACCTTAGGGAACGAGGCAGGTTTCATCAGACAAACGGCTTGCTGAATGCAGGGAGTGTTAAAACACAAGTATTTTAAAAATGGTAGTCCTGAAGCAATACAGATAATTATGCATAAGAAAATATGTGTTGAAAATGTGGGAGTTAATGAAACAGAACTCTTGATATGTAGTCTCACAAACACTTGCAAATTATTGTTCTTTCTTTTATAATTAGTTTTTAGATTACCTGGGAACAAAAGCAGCAAGGACAACACTCAAGAGTGACAGAGAAGCTGAAAAGACTCGGTTCTGTTTCGTGCTGCAGAAAACCTGAAGCTGTGTAAATGCACCCACCTTCAGCTGGAGCACAAGGCTGCACCAGAGACAGAGCCCATGTCCTGCTGGGTCACAGGGACCAGTGGTGCTTTGCAGCTCCACTGACATCCTGCACCCCAGCTGAAGAGCAAAGCTACTACCAATTCAAGCTAAAGGAAAGTCCAGCTGATCCCAAACAAGTTTAAAGGTGGCCAAGCTCTCCAGTTCACATCCAAGCCTACACCTCAGTCATTGCTCTTCCAGCACTCAGTTCAAACCTAGCTCCATGTTGCCTTTCCTATCAGAGACTGGGCTGTATGATGTGGCATAAATTCACTGACTTCTTTAAACCCTCCACTAGGCAAGACTTTGGACTTTATCTTCTTTCTGGAAACTGGCCAGATTTTTTCTGGTTTCCAGCATTGTTCATTCCTCCTGTAAGTTTCTGCTCCAGTGTTTGGGTCATTGCTTTGTGCGTGGTGTATTTATAAAGGCTTTGTAAAGGGTTAGTAAATGAGCAACTGATGGTTCAAGAAATCATCAATCCATCGCTACTGAGGCCGAAGGATCTAAAAGGTCATTTACAGACAACTTAAAATGCTCTCCATCACCTTCTACTGCTCTCCCAACAAAGATTTTTCTATCATTCAGTATTCCTGTCTATAAGGTCTCATAACATACTTATCAGTTATTCTCTCTATAAAATACATCTTCCTGTAACCTTCTGAGTATAAATATGCTTATTTACATATGGATGCCATCAGTCCAAGGTTTCTGTGAGGGACAGAAAAGGCTGGAAATCCTGTGGTATGCACAAGGCAGACTCATCCTGTCACCTTTGACAGGGCAATAATTCAATTTGCTGAATTCACTGTGACTGGTACACTCAGTTTGTTTTTAAGGGGCACAGGGTTTGTTATGATGGAGGACAAAATCTGTTTCATCTCATGTTTTTGACTGCGAGTGTCTGATCGCAGACATCACAGCGGCTCCATCAAAAGTCTTAACTTTTTTATTATTGACTAGACTGTTATAATAACCCGGCACTGCTGAAACAGTATCAACAATGCTGAGATGACACACACTTTATCTCAAGTATTTCTTCTCCAAAACAACCTCTCTTCATATTTTCCCAGGCACAACAAACAAAATAATTGTTCTTGTTCACAGAGGATAAAATAATTTTTCCTCAGATCTCCTCTTACCCAGGGGAAATCTCTTTTTCTACCCAACTAAAGAGGTAATCTATTTTCTTTATCCTTCCACCCCAGCCCAGAAGCTGTGTCAACATGGTTAACTGGATACCTGATAAAGCTGACAGAATGTGCATCTCCGACGGCGCGGCTGGGGATGCGGTGTCAGTGGAAGTGACCCGTGCGCTCTGCTGACATTCCAGCATCCCTGGGAAGGGCCATTGCCTCGCCAGGAGATGGGGCTAAGGCTGCTGGCAATCCATGAATAACCTCACCAACCTCACCACCCTCACCACCACTCCAGGAGACAACTACAGCGCAGAGGTGGAAAATGTTTGAAATTTCGCAGGGCTATCCTGCAAGGGGCAGCCTGTTCTTTTAGCAGTTTGTGGGACTGGATCTGCTGTGCCATTACACTGTGCAATAGAGGAGCTGGGATTTATATCAAAACATAGCAACCGATTACCCTGTGAGCATTCTGCAGGTAGAGCATTTTATGAACTAGGATAGCACGAGGCACCATCACTTTTGAGTGTAATTAATCTAAATTAATTCCCTGATACTTAATATTAGCCTATCTGTGTATTTAAAAACCTATCTGACACACCCCCATCATACTGCCTGAACATCTCCTGATGAATTAAAATGAAAAATGACTATAGCAATTATTGCATGTTTAGATGCAGTAATGATTCTTAAATTAGTAATTTCCCAAGACATGCTAATGTAGTGACTGGCTTCTCATGGTTTTGGGTGGTTCAGTCTACACATAAATTTGCATGGATTTAACAAGCAGTGTGAAGTTGCACCATTTTAAACAAATGACTCTGTGCCTGAAAAAGACATCAGTTTATCTCCACTTTCATATAATCACAGAATTGTTTAGGTTGGAAAAGCCCTCTCAGATCAAGTCCAACTGTTACCCCAGCACTGCCAAGCTCATCACTCAACCGTGTCCCCAAGTGCCACATTTACATGGCTTTTAAATCTCTGCAGGGATGGCAACTTCACCACTGCCCTGGGCAACCTGTGTCAGGACTGGACAACCCTTTTGGTGAAGAAATTTTTCCTGATATCCAACCTAAACCTCTCCTGGCACAACATGAGGCTGTCTCTTGTTCTGTCAGTTGTTACTTGAGAAAAGAGACCAACACCCATGTGGCTACAACCTCCACCCAGGCAGTCACAGGGTGATGAGGTCTCCCCTGAGCCTCCTTTTCTCCAGCCTGAGCCCCCCCAGCTCCTTCAGCTGCTCCTCTTAAACTCTCTCTACCCTTCCCCAGCTCCACTGCCCTTCCCTGGACATGCTCAAAGTTCTTGTGGTGAGGGGCCCAAAACTGACCCCAGATTTGAGGAGTGGCCTCACCAGTGCCCAGCACAGGGGGACAATCCCTATCCTGGTCCTGCTGGCCACACTACTGCTGACACAGGCCAGGTGCCATTAGCCTTCCTGGCCACCTGGGCACACGCTGGCTCACGTTCAGCTGCCACCCACCAGCACCTTGCATTGGTTTGGCTGATTTAGCGTGTCCCTTCCTGACCCCAGCAGTTCTGCTTTGAGCTCGTGAGCCCAGCTGAAACTCAGGATTGTTTGATGCTCACGTGGTAGGAAGCTCTTTCCTCCCTGTCCATCGGGCGTGTCACGTACATCCTGCCAGAGACGGGGTCGATGTTGAAGACCTCCATGGGCGGCTGGTCAGCCCCCACGCCGGTGATGCTGTATCTGATGTGGATCTCTTTGTCCTTATCAGAACGGATCTGCAGGAAGTAACAGAGACACGACTCCATCAGTTCTGGACAAAAGCCATACGGATGTTTAAGCAGCTTTCAAGATCTGAGCCTGAAGGCTGCAGAGATGTAATAGCACTGTCAGTCCTGACAAGGGAGCTGAACACCAAAGATTTGGCGGAAAGCCATGGAAAGTACGTTCCACACAGTTTCAGCTATTTTGCTCCTCTTTAATTCATGAGAAATCATTGTAATTGTGACTTTTCAACTGAGATGTGGAAGAGCCTAAAACGCACAAACCCCACTGTTTACATATTACTGAAACCCTGGTCTCCTTAGAGTGTCCAAATTTTTCAGCCATACCCGGAGTCTCCTGGCCATTAATCATTTCTGAAAACGCTGTCTGCAAGCTCCCCCAACATATTCTCAGTCCTGGTGACTGTGCACTCAAATACTCCCATGAAATTCAAAGAACGGGGCTGTTTGTTCCTCTTTGTCCAACCCTGCTGGCTTGAGAAGGCCAGGCTGGGGATGCCCAGTGGGATGTTACCGCTGCATGTTATTATTTGTTGAGGAAAAGCATGTTTTGGACACTGTTTCTGAAAGCCCTTCCTTCCTGCACCTTGAGAACAACACTGCAAGCCAAGTACAGCACAGCGAGTTCCATGAACCTTGGATACAGAGCTGAAGAAAAAAAGAAGGGAGGTTAACGTGTTGTCCTAGCAACCCTGACTATCTCTTTAAACACAAATTTAATTTTCTGATCAAATGCTGAAAGAAGTTCTTGCAACAGCATGACTATTCCCAAAAGAAAGTGCAAGGTACAAATAAATTACCACCCCCTGCACCATCACAAAGTGTCTTGGCACAGTAAAAAGCGATGTGCATAAATTTTTCCCTAACAGGTCTATGAATACAACGAAGTAGTGGGAAGATAATAGAGGCCTCGTAGCTGAGTGCACGTTGGCATCTCTGCTATGGCAGCTGCACCCTTGGAGGGGCCTGAGTGAACTTAGTGGGACCCTGTGTCCCCCAAACAGCCTCTACTTGAGGTCACTTCCCAAGGGAGGAGGAGGAGGCTTTGCTTGTCAGGCAAAGAAATTGAGACAGGGCACACTCCTCCCATATGTGACCTACTGCTACTCCTTCCCCTCCTGACACGGGAGGCTGACAGCGCCGACCGTGTTCGGTGCAGGGCAGTATCAGATCTCTGCCTCCCAGAATCTCCTTTGATCCCTTTGTCCAGATCATTACCAAGTTTGTACACTGTTTTCTTTGTGCTTCCCCCACCAAACTGCCTGCTCCTGCTAATGGCTAATCATGTCAGTTATTACAGACACTGCCGGGATTGATCCGCGCGGCACCTTCGCCGCTGGAGCTGCGGGTCAGGGAACAGACACAGCTCCATTTGTCTTCTCTCCAAAGGATTCACTGCTTGTTACACCGTTAGTATTGAGGAAAACTGATTGGACTCACACTGGTATAGTCACTTAAAAGAGGGCCTAGGGACACTGAAAGTGCCCTCATGGTGCACAGGAGGATTTGTCCAGGTTTATGTGGGGCTAGCGGGCATTTGGAAGAGAGACCCGAATAGACAGCCACAAATCCAACTTTCATTAGCAAATCCGTGGGTGAGGAAGGGTATACTAAAATCAAGCATTGCTTGCACAACTGTGGTTTCAGTGACAGCAGCCAACTCACCAGTTTGATAGCTGAAGGCCACAGTCCCCTTTTTCAGAAGGTCAGCTCTGCCCTGCCAGAGGGAGGGGCTGGAAATCGAGCTGGTGGCAATGTCTGTGCAAATGCACAGCTCGTGTCAGGGAGTTCAAGCTCCAACCCACTGCATCCACATCTGGAGCCAGGCTTAAGGTAAGTGAAACAGGAAGAAGCTGCTGAAACCTCCAGTTTTGAGCCAGGGTGGGGTTTCCACCTTACGAATTAAATATGTGGGGCACACAGCTGTGTGTCTTTATCAGTGTGTGTCTGCACAGCTCCAAATAAACTGTAATGTAAATTTTCCCTTAACAAAGGTGGAAAAAACCCACAGCAACCCAACAAAGGTATTTTGCACTTCTACCCAGCCCCAGCCTGGCTCAGCTGTGGCTGTGCTTGAGCACAAACACCAAAGAGCTAAGCAGAACACTCCAGGGAACCAAAATGGGAGCAGTTTTAACCCGAATCACAGAAGGGAAGAGCCTGTTGGTGGACATTTTTCTGCTCTATTTCCTGTTGCATATAGTACCCAGATCCCATTGTGATAGAAGCATTAGAAATGCATAGAGAGAGACAGAAACAGGGAAAAGGAGCCTGGATTTAAATATTCAGTGCTAAAGGCATTATATTTTATTTTTGGGAAATGCAGATAAACAGAAGCTCTCGAAGAAAGCTATGTAGAGTTTAATAAAGTGCACGCTATAGGATGTCCTTGCAGCACTTTTATTAGCATTAATAGGGTCTAAGCTGTCTGTATGTAAATCATTGCAGATCTAGGAGATGAAATATATCATAAGATCCACACGACTCACCCAATTATACTGAGAGAAATCCATGAGCTAATTATACTGCATTGAGTAAAACAAAGATGGGAGAAATATATTGCAAATACTCAGCAAAGACTTGTTATATGCTGTTAATTGCAATCATAGAAAAAGGGTTTGTCTGCTACCTATACTTAAATCCATTTCCAGTAAAAATACAAGGATGTGAAGTGTTCAGAAAAAAAATAATATAAAAGAAGTAGCACTTGTCAGAGAAAGTTGCAAAGACCATTGACAATAAAGCATAGTACATTTTACTACCAGGGAGATATTTATCACACACACGCTTTTTATATTGGAACATATAATTTTAGCACTCTTAATGAGATTAAAAAAAAATAATTTTTTTTTCAGTAATCCTGTAACAGTTTGACCAAAGGTTTCATTTGCCTAATTCCCAGGGTGCAATTTAGTAAATCTTGTTGAGAAGTTAAGAACATTAAGAGAACACAATGCAAGGTTTACTTCTTTTGTTGAAACTGTTCCTGGAGCAGTTTACCATAATAGTAATAATAATAACAATAATAATAATAATAATCACCTCTCTATTCCCAAGGAGCTCACTAAATCAGGAGTAAAAATTTCTGGTTGGGGGACTTTACTGGTTCAGAAGGGAGTTACTTTTTCCTTCATTTAGCCTGGGAAGTGTGAAGATGATAACAGATCCATATGATAATCTTCTGACTGGAGAACATACACATGAATTTTCCTTTCATTTATCTCTCCTTTTATAATGCAGTCAAGAGGTATGCAGGGCTCTGGGTTACAGAACAGATGGCAGAGGGATGGTTTTCCTTAGCTGCATTTATACATTTTTTACTCAGAGAACCCTTGGAGCTTTGAGCTTCTCCAGTGCCTGGCATGATACAACTCTGCATATGATGATGTGAGCAGGATGAATGATGATGGCTGATGACTGTCATAAAAGGAATTTGCTTGCAAAGCAGCTTTTATGCTCTAAAAAACCCCTCCGGGACAGAGCTTTGAGTGGATTGATACACTGGTGAGGGAAAACGTCCCAGATCAAAAGGCAATTTATGCTGGAAGATGCAATCCCTTGTTCCTATCCTACCTCATGAACACAGGTAGCATTTTCCACGCAGGAACCCTCACCAGCTCTGACAGATACAAATGGACCATCTGGAAAGTGTGGGATCAGCCACCAAAGCCCCAGAGGGGACGTGCAGCAGGGCCAGGCACCGCGCTGGCAGTGCCATCCCTCGGCTTGGCTGTGGCCAGCAAGGACAGGGTGGCCTTGCAGCCCAGCAGGGAGTGGCTGGAGCTCAAATCACTGAGGCCTCACTCAAAACACAGCGATGTTTGCAACTCAGAACCACAACATCCAGAGTCTGACTCAGCCCTTTGTTGGGGAGGATGAAGTAGCTAGGCCCTGCAGAGATAATTTAATAGTAAAAGATTTTAAAACTATGAAACTCACAAGAGGAATAGAATTAAAAGCAAAGTTTGAACTGTAAGAATGGAGAGGAAGAAGGTGATTAAGCAGCTAAAAGGCCTTGGCTGAGTAAGTCAGTGACACCCCTGCCAAGACAAAAAGATGAATAAAAAGCTGCACTTTCTCAAGTATCAAAGATAAAGTGAGTTTCACAAGTTTTAGTATGTAAAGTAGTATTGTAATGTTGTAGCTCCCATAAGCTGTATGTAGATTCTGTAAGTTTTGTATCTTAAGGTGATTAGTTAATGTTCATTAGCATATTCACGATAGAAGAAGTTAAAATAAAATGTAACAAAGAGCTCGGCCCCCTTTTTGCACCTTCTCTTGGCACCCTCTTTGCGTGCCTTCCCTTGGACCCTCTTGGACTTTGCACTGGATCCCTGGACCCTTCCCCAGTCAGGCTGCCTCCCCACGACCAATAAAGCACGTGTTCTAGAGTGTCCTGATCTTCAAGTCATCTCTCTCGCCGGACTACAAGCGTGTTTTCTAATAGCCCTTGTTTCTACAAAGCAATCCCAGAGACGAGAAATGGTGCAATTTCACAAGATGGGCATTTCCTACTGCAGGTTCTGATCTAATAATAACTAAAATGTTTGAAAATGAACATTGCAACTCTGGAGACAATACAGCCCTTCCAAGCTGGCTTTCTCCTCGGCAGCAATGTCACATTTAGACAGAAAAGCAGTGTTTGTGGCACAGGATTGCATCCTGTTTTTACAGATAACATCTTAGAGACGGTGCATCTCTGTCAGGATTTACCAGGTAGCTAAACCATTCCCACAAACTGCAATGGTGAACAGAATTTCAAGCGGGGAGCTCCTCTAAGGCACCAGATTTTATCATTGTTTTTCTTCTGTTGATCCACACCCTTGTGGCCTCAGCACTGCCCTTTCTTGCTGCAGGGGTTTGAACTCACAAGCCCTCCTGCCTTGTCCTGGCAGTGACAGGAACCACCAGAGATCCCTGCAATGCTCCCATGCCACGAGCAGGGGTGGTACAGAGTATGGAAAGCTGTGTGGCCAGCAGATTGGAGGGCACCAGTGAGACCATAAATTATACAGTTTTTGGAGCACGACACTGCCAGAAAAAAAAAAACAACAAACAACAAACAACAAAACAAATAAACAAGTGTTCCAATGGAGAGTGTTTAGAGAGCAGTAAAGAAAATGCCTGGAGGCCCAGGAAATGGGGTGTGTAAGGAAAAGCTGAATGAACAAGGACAAATCAGCCTACAGAACAGAAGATGTGACTGTAACAACAGTACTCCTGTACCTAATAAACTATATTTAGAGAATTTCATAAGGTGTCTCTGGTCTGGGTTCTGCCCATCCTTGCACTGCGCCTGGAAATGTATCTGGAAAAAGCAAAGTAGGACATTTATCCTCTGTTACATTTTCCTCCCACAGAATGAACCAGAAAATAAATTTCCTTTGAAGTTCTTTGTCTTGCTGTACAACATATGGAATAAAAAATGCCCTTCAAAAAGCACTTAGTTTACCAAATCTCTCACAGAATAGTATGCAACATTTGCACTAACATGACCTGGGGATACTTAGACTTGATTTTTTTGTTTTATAAAACCCATTATAATTATTAATGAACACATAAAATAATGTAAATGATAAGCAGTAAGTGTCTTTTATTATTAAGCTCTTAGCTATTTTGCCCATTAAGAAAACCAAATTAAAATAATTGAAGATTATAATCTGTCATGCATTCAAAATGCTCCATAGAAATTCAGACAGGCAAACATATTCAAAGCCTTTAAAAGAGCACACTTAAGAGTCAGTCTAAGCATTCCAGGATTGGCTCATTAATTTTAGTGGAAATATTTTAATTCAACTACTCTTACTGTTTATTGAAATCTTTGCTAAGGACTTACTTATTTATTTTTAACTGAATTTGCAATATGTTTAGGACTCATTTGTATAAAAGTTCTTAACTCTTATTTCACAGTTGTTTCAGAAGCCAGTAAAGAGACACATCTCTGGCCCTGTATTTCCAAACAAATTACTGCATGTTGCTGAAAGACTCACATATGGTTTCAATAAAAAGATGCAAAAGTCAAGCAGAGATAAATTAAGATAGATTTGGAGATCCAACCAGGTGAAGGTAACATTTAACTTCTGTCTCCTTTTATCACACTTGCCAATGATCCCAAGCTATGTCTTAGAAGGAAATTAAAAAAAAACCCCAAAACCCAGAAGATCCATTTTCTGTCTTCAGAGAAAACTGTCTCTTTTGTGCTTTGCAAAGAGGATGCTTTGACATGGCAAGGGCATGTTTGTATAAACCCAGCATTTTCACTATCTCCAGCCCTGGGTTTAACACAGCTTGCCCAGGTGGATGAACACCCCTGGACAAAATGACCATTGACTGAGCAAAGGATCCATGGTGGTGGCATTTTCAAACAAGGTTAAGTAGGGAAAGACCCCTACTGGCTAAGAAAGAAGAGATGGAATCACATATTTTTACTTGGAAATTTCTTTCTTTCCTCAGCTGGGACTGGTTTCATCTCACACATGATTTTCTAAAAACTTTGTATCTGGTCTCAAAACCCGAAGGCTTAATATACATAACATTTCCTAGAAGAAGTGGTTTTCTCTTTCCACCAAGAGAAAGAGAGAACCAGGGACTACAACTAGACTGGACACCAAATTTTTACATGGTTGAGATTTACTGCTGAGAGTTTAAGTTTTTTTTTTTTTTCTCTTCTTTAAAATACAAATCCAAAGCCAAACTATAAAACGTTCCCTTTGCCCCAAAGGCTGGATCTCTCCCATGTCAGCTTAAATCTTCCAGCTGAAATCTGGGCAAAGTGATTTCTAATGTTATTTACTTTGTTGATAAGACAGAGTACAAGTAGTGCTCCAGAGAGATTAAAGCTGTCATTGAAGCCATTAATGTAACTGATGATGCAGCCTGCATTAAAGAAATGAAGCTATGAGATGTTTGAACCCAGAAGAGAAGAACCTCTCCTGTGTGCCCAGCTTGTTCTGTGGCTCCTGTAGAGGAGCCCATTCCCATGCAGATGTTCCTGTCCTGCCCTTCCCATCCAGCCCTTCCCATCCAGCCATTCCCATCCAGCTCTTCCCATCCAGCCCTCCCCATCCAGCCCTTCCCATCCAGCCTTTCCCATCCAGCCTTTCCCATCCAACCATTCCCATCCAGCCCTTGCCATCCAGCCATTTCCATCCAGCCCTTCCCATACAGCCTTTCCCATGCAGCCATTCCCATCCAGCCCTTCCCATCCAGCCCTTCCCATCCAGCTCTCCCCATCCAGCCATTCCCAACTAGCTCTCCCCATCCAGCCTTTCCCATGTACCCATTCCCATCCAGCCATTCCTATCCAGCCCTCCCCATCCAGCCCTCCCCATCCATCCCTTCCCATCCATCCCTTCCCATCCAGCTCTCCCCATCCAGCTCTCCCCAACCACACCTTCCCACCCAGCCATTCCCATCCAGCCCTTCCCATCCAGCCCTCCCCATCCATCCCTTCCCATCCAGCCATTCCCATCCAGCCCTTCCCATCCAGCCATTCCCATCCAGCCATTCCCATCCAGCCATTCCCATCCAGCTCGCCTGCTCCTGACCAGGAGGATTTGCTTCCTCTGCACGCACCCTGCGAGTGCTTGGCTAAGGTGCTGCACCAAATGTTCAGCTGCTGACAGCTCCCAGCATTTCACAGGTCATTTGGCTTCCACAGGGCTCCCTCTGTCCAAGGGCTCCTCTCCAGCCCTGCTGCTCCCTTCAGGCCAATTACATCCACATGGACACTCCTCTGGAGCCTTCCCTATGCCCACGGGTAGCTTTGATAGTTTTCACTGCTTCTCTCGCTTCCAAGTATTTTTTTCTGAATTGTTTACCAGGATTTTCCTCCTCTACCTGGATGAAAATGTAACACTGAGCAGATGGAGAACAGCGTATCAATCAGGCTCAATAAGGAGCTGGTAACGCAGTGGGAGAGAATTTCTGCCTGCAACTCTGGCCAGTAACTGTGTGTGACCACACAAATAGGTGCAGGATGAAATTGAACTTGTCAGACTCGCAGTCTAATTCAAAATGACCATTATTCTGCTTGGGATAAAAGCAAAATAACAATCCTTTTGCCTAGAAAACCGAATTCTGTACATGATGAGATGACACACTACAAGCACAGAGCACCTGGTGTGCAGCAGTGCATCCAGGCCAAGGATCTGCTGCAGCTTAACTCTACTGTCCTACCTGCTGAAACAGCAAATAATTTATGTTTTAGCTTGAGTTGTCCTGACACCAAAAGACTGAGGTCTGCAGGGCCCACGGGGCCAGTCTGCTCTGTGTAACTCTGCAGCTGGCCAAAGTTTCTGAGTGGTGACTTGGGACTGCCAGAAGCTCCTGACAGGTCTTTGTCTTTACCAGTGAAAAACTCAGTAAACTGCAGTTTGTTGCATGGTCTTTGTGATTAAATAATTAAGTAATTTTCACTACTCACTATTATAAAGGTCAAGAAGTCAAGTCCCCATATCAGGAACTGGCCAATGTTAATGGATCTTCCACACCTAATGGTTACTGATACGGCACAGTAATTTCTAAAGCAATACCTGCCTTTCTTCAGGCCTTTTGCAGCTTGAGAACTCCACTGTGGAAATGCTTCAGACTGTAGCAAGGCAAGAGAGGGGGAGCAGAGCAGCTCTGATGGGAAAAGAAGATTACAGAACACCTCCACGTGACCAACATCTTATCACTGCCAGAACCTTGATAGCAGAAGCAACAAAACTAATTTTTACTACTCTTTCCCTTATCTCTCTTGCAAGAGAGCAGATTCTTCACTGCAGTGACTGAAGGCATCCCAGTGGAGCTGATGTGCTGCTATCAGGTGAATTTTGGCCCTGAAGAACTGAGGCTGGTTCATACTGTGCAAGATGCAAGGGGCTGATACTGCCTGCCTGGGATTTGAATCAGATGCACAAACCCTCCTCTGCTGCAGAGGATGCTTTCCTTACAGAAAAGGTGAGAGGAAATACCTCTGAGAGTTCAAAACACACTGTTCTTACTCCTCTGACAGAGGAGCTGTGACAGGAAAGAGAAGATCATCCTTCAAAATGTATTTAAGAAGGGCTCCCCACTGTTTCTTTGCAGAGGGGACCATCCTGCAGCACCTTCTTGCACTGACCCCACTGCAGCCTGTGATGGTTATGCCTAAATGAAGACAAAGCTAAGAAAGACAAACCATGGCAGTGGGAATCTGTCCTCATTTCTTTTTGAAGTGGATCTCTCCTGAAGCTTTATGTCATTACATCATGTCTGCCACAAAGCAAGCCTGGAAAAAGGGAATCCAGCACCTTTCTGGGTAAAACTGAGCAGGAAACTCAAGTGCTCAGTGCAGAAGATAAATAAGGGTAGCAAATATTGACCTACACAGGAGTAACCTGATCACTGTAACTAATGATTGAGCCCCTGAGCTGGTATAAATCAGTGTAGACTCAGTAGCTTCAAACAGAGGCCTGCTAATTTATTTCAGCTGAAAATCCAGCCCCATGGCGTTTAAAAATTCAGCTGCACAGCAGAAGCACAAGTGAAGAATGATCTTCACTCGACCCACAGCAATTTACCACAAGCAGCATTCCTCTTGGTAGGACAGTGAGCTTGGACACAGGGAACAAGCATTCAGGGGAGAACAAACACATTGGTGTCCTCAGGAAGGAAGTTTTTGTATCCTGACTCAGGGGATATAATTGGTCTTAGTGTGTGTGACCTTTGCTTTTGTCATGAGCTCTGGATTTCCCAGAGTCATGCACTGAACTCCCAATGGCATGATGCCTACAGATATTACTGATCATGGAGAAGTGGTGCTGTGGCATGATTATGAGTGCTGCTCTCAGCATAAAATAAAGCTTTTGGACCTGCCTGCAAATAGCTAACAATGGGAAACAACAATAAAACCCTCCAGTGTGTCTATTTTGGAGAACAAAATCTGCTGAGGCTCATATTTGAGACACTACTTTGGGATGCTTGCAGAGCAGGATTTAAAGCTCTGTAGCTCTCAAAGTCTCTCTAAAAAGTTTAATTATAGGAAAAGCAAACTTATTTGTTTGTTATGTAGGGTAGATAACATGGCACAGCATATAGAGAAGTTGTTTCAATGGTCAGTAAAAGGAAACACCATCGTGAGGAAGCAGGGAATAAAGTTCTCTCTGAACACTATGGGAGCAATGCTAAAAGACATCAGTGCAGGTCTAGATTTGATGATCCTGAAGGATCCTGTCCAGCATGGGATATTCTATGATTCCATGATTTATTGACCAGTGAACAAAGACAGTGTGAGATGTCTTTCCTCCTAGGACCCATCCTCTTTCGTTACACAGACAAAATATTGAATCCTCCATAACTTTTCCCTAATGGCCAAATTCTGCCCATGGATGCACACACACATTTCCTTCCACAACAGCTATGCTAGACACTCAAGAGCTGTTTCCTTCAATAAACTTGCAGAGCAAGACAACACAAAAGCTCTGTGGTCAGGAATGCCCAGTAAGGTGACAGCAAACAGGCTGACATCAGGCTGGAACACCCATCCTGCACAGCTGGATCCAGCCCATGCCCACATGTGCACATCTGGCGTGCAGGTCCACAGCTGCACGCAGGACAGAGCAGCTGCAGGACACAGTGCCAGGCTCCTGCCAGCACCCACTCTCCCAGCCAGCTCTTCTGTGCCCTCCCATCACCTTCCTGCAGCCCCTGCCTATGCTCAGGGTCCCCCAGCAGCTGCAGCTCCTGCACCAATACCGAGTTCCAAGGGTACCTTTCCCTCTGGTGTGGGTGTCCTCAACTCAAACACCCTTTGTGCAGATGTGCCTCTTGCATCAGGGATGGGAGATTGCCTTCGAGGAAATTTCAAACCTGGCTGAACTCTGCTCATTTGGAACGAATTCACAGGGCTGGATTTTTGGCAAGTTCTTCTCTTTCGTTAACTCTGCTTCTGTGTGGGTTTGATCTGAGACCCCTGCTTTCTTTGACTTGAATTGATGTTAGACTTATTCATGTGACTTATTGATGTGCTTCCCATCCACACACTTTTAATGCAAGAGGCAGACAGGCCAGCTTGAGGACATGGCGCCATAGATTAGAAAAAAGAAAAAAAAAAAAAAAAAAGGCAGTAATTTCTGACACATTAGAGAGCCTTTTCATATCTTTCAGATCTCACTCTCATTTATGGCACATTCTGGTTTTGGATTTAACTGTCCAAAGCAAGTAAGAGTCCTCAAAGATCACAAACACAAGCTTCTCACCCTCCAAAAAACCCCAACAACAACAACTGCATTCAAGTCATCGAGGGTTTTAGAGTCCAGACTGGTCTGGGATGCTTATTCTCAACTCCCCTTTTAATTGCAGATACTTTGATAGACACACAGAATTTCTTGTTTAATTTTTTTCTTT
The DNA here is from genome assembly GCA_016584745.2 of Phylloscopus trochilus trochilus. Lineage (NCBI taxonomy): Eukaryota > Metazoa > Chordata > Aves > Passeriformes > Phylloscopidae > Phylloscopus > Phylloscopus trochilus. The sequence continues at coordinate 2,640,972 of WQNJ02000005.1, read as the reverse complement.
TTTTTTTCCAGTATTATTAATTGATAATTTAATTTTTGATCTGGTGAATTACATGCATTAAATGAATTCACCATCAGTGAAATGACAAGTTTAGAGCATAGAATAGTTTAGGTAAGCAGATTGTCAGTGCTTATGGCTGTAAGACATAATTATGTACAGCCAACTGTGTAACGCGCTTGAAAAAATTATAAGCCTAGGCACAGAAATTAAACTTACTTCAAGATGAAGTTGTACAAATACAGCTGCAAAAAGCTACAAAATCCTATTAATTTATACCCACTGCAGTGGGTAGTGCAGGGGGGATCCAGCTCCCACCTCCCTTCCAAAGGAAGTTTAACAACCAGGGAATAAAGGGCTGGGTGTTTAAACAGAAAACTATTTCAACAATTCTTTATGTACTCATAGACTTGGGGCATCAGCTGGTAACTTGGTATGATGACTCCTCAATGTGTCAGGGCAGACATTAAACGTTAAATTACCATATGTCAGCTTAGGGTGGTTAATAATTCCACTGCATCTTGGACAACTTGAAGGTTTTCCTGAAATTGCTGTCAAATCGAATCTTTCCTTCGATCAATAAAGGAGCACAAGGAAATTCACCACTGTGGTGGCATTGAAAAGAACAGATTAGCAAAATACTGTAAATGCAGCTGGCAGGGACAACAAACTGCATTGTCTTAGCTAGAGATGCCCAATAACCACATCAATACTTCCAATGAGGGGACCCACGTGAGGAAATGGCAGTGTCTGCTCATCACGTACCTACTGCTCTGTCCTGGCTGCCACCAAAGCTCCCCTGACCCCGTGCTCCCTGTGGATCTAACAGGCAGCAGGTAATTATGGGAGCAATATTTGTTCTACATCGCTGGGTCTATCAACTGCAGCCAGAGGAATGAAATAGAGAACGACTGCGAGCATGGAGCACCCGTCCGACCTGCTGCTTGTTTTCCAAGCTGTGTAATAGAGATATTTCTGGCAATACTGAGGATCAGGAGCAGCTGGGAACAGCCAAATCACGCAGGAAATGCAGAAATCTGCACACTGGGCCTATTTAGAGGGGTACTACCCACCCCAGATCGTGCTGCTTCTGCCACTTTTACTCTCAGTCGAGCACAGCTACAACAAACACACGCTACTCCAGCAAGTAAAACAGATTGGAAGAGATGTTGCTTCCTCTGTGCATTTGACAGCATGAATTGACACATTTCAAGATATTCAACACTGGGAAATCGGGACCAGATCTCTAGTTCAACTGTGTTTCCTATCAAAACACCTGAAACCTAAATCAAATTATTCCCAGGGTCTCCTGCACACTCACTATGGATATGCAGAATATCTGGCCATGGGCTCCTGTAGTGCAGCCACAGGATGCTGCAGCCTCTGTGTGAGCTCTGGAAAAGATTATTCCTTAACATCAACTGACAGTAAAGGTGTTGCACTGCAGATGGCTTTGCTGAGCAGCACCCAGCCTGCTCCTCGCTCCCATGAGCAGCCCTCCAGGAACAAGGTTGGGAAACCCTGCTCCAGTTTCTTTTTTTGAAGCACTAATGAAATCTGAGCTCTTACAACATCTCAGTGTTTTCTGCTCTTTGATCTCTTCACTACATTCACTGTCGTGTCAGATTTTATAGTTCAGTTGTGAGTCAGAAATATGTTCTCTGGGTCTTACAGATCCATCCCATCCAGCACACACACCTTCCTAAAGCCTTGTTGGAGCCTGGTGACAGCAGGAGTGGACCTGAAACACAGTGCTCCCCAACAACCTTTAAAACCACCAGCAGTGAGTAAGCAGAACCCATTTCTTAGAGCACATTTTTTTGAGCATTTTGATTTTTTGGTAATTCAGGTCACTCCATCCAATACCCCGTTGCTGATAGATTTAGTTGTAGCAGCTGTTCTCAGGCTGCAGGGCCCTGAGACAGTGATGTGAAAGTTGCTGGTTGCTGGTAGCAGGAAATTGCCTTCATAATACTTTCAATTTAAAAAAGTTGGTAATGACGCAAGGAATAGGTCCTGTGGGAACCAGGAAGGTTGAAAATAATCCACCAGTGAAGGAATTGTGAACTGCTGACTTTGGGCATTTAATTGGGATCGAATTACAGGTCATCTCCCTCCATCAATCCTGTGCACACTCCAAAGGTGATACTAAAAAGGAACAGATTATTATTATTTCATACAGTATTTTCTTTCTTTTTTTTTTTTTTTTTTTTGTATCAGAGTAAATTAAAAGAAAACATTCTGCCCAAACAACGCAGCTGCTTTATAAGCCATGCCTTGCCCTCTGAGCTGGTGTAAACCAGCCCAGCTTTTCTAAGTTCAGCTTTACACCCATTTCCAGTGGCTGCCAGGCTGACCCAGTATTTCTGTGGTGATTAAAGTGGGATATCGCTTCATGTTTCTTTCTAGGAAAGCTCAAAGTTGGCTCTTGTGCCTTTGAGGAGCTGGATGGATGTGGGGAAATGATGTGGCTTCAAATTCTCAATCTTCAGGGCTTTTTCTTTTTAGTAAGAAGCAGGAGGAAGATTTCCTGACCCTCTGAACTATCCCTGGGTTTGAATACACTACATGGCATGCCTGTAAACACAAGAAGAAAGCTCTTGTGTGAAACTTCTTAAACTGCAGAGGATGACGGACAGCAAATGGGATGCAAGCCAAGGAACATGACAATTAGCACAGAGAAAGTTTTCAGGGTTTATTCCATCAGTCAGCACTTAAGGAGGCTTTGAAGGGGAAAAAGCATCCTTTTTATATTAATCCACTACTTCTGCACTTTCCCCTATTCCATGGATTTAGTGCTTAGCTGCTAAATATCTATATGCAGAGCTTTATTAAGAGGAGTTGGTTTACTTTTTGAAAGATTCCACATCCATTAGTTCACAGAGAGAAAAGAGGCAAAATCATTTCACCCACTGCAATACCCAGAGTTTAAATGACGATTTACTCTTCCCCAGCTTTTAGTACTTAAAGATGTGGATGAGAAAAGAGCTAGCATTTCTTGCAGAGTTTCTGGTCATCACCTTACTAAAGAGTTGGTTGTGCTACTGATGATAAAGTAGTTCAGTAAAAGCAAAGGGAAAATCCCCCCTTTTCTGTCTTGGCAGACTTCACATCTGAAGAGGCACCTTACTGTTCCAAGATAAAATATTTTCTTTTTTCTTTAAAAAGAAAAAGTTCTCTCAAGCAAGAACTTGGGCAACAGCAGGGGACAACGCCATGCCAGTATTAATTAGCAAATTCCAAATGAATCATAGTTTGTGCTTAGCAGGGTATGGCTGCAAACGATGTGAACTTTTAAAATGTTGTGTTGAGCATACAAGGTACAGCTTACTTTTTATATATATATTTTTTAATAAGACTAACAAAGAAAGAGTTGCTTTGGAAGGGCATCTTATTAATTTTCTCCATGGCCCTGTTCCCAGGCATTTGTGCTCTTGCCCATCTCTTTATCCAGAGGCTGACACCCACCCTTAGCTCATCCCTTTTGGTTTGAGGCCATGACTGGGGGATGGCATTTTGCCTCTAATTAGGAGGTGGCGTGTGGGGCTGTCCCCACTGTGACCTGAATCACCTAGCAGGGGGTGCACGGTGACATGGAACACTTGTCACCTCCGTGCCTCTTTGATCCTGAGTCCCCAGGACTCCAAGATGTGCCTCCCCCACTGAGGAGTGGTGCTCCAGCTCCTCTGTGCCAGGGCTCCCCACCACAGCACAGGAGGCACAACTGGGCAGTGGCTACATCTGGCATCACTGATGGATTCTAATCCTAATTTCAGGATTATGCATGTTGTGTTTTAAGATGGGGCGCCTGCCAGTGCAAGGATCAACAATTCTCTTTGATTTGGAAAACTCTGCATCTGTGTCAGAGCTTCAATTTCAAAGCAGAGCTCTGTGGCTGTTTTTCCTCTCCTTCCCTTCAAAATCGAGTTTAAAAGAGTTGAGAGAAGAGACTGATGCCCTGGTCTGGGGTAAGCAGCCATGGGAGGCTGTGAGTATTCATTCAGGTAGCTACAAGGAGAAAAAGATGCCCTTGGCAAGCTGAGAAACGTGAGATTCCCAAGTCTCCTCGTGCTTTCCCTTACCCTGGCAAACAGAACTGACAGTGCACAGAAGAGCTGGGGGCTATAGCAACATAAAGAACAACTGCAACATCCACTGGGATCCAGAACATTCAGAGCTATTTTAATCAAATTACTATCGATTAGGGACAAACTAGAGTCTACTGAAGTTAATGGACACATTTCCATCGACTTCAAAGGGCTCTGAAACAGCCTGTAACCGAAAACAAGCAAGTACCAAAATGAGAAAATGCATTTGAGTCTCACCCTAATTGCATGAGATGAAAGAACTGTTTCAGCTGGAACTTTTTGAAACTGCTCTGCCCGAAACAAATGTCAAACTCCTCAAATGGTCAAAAGCTACCAGAAAGAAGGGAGAGTCTGACAGCAGCAAATGTGGCCAGCTGAGGGTACCAGAGACACACAGACAGATGTATCAGCTCTACTGACAGTTCTGGAAGACCTTCACTAACTTACACAGGGAAAAAAATCTTGGCAATTCTGTGTGTGTTTAGATAGATACACCAATTTAGTTTTACTTTCCACTCAAATTTATTTTCTCTAAGAGGGAAGAGGTTTTTTCTTCATTTTCCCTGGAAATGTTAGTGTTTAATTCCAGGCTACAAATGTATCATTTGTCCTTTTGTCTTCACAGGACCTGATCATCTTCTCTGAGGGATGAATACGAAATCATGACACAAGCCATTTGTCTACAGCAGCCTCTTTTACTGTCTAGAAAATTCTGTTGTCTTTAAAGCTGTATGTGACAGCCAGACATCCATTAAAATCCACAAACCTTAAGGCCTATGAGGTACAAAAGGGATTTCTCCTTTTACATTTTTTAAGGGAGAAAACCAGGCCTGAATACTGGAGGGTCATAACTTTACTGACCTTCATAATATTCGGTTTTTCCCAGAGCTGCTGTAATTAAGTGTTGAGTCAGTGGATGAAATAAAGGGTTTTTTTTCCTCTTTAAGAAGCAAAATTGAGATGGCATTTTAAATAGCTTGTAAGGACCAGCAGCACCATATTGTTGTCAACTACAGCACCACCCTTCTCCAGCTTTTATTTCATTCAACAGCCTTAGAAAGCAAACAGATAAATCCCACTTGAGGTCACCTGTGCCATGCTGGGATGGCAGTGGAGGCTGCAGTGGCTTTCTTGACCTCATGGTACTTGAGAAAATTTCAGGCACTACTAAAGGAAGATTTTGGGATTAAATGCTCTATCCTGCCTTATTCTTCCCTCTATCAACTCTAAAGGGGATGTTTTTCTCAAAGTGTATCAGAATAAGTACCAGAATCTGCATGTATATATATATATATATATACATAAAATTTAGATATAGATATATGGATGGATGACAATTCCAGCAGCACTGTTACCAACGAGAGAAGAGTACAAACATCCAACAAATACCCAGACATCAGAGGCCTGATTGACAGCTCTTTGGTAGAAAAGCACACAGAAGACTGTCCACCAAAAGCCCCATTCCCAAGGCTTTCCAGACAAACCCTTCACCCTGTGGGAGAGAACAGGTGCAGAGCATGGCAGGAGCTGATGGGAGCCCTTTTTCCAGCCACGCTGCCATGTCAAACCACAGTGTTCAACCAGGGGAGGTGCTGTTCATCCCTCCCTTCATGTTGCTCCAACCAAGTGTCACCTCAGTGGTCACCTCAAGTGTGTGACAGGAGCATGGGCTGAAGAGCTGCAACCTCCACATCACTTCAGACACCCAACTGGGATTGAAAGATATGGTTCAAGCCCCTCTTAATGTCCTATTATCTGTGGATCACTGACAGGGTTGATTATAACAGTTTGACACGGCTCCAGAGGAGCTGTTACAGTCTATTGTGTCAATAGGTACCTAGGGAGTCTTTAATCTGCAGATACATGTGTAAAAACAGCAGACTAAAAACACAGATTTTTTTTTTTTCCTTGAAAGTTGTTATTGCTAAAGCAGTAAAAAAGAAGCAAAAGTAATGCTCATTGTAGAAATAAAAGCCCTGTCATTTTTCCCATGACAAGAGCACAAAAAAGTCTGAAACCCAAGATTTTCCCCCTTTCAGCTGTAATATAAAAATGATCCCAAATGTTTACGCCAGGAGACAATTTGGAATGACTTGTGTTCCTGCTGAGCTATAATCTTGGTCAGCGGGAATGCCACTGATGTGACTCAAAATGTATTGCTGCTCTAGTGTGAAGGAAAGAAGGGGTGAACTGTTGTAATTCTTAAATTAGCAGAAACGGGCTTTTGTGTATATGATGTGTGGAAGCATGACAGTAAACATGGGGGGAAATTGTTTGTTTTCCTCAGGAACTGGTAGCTGGATTTGATTAAGGGAAGTGTAGCTCCATGTTAGGTTCTCCTGAGGTTCCTGGATCCTGCAGAGACAGGCATGGTGTGCAGGCACACACAGAGACACTGGCACGGTACAGAGAATATACAATTATCACTTATGAAGTCACAGGCTCCTGCTTTTAACAAGCAGATTCTTTCAAAGCACTGATTTGCTCAGTGAGGTCTATGAGATGCCACATACCCAGAGAACACAGAGCAGTTCAAATTTGTTTTCTTAGAAAATGATGCTAAAAATGGTTCACTTAATAAAGAATTCTGTTTACAAGCAAGAAGTTAGAAGATGCCTTGGAAGCATCCGATTGCTCATTCTTTAAGCAGTATCTTTTTGCATATAGAGTATAATTTTCAAAAAAGGGTATGAGGTACATAAACTTCCAGGATCTCTCATGAGAACATCACTGGTTTTCAGTCCTATTTCCATTTCGTCCCAACAAAGAAACACATCCACTGGAAGTTTTGCAATGGAATAAACACCTGTGATGCTAGCAATTAAATCCCTCCTTGTACAAGGGTCTTGATGTTTCTTTCTACTGACAGTCATGACAGAAGAGCACCACCATCTTATGAGAATTTTAATAAAAAACTATTGAATGCAGTGTCTTAGCACACTTCAGTCCTCAGGTCTTCAGGGGGAAAATGGCTGCATTGCAAAGCCCACACAAACAAAAAATATTTGACAGTATGTTTCAAAACATTATTTAAATAGAGACTCCTGTTCAGGTTATTAATGCCTTTAATATGGATTCTCATCTCCTCTTCTCTTTTTATTACTTTGTGTGTCTTTCTGGTTATTTAAAGGGTTGTGAAAAGAGCTGGTCAGCACTTCAGAGCTCCCACTGCTCATCAGCAACAGATGCTGACCATAAAGTTAAAGCCAACACAAAAGAAAAGCCCAGTGCAGATTTCTTGTTTCTCCTCTCAGGGGAGGGAAGGGCAAACGCATCCATCCTTCCCTATCCTGCTCCTCCCAGCTTCCTACCAGAGAGCAACCCTGGAGGCAGAACCGAGCTGATGGCTTGTTTTAACTAAGAATGTGGGGGAATGAACTCTTTATTAATCACTCACTATCTGACCCAGAGCAGAACTGCTGCCCCAATGAGGGGTTGCTAAGGGAAGGCCAGCACAACATCCTGCATCCTCAGAAGAATCTGCAGGTGCTTGGGCAGGCTGTGCCCCCTCCTCTGGCACCGCTCTGTCCTTTCCTCGGGGAAACAGCTGGCTGTGACAGCCTGTGTGCTTGATGGTCTGGATATCACACACATGGGAAAAGGGTCATGCCTTCCAAATCATCTGGTGGAGTAATGGGAGGAGACAGCTCCCCAGCAGCACGAGCCAGAACATCTCTGCGCTCTGACATCGCGTCAGGGCAGCGGGACAGGCAAAGGCAGAGCAGGGATCTCCCGTGTCCTGCAACATCTGGTCATCTCCATCAGACCAGGGGTGGTGTCACATCGTGCCAAAAGCATCTGGGCTCCTTGTTTGCTTCATCTCCCCCACCTTCACTCGGAACTAATTCAAAGCACAGATCAGCTGGTGAATTTTTAGTGATCATGAAAGCTGGCAGCATTAAATAAACACAGCAGAACAGGACGGATCCAATCCAAAGGCAAAAACTTGAGTCCTATCTTCTCATACACCTACCAGTGCAGTCCCAGGCTCTCCCAGTAACAGTTTCTTATCCTGACATGCTGAATGTTTATGTAGCATTTTCCACATTAGCAGCACAGCAAGGAAATAAAGAGCCAGACGATTCATGTTCATAAGTAAACGATGTACACAAGGAGAGAAAAAGCCCTAATCCATTTGGAGTCTGAAATCAGATCTCCAGGGATGCTTTAGATTATTGCCCTACAGGATGCCCAGAGTTTGTAGCCAAGTTAATGGCTTTCCTAATACCAAGACGCTCCTAATGAATAACAGAGCTGGATGAAAAAAAACTTTTTATAAAGTCACTTACAACTGGATTAAGTGTATCAAGATGTTTTCTTTGATATTGTCTTGTCAGTTCATATCAAGTGACTCTTCCATGCTTTCATGTCAGGTAATTCCCAAGAAATTCATGGCTACAATCTAAAATAAATGTGTGACTTTCAAATCAGCAAGAGCTGAATGATAGGAATTTTAAATTGCTGGGATAAAACTGCTAGCTACTTCATAACACTCATGCTGCTTCCAGATTTAATACCTGCCTTTTCAAACACTATCAATTCACTTAATATGTCAGTGGGGAATAACATTACTTTATTTTATTTTCCTTTATAAGGATCATGAACCATTTTCTCTTACAGAAATATACCAATTACCCACATGCCAATTGTCCCAGCCACACTCTGATCTTGCAGCGTGGACATTCAGCTCAGGTGCACACAGAGCTTTCTGATGCTACAAAAGAACCACTGTGGGCTAAATTCTGGACTGATGTAAGCAGGCTCATTTCTGCTGATATCAATGGAACTGCACTCCCCAATGCAGGTTCTGAGTTTTGCCCTCTGCCCTAAGAATCCGACAAATGCCGATGGAAGTCAGAAAGAAACCTTTCATGTGAAAAATTCCTAATTTAAGACATTAGCAGAGCAAAGCCATGGAAAGGGAGGGTAGAAATAAGAGACCATATTGTTCCATTTGTGCTGGGATAGGCAAATTGTGTCTTAACTCTGGCAGCTGGGACATTTGAGGATTGGGAATTTCCACTGGGGCACGGCCAGAGGTGTTGGTACTGCTCCCTGCCCTTGCAGGACAGCTTGGTACAAGGAGAACAACAGGAAAGAAGGGAGCCAGTGTTCAGGAAAGGCTGGATCCAAGGAAACTCTGAGGGATCAGGTGTATAGGGGCAGAGCTTGGCCACTCAGTGTGGCCCAGGGGCTGCAGTGTCTGCAGGGCACAGCGGGCAGTGCCAGCGCCGGAGGCCGCGTGGCTGCGCCTGCCCCTGCTAATTGGTCCTGCTGAGGGTTTGGGGGTGTTTGCCAGGGCACAGTGCCAGGCTAATGGAGCTGTGTGGCTGCTGGAGCTCTGCAGGGCACTGGCCTGGGCTGGCCAGGCTGTCCTGGCTGCTCACAGTACCATGGCTGCCTCACCTGTGCTGATGTATCCCCAACTGTGCTGCAGCGAGCTCTGCCTCCTGCGAGGGTACAACAGGCTCTGACCAGATAAAGGAGATTCATTATTCCAAAGCTGCATCCACTGACCACATCCCAGAGCTACCAGCTTGCTCTACACCTTTTGCAGGCTCCCCTGGAGGAGGCAGGGCATGGCTCTTTGATCTGAGCAGAGCTGGCAATGCTGGGAGCTCTGCAGCAGGTCCCTGCCAATTTATTTCTGGTAATGGATTGTCCCACTGTTTCAGATTGTTTACACTGATTTATTCAGAGTATATCTGCATATATATTATACATGCAGCTCTCACCAATGCTGGGTAGACCTTATTTTGCATTGATTGGGGTGTGCTGGGAGATAGGCCAAACATTGTTAGCACAGAGTGTTACACTGTACCTGGAAACCTTTACCTTGAACTTAGCAATTCCTTTCAGCAAGGAAAACTCACATGTCCTGCTCTTTTGGGAACTACGAATAAAGCTCCAGTTTAGAATGTCACCTGCCATACCACTGATGCCAACACAGGTTAAAGACACAAATACTATTCTCAACAGACTGATGACTTCACTGTGATATCCCAAGCACTGGGGGATATAATCCAAAGAAATAAACTTTTTTAGATTTGAAGTGTTTTGGGATTTTGGTGACACATTAAGAACTGAACTGTAGAAGCCAGCATTTCAAAACCAGAAGTGCTTTGCTGCTGGTGAATGGGCATTCCATGATATTCCCCAAGGGTAAGAAAAAAAGGAGCAAGACCCTAACATGAATCCAGTGCTGAACCTGGTTATACATCTGTGTGATACTGTGGCAGAGAAAAATTAGGAAGAAGAGATGGGAAAGAAATCAGTGTGATAAAGCAGAAAATCTCACTGTATCTGCAGACTGGGGTAAAAAACCTGTATGAGCCAGTAGGGAAGATATTAATGAGCATCAGACAAATCTAACAGGAGGTATCAGGAGCAGATACCAAAGATGTAAATAATGAAAGAGAAAAGACATGCAGTAAGAGAATAACGAGACTGAAACGGGTTTTGAATCTTTTGGACACCAAGTAACAATTTAATTTGCACTGACCTTCTAGAAGCAGCCACAAATCTGATTTTAGATAAGCAGGCTGTAGTGGAGGTGCTCATTCACAGAGCAGAATCCTGCTCATTCCCTCTTAGCAACGCTGGAGACAAGGGATTGAGGGGACAACCTCCCTCCTGAGATTTTCAGCTGAATCTGGCAGGGCCAGGGCAAAGTGATAAAGCCCAGGGCACTGCAGGAGGCAGGGATGTGTTACAGGGATGTGCCACGGCTGGCTTGTTCTCCTACAGCCCAGTGGTTTCATGGCATATTCCTCTTTTTAACAGGTTGTGCTGGTATTGATTCAAATCAGTGAGAGCTGTATTGATCCCCCCAAGGGTTTGACTCTTACATAGGAAAAACATTTTCAAAAGACCTGATCCTCCTTATTTTTCACACTTCTTCCCAAGGATGCAACAGGGGAGAGCTCGAGGCTTTCTCTGTGTTCCTCCCTTTTACTGCTACCCCTTAAAAACCTTTCCAAGAGGCGATCCTGGTTGGCAGCAGCATTTTGGGCAGCTGAATTTCTCCGTGTAAAATCAGCTGGCGACCTCTCAGCGTGGCTTCCTTGGCCAAGTGCCCTGCAGGCAGGTTGGCAGCCCCTGTGGCCAGCAGCCAACCTCCCAGGGCTTCTGCTTGGACAGAGCCCTTCTGCCTTTTACTGGCCTTCATTTCATTTTCATTTTAATGTGACGGTAAAATTTTTATCTGATAATCTAAACAAGGTAATCATTTTGTGCTGTAAAAGTGCCTGTCTTCTGCTGTTACCGTCGCCATCGTATATTGGAGGGTAATATTTGCAACATTATCCAAAACTGTTGTTCTATTAAAATGATAAAATGGCAGCAGTTTTATTACATGAGTGATTTTGGAGGCACTGAGATGCCCTTTACTGCAGACAGGAATAATAAAAACATTATTCACCAACACATTAGGGAACAATCCTGTGATTCTGGAAAACAGTTGTAACAAACAAGTAAGTTATTGCAGTGACATGCTCAGGAAACACAGCCCTAAATCTTATCTACTGTAACTAAACAGTGCTAATGGCCAGGGACTCTGCCTGCTCTGCACTTCAGCACCCTGTCCCCAAGAAGCTGGCAAATCATAAGACAGGCACTGAGAATTGTTCATGCACTTTCTGCAATCCCATCTAATCCAGGCCTTTGGATTTTAACCCTTTATTCCTACTGAAGTCTTAAGGATTTACCATCTGTCGCTGCAGAATCCGTGAAGATGAAGAAGGGGAGAGGATTAAATTAATTAACAAATTCTAATCCTGAAACAGTGTTGGTGATGTTAGGGCTCTTTGAATTCTAATGAGGATTTAAAGCAATGCTGACAACTTTCCCATTAAAAGGAGGAAAATAATGTCACATTATCACACCCCCAGCCTCACCCCCACCCCACACAGCATTTTATCCAAGAGAGACTATTACAGGGATCATTCACTTAGCCAAGGCACCTTCCCAGCCATGTCTGCAAGCAGGAGCACAAACCCATGTGCACAGGCCAGAGCTGCATCAGGCTGTTGCTTGAACACATTATCAAGGTTCTCTGTATATTATTATACATCCTCCAGGTTTTTTTTAGGTAATCCTAAACCAGGTAATACACCTTGGTATATCTGCCTAGCAAACAGAACTTGTATTTTATTCCTTTCTCTTCTCTAACTCCAATAGATCCACATCCCTTGCCACGCAGAACTGCCAACAGTCTGTGCCTGCAGGAGATTAACAGGAAGGTCAAACAACCCAAATCAGGGCCTGAGGTGTCTGAAGTCACCAGTGACTCCAGTTCAATAGGGAGAACACAACGGGGGAAGACAAAGTTGAGCAGGGAGAGCTTCACATGGAGTTCCTCTCCTAATGTGTTTCACTTTTGTCATAAAAACATCAAGCACGGGATGAAAATCAGACGGCACCAAGATGGAATGCAGTGATGTACAACACGTTCTCTCTGCAGCAGCAATGTATAATGTGCATTAAAACAACAGTCCACGGCCCCACATCCATTTAAAACCCAAGGCTTCTCATGGAAAAGTGCAAATTTAAGCCTCGTTGGGAAGGGAATTTCACCAGGGGACCTGGGCCCTTTGCGCGCGGAAGCAACTTTATATTTTCTGACATCGCCGTGAATTTGGAAAGGAAACATATGGAAAGCAGATGACATATTTCACAAACTGCCAAGCAGATTTTGCGTGGTTCTAGAGAACGAGTACTCCAGGGAGTGTCCACAGCAACTTGATGGTCCTGATGGCCAACATTTGTTTTGCATCTTTATGCAGAAGAAGCGAGACACGACCATTCATCTGTCTCCTGTTTCCGTACAGGTGCGCGTTTCTCAGCCGTGCTTGGAGGACAGATGTTGCTTGCAAATGCCTTTTCAAAAGAAGGAAAATAACAGGAGGGAGGAGGAGGGAGCCCAGTGGAGCAGCTCAGAGGCTCGGACCGCCAGGCAACGCGGATGTGCCGGCCGCAGCATCGCTCCTCAGAGCTCGCGGTCTTTATGGGAACTGCTCGCTACACTGCAAATGAAATCAGCTTCTTATTAGTCTCCATAGTGGAATAACAAACTACAGGATTCATAATATCTAGAGACCAGTGGCTACATTTTGATTTCCAAGCGTTTGAAACCTCCGTGCGCAAACAAACTCTTCAAAACAAATGCAAATTTGGCAGTTTATGCAGCAGCGAAAGCCACTTGGGGGGATTAAAGGCTGATGTACTATCAGCTGAAGAAATGAGTAGCCCTGAAACACAGAAATAGAGCTCCAACATTTGTGTATTGATCCTCTATAAACTAGTGCTGAAAGTAGATTCTGAAGGACACCAATTCCTGCATTTTTAAGCCTTTTTTGTTTTTTTTTTTTAAGTAGGAGGAAGCTGAAGAGATTTGACTGCCTGAATGTTGTGAATCCCATTTTCACATGCAGACCCTGAGTTTTAGAAGCACAGCCTGTAGCACACAAGCTCCCAATGACACTGTTAATATGTACCAATACCAAATCTACCAAAGCCAATGGGAGTCTTTGAGGCCCCGTCAAAAATTAAGTATTTTATTTACATTTTGGTGCTTGCTTTAGAGAACTGATTCACTGCACAGTGTGATGCATTTGCAGATACTCCTCCATCTGCATCCTTAAGTGATGGAGTTGTCAGAATCCTGTGTTTGTTCTTTACTATGGATGGCTCACCTGCACATCAGGATGAGAACTTGTAGCTGCCTGAAAGCCTAAAAACATAATTTCAGAAACCACAGAAAAACTTAGGCTACAACAACCTGAACCCCATTCAAATTACCCTGTCTCCTTTGAGACAACCTGCCAGCCTAGCAAGAATTAAAACCAACTTTACCTTCTGTACACTGTGCTGCAGAATACTGTTATCTCCAAGACATTTTGTTCACTTCTTGAGAAGGCCTTATCAGGGAGGCACAGAATGTTGGAAAGCCCAAATAACCATGCTCCAAAAATGTGTGTGCGTGTGTGTGGGTTTATATCCACTGGCACGACTGAAATAGATTTAAAAATACTTCCACATAGCCAAAAAAAGCTGGAAGGTGGCTGGTAATCATATGTACATTACAAGCAGACCACACATGGGGGAGGGGGGTGTTAAAACATTCATATAAATTGTACCAACCAGCAGAGAAAGGAGGAAAAGAAACACTGAGGACATCAAATACGACACTTCTGTAACTGATAAACACGAGAACTAAATCATGGCAAAACAGTGCCTTAGAAAACAATGACTAAAATATCACCCTAAAATGAGTTCCATCTATAGCTCTGCTGCCTCTGTAAATGCATGTGATCAAATTAATGCTTAATGATGTATTTTGAGGACACAGGATAAATCAGAGAGCCAAAAGAACCCAGGGAATGTGAATACATGGGGAGATTTTTCTTCTGGAGGAAATAAGGGATTGCCGAAGAACTGGAGTACCACGTGCTGTAAAGATTTTTTTTTTAATTGTGTGGTTAAATGTGGAGGTTCAACAGTTTCTGGGGTGGGATAAGAAAATGGATTTGATGAAATTTTCTCCCTCAAAGAACAGCACAGGCTATATGGAGGTTCTGGAGTGCCTGACCTACATGCCAGCACGACACTGTTTTGTTCAGAAATCTCCAGTCATGGTGCCTTGGGACACAGGAATTAGAAAAAGAATTAGGATAATCTTTCCAAGCAGAAGATTTAAAGTCTGCTACAGTTATTCTCGATCGATCCCCAAAAGATTGCCAAGAAGTGTGTATCTTAAAACTGCTGCTAATTAGGAGGTTTTAAGACACTGTTATAAAACACCTTCTGCTTGGCTTGTAAGGGAAACCATTTAGACTTGTAGTATAGAGAACAAAACAGTCATAAAATGTTATTTGTAGCTTCTATTATATTACCATTACACTATATTATCACCAGCATGGTTACATACCCAACATAAAACCATTTAATGAAATGTTTGAACTTTCAGGAGACCTACTGGCAACCTTCTTATTTTTAGCAACGGGGCTGACATTTCTTGTTTGCTGCAATACAAACAATAATAATTACACATTGAGATGTTAATGGGGAAGAAAACTAATATTTAGCACTGCTGTCTGTTCACGACCACTCACACAAACACAGAGTCCAGGATTAGTAATTTAAGAGGGCTTTGTTGTTGCTTGGATAAATAGTTTATTTACTTAATTATTATTTGTCCTGCACAGGATTTTGAAGTTTAGACTAGAAGCAGTGACAGACAAGGAAACAGGCTGCTCAAATGAAACAGGCTGCTCTACAAACTGGGGAGCTCAGTGTTCTTTTCATTCCTGCAAGAATGGAACAACCTTTGAAAAGTTTTCATCATCAATTTGCACTCTGTGCAGCGTGGCTGTTCTAAAACATATATCTGGAATATGCTACATCTAAATGCAGGCCATGATGTTGTCTGAAGATTGATTTTATTAGCCTGTAAGGATGGCTAATCTTGCCTGGCCAAACCGCATGACCTTTAACTATTTCTTAAGTGGGAGCTACAGAAAGCCTGTCCCAGACAATTACTTGAGATGTCAATAAAAAAGGGGAAAGAATAATGAAAATGTTCCCTAATTTTTCCATGCTTTTTCTCCTCCTTTGTGTTATTTGCTGTTTGTCTGTATGTCATGGGTGAGCTACAACTCTGCTTTTCAGTGCTGGCGTCAAAACTTGAGCTCTGTGGGATGGTTTACAGGCTTTGGTATTCACACTGAAAAGCACCACGAACCACAGCCAGATGTGAAAAACCAGTCAGAAATAATAGTTGCCCCAATAATTGATTTCTGTGGGATGATTTATTCAATTTTCTGTTTGTTTGCTTGCCATGGCTCACAGAAGCAGCTTTCTTTAAGACTTCTGTAAATGGGGAAAAACCATTGCAGGTTTAGGTAAACACAATTAGGCCCAATCACGGGGCAATTACAACATCTCATTTCCAGTGAGTAAAGAGCATGCAGACAGCAGGTCTGACTTGACTTGCCATTTGAAAACTCAGCTGCTCTGATGTCTTTATGTCTCTTTTTTTTACATGTTTTCTCATGATAATTTAGGATTAACAGCTTTGAGAATCAAATCGGAGAACAAAGTTTCATGAGCCTAAATTTAATTCTGACTTGGTTCTGATCCAATGCCTTTGTACACTTGCCAACTGTGCCATACAACATCACTGAGAAGATGATCATTGAGTGATCTTTTAGGCCCTGCAGGTTTTATTTTCTTGTTGAAAAATGGAAAAAAAAAGAAAGAATTATGTGGCCTCAGCACATTTCAAAATATTTGACTAAGAGTTTAATATTACAGGATTTATCTCTTAGATCCACTAAAGCGATTGTGTCTTAATACTGAATCCCTAAAAACACCTGGTATATGAGAGGGACTGGGTCAACTCTTGGTCATGAAAGAGCAGAGAGACTGACAAAGCACGTCAGTTATTGCAGCATGCCTGTGACGTAGAGCTGTGCCAGCTTTGCTTTAGAAAGTACATTGGAGTACAAAAAGAAAAGAAAAAGACCATTAACACTAGGGGGAAAAAAAAAAGCACACAGGGAGATGTTAGTCAACTCAAATGCAACAATCTACTGATCAGCCATAAATTCTGGGGCAAACCTCTCCTCCACCCTGAGCCAATCCATGGGCATGTCCAACTCCCTCCATGGCTATTTCCTGCTATCTCTCCCAGGGGTGATATTTGCGTTAGAACTGTCACTGCAGGCGACAGCTTATTCCACTTTCCCAGTGAAATACTCCTTGAGGAGTGTCTGTGTGCAAATAACGAGGGTGCAGTAAATTCCCACCCCATCTCAGCACACACTCCCATTTGATCTCTGTTAAGCTTTTAGACATGACACAGAAACACTCTGCACAGCCACCCCCTCCCCTCTGAGCGATGACCAGCCTGCTACAAGGTGTGGAACAAAGCTGCTCCCTCTGCAATCTGCCCCAGTGTCCAGCTGTGCCAGCACCTCTGCACACCCCCAAGAGCACCATCCTGTGCCCAAGCTCCCTGGGCCCTGCACTGCTACACGTGAGCTGGGCATGGGTTATGACAAAAGTGACACAATTTGGTTTTGAAGTGAGCAGGGAGTCTGCCTGGAGGAGCCTATTTCAAGCTGGATCAAGGTTAACACCATTCCCAGGGCTCAAGCACTGCAGCTCATAGCAGAGTAGAGAAGGAGGGAAAATAGCAGAGCCTGCTGGATGTGGTAGGAGACAGTGCTGTGTATTAGGGGGAGGCCAGAGGAGAGAAATGGTGCAATTCAGAGGGAACACTGGCTTTCTGTGAAAAGGATTAATGCAAGAAAGCCACGGGTTTAAAATAGCCTAATTGACCCAGGCATAATGTAGTTCACAGTCACATGGTGAAAGTCAGGCAGTATTTGAATGCCTCCTCATCATTTAATATAACATTTCTGCTAATAGAATATTTAAATCCTATTTTATCAAAATCTCATCACTCAAGTGTAGGAGCCTTTTCCATTGCTGGATCATACAGTGTTATAAATTCATGAAGGTCGTAATTATGAGCAGCTTCAACACTGCAAATGTGTTTGGCAAAGATATTATGCCCTTTCCAAACAAGATTTGAGCGACTACAGCCCACATTCAGAGTTACAGGGTATTGCTTTTCATGTGCCTTGCAAGACTGTTCCCTGTTCTGCAAGATTCCCACTTGGACAGAAATGCCCCATGGCCAGGAGGTCACCCCAAAACCACCACTGCCATTTCTCCCAACAAGCAGGCACAGAACAATCATCCTGCTCTCTCACAATACAGGAGAAGTAGCATGTTCAAATCCTTATTTAACTCTGCCATTTCACATCTGAATAATTAGGCAGGCAGGAGGTCATTTCCCAGGATACAAGGACTGAGCACCTGTAAGTGCAACACAAGTGTCCCCAGACCAGCACTGTGGGGAACTCGGTGGCCACAGCACAACCCCAGCAAGCTTTCCTCTCTCTCAGGAGACAACACTTTTTTATCCCGCTTTTCTTTCTTTGATAGGCAAACAGCTTCTCTGCTCAGCTCTAAACGGAGGGTGTTGCTCCAGGATCACCTCTGAGCTGTCGATGTTTCGGGCAGAGCTCAGGTCTGAGCTGACCTTGGTGCTCCCAGGTCCCTTCCTGGCACTGCCTGGTCAGCTGAACCCCTCTCTGTGGTGCTGGGATCATGCAAGGCTCAGCTCCAAGCTGGACATCTGAGCAGTGCCCACAACACTGCAAAACACAGCCCTTGGTACAGATTCCACACAGGCCAGGTTTGCTGGAACTGATGGCAATGCCCAGTGCATATAACAGTCCATGTTCTCCTCTCTGGAACACCTGGGCAATCTAAAAAAGATCCACTTTGGGCAGCTGAGCTGCCCTGTATTTGCATTGTAAGCGAGGAGATGAAATTCCTGTGACAGTTTTACACAGGGCTGGCTCTGGGCAAAGGCTGCTGTGTGGGGAAGTGGTTTGGGAGGCTGTGACAAAATCAGCTCTGCTCCCTCTGGCCTCATTCAGGGATTTCCAAGCCCTGGAAAACCAGCCTGGCTGCTGTCACTGCTACCATAGCAGAGACTGAAAAAACAGACCTGTAAAATGGTAGTGCCAAAGCCCAGGACAACCATTTCCAATCACATCCATCTCTCCCTGCTGAGCCACAGCTCATCACCTCCTGGGCTCTCCACCCTCATCCCAGCTCCATCCTCTCTCCTATGGTGGGAGCAACCAGCCTCTTGAATCCCACAGTCTTGGGAAGCTCTGTGCTGCCTCTGGTTTATTATTCTACTTACAGGAATCAGCAGGAATTCATTTGAGAAGGAAAAAAAAATGCTTAAGAGATTTATTCTTTATCCAAATCTAAAATTATTTTCCGATAGGATGAATTCTCCTTCCATGGGGGAAACTGACCAAGAGGCTGAAGTCATCTGCATGAAAAACCAAATGGAAATAAATGGCAGAGTCGAGATTACATTCCCAGAGATTAAGATAATACATTTTTACACCCTTGTGCTTTGTGCACTTTAACCTGTGCAGGAATAAAAACGTGGCCATGTGGTTTTCTGTGCTCTCCATTTGCTCTCTGTGACCCATCACTGTGCTGGTGTGCATCACAAACAACATTTCAAGCTCAGGCAACCAAGTTCATCCACCAGTTACACTCCCATGCATGTGAGGGTTCACAGGAACAAAAAACACAAGTCCACATGGTAGCTGAGAGGTTAATGGCTACTATTTAGCATTCCACAGCACACTAACACATCTCCATAACCTATTTATTTTACCAAACATTCCCTTATGTTCAATAAGAACGCAGTTTTTATGCAACCCTAATAGCAAATTCCAATGATTTTCCAATTCTACAACTGCTCTACTGACTACTGAAATCAGCAGCAGCAACTTTCAAACAGTTGTAACTGGATATTATTTGATATGAACTGTCTTATGAATATCAGAAAGAACTGTTTTTATTTGAAAAGGCTCACTGCTAAATAACCCAGATATAGTCATACCTAGTAAGGTTGTCATGGTACAGCATTAGGGGTGAACACCCTTTTCATTCAGATCTTAACTTTTGCACACAAGTGTCAGGTCTGTAACTTTTCTATTTCTACCATCAGTGGTAAAACCTGTCACGAAACACAATGAAAAATCACATTTGAGATAAGAAGATCTGCAGAAGCAAAAGGCAGCACACATAAAAGCTACTGCACTAGGTTTTTTCTTCATGGTCATGACTTCTAAGGTTGCTTTCCAGCAGGATATATCCTTAAAAGCCTTTTGTTCACATTCTTTTTTCTCTTCTTACTTGCAAACACTTAACAAGAATCAAAGCCAACCAGGCACACAAAGAAATAGCAAAAATGCTCGGATGCAAATAAAGGTTTGAGATATGTATTTTTTAATAATCAAAGCAAGCTTCTTGGGTCTGAAGTACAAAATTCTACAAGAAAAAAAACCCTAAACTTTTGGTATCTAGCTATGAATGTTGGGCAAGGGGACACAGGCTGACAAGTAAATATTGAATTATACAGAGCCTTTTGTTAATATTTATGTTCATGCTCCAGATAGTCTAATAGAATTAATCAGATCAGCACTTTAAGACAAAACTATAAACATGCTTTTCACAACTGGTCTCCCTGCTGAAAGATGAGGTTTAGTGAAATGAAAATATTCCATAGTTCTGTAAGCATTTTGCTTACAGAAGAGTGTCCACAGTATTGAGCTCTTTAGTCATTTCTTGCCAGAGAGACAGGAAAAACCAATCTAACAAAAAAATCTCTGAACAACTTGACTCTGACTATTAAAAAAAAAAAAAAAAAGAATATCTGCACCCAGCTTGGCTTCCCCAAACTAAAATAATTTGAAGTGGTTTGTTATCTTCCCATTATGAAGCAATCACGAATTCAGAAGCTTGGGAAACTCTTGCTGTGGTGGAACCAAGGACAGAGATCCTGCAGCAGCCTGTTCCTGGGAAAAGGTGGCTGTATCAGGACACAGGGAACAGGTTCAGCCTTTTGTGCATAACGACCATGGCACGTCCTGTGGAGATTTCTGAACCACCTGTGCTGAGACTGGGAGTGCTCTTGGCACAGCCACACCCCCAAAGATGGATGGAAAACTGGGTGGTGGGATAAAAATGATCCAGGAGGCACCTGGAAACGCAGAGAATGTCTCCATTTAACCCTTCCTCTGTAAGCCACTACTTCCAGCCAGCACTAGGCACAACCACCAGAATCTGACTCTATTAAGTGGCTTTTGGAAAGCTTTTGTATCTATAAATGTACCAGAAGAGAATTCCAAAGAAGGAAGTGCAAGTTGTTAAACTAACATGACAAAAACCAACATAACCCACTGAGCTTTAGAAGCTGAAATCAATCGAAGCCTTTCCATTGACTTCAGTGAGCGCTGGATCAGGATTTAAAGAGATTACAATTCTGAAGTTCATCTCTGTTGCAGTTCAGACTTTTTCTTTTGTTTCACATCACATTAAAGATTCACCATCTCTCTTCCTAATGCTCTGAAATACAGTATGATCTATAAGAGAAGAGAAAACAGAACTAAAGGGGGAAAAAAAACCCCTCCTACACCTCATTAAGATCTAAAGTTTGTCCTTAATGTGTGCATGAACTCAGAATGAGAGTCTAAATGGAGACGTTTTTTCCTGCTACAGGGTAAAGTGATTATAAATGTCTCTGTGCAAAAGCTTAGTGGTATTTTATGCAGCTGGCACTGCAGAGTTTGAAACAAATCCAAGAAAACAGATTGTATCTTTAAGGTTAGAAATCAAACTTTCCCTTGCTGGAGTGCACATTTGCTGGTAACGGGCTGGGCTCTGACACCAGCAGCTATGCAAACAGGAGCTCTGCCACTTCCAAGTGTGTTGCTGTCTGTATTCCCTATGGCCTCTTCATCTATTCACTCCACTCCCAAACCATCATTAAATGGACATTATAAAGTCATTTTTTCTAGTTTTCTGCTTTGGGTACTTACCATTTTTTTTCCCTCTAAAACCCATTCAGAAGTGTGCCAGACATCTTTTCCTTAAGCTTTTTAACCTGCACTCTCCTATAGACCTGCAAAAACCAGTGATGACTTTGTCAATCAGCAAAGGAAGCAGCTTCAGTTTACAGGTAGAAATACCCCAAGCTGCTAAACATCAGTTACAATAAACCTCAAGCAAGAATAGAGATAGCCTCATCCACAGGCTGCAATTCTTCCCAGACTTTGGAGGCATTTCAATGCCAAGCACATATTTTGCATATGTTCTTTCAAGACGACTGAATTGACTCTCAAAAGCTTAAGAAATCCTATATAACCATATAATGACATCCCACTTTGCCTGCACTGCTAAACCATGCTCTCACCCAGTGAGTCGGGGCTGCTCTGCAGGACTGCTGGGACCAGCAGGAGCAGGCTGCTGGATTCCTGGGACAAAGCAGCCCCAGGAGCAAGGAGATTGCTCTCCATCCCTCCAGCAATCTGTGCTCAAACCATCTGGTGATGTGTAGGTTAAAAACAGCCTCTCGAGGTGCATTTGACTCCCCTGCAGTGGTGGCAGCCACGAAGTGGTCTGCTCTGCATGATGAACTACCCAACGAGTGGCAGCTGTGTTCTAATTTAGCTCCCAACCAGTCCTAATGAATAACCTCCTGTACAGCACAGGCCGCAGAGAAAGGATTTGTCTCCTATTCCTAGCTAGAGGCAGATGAGGAAAAATCCTATTTTTGGCCACAACTGCCGTTTGATCTTCCACAAGCAGCCCTGCTTCTAATAAAACTCCACTCAACTGCACTCAGTGGGGACACCACGGTGAAGGGCGGAGGGCATGGAAGACGCAGGCTCGGAGAATGGCAAATGAGTCTGTGAACCAGCTGGATTTATGACCCACAGTTTGATCCAAAGTGGTCTGTGGCCAGCAATTCCTGCCGACACTGTGCAGGGCTGGCTTTCAGCTCACTCTGTGCTGCTCCTGCAGATGAGGGGAACCTGCTCTTTCCAATATCTCTGACTGCTGCTGAGAAACTTCGGCTGCGCTGCCACCTCACCTCTAGAACTTGATGAGATGCACCCAGCACGGGTACAAAGCACAACTTCTGCCTTGGCACACAGAGCAGGGAGAGATGACACTCTTGCAGCACATTGCTATTAGTATTCCTCATGTATTTGTAAATGTCTTGGGTTCAGGGAGTGTGTCAGGTTAACATCCAGCTCTGAGACTCATTTCAGTGGAGCAGCTCCAGGATTAGGGTCTGACTCACACAGGAACCCGGGCAGCTGCACAGAACCCATGGGATCCCCTCATGGGAACACCTCTGTGGGGTACTGACCTCAGCACATCACCTACTCCAACATAAAACCAGCTCCACACATTTAAGTTTCCCTGGAAGGTGCTAAGGTGAAAACCAAGCAGATTACCCTAGAAGTTTGTAAAAAAAAGCAGATTACCCACTTGGCCTACGACTCGGGGAAGGTGAAAGCAAATATACTGTATCTCCCTCCTGGCATAATTCAGACCTGCAATCTCTTGTCACAGATACCTGCTCAAACACGACCTTGACTCGGTTCCTGGCAGCTCTGTGCCACTAATAACTGATAGACAAACAGGCATATTTACTTGATGTTTACCTTTCTCTTTACCTCCCTGGCACAGGCTGATGCTCAGAACCAGGCACCCCGATTAGTTCTGCTCACTGCAGTAACCCTGTGGCCCTCATTAAAGAATAGCTGTTTGAGAAACTGTAGCCATCCCGTTTTCTATCATCAGTCCTTTGTGAAAACTGGATTGAAAGCACCTTGATGGCAAATCTACCTCTCCCAGAGGTAAAATGCAAAGAGCAGAGAATGATGCTCACCAGTGGAGAGAGGAAGTGATTAAAGGACAGAGAAGGAGAAGAGAGGATGAAATGCTTGCTGGCTCTAACAGGAGATGCTAAGGATAAATGCTGAAATTCTTCATTTTCAAAGAAGTCCCTTTGTTTTGTTTTCTGCTTTAATGAAATCTAGATTTCTAGTCCCAAAACCTACAGCATTAATTAGCCTGACGTCACTTGGCAATTAAAGACAGCACCCTACGTACTGATGGTGGGAACTGCACTGATCCTCCAAAGACATTTCAAATATCTGGATCTTCCTGTCATATTTACTATTTGCATAAAATGATATTCTCCTTTAAAAAAAAAAAAGAAAAAGAAAGGGAAGAGTTGTGGGGGGTAGCAAAGATTAAAGGCAGTCTGTCAGTCTGCCTCTGCCTGGTTTGTATTCTCACTCGAGTGTATAAGTAATGCCTTTGATTGCTTCCACGGTGGGGCTGGTGTCACCACGGCATTTGAATCACAGCACTTTCTCTTTGTATTGCTTCTGTCAGTCAGGAACAATAAAGAACTTTTTTGTTAAAGCCTTTAATTTCACGTAGTAATTACCTATTTGATCAGACAAAAGGTGCTGTGAATGAAAGTCATTTACTTGTTTGATGTGACTGAGACTGAGTGTCACTACAGCTGCGAGACTGTCAGAGAAAACACTAGTGGCTGATTAGATAAGCAGTCCTACCCGGAAAAAAAGGGTGAAAATGGAATGGGGGAAGAAAAGTCAAGTTTTACCTCATTTAAATACAAGGAAAATGAGAAACTCCTCAGAATATAATTAATGCAATTATCGGAAGATGCAACTTCTCTACAGCTTCACTGAGGTCAACTTTCCAGCTAAAGGGTTAAACACCCTCCTGGCTCCCTCCTCTCTCCCTCCACTCCATCAGCCAAGGCCAATTTACAAAGAAACCAAGGATCTGCTCAGCACTTGCTGAACACCTGCTGCTGCTCATGTGCACATTCACACTGCAGCAGAAATCCCGCTACCAGGACACGACGAAGCATCAGCTGCTCGTGCCAAACTACTACTATTCAGATAAAGTTTTTGTGTTTGAAATCTGAGATGCTGTCACCTTGCCCAGATGAGCTTTTAGGCACCTGCTGGGGCACAGGAATTCCAGGACATGGTGAGGATGGCTTCAGCTTTTGGAGTCTTGCTGGATTCCCCCAATGAATTTATAACAAAAATGTGAAAAATCTTTGAGGCTTAGCTGGACACCTAACTGAGCCAGACCACAGCTCTGAGAACCTCCCTCCGAGTTTTCAGTTCTGGCTCCAGCACAGACCAAGTCACAGATTGGGAGAGGGACCCAGACCTTGTCTTCAGATCTAATGCCCTACCCCAGCCACAGCCATTTGCCTCCCAGGGTCCACGCTGGGCTTGGGTCTCATCTCTCTGCACAATAATCAGGATTTTATGGCGAGAAGGACATTTTCTGGATGTGAAACTGATGAAATAGAACCTGCAGGATGAATTGACTCTTCTGATCATCTCGACTTCATGCCAGCAAAATATTCAGTGCACGGCAGCTGAATCATCTCTTTCCCTTTTGTACACAGAAATATGCACGAGGCAGGTGGCTCCAGCTCCCAAAAAGCTTTTCCTTCCCTCCCCTTTCTTTTTCTCATCCTCCATGAAAGCAGCAAACAAGGGGACTGCAATTTCCAGCGGTTCCTTGCTGGTAAGTGTGATGCAGGAGCAGGCTGAAATGCAGGCTCTCATCTCTGCTCACTGCTGGCCTCTCTGCACTTGCTGGTTAGAGCTGCACATGTTTAAAACATTAACTGGAAATATTTTATTCTGTTGGATAACGTATCAAACAACATTGCAATGAAACTTTCAAGGGCTTAGAAAATGTGCCTGGAGGTACTTGAGAGGTCCTGTGGACTCCTTCAGCAACGCAGCCCAAAAAAGCCCAGAATGGGTTTTTTCCTCCACCAGTGACTCAAGGTGAGTGACTCATGTAGCACGGAGGCTGAATGTCTTAATTTGTCTTTCTACTCTCTCAAACAAGGCAGAAGGTAGAAGATGAAAGGGAAGCCCTCAGCTGGCTGACAATTTAGTGCATGCTCAGTGTGCAAGGCTACAGGAATGATGTGTGCCACGCTGTGGGAAGGCTGCAGCCACTCTGGAACAGCCCTTGCAGTCTCTGGCAGCAGCAGGACACATCCTCAGCTCCACTCATGCAAAGAGGGGACCCTGTGCCTGCCCTGCCCTGCCTCTGGCCAGAATTCATCCATCTTGGGTGATCTGAGGTGTCCCCTGCCTTGTCCCCACGCCTCACTCTTGGGGCAGTGGCTCCTGCACAGGGGTTCCTGTTTCTCCTCAGACCACATGCTCCCTGCCATAGCTGGGAGTTGCTTTTGAGCAGCTGCTGCTGCTGCATCTCCCTTGGAGTGGCTCTGGCGCTACAGATACTCTCACAAAGGCAAAGCCAACACCACAGGGGCAACAGTTCCCTAAAAAAGCAAACAGATTATTTCCCTTTACAGGCTGCTCTCAAAATCTAATTTCACAGCATGATCAGTCACTGCACTGGAATGACTTGCTTTCTTATTCAAATAAAATGAACATATTAACAAATAATACTCATAAAATTCACTGGACAACACAATGGAAAGAATTACAATGCATGAAGAACTAGGTTACAGAAGCTACATCACTGCTTGAGTTAGATGCAATATGCATTAACCCAGAGAGCCTGTATATAGAATTAAAGAAATCATCTAATTTTAAAGTAATATTTTATTCAATGCATCCCTCAGTGCATGTAACTGCTAAATGAAATGCATTGCATGCTCTACAAACACATCATCACCTTGTAAATGAAATACTCATGATATTAAAACTGATATAACGTTTATTAAAACCATCATGCAAAGAACAAGGTCGGGTAGTTGAACTGCTGAAGGCTGAAGTGCTGGTTCTGACCTCGCAGACGTGCACACATAAGCAGCCTGTGGCTCTGGAACAGTAATCAGAGATGTCTTTTCTAAAGGTGAGAGTTCATTCAGCTAGAAAGAAATCCCCATCTTGCCTGGGAAGAGTAAGGAAACGTGTTGGAGTCTCTGGCAGAGCCATGTGAGGAGCTGTGGGCTGTATGAAACCTGTCAGTGGCCCAGTGCAGGGCACCCAGGTGTCTGCTCTGTTCCACAGGAGGTCACTGTAAGAGCATGTTAAACCCTTCACAAAGCTGAGCTATCTGCTTTGGTATTGTTCCTTCCCTCTAGACTAACAGCAAAGTTCAACAGGAACATATTCTGGGATCAGGTCATGACCTGTTTTCTCAGGATGGCAGAGGTTGGAGCGCAGGGAGGGTTTGGTGTCTCGCCCTTACAGCTCTGCTGTGATGGCCAAAGGATGCTACAATCCCCAGACTGAAAGCAAAGCAGTGACTGATCTGAGAGTCCCAAAGTGCCTGAGCAGAGCCTGTGTGCCAAAGAGAACCTGTGCTAAACCCAACAGGGTGATGCCACCTTCTCCAGAGCGGGTTTGTGTGTCTCTGGACATCCTTCTGCTCCCTTGCAGAGTGCTCTTGCTGCTGATTCTCTCCACGCATTTTCAAGACATTTGACAAGTTTTTCAATGCAGCCACCTTTACCATCTTCTCCTTTTCAAAATCAAGCATTGTACTACTAATTAATTTGTAGGGGATAGGTCTGACTGCTTTAAAAGCACAGCTCTATTGTGAATACTTGAAGCATATTTTTAAAAGAAAATCTCAGAAATTTACTTTATGCTATTACTTCATGCTAGCCTATGACATTTTTAGCTTTGCACAAAGGATGCCTCTCTGCAGAACCCTGGCAGTTCAGCCGAGTTACACATTATAAAATCCCTCTATTTGTCACTGCCTTCAAGCCTCTTCAAAACGAATCCTGGTTAGGATATGTGAATGCAAAATGCTCTTGTTTCCTAGTGAAACGCTTTGAAACGCGCTGTAGGAGAAGCTTGATTTTACCCTTCCACAGGCACAAAGAGGAGTTCTTGCCTTTAAATGTTCTCTCCTGAAAGAAGAATTCACACAAACCACATGGAGCTCAGGCTGCCAAAAAGGGAAATACAAACTCTTCGCCATCCCTTTCAACAAATCTCGGCATAGAACAGAATGAAATGAAGCATACATTCAGCAAAAAGGGATTAAGGGAAAGATGAGGGGAAAATCCTTTTAAATACTAATAGTCACTGAAATTAATCTCCAATCACATCACAACAGAGACAGGCCCTTGACAAAAAGAAAGTAAAAACCCATCTAAATATACTCCATGATGGCAGCCCTGCATCTTCCTCCAGCCAGTGTTACAGGAATCTATATGTACATACCTACACAAACTTATTACCAGAACCCCAGTGCAAGCTGTGTTTTGCTACATAGGTACCACATGCTGTGCTCAACATCTGGGGATGGTAATCCTGGTATCTCCACATTTATTATAAACTGGTTAGGGATCTAACAGGGCTGGAGTCTGAGCTAGTTTTTATTTCTAAGCACGACTGAGCAAGAGAATTAAAACATTTGAGAACACAATTTTAAACTTATGCACTGTGTGCAAAAAAAATTTTTTTTTTTTGACTTTCAAATATTTGAGCTTTGGGAAATTACACTGTAGAAAATGTGCCTGGACTGACTTTTTCATTAGCACCATCATTAAGTTCTCCCTTTCATGAGTCACACACAATGCTGGGGACTTTCTGGTCAGACATTTCTAATCTGATCAAGAGAACACTGTGACATTTCATATGGCAACACACTGATAAAAGCTCTCCGACACTTCATTATGTAAACAGGTATAGCTGCTAATTAATGAATTACAGCAGAGAAAGAAACTGTTGGCAAGGATGGAAACTTGGCCCAAAATCTCCCCCGAGTAATGCTCAATCAAGTGAACTAAGCTCTGTTAGCGCTGGCTGGCAGGTGCAGCTTTAGCACCTGCCCAAGAAAACGGGAGTTTTTTGCAATATTCACATTTCCTCTCTTCCCATTTCCCACTTGCTAAGAATCCTCAGGATGGTTTTGCTTTGCTGTCATGCAGCTGGAATAATTCCCTATGTACAACAGCTCCCCAGGCCAGGCACAGAAACAAGGGGCTGAGGGTCTGTCGTGGGTTGTGGAGCCAGGGGTGTGTGCTCTATTTTCAGCTGTTAAAAGCAGTTGGGGAGATATATTTTTTTGGTTTTGTTTTTGTTTTAATCTCTTGTAACTCAAGGGGGAAGAGGACCGCATGCCTTCTGATTATGGGCCATTAACACCTCCCTGGACTATACCCTACCCACAGGGTGCATCCACATTCCATCATCCTATTGAGAGATGCATCACATCCCCCCTGGCAGTGGCAGGGGCAGGCAGATCCTACCGGGATAAAACTGAGACACAGGGACACAAAAGCTGCTAGCTTCACCCGATTTTCTGGGAGGAAGACTGGACCCCTTCTCACCCACTGGACCCTTCTCACCCACTGGACCCTTCCCACCATCACTGGACCCCTTTTACCATCACTGGACTCTTGTTCTACAGGATCATCTCTACTTCACCAAAACCACATCTGCCACTCCAGGAGGACTCACTTTGGGACTGCTTCCAACACCCTGACCAACAGGGTGTCAGGTTGTAGCCCTGACTCTGTCAGGGTTCTCCAAAACTGTTGTTTGTTTGTCTGCTTGTTTGGCTGGGTGGTTTTGTTTTTCTACTACATTTGTATTGTTAATATTCCTAGTAAAGAACTGTTATTCCTATCCCCAAAATCTTTGCCTGAAAGCCCTTAATTGCAAAATTATAATTTGGCAGGGGGTGAGGGGTTTACATTCCCCATTCTAAGGGAAGCTCCAGCTTTCCCTGGCAGATCCCTGTCTTTCCAAACCAAGACAGGGTCAGACTGAGAAGGACAGGTGGTGGGTGGCACCTTCTGGTCACCTCCCGCCACCCACGCTCTAAACACAGCGGAGCCACCAAGCCAACAGGCTGTTCAGGCATGGCCTGGCTGCAGAGGAATCCTGGGGAAACTGAAGACTCCTGGAATTCTTGTAGGGTTTTCGCTGTTTCCGTGCAGGAGGGAGCGGGACAAATTTAGGAGGCCGTATGGAAATCTTTGGACAGTGGTAGGGAATACATGTGTCTGAGCAGTGGTGAAGTGTTGGAAAGCAAAGTATGAAAACTGAAACCATGCTGGTCCGAATAAGGAAAAATTACTGTCTCTTAATCATACTCCAGGCTGCCTGGTTTTTATGGGATGCTGTTCTCATTTAGTTTAGCGGAACTGTTTTACACATGATGAGGATTTCAGAAGTGCAATTAAAGCTTTATCGTCAACATAAAACCCAGCACAGTTTGCCCAGTACCAGACTTAAAAAACACTAAGTACTGTATTCTAACCAAGAGGAAAGTGGTTGTATTTTCACTACATATAGCTTGGAAAGCTGGGGTTGAATGGATATGGGAATTACAAACCAATATTCCAGAAGCACCACTGAACTGTATTCTAAATAAAAGCTATTGAGAAAGTAGGATTTTTTTCTTTATCTGCAGAAAATTAATGAAGAAAAAAAAATAACAAACCCACATGAATATTAGAATCTTAATTTTGCCAAAATACAGTCACATTCTAAAAACTAGGGCCTTTGCTGATTGTGAGAAGTATAATACTATTGATAACATTATGGAATGTGAACACTCTAAGTAAGTTTCAGTTTGGTTGGAGGTTATTTTTAAAACTAGATTTTGTAGAAATATCAACTCAAGTTACCACCAGCAACATCTGAACAACTCCAGAGCAAATGCAAAAAACCCAAGGTGGAGGGATTACTTGGGAGATTTGGGAGAGTCTGCTCAGTTCTCAGATATACCCTGGATTTCCTTTCTGACTTTTGCAGAGTCATTTAGGCTGCCCTGGCATCAGCAGCATTTGTGCCTGCAATTCAGTTGTGAACTGAAGCCTGAGACCACGTACTATTAAATATCTGAGGAGAAAATCCAGGTAGCTAAAGCTGTAGATTCAGCCTCAATTCCGCAATTTGTAAGTGAAAACTGGAGCCAGAGAAAGAGAGGCTGGACCTTAACCTTGTTGGGCAATTTACTGCTTAATTTCTATCAGTTTCTTGTTTTAGATTTTACCAGGTGTCAGGAATAATTGGTTTTGTGTACTTGAATACGCTCTGCACCGTTTACTATCCGAGTGCAGTTAACAGCAGCTTGGATTTATACAACATTTTCACATATCTAGCTAAAGCAGATAACTCAGCAGGACAGCGAGCCAACCTATCCATTACAAAATAAATAAATCAGTTCTAAGTTCAGACTTCAAAAGCGAAATGGTAGATGCTCCATGAAAATCTCTGTAGGCTGAGGTTTCCACAGAGCAGGAGCTGAGCAGCTCCACGGCTGCATCCTTGGGCAACACATCATGGTCCTTGCCCAGCACAGATTAATGAACAGCAGGAATGGAAATGCTAATAATTAAGAAAAGGTTAAAATGTTCACACTGTGTGAGAATGATGCATAAAAGGATATAACCGCTAAAAATCACCGCAGCGATGAAGGATTTTTTTTTTTTTTTTTTTTTTTTTTTTTTTTTTTTTTTGGAAACTAAATTCCAACTGGGAATATATTAAGAACAAGAAGAAAGGAATTCTCAGAGTAAAAAAAAAAAAAAAAAAAAAAGTGCAAAGCAGCTAGTGAAAACCAGGCAGCTCTCTGGAATGGAGGCACTATCCACACTACAAACTAAAGCTCCATTCTAAACCAAAAGCCATTTGAAAAACAAATTTAGGGAAACATCCAGACAAGACAAATCCCAAAATTACTCTAAAGATCAGACATTTTTCCATATGAACATTTTGTGTTCAAAGCAGCATTTGTCCCTTAAAACTCTACTAATGCAGCTGTAAATCAGAGTAAGAAACTGCTCCAAATTTTCCAGGCAGGTGTTCAGTCCCACTAATTATTCCAGTGAATCCTCAGGCAGAGCCTGTGCCACCCTCTGCCTCCCAGAGATTCCTCCCATGAGATCTGTGGACCAGTTCCATCCTCTCTGGGCACACCAGATGTATGATTTACACACACCATTAGTTCAAATCTACCACATATATAAAAATATACATATATATTGGTAGGGATGGGATTTGTTTTATCTTTAGAATTAAGTACACACCGACACACTAAGGGAGACCACTGCCTGCAAAATGTACCAGACCTTCCATCTCCACACTACTCCATCCTCCAAAATTTGGCAGTCACATCCTGCTATCCATGAACTGCTTTTAGCAACAAAATTTGAGGAAGCGACTTCCTGTAACTATTGGGAAAGTAGCACAAGGAGGAGTGACGGCCCTTCTTCAGACAGGGCCAACTTTATCATTATCTTTTGCTGACTATTGCTTTCATATACTTGTCTGAGATTACAAGCTTAGCCTAAGATTTTATTTTTACACACAGAGTCAATTTCCACTTGCATAACAATTCTTATTTGCAAACCACTAGCCCCGAACTTAGAAAATAGCATATAGAGATTTTTCCTTAAAGATAATACAAGCATTGTACCAGAGAAAACCTAAAAGGAGAACAGGGCCTGCAGAACATGGGTTATCCCCACCTGTCCAAGAGATCCTGTCAGCAACTGGTTTCCTAATCACCACAGATTCATTTTCCACTTGCTTGCTGCAATTATGCTATTGAAACCTGCAGGTCTAGGTTTTTTTTTTCTCCTTCCCTTACTCTAAACATTTTTAATGTCTATTGCAGAAGGCCAATATGATATAAAAACCCCAACATTTCACTACTCATGCACTCTTATTCATAATATCACATCAAATTGCTGAAGTAGTACCATATGGCGCTTGAGCACCAAGCCAGAACAAGTTGTTCAGCTTGTCATAATCTCAAAAGCTGCATAAAACTTAAATAATTTCTCTATGAAGTGGAAGATCTTTGGGTTTAATATAACTCATCAGAAATGGATTCTGAATTTTCCTCCTATTATTTTCCATGTTTTTTTCTGATTCGCATTCCATTTTCCAGTGCAAGCTATCATTATAAGTGGCTACAGCTATGGGGCTGAAAGGCTTTTAAAGCATCCTGTCCATCCTTTCTTCTTGATCATTCGTCATTGAACAGATAAATAGCTTTCTCAATCAGACAGACATGTAATTATAAATAAAAAAAGCTCAATCAGGAAAACTGAATGGAAAAGATTAATGAAATCTCCCACACTTTGATTCAGCCCTTAAAGCAACACCCTTGGTTGTGAAATGTCCACACTTCCACCCACACTGTCCTGCAGGAAAATACAGCAGCCTTTCAAGAAAACTGGAGTGGTGACATTTAACTGGTACATAAATCCACGGAGAGACAAACAGTGGGAATGCTCCAGGTTTCCTCACAGATTGCCCTGTATTTACATTCTCAATTTCTGGAGACACCACAAGTCTAGGTGTTTGTGGGTTGTTTTTAATTATTTTTTTAAAATATTTCCAACTGAGAAGAAAGGTTTGGAACTGATGGTACAAGAGCTAGAGACAGCCAAGACTTCAGCCAACCTCTCAGTTTTCAGGGATTGTGGCTGACTCCTGATCCTGAGCAGCAGTGCAGGGACCACCTGAGACAGAGAAAACGTGTGGCAAGATCCCCCTGGGAATATGCTACAGCAAAAACAAAAAATATGAAAGCAAGACCCGAAAAGGTAGAACAGGAGACAAGAACTGGAAATGTGAAGACACCAAGAAGGGAGGTATACAGGCTGCAGTATTGCTCTAGAGGGGAGGGCATTATGGAACTCCTCCAGTGGAAGGCTTATTTTAGCAGCTGCTTAATCAATTGAAGAATAAAAAGGAGAGCACCAAATCAAGCAGAATTTCCTAACCCTTCCTAGCATGTATGTTCAAGCCTTGTTCCCATATGGGATCAGGATAGGCAGGAAGTGCAGGCTGGCACACAGGCAGTACAGGGACAGCTATTACACAGCCTTTTGCTTAAAAATAAGGGAGAATAGGGACATGTCTTCTGGAGATATGGATTGGGAGTTTCCAGAAAAACATTCTGTAATGGTTACATATGTGATTGTTCTTTTTTTTCCTTAGCTATATGGAGGAAAAAAGTGACTTGTCACCAGCCCAAAGGGAAAAGCACTTGGCTGCATGGAGGAAGACAGGATGTGTTGCATCTGTGGCTTCACAGAAGGAAAGGAACAGCTCTTCAAAAAAAGGCAGGAAGCACAGAGAATACCTCAGATAAATAAATGGAAGGAATCAGTCCCACTTCTCTGGTGAAGAGATCATGTCACAGTTCCCAAAACCTCCACACTGCACAGGCAGTATCACCTCAGAAGGGGCAGCAGCAGCCCAGTGTCCCTGGGCATGTGGCAGGATCTGCTAAGGGACCCAGATGTCCTTCAGACCTTGAGGGAATCTAATTGTTTGCTGTTCCTGATCATCCTCTGCACACTGCCTGAGAAAGAAATGGAGCTTCTCCAAGAATTAACAGTATTTTGGGTACAAAAAGGGTAAACCCAAGGGAACAGACTAAAATATTGGATATACACTGCTTTGACGTGACTTGGTGGAGGTCTTTGATCAGCAGAGCCCCCAGGGAATATTCCAAGCAGCCCACAGGAATAGAGAGACAGCCTTGCTTAGGGGCTGACTGGCACCAAGAGCTCAGGCAACACAACATTGAGGGTTACTTTAAATGTTGTGTTGAAAGCACCTTACCCCAGAGAAGAGAAAAAGAAGAAATGCAAAAGCTGTGGTGTGGAATCAGCATCTCCTTTCCAATGACATCACCTTTTTGCTAAGGATTTTGATGAAGACAAGGCAGGCAGGACTTGAGAGCAGGAGGATGAGAGAGAAGATGACCTGTGAGTGACAGCACCCATCAACCTGGGCCAGAACACTCTTCCCCATCAGCATTAACTCCCCAAATGCCGGAACAGACTTACAGCACAGACGCAAAGGGAACCTGAGGGTTTCCTTAGTTTGGGATCATACCATTATCCTGTACTCCCTTCTTTCTACAGCATCCACACTCAGTGCTCGGTGCTTATGCATACTCTATCCAATTAACAACCCATTACGCCTCCTGCAGTGACTTTATCCTCAGACCACTGTATGGCAGCTTTTAACTCCATAATACCCCGGCATTATTTCCATATTAGACTACAAGGGTTTGCTCCAAAGCTCATGGAGGTTAATGAGGGCTCATTAAACTTTGAATTGAGCCCTCACTGCTCAGCAAAGACGGAGTGAAGTGGAACAGTACGTGT
This sequence comes from Phylloscopus trochilus trochilus, assembly GCA_016584745.2. Taxonomy (NCBI): domain Eukaryota; kingdom Metazoa; phylum Chordata; class Aves; order Passeriformes; family Phylloscopidae; genus Phylloscopus; species Phylloscopus trochilus. Next base: position 2,606,274 of record WQNJ02000005.1, on the reverse strand, counting down.
CAGATGAGACGACAGAGGGTGGAGTAAACTTTAAGGTGAAATATTGAATGCTGATGGTGACGAGGCAGGGAATGTGTGAGAAAGCAGCCGTGGGAGAGAATTATGATTGTGTTACACTCGATATCAAGCAGGACAGATTTCTGCCTGTATAAATAGATATGCCTGGTCTGCCTCTGATGGGATTTTTGTCATCATATGGTTAGACAGAGCGTAATATTGACACTATGGCTTTCCTTTAGACTTTAGTTTTGAATTTCAGCTGCAGAGTACGATACTAAAGACTTGAAATCAGTATGACTCCTTCCCTAATTACTGATTAATCAAGAGCTAAGGTTGCCTACATAAAGATTCATGGGGAGAAGGAGGAAGTCTCATTAAGAACAAGAGGTAAAAAAAAAAAAAAAAAGGAAGGGAGGGGGACATTTAACAACTGAATGGATACAGAAGGAGGAGAAAAAGAGCTGATTTCCTAATAGCATGTTATACCTGAATGTAAATTTTGTGTTCATGTCTAATTAAAAAATTAAAAGAAAATGTTTTAATGCTTGCAGATGCCATGGGTTATGCTTCAAAAGGAAGTACAGAAAGTTGTTGGGTTGCTTCTTCCCAATGACTTCAGAAATACAGATATGTTGTGTCATTCTGTCCCTTAGGTGCTCAAAAGGCACAGCAGCTGTTTCATAAATTCTGAATTGCCTTTTCCTTTAGCATACAAAAAACCTGTGCCATAAACATAACACTGTCTGAAAAATATTCGGTAAACCCAGACAGTTGCTGGAAATGCTTCCTCCGATATTTAAATTCCTCTCTTAACAGGAGTTTCCCTGCACAAACAGATGCTAACGAATAGTGCTTTTGCCATTGAGCTGAATGGGAACACTTTGGTGTAGCATTTTTCCTTTTTTTTCCATGGAGACATTACAGGGTGCATTTCCCATGACTGAAAGAAAACTGCCACCTTGCTTCTCAATTCTTTGCTTTCAAATAATAAATAACTGCTATAATCTTCCATAACAGATTTATGCTCTGATGATGTCTGATTCTTCTCCTGTAATTTCTTTTTGTTAGAGGCAGCTGAATGCCACTTACTGGTAAGTAAATTGTGTCATCACTTCGCTGCAAACCACACCACTGAAAATGTAAGCTGGCCAAACATTTATTTGTGTTTTCCAACTCACACAAATCCCTTCTGAGGGCTTGGATTAACTAGCAACACTTTTTAGTGCAGATCCTTAATCTTAGTTTTTCTTCCTCTCTCTACTAAAATGCTCCCTTCCAGTGATGTTACTTCAGAAATAACTCCAAATAGCTCACAGTGTGGTCAGAAACTCTGCCTTTTAGCTGCCATACCTTTTTACAGTGACTTGGAAATACAGAAAATTGGCCATTCCCACTGAATTTTTCATAGCCGTGCACTAATGGGGGCACTGCAGCTCTGCCTCTTCCAGAGAGGAATTTAACTAGCAGAGGGGAACATGCACTGCAAGTTCCCCTCAAGGTTCAAACCACGGGCTCTATGTCCAATCTTTTCATAACACAATGCATGCCTTTTATTTCTTAGACAAAAAAACCAAGCCCAGCTTTTCATCTTCCTTAAACTGTCCCTCTTTTAACAAGAAGAAAATTAGGTTCTTTGCCTAAATAAATGTTACAGCTCACAAAGCCTCCAAGCACAAATCAAACAAATAAGTCAATTGCAGAACAGCCCAAAAGGGCTACAAACCCAAGCACAGATGCAAAACCCTTGTCAGGTCATGATGTTTTGATTAAAATAAGCAGAGATCATGTGTGGAAAGAAGAGTCGGGAAGGGGAATGTCCTGGCAAAGCCACCAGGCATTTAGGGGTATGTTAATATTTCCATGAGAAACTTCCAGGCTCTGAAGTTTACAACTGGAGTCATACAGGATGAGTCCTGGTTTCCAAAACCTGATTCCTAAAGGGGAATTCCTCAGGTAAAACTTTGCAAGGGGAAGGCAGGGCCAGGTGGTTTGTTGTGACAAGGATGAGTAGGTGGCAGGTTCAGCAGCTGTGGGGGCTCTTAGGGGATCCCTGAGTTGGTTTGTGGAGGGAAGAGAATTCAGCTCTCTTTACCAGTACCAAAAAAACCCCCAATGCAGCCAAGGTCTACTGGGTGGCTTTTCAAGGCAGGTTCTGGTGTCTATTAGGGAAAAATATGCAAAGGCTGATGTGTGTGCACATCTGAAAGAGTGCTCTTTGTACACTACCAGTACACTCAGAGAAGTGTAATTAAAATTGGGAATCTAATAAAAACTATAAACACGGCCAAAGAGGTTAGTACTGCACAATGCTGGACACATTAATCCAGTAAGGCATTATTCATGTCCTTAGTTTCTAGTCAACAAACAAATTCTGAAGAGCCATTGGAGTTACTTAAAGGCTCAAATTTAGGCATATTCTTAAAATCTTTGCTGAACAAGGGCCAAAATGTTCAGTACCACCATCTGCAGATATCCAAATTGCCTTGGGCAAAATGTTTCCCTTAATATAATCCAAGGTTTTGTTTGTTTGCTTTTTAAGTTGTCTAACTGTTCGGATAGGAGGAAAATGTCCTTTAAATTAAGGAAATTAGCAACAAATATGAATGTTATTATAAATATAGTAATTATTAAAAATATGGTAAGAACTATGGGAAAGGACAAACTGCAAAGAAATGGGGCCTTTAATGAAACTGGTAAATTACTGCATATCTGCTCTTTGCTGCCCCACCATGTAGCCATGGCTTACATTTTTCATCAGCCTGCATTAGAGACAGCTAAGAAAGGATTTGGATGGTGACACCTTTATCACTGAAAATCTCAGCTGTTCTTAAAAAAAAAATAACAATTAACCACAGCAGTGAGAGCTTAAAATTAGCCCAAGAGTAAATTCTCTAAAATCTTAAAAGCTGACATCTGAAATTCTAGGCTTCTGTACTTAATTCTTCATTGGTGCAGACTATCAAGAGCATATGCAGTAGTAAGGAAATAAAAACTGTAGATTTTTTTTTTTTCCTATCTCATCCCAGCCTGCTACAGTGAATTTCAGCAACAGCCTAGCTGTCAAGGTTATATCTGCACCATCATTCTGGAAATCCAAACTCACACCCACACAGCACCACTCTGTCTTTGGGACTCCATTTCAACCCATCAAGGAAGCCAAGTCCCATAGTCACCTAATGTGGGTGAGGAGTGTTAAAGAATGAGCTCCTGCAGCAAAGAGGCAGATTGTGAGTTCTTTGTCTGTTCTGTCTCAGCTTTTTCTCATTATTACTGTTTTACTTTGGCAAAGGCAGGAGCAAAACCAAAGCTCTTTTCTAAGCAAATTAACCCCCTGTTTTTGTGTACACTTGTCTTTACAGATTTTCAATAGCTTTCATGAGCTGTGTGCATTAGCTCTGACTATGCCTTCCTGCCTTTGCCTGTACACGTAATGACAGCCAGCCCGAGTGGCTATTACAGTTATCTCACTTTCTGGAGAGGATGGGAGGTAATGATATGTTGCAATATGTGCAATGGGGTATTATAGCTAAATACTCTTTGGAGTGACTGATGAAGTCTTTTGCAGTATGCCTCTGATGACAATTCGAGGGGTAGTTATCCTTCTGTGCTTCCTGAATCTCTTGCTCCTGATGTGAAGCTGGAGCTGAAAAAGGTGTGGGCTGGATGGGGGTGGTGGTGGTGGAGGAATTGGTGGAGAGCCAGCAGAGAGCAGAGAAGCACCTTTGCATGGCTATGAAAACAGATCTGTGTGTAACAGACCCGAAGCACAGGTGTAGCAGTGGACTCAGACATAGAATAAGGTGAATATAAGATATAGAATAATATGAATAATCAGCAGAAGATCCTGACCACTCCATTAAAATCTGAGTCTATTATGAGATTGTTCAAATAACCCAAGGACAGGCCCTGATACTGATAACCGGAGAGTGCTGCCCATGGCCATGGCAACAGCTCTGTGGTCTCAAACAAAGGCACTCAGCTTCCCTGCCTCCTCTTATCTGTGAGGGAAAGACCATCCTCAGTGATGCAAGCAGCCTGAAACATCAGATCCTGCATGGAAAAATACCTAAGCAAAGGCTGTATGGATCACAGTTGGACATGAGGATCTTAAAGGCCCTTCCCACCCTAAACAATTCTATCATTCTGTGTCTCTCACTTACAATTTGTATTTAACCAGTAGGCATTGGCTGTAGGGTCACAAATCCCTGCTAGTGTACCCCAGCCCACTGCCTCAGGGGATGCTGAGTGACTGCCAAATAGTTTGAAACATCAACCACAAGGTTAGACCACAGGTCTGTTATCCCAGTCTCCTCCCAGTCCGACCTGCTGCACCCCAAATTAATGACTTGAAGTTAATCATAAATATTATCAATGAATCTTGAGACTTCTGAAATGTCGTGCTGATACTTCCCAGTCAGTGGGAGCAGCCTCACTGCTTCCAGTGGCTTCTGAGAATCTCAGTTTTTATGTTGCGGGAGAAATTAAAAATGGTTCCGTTTCCTTCATGCAACTGGGAGGCTACATTCAAAGGAGATTTATCACTTCCAAATCAAATGGCACTTTATGATTTACTGTTTTTTTTATGATTTAGTGGGGCATTTTCCCACTCACGTTACTATTCCCAAAGCATCCTGGAAAATGGCAAAAACTCAAGGGCAGCTTTTTTAGCTGAACTGGGCAATAGGAGTCCTTGATATCTGTCTGCAAAGTGTCAATCACCTTTAAATCCCAACCTCACTTACGACAGTTCTCCTTGAGTAAGTGACAAGGCCAGTCTGGCAAAATGAAATTCTTCAGTAATACACTGACAAACTCAGAACCACAGAGCACCAAATTCCCCCTCAGTCTGGATTTGAATGCATAAATAAATAAGGCTCTTGCATTTATTTCTGCTAGAAGATTGTAATATTCCTTTCTGCAATTATGGAAAAAATGCAGAGCACAGGCAAGATTTAGTGTCTGAGTTTTTGCTGCAAGACTTATGTCAGTAGAAAGGCGTTTGTGCTCTTGGGAATCAAAGTGAGATTCACCCATTTGTGGCAGGTGTTTTAAGCACTCAGCCTAACAATCTACCCACGCATGGCACTACAGCAATTCAACGACTAAATTAAATCTCTGAATATTAAATTAATGATGGAAATCTAAAATATTAATATATTCTAATTGAATATTCTCCGATAAATTATCTAGGCATTCTCAGCAATTTGATTTTACTTTCATTTCTTAAGGAACTTTCAGCTGCATAAATACAGCTATTAAAGCAATTCAAAAAGGGAACATTTTCTGCTCAGACAAGAGAACTCTAAACACAAAGAATCTAAAAATTTCTTTCATATGATTGATTAAATCATAGAGCCCAAGACAGCTGAATCATTAAATGACTGCTTTCCTTCAGTCCCTCTGGCTTTAGCAAGGACAATATAAATTCCCTATGGGTCTGAATACAAGGAAATACAATATGTATAATTACAGTATAGGCTTGAATGCTGTTGTAAGAGAATTTTAAATGGAGCATTTATGCTGTAGCTGCACTTTTCAATCCATAATGCTGGATGTGCTCGTGCATGAAAAGCCCATAAAGCACTGGGCATCTGCTTCCTTCCACCCAGATTCCCAAATGGCACACACTGGGGTAGCCCCACCAGCTCTGGCAGAGATGTGTGATTTACATCAGGATCTGCCCTTCTCTTTTGGTGAATGCTGGAAATGGAGAATGGCATCATCAGGCAGAATGCAAACAAAGGGATGTCCTCTGAGCAGTACATATAGCATGGAATATGTTTAGGAACTTGCTTCAGACTGTAGGTTTTAAAGGGATTTCAAATGGATACATCAAGAAAGTAGCACTGTGTCATATTTCACTTTCTCCATTCAGTCTGTGAGTCATATGTGAGTCCTGATTTGGTAACACACACACACAGAGGAGAGATCAATATCAGAGCCAAGACACCATGGCAAGATGAACTTTTAATGAACCATTTGCCTGCTCATCTTTCCTTCTTTGGTGTCAGGTTGGTTTGTGGTGTGAAACTGCAGTCTAGCCAAGAGCTATCTCAATCTACATCTTTGAACCAGCTTTCAAAGCAAGGCTGTGCCTCTCCAGGGCACCACAACCTGCACAACGTCCCATTTCCTCTCCACCCTCTGAGCTTGCTCCTTCTTATCTTGGTCTGTGTGTTACAATAAAGACCAAATCCACTCATTTCCAAATTTCAGCTGATGATGCATCACAAAGTGAGGTGCACTGAGAGCCAGAACTAGCCATTTTTTTTTTTTCTTTGAGTGTTTGTAAGGCAAAAGAAACACCTGTTCCTGTGGGGAACAAGGAAGATCTAGGTCTATTTGTAATCAAGGCTGTCTGTATCTCTCTCAGGAAAAGTAAGGTCTGATGTCCTTTGGGAAGCATTTGCAAGGCCTTTTCTCAACAAACCTTCTCTCACCACAGACAGATGCCATCTGTCTTGCAGCTGGGAGCTAATGGATTCTGCACTGCCAATTTCACAGCAGTGAGCAACGCTGTGATAGAGGAGGCAAGAGGGATTTCCTACAATAAAACTATTTAAAACATTGCAAAGGCACACGCTGAAACAGCCATGAGGAGCAAAGGAGATGGCAGCATTGAGGGCTGATGGTCCAAGCTGCCAGGGATTTCACAGCTCAGTGTGCCTTGTGTGTCTCCAGCACGAGGATTTCAGACTTTGGGAGAGCTGTGTCACCCATTTCCTGTGCCAGGGTGGGCTGTGGCTCACAAACAGGCTGCTGAGCTGGAAAGCGTGCCATCAACTTTTTTCATATTAAAGATTCAACATCACAGGATAGCTTAAGATGTGCTAAACCCACTCATGAGTCCACCATAGGGTTTGCAGTGTGTCAAGAGGAGCTCTCTGCTCCCTTAATGTGCCCCGTGCTGCCAGAAACCCGACCACGACATCTCTGCTAAAGCAACAACACAAAGAGTCTACAGGTATATTATATTCTTCCAACTTTTCGAGCCACTTCAGGACTTTCTGATTAAATTTACATAAAATGCATCCTTCCCTCTTACTCCCTGTTACACACATCAGGTTATTTCTGGTATTCTTGTGGCTGAGATCACCAGCACTCGGCTCCGGGAGCCCATGCTGTGCCTGTAGCATGCAAATCAAGGCAGTTTGTGAGAGCACCAAGATCCTGTCTTGGTCATCCTTTGGGGTTTTCCATGCTGGTGTAATGAGAATGAACAAGTTGTTTATCAAAAAAGATCTAACAGGAAAATAATACATTTTTCAGTTCCATTTTTAATAAAGGCAAGGTAGAAAAATTGGGGTCTATGAAGAGCAAGATGGGAGGCTCTGAGAGCTCTGCAAAGGTCCTGGAGATGAACTGAAAGTTTGGAGCCCTCACAAAGGAGAACACAGTTGCAGTGGTTGATAGGGGAGCCCATTATCTAAGCATGTCAAAGATGACCAAAGGCCAATTCTGCACAAGACTTGGTCTTTTAAATGAATTATTTTCACGTAGCCCATTGAGATGGACCAAGACATGCCTTGAAAACTGAGTCAAGATTCCCATTAGAAGCAGCTGGAGACTGGATTGTGGATCCAAAACTGAAATTCTTTTTGAAGTTCAAAAGAGGAAGAAATACAAGATAAGCTAATAGATAATTAGATAATAGATAATTAAGAATTAGCTACGCGTGTAGCTAAAAAGGATGAGTCAGTGAGAAAATAGAGCTCAGCAAGGGTGCAACTATTTAATATATTATCTTAGCTGATCAGTGTGCCTGCATGAGTCATTTGCTTGGAGAAGGAGGGGGATTTCATATTGTTTTTGTATTTTTAATAGGCATTTTTATGGACTTCAGTTATAATAATGAGAGTACCTGACAATTAGTAATGAAATTAGCCTCACTACAGTGAAATATTTCACAGCATGTACAATATTATTCCTAGTACAAAGGTGGAAGTGAAGCAGAAGGAAATTAAACCCAAGATTTTCATAAATGTTTCCAAAATAAATAAGCATATATCAATAAATTTTGATAACTGTTTTCTCAGCTCAAAGACAAAAGCAGAATTTAAAAAACATTTTTTTATACTAACAAATTACTTTTAGCTCATAAATGTCAGATGTTAATTTAAACTCTTTGAAGAGTAAGTAAATCTTTTCAACAGCCAAAATTAATTAGAAATTCCTATTATTATTTTTTTCAGCCATTATTTTTCTGAAACACATTTCCTAGTTAGTATGGTTGATGTATATGAACAGATACGGATGTTCCTCTGAAAGGAAAAAAACCCTGTAATTAACAGAAGGGGTTTTTTTGGCAGGGATAATGTTCCTTTTTTCTTTTTTTTCTCTAAAAACTTTTTCATTTAACGTATTTTATCAGAATGAAATGGTTTAATGAGCAGAGAATTATAGTTGTTCCCAGCTGAACCAGATAGGGCTGCCTTTCGAGGTATGTGGCTCCCATCAAGCTGCATTCACCTTTGCTATGATTTAAACTTCATTCAGGCACAGCCTTGCTAAAAATACTGACAAGTAACTAATCAACTTCCATAAAATGGAATTTTTACCTTCACAATAGGAAGCAGGAGTAGGAGGGAACCTGAAAGATTTGCCTATGCATTTCAAATTAGTCTGACCTATAAAAACGCAAACAGCAAGTGGTTCTGTGAAAATGTACTTCTGGTAGGGCTTTTTGGTTTCTTAGTGATGAGATTTTTCTTGCCATCCCTTCCTCTCCTTGGAGGAAGCCAGAACCAAAGATAACACTATGGAGGGACTTGTTTCCACTAGTTATACCTACAAAATGCAAGCTCAGGCAGGTCTTCTTGGACCAAAACAAGTTCAGTGCCCAAGAACCAGCAGTAGGTTTGAATGTTTTATATAAAACAGCAGAGAAAATGGTGACAGACCTGCTTCTGTACAAATGAGATCTGAGCTGCAACTTCACATGTGCACTTCTGGTTCCAGTTTGTGAGCAGATGGACACAAAAATATTCAGTGCCCAGTGAGCAAAAGCATGGGAAATCAGATCAAAACTCTTACCTAGATCTAGGAGACAGCAAAATGCTCCAGGGCAATCTGCAGATTATGTGGATGGAAATAATCAGATAGTGCTGGTCTTTGAAGATGCTGATTTGCCCTATTCTGGATAATTAAAGAGCAAAGTCTAACGGAGGGAGCTGTAACTCCTGATAGGAATCACCCAAGCTTCACATTCAGGCGTTGGCAAAAGGGCCAGATGCTGCAGAGGAGCAGGAACTCAACCCAAGCCTGAAACATCAGGGGTCTCACGCTTAATCAAACTGCACTCTTTGTATGATCTTCCCTGTCATTATGATGCTTTCTGTATGTCTGGTGACCAGGAAAACAGCCCTTTATAAGCCAGGTTGTTTTTTTTTAAAATTTCCCACCCCATTTTACTTCATTTTTTACTTCATAGTGTTTCCCCTAGCATCTGTATTCAAAAACTGCAATGGAATATATTGCTGAAAATCTGGGACTTCTGTATTTCCATAAGCCAGGTTATCTTTCCAAGGTTACTGGTAGTCTAAGTGATGAATATAAATTTTTCTGTACCTATATAAAATTTATTATTTGTCATTTCCATTAATATTAGAATTTTGCATAGTTGAGTCCTTCTGTTTCATCTCCAGACTGTAGGGTAAAAAGTGCCACAGAGATTTCAGTCCTTATAAATCAACAAATTTGCCATGGTAAGCTGGTGCCAAGTTGTCCTCTTGCTGTCTAGTCAAAACTCAAAAGAAATCAGTAGGGAATAGAAGAGAGCACAAGTTCATTTTGCAAGTACTACCCTTTATTTTTCACCGGAATTCAGGATTTAATCTAAATTATTAATTTAGAAAGGCATTTTTGACTCATCAGGTTATTCTCCTCTTCAGACATTTCTTCAGCTTAGTAGGGCAACACATTAGTGGGTCACTCCACACTCTGTACTGCTGACCACACAAAGACTCCCAGGCTTCCCTCCCTGGTTTTCCAGGACAGACATAAGAATATTTGCCACCTGGTACTCTTTAGTCCTTACTGTACTCCCTAAATTGCACAGAGAAGCAACACCAACAATCCAAGCTTACCCAAACCCTGAACTGGGAACATGTCCCTTTCCTCCCAGACACAGAAACAGGTAATGATGCAACTCATGTCAATCCAGGCACTGCTTCAAAAGGAGTAAATGAACTTCCTGAGAAGGGATGCCAATGACACACCACTGCTACTCAAAATAACTTCTGAAATCTTATAATTGTTGCCATTTTCTTCCAAGGGAAGAGCTGCAAATGTCTGCCAAGGAGTTATACTTTTTTTTTTTTTTCCTTTTACAGCTAATCATTCGACTGCTCCAAAAAAACCTGAAACCAGCACCCGCAAGAGGAACAGCAACACGTATTTATATTTCACTAACACTTATCAACAGCAACAATAAATCAACCAAACGTCTCTGTAAAAACACTCCTTTTTCCCTTCCTTTCCTTTTCCTGACATCCCATAATCATCACAGAAAACCCACATGGGTAAACTTGATCTCCGAGATTATCCTTGTGAAGGAAGAAAGCAGCAACACAAGGGGAGGCTGCCGGATCCATCTGCAGCGGGCGGCAGGCAGCCAACCTCCCCCGGGCCGCCGCGCATCTGCACCGGGCTGGGAGGGGAGGGGAGGGGAGGGGAGGGAAGGGAAGGGAAGGGAAGGGAAGGGAAGGGAAGGGAAGGGAAGGGAAGGGAAGGGAAGGGAAGGGAAGGGAAGGGAAGGGAAGGAGGCAGCACCCTCCTCGCTGGGTGCCACCCAGCCCAGCTCTTACACCTGCAACAGCTTTTGGGATGAGAGCAAAGCGGGCAAAGTGCCATCCTGGCAGCAGCGCCGGCGTCTCGGGAGGGACTGGCTGGAAGGAGGCGATTAGGCTGCCGTCAGCTGGGGAGGGAAACTGGGGCGAGGAGCTTTGGAGCAGCGTGGAAAAGGCAATTCTTCCTGCAGGAAGGAGGGCAGAGAGACTGAGCTTTGAGCCAGGCTTCTCCACACCTACTGCTTCACCAGAGCCATCACAAGATCGCCACTGTTATTAGCACCGCTATCACTGTTTGGTGTTGTGAAAAACGACGTTTCACCTTTTTATATTAATTTCTAAGTTTAATAAAAAGAAAATAAAATAGAATAAAAATAGCCAATAAGGAGACAAAAGAAGATAGCTTCTCAGCTGAGGGTGCAAAGCAACACCCTACCCATTCTAAATTTCTTGGTATTTGAAAGTCTTGGTTTTACTATAACTATATATATAGTATATATATTTAATATATACTATATTAAATAAGCTAATGCATGATTCAAATATTCATTTTGGTTTCAAGACCCCCCCTTAAGTATATAGTTTATCTGTCAGACTCCACACAGTCTGGGGGGACGTTGTAAATCTGTCTTCCAAAGATTTAGACCCTCAAAGGCTTAACTGTTTCTTATCAGAAATCTTTAGTTCAGGAGTTCCAAACGTCCCTTCTGTCTTCTATCTAGTTGAGGAGTTAAAAAAAAACAAAACAACCTCCCATCTCTACTTTGTTACAATCTGAAAACATACCTCCACTACATTTTTAAATTCTACAAACAAAAGAAAATACAGCACAACCTTCTTACATCGTACGTATAACATTCACTTCAATATTTGCGAGAAGCCAACTCTAAAATGTGCATTTGTAACAGTGTTTAAACTCACCCGAACCAGCTGCTGCGGGAAGGGCCCCCTGGAGTTTTCTGGCACGTTGATGGGCGGGATGACCCAGTCGCGCTTCTGCCGCCGCAGCCCGTTGGCGCTCTGGTGCTGCCGCCACGGCAGCAGGGTGTCACTCTGCTGCTGCACCAGCTCTCCGGGCAGCGCCTTCCTTCCTTTGGGCTGTTTTGGAGACAAGAAAGCACACCCAGTTAGCTTCTTCCTCGCTTCTTAGGGCCTGTCCCGACAGGGGTGTAAACGGCCGCACGGAACAAAGACGCAACGTGCTCTGCTGGCAGCTCTGCTGCCACTTCGTTTTCACAGAAACACAGCATCAGGGAATCTGCTAGGCTGGAAAAGACCTTGGAGATCATCAAGTCCAACCTATGACCTAACACTATCTCATCAACTAAAGCATTCACAAATACATGGAGCTGTGACTCCCAAGTCAAGACGCCTCCCAGAACGGATTGTCTTCATTACAGCAGCTGCAAGGAGATGCAGCAGAGCACCGGAGTAAAGAAGTAGCTGCCAATCTCCCATAAGTACAATCTACCAGAACACAAAAAATGGGAGAGGATTCCTTTACAGTCCATGGCATGGGTCCAGCTTTATAGTCTGGTATTAAGCATAAGCAGGACTACAAAAACCTGCAGTCTGTGGTTCTGCAAAAACCTGCAGTCTGTGGTTCTGCAAAAGTATTCTGCCACATGAACCCAGCCAGAGGGAGAGTTAGCCCCGTGGCTGAAGAGGTACATTAGTTCAGATCCTTAGTGCTTCATAACAAATGATCTTTATATGAAAGCTGGGTTTTGAACACAAATGCCAAAACACACACCCCACACTGCCTGGGAAGTGTAATACATCTCAGACACAGTAAATTTTCATTATTTGGTGTGACTTTGAGTCCTTCTTGGTAATTTTTTTTTTAAACTATGGATTCTCTGCATGGATACTTTGGTGTTGGAAATGTTACAGTGCTATGAATAAAAATGGAAATGGTGAGACCATGGTTTTGACTTAGAGAGACTGGCTCACTATTAGAAAATTCATGCCTTATAGAATGATGAATCAATGAAATGTAGATTTGGGAAAGCTCTTCAGAGGTTATGCAGTCTCAATACTTAAATACTCTGTGGTCTTCTAGGATTCCAGCAATTACTTCTGAAAGTCTGCAGAAAAGATAACTAGCAAGGGGTTTGTTACCATATGGTGACCCGCACTCCCACCAGAAAATCTTTAAACTTTCATAAATCACAAAGACTGCAAGTCACATTCTTTTCATTTGAGGTAAGATCCAGTGAGAATACTGTTCTCTGAATGTTACAAATTTCAGCTATTTTTTTTCAAAAAAACCCCAACAAAACAACCCACTCACGCCAAACCCAATGCCCCAATACACAACACCAATGCAGGAAAAGCTATCAAAGCATTTTCTGAGGCTCCTGCCATTTTAAGACACATTCACTTTTTGTCTTACTCCAAACATAAAAACCCAAACACCCTCCAAGCAGTTATCTGTAGGCACTGATTTCAGTGGGAATTATTGCTTCAGGCTTTCTAGTTTGATGTAAATCCATCTCTTAGCACATTTCAATTCCTGATTGGGAGATAAAGGAAGATGCAGTCACCTCAAGACTATACAGTATATGAAAAGTAAACAGTATATGAAAGTTAAACTGAGATGTGGCTCCAGAGCTGTGTGGACCTTCTCCAGAAAGGCTGGAGATACTGAGAGCTGGGCACAGCAGCAAGGAGCCCATTCTCACAGCTTGGCCATGGCTCTGATCTCTGCTACCTGTGGAGGGCAGACATCCGCTGGCTACAAGGACTGCAGGCACTTGTGCCAAAATGCAGCTATTTTTACTGCAAACCTTAAAAACAAGCCTCTTCCAGAGCTGAATTTTCACAGAACAGACAAATATGGTCTTTTCAGTCACACACAGAGGCACAGTCCTGTCTCACACTCATGATGTGGGTTGTGTTCACCTAAGTGCTGTTTACACACCTTCAGGAAAATCACAGCACCATATTTAGTTCATATTAGTTCAATATTTAGATGTTGCTCTTAAAATGCTTACTGAAGGGTGCAATAAACAAAGCAACAGAAACATGGTGTGGCAGTGGGAGACTTTCTTGGGATAGTCAGAATACTGGTAGGCACTGCTGACCTCCTCCTTTCCTTGGGATGCAATGCTACAACCAAAAGAGGTCTCATTTTAAGAAGATTTTATTGCCAGAAAGGTATCTTTTCTGAACAGTGATGGAAACAATGTTATCTAAAGAAGACACCCAGAAATGCAGGACAACATGGAATAGGACTATGAGACATAAGCCACAGAATAGTGGATATCCACTATTTTTTTTTAATTGACTTGTGATTCCCAAATGGGAATCCTTTGAGAGCAGGTATTTGGATCAGTTTATATAATTGGCAAGTGAGCATGGGGATAGATTATGAAAGGATGGTCAAATAATTTGTGCTCTGCTGAGTTTACACAGTGGAATGAGTCTGAACTAAAGACAGACTTGAGAATTAACACGAGTCCCAAAGCTCCGTGTATACTGAAATAATTAGTGTCAGCTCAGCAAGGCAATACCAGCCTTTTTAGTCTGTATGAAATATTTGCTGGCAGGTGACTAGACAGTGACTAGCTTGCTTGTCACTCTTGATGATGTTTTCCTATATTAGAATAAATCATCAACATGACTCTGAATTTGATATGTAGAATTTCAAAAGCATCTTGCAACAACAATTTTTTTTCTTTTTTTGAACAACAGCTCTTTTTTATCTTCATTTGTTGACAATGCATTCTCATGACCTTAATTTCTCTGGTGTTGTTTAAATATGTTGTACATGTTTTCTGCTGTTTAAAAGCTGTGAGACAAATGCAGTAACAAAGTCTGGTGAGTATAAACGCCAGAACTATTCAGATCTCTGACTGAAACATCCCAGAACATATATGGAATAACAGCATCATCAAACTGCGAGCCCCAGAAAACTCTCCAGTGTTTCTGAGTTTGCAAGAATCTAAAGTTCAACTCAAAAGCAGAATGTGACACCAATTTCAATTAATTCTAAAATACAGCCTCCAATTCTGGTTTTGCTGAATAACAGCTTTTACTGAGATGACAACTGCTTCTTCTCTCATGGTCTCACTGGCCACATGCTTTACAGAATCTCAGAAACATTTCCCAAAGATAAAATATTCCTCTACCTTTTGCAGTGCCACCAGGACACAAACTGTCCATAGTCCTTCACAAAACCAAGCCAAGCACCTCTAGTGCTGCTGATTTGGGGTGGTTTCCCTCCTGTTGTTTTTGTGACTCTTTCATACATGGCAAGAGGGGGATGGCGTGCAGCACCAGGGAAGGCAATCCATGCAACAGGGGGAAAGTGAAATCCACTCCCCATTCCAAAAATCACACGGTGACATTTATAACTCGTTCCAACAGGATCAAACTCTAAACATGGAACATGTGAGCATGGTCTTTGGTAATGCAAAGATAATTACAGGAGGTTATAAAATAGTCAGATAATTCAGTAATTATGCCTGTCTATCACTTTAGGACACTGATAAGCTAGAGAAATACAGCTGAGCCAAAACAGATGAAAACCTTTAAGATCAAGGGAAAAAGGTAATTACAAAGAGTAGGATGAAGAAAAACAACAGGAGAAGAGCCCATGCTGGGATGTAAACTTGTTATGAGAGTTTGGATTCAGTAGGATCTAATGCCTTAGTATTTGTATTGGGGCAGCACCTTTCAGAGCTTGCTGATGAAGCTGAGCAATCCTGTGCTGCTTGTTTTATTTAAAGCCCCAATTCTGCAAGCCTGGGATTGACACTTGGCTCTGAGTTATCCCATGTCTCTTCCAGTGGGCATCTGGCCCATAACTGTGTCACACATGGACAATGCCAGTGCTGGCAAATCGTAATGCAGCCCTTGCATCTTCTGCTGATAAATGCTTCTTTCTCTGGCATGTGCAACTCTAATATTTGTTATGAGCAGTTGCAGGGCAGAGGAAGAGCCTCTTGGAGACCATCCTCCCTGCTTTTGAAAAGGCAGCCGAAGACCTGAGAATCAACTGCAGAGTGGCAGACTCTGCCCTGCAATTCCCCTTGTAACTTTTTTGGTTTGGGGGTTTCTTTTGGCTATTAGTTGAAATCAATTAAAAACATATAGAAGTCAATCAGAAACCTTTCACTGAGATGGCAGATCAAGCTTTCAGAAAGCAATGTGAGCTTGGAGAAGGTGCAGCCTCCATCCCAATCCTAATTTTTCACAATCTATAAGGATTATGAAAAGAACTTTCTTCTCACAAGCTGCTTCACAGAAGGTGTAGGGGTTCTTTGAGTCCGTGTCAGTAGCTTTGCCTCTCCCAGGAGTCATTTCCAGCCCCTTTTCAGTCTGGAATTGCCTTTAAGGATGGTAAACCCAACCTGCTGCATTCGGAAGAGGACACGGAGCTAAATCCCAAAGGGACTGTCAGACTTCAAAACCCACCAGCATCAGGACACCTTACTCCAAACTGCTGAGGCTGTAGGGTGCTTCAACTAACTCCATTTACACCACAATGCTGGGAGCTCAGGGACATTCCTTGTCTGCACCTGGCACTGGGAATGAAGGATAAATTGGAAAAGCCATTTAGTGAGCCTATAATCTCCTGTCAGCGTGGCTCTGCGGCTCCTCAGCCTTTCATTTACTGGGAGACTCAGACTAAACCCAACCTCTACTCGCAAGAGAGGTGGGGAAATAATCCCCTGACACAACGAGACACGTGGGACCCCAGCAGCCCCTCCAGCCCCATCCTGCTGGTGACAAGGCGGCCACGAGCCGCTGACTTTTCACCAGTCCACAAATAAATAAAAGCAGTGAGTGTGAAGGAACACCAGCTTCCACCTTCCGCTACACTTAGCAGTAGCCAGCCTCGCCAGCTGGCTTGTCTCCCCTCCCAGCCAACCTGCCTTTGATATCCGTCAGCCTCTGGCTACGGAGACATCTGGAAGTTATTATCCAGCAGAGCGTATCACAAACCCATTTACATAATATAATATCATATTTTGTGTTCCTGCTTAGCTGAACGTTTTGGATCACTCTAAGGTTTGGGTAAATCAGCCGCCATTGCCTGCATATAAATAACAAGGGAGTTTTAGGGTGCTGTTTGTTGGAGGTTAATAATTTCAAAGGGCCCAACCTGAAAAATGAAATGCTCCAGATTAGGCACTAAAATATATTGCACTTGCACTTGCAATCAAAAGTACAGGCAACTGGAGGAAAGGAAATAAGGCCTTTATTTCCCAGGTATCAAAATTATTTATGATTTACCCTGTTTTATTTATATGCCAGTCCTATTATTTTCATAGGATCTTTAACACCTCACACTAGACATTTTTCAGAAAAAGTAATACTTGGCACGCTTTGTTCCAAGTGTCACTTGTAGGGTTTAACTGAGGCAATGTGCTTTTAATATATTTTTGTCAATACAAGGGGATACAAAGCCACCTTTAGTCCATTGCTCAAACATATTTCCCTTCATCTCCTATATCAATATACATTTTGAAAACTGGTACCATTTTCTACCAGGGAAAAAAAAGAACCTATTTAAAAATATTTAATCTGAAGCATTTTTGCTTGTTTCCATGGTAGCTGCAGAAAAGACAGGAGAAAATGATATTTACCAAACAGAAAGTAAGACAATGAAAATAGAGCTTAGTTCTTTAACAAAGGGAACATGAGAGGGCTGCAAAATAAACATCTGCATGAATTCTGTTCTAAGGAAACAACATTTTGCTGACATCGGGGACGGCAGTAGAGGACGAATGAACCCTTTTTTCCCAAAATGCACCATTTCTCCAGTTTTTGATCTTTCAGTATAGAAAGATATTCCATTTTGTGTTCTCGTACAGTAGAATGAAAGGGTTGCAGAACAAACAGCAAATTTATTTATTTTACAGTAATTGATTCCTTTTTTATTTAGGTCATTGCTGAATTCGCTGAAGTTGGAGACAGGAAAAAAAAAGTCCTTTTAAAAAGATCAGACTTTTTATTTTAGACTTTAATTTATTATAGTTGTGCTATGTGAAGCTATTATTTAGGAACCGCACAGGTAAGGAATCCATAATCTGTTTTTCTCCTCATCCACCCTCTAGAACTCTGTGATGACTGTCTGTATTAGCTTTATTTACTAATAGTTGTAAGCTGTGGTAAATTTAATCAAAGATAGCTTCATGTCACATCCCATTACCATCACAGCATAAATTGCCATTCATGAATGATTTGTGTCAAAGAGCTCTGAAAACTATTGTTTTAGCAGCAAGATGTTCCAACATGCACAGCTCTTCAGCAGGGGCATTAAATTAATGTGTTTGCAGAGAAGCCACTAATTGACAATGAGATGGGATTTTGGCAGTACACTTCCACTTTAAAGATAATGAACAGTGTTCAAATACAGAGAAGAACCCCCTCTGCTCCTAAAACTATACTAATAATTTCTGCTACAAACAGGAATAGAGGGAACCAATCCTGACAGGATATTTCCAGTACCCAAGCAAGCTGTTTGATCATCACGACTTCCAAAAGCAAACAGTGGAATTGCAGCGTTTGTGACCTTTATCAAATCTGGCTACGTACAGTCAGGAATGTTATGTTTGGTTAGGAACTCATTAAACAAAATTACCTCTCCATTTATAGAAACCATACAAGTACAGTATAAAACATTTTAATTAAATCAGCTAGTTAAGCAAAAATTCATTACTTTGTGTTTTTATCAGCTAGCAGTGGGGCTGCATAGAGCAGTTCGCATTAGAGTCAATTAGTAAGAAAAATTGTCATATTTGGCAAGTGCACGAGCTTCCAGAACACATCAGCTGACAGGGAAGAAAAAGTTTGACTAAAAGCTAACCAAGTTACTGCCCTCAGAGGAGGAGAATGAGCCACGTAACACACACAAATGCATCATCCACGCCAAAACCCCTCGTTCCTGAGTAGTCAGTGTCAAAGCTCTACATGCCCTGTTCCTTGAGAGCTGAAAAATGAGGCATGCATGCAAATGTAAGGTTGTTAGGTATCTGGCTGGCTTTGCAGGCTTTTGAAAATTTTTACCCGACTGAACTAGTAAAATGTGATCAGCGTGACCGAGGAGTCAAAATGTTCCTTGGTGTTGCAGGGCTGCAAAGCAAGGAAAAAGCTGAAGAAGAGTAACAGGTAAAACCAGGGAATTTTTAAGTAGGGAGAACACGACACACTGGCTTGTGAGTAGGGGAGGAGAAGATCCTTTCTTTGCAAAAAGTGCAGCAGGGCCCTTTGTGGGCTACTGTAATTAAATGCTGAGTTAAGTCTGGACTCCGCAGAAAAGAGATGCACCAGCTCTGGGCATAATGGGTGTGGTTACCACAGAAGGCTCTTATTTAAAAAAAACCCCAAATACATGTTACTCTCTCTGATCAGAAAACCTAACAAGGTTGGTGAGGGCCCCATGACAGGGCTTTTGGGGTGCCTGCTGACCAGGCTGGGACAGCAGGTGTTGATTTCCCAGTAGAATTTAATTGGAATCAGAAATCTCCTGAACTCACCCATACCTTCTGTTGGGTAAGTTATCTCCAATTGAAGTTGAAATCCAGCCAGTCACCAGAGCACTTCAATAGGCTCTGCTTTTGTGCTGCAGAGTCAGGACAGGGGCGGGCAGCGCGCTCACTTCGTTACTGAGCAGACACAAAATGCCCACGGGATCTCTAAGGGATGGGAGTTTCAGCTGGGAAGGAGAGGCAGAGCTGTGCTCAGACTTATTCTGTGGTACCACACGGATGATTAGAGGCACCTCCTGGCCAGTGCACTCTCTCAGGGTTTCTAGTGATCTTCTTCTTCCATTCTCTGGAAGAATCATGTAACAAAGCTGGTATGCTAGGAATCCATCTGCCTTTGGTGGAATCTTTTATGGTCCCCACAGGTTTCCAGCATCTCTGATACTTTTCTTGTCATTGTCAGGCTTTGAATATTGCAAGAGCTGTCAATGGACAGAGGATGACATCATCTCCAAAGCACAGCTCTGGATGTACTTTTCCTCCTCATTTTAAGGCTTGAAGATCTTATCCCAACAAGAAAACTTCTGATGAGGTTGTTTCCTTGCAAAGCTCCCCACATCAACTTGACCTTTTCACACTCCCTTTGTAAGATCTAATCTCACAGTGCTTCTCAGGTAGGATTGTTTAAGAAACATCTAAATTACTGTTGTACTCTACCTTCTAGTGTTTACGAAGAGACACTTCTATCTTCGAGTTAATGTCATTCTCATAATCGGGAGAAGCCATACACAAAGGCTTCAGAAGTACAAGTACTTCTCAAGAGCAGGGCTATTAAATCACAAAATACTCATACTCTTTACCTGAAGGTTGGGAATAAAGGTCATAAAGGATCTTGTCACATACTATACAGTGAAAACCTCTATTGCAGCTTCAAGTCACCTCTCTCATCCCGCACCTAATCTTGAGAAAAATGTATGAAGTATCTGGGCTAGCAACTGGAGTTCTTCCTCCCCAGTAAAACTTCTAACAAATAACAAAACATGGTTCCAAAACATGGTTCCAAAACACTTTTCTTTCTAAAACTCAGACCACTACAAGTGCTCTTCATCGCAGAAAGAAGCGGGAGCAAGTCTACCCCTTAAAAGCCTGTGAAAAATTATAATCTCATTTTATTTTTCTAAAGCCATGAGGTTCAAAAGATACATGAATTAAAATAATCATAATGAATTAAATGTAACAATACTCCTCCTCTTCATAATGTTCGCAAGTAAAAAGATCACAAGAGATTTAAAAGATCACAGGCGCTGCTGCTACTTTAGCACAAAGCAAAGTAATTCAGTCTGGTACTTCTCCTCAGTGCTAGCATGAGAATTTGCCCTTTCAAGTTATCCTTTGGTTATTTCAAGAGGCTCTTGAGAAAAGACTGTTCTTCTTTTTTTTTCTCCAATTCCAGAGTGCACCTAAGAAATGCTCAAACTTGACCGTGAGGACGCATTCAATTTATCTCCATTTGCAAGATGAAATTCCAGCCTGAGTTTAAATGCTTTGCTGGCTGGGGACAGTGTTTGAGATCCCACTCCTTGCTGGGACTGGAGGCCCTCAGGCCACCCTGCCCTGCTGGACACCCATCCCTGGCTCCTCTCCTCGCTCCTCCACCTGGACATGCCAGGGGATCACAACCTCATCCAACAATCCAGGAGCAGCCTCCAGAGGTTGGGAGCAACCAAACCCCTCCTTCACACTGAGCTTGCACCTACCAATCTGTCTTAGCTTGCTGGGCTAAAGGAAAGATCCTGGACACTCAGAGCCCCTAAAAAGAAGTTTATTTTAATAAACTTCTTAAATAACTTTAAGACACGCCTGTATGAAGCATTGTCTGTATTCAAACTCGTGTTTACAACCAGCTGTCATCAGATTATAACAGCAACGAAGGTATTTTTAGGATAACCAGTCCAAAATGTTTTCTTTTTGAAGTGGCAGTCAGACTTCAGCAGTTACCAACAAAGAACATGAAATGGGAGGTCAAAAGCTTTGATCTGGCAAGGGCAAGGAACACATCACAGGCAGGAGCACGCAGCAGTCCAAGGGGTTTGTTTTATCAGAAAAAAACTCATTTCCGTGTAGGCAGTTCAATCCTCAGGACTTCTTTTTGTTTGAAGGAAGACAGATTTGGAGTGAATTTCACTTACAGATGGTCTTTTGAGCATGGCTTTGAGCCTGACCCTTGGTATGATGCTGACTGCTTAAGAACTAAAGGCAGCAAGTGCAGCGCTTGGAAACTTCCCGTAGTGGGCTGATTTTCCAAGGCAATGAGCACCTGTGTGTCATATCTTATCTTGGCTCCAGCACCAGGCAATGGGATTCAGCACACCTGAAAATCAGGCCAGGGAAGTTCACGTGTTTTCACACAAACACCACTCTCTCCTGCAATGATGACATGTGAGACGTTCAAATTGCCTCAGCCACGAGGTCAGGCAAGTTCAGCAGATGCATCTTCATTAGACTTGCACAATTATCATGAGCAGTCTCACTGGTAACAATTATATGATACTAATTTATTAGTCATCATCTTTCTCATCTTTTCCACTGATCTGATTTGTTAAAACCCCAAACAATGTCTCACGAGTTATCGGAAGGAAACAGAAATCTCTCTGTGTACCCTCCCTGACAGATAAATCCAGGTCTTGCTTCACTGATGAGATACAGAAATAAAAATTATTCCAGCTGCCATTTTGCTGGATTTAGTTACTGCCTCGGATCCCTGCAGAGGTGTGAAAGAGGACAGTGCCAGTGTAATGACCCAGTACTTAAAATATGCACCAGTATTGTCAGAAAAAGGCAGGATGATGACTAAAGCCTCGTTTTTTCAGCCTTTCTCTAGTGATAAAACAGTTTGATGGGGCAAACTCCCATCACCCTGCACCTCACCCCAGTGCAGGGAAAAGAAGCAAGAAAGAAGATGAACACATTTTTTCTCATTTCCTCCACATGCACCTGCTCAAGAATATCAGGGAGAGGAGAGTCACTGGAAGCACAGATCCCACTTAAACTCTGATTTTCCTCCCTCCAGGGAGGGCTCCCCAGCCTCATGCAGAGAACCCTGGCTGCACAATAACCCAGGTCATGAATGAGAGCAGTGCTGAATAAGCCTTTCCTTGCTCAGAGACCTCTGTGCTTGTCATCCGCAATAAAAGGCTGTACTTAGAATTTAAAACCTCAGCCAGGTAAAATAACACAGATGATTATTTAAAGGCTTTAAATAAATAAATAAATAAAAAACACCAACTAAACAAAACAACTCCCCACACCCCCCCAAAAAACAACCACAAAACAAAAACAAAAACAAAAACAAAAACAAAAATACCCCCACAAAAAAACCCCCAAAACCAAAAAAACCCACACCCCACCAAAACCTCCTCTGTCTGTAACAATCAGCTTTTCATATTCAGACCGTATGGCTGTGGACTCATAGCTGGGTTATGAAAGCAGCCCAAAATAAGATGAGACATAATAAAACACAAGCTGGGCTTAAGCAAGAATTGATTTCTGACAGCAGTTCTCAATGTTTTAAACACTAGCTGAAGACCTCATATATTTCCAAATTTAATTGCACAATTCCCAGTGATTTAACATTACAAAAATTTACATATTTCCATGCTCAGAATTTGAAAAGCTCAAACAATGAAAAACACTGGTTGATATAAACATGGTGCAAAAAAAACCCAGTATTTTTTTTTTCCAAACTAAGTCACTGGCAGCAGATGACTGACATCTTACATGTGCTGAATATATCCTGTACCTCTAAGCTCTTTTGATGTGAATTCCTTTCTGTGCTGTATTTCTACAATCTGGATTTTAACTTGTGAGGTTGAGAACTACAGAAAAATAGACAGCTAAATACATACAGAGGAAAATTTGCCAGATATGCCTTAGACACATGAAAGGACTGCAAATTAAAGGAAACAGTCATTATAAATGAGAAGGTCAGAACTTCAGATGGGATGAGCCAACACAGGGGGTGGAGGAAGTTGATTTTCAAGGAATGATGAGGAGGAGCTGGGACTGATGGACACAGAGGGCAGGTGTGGGGTGTGAAGGACAAATGGCACAATATTTCTACTCATAACTGGGAAGATTTGAGTTTCTCTAACTAAAGACACTCTGAAGACTGCAGTCCTCAGCAATGTCACTGTTCACAAACATAATCTTCATTTTTTACACTTTTGGTTGAATCGATATCCAATTTTTCAAAATAATAGCAAGCACTCTTAGAAAAGAAGACATTACACTGCTAATTCCAGATAAGTAAAGCCTGGCTTTACTTTGTTTTCTTTCTGGAGCATTATCCCACTCAAGTTTGTCTTTCACAAATGCTGACACAAGCCACAAAGAGTTTATATTATTTCATAAAATAGCATTTTTTCTCTTTTCTCCTTTCTTTTCTTCTCTTTTCTCTTTTCTTTTTTTTTTCCTTCCTCCCAAACTACACCCACAGCCCTGACTGATACTTTCAATTGGAACAACAGACAGCCAGACAAGAACAGAAGAAGAAACTTTAATCTTAAGTATTTATTGTTATGCTGGAATATCACTCAGTTTCCTCTGAGGTAATTCAGCACTCTTGTGGGAAATGTGTGACCTCATTTGCATTTTCTAATTGAATTGCTATCAGGTTTCCTGCAAGACTGAACAAAAAAGTTCCTTGAGTTACTAACATCACTTGTATGAATCAGAAAAAAAAAGTTTACATTTTGCTAGGGAGGAGGGGAAATGTATGCTTCGTGTATCATAAAATACATTTTTAAAGTATTTGCCTTCTTTTCTATCATTTCACCCTACTAGCATGACACTTTAATGTAGTAGTTAGAACTCTTTCATTGCAGTGGTTTTCACTGAAAACTGGCAGGTTATTCAGTCATCTAGAGCAATCAGCACATTTATAAGGCCAACACTGTGAAAGAGGGGAAATTGTCACTCTGTTGGGTCCCTCCCCATTAAAATGTCAGGTTGCACCAAGAGGAAGGCTCAGCTGGGGGATCTGGGCCACAGGTATGGACACCAAACCACTTGATTTTGGCAGTGAGAGCACACAAGAAGTGATCTGCTGCCTTGGAAGCCCTTGGCCACCACCACAGAGCTCTCAGCCTGTGACACAGATTTTCAGTCATACAAACTGTGACAAGAAAGGATCACAGATCCAAAGGATCATTTGTTGATGGATAATCCTCTGTGCTCTCCTGTCCCCACTCAGGCAGACTGACTCCTGGCCCCCCAAAACCCCAGCCAGCATCCCAAAACCACTGATATCTCCTGTAACATTTATTCTGTATTACAACCTTCACAATAAATAAAATGTCTAATAATGGCCATTCTAGGAGGGCTGGTTTTGATGCAGTTTTAATCCCTGGATAATCACGAACTAAATTCTGATTTATCCTTTCAGAGGGGGTTCTGAGGGGCACCAAACCCCCTGTCACGAGGGGCTGCCCTCGCTGAGGGCCATTGCTCATGGAGCTGAGGAGGAACAAGGTGAAAGGACTTTTTTTTTTTTTTGTGCTGTAGGTGCCAACAAACAGTGATCAGCAGGTGCTGTATCCAGTAACTGAATTTCATGCCAATTATTTATAATGTCTGGGAACTGTTCAGCATTTTCGCAAAATCGAGTCACAAATTTACAAAATAAAGTGGAAATAAATGGATGTGCCAGAAGAAAACTGGTCTCCCTCCCTCTCTCAGGTCACCTCCTCCTTTCTCTCCCACATTTGCTGTCTTTGTATCCTGAGTATAATAAAACAGCCTGAAATGTCTTTAAAAAATATAGAGAGAGTTCTCCTTGAGTCTTATTATTCTACACAAAACCAAATGTGAAATCTGCCTCTAGTGAAAGCCACAAAACATGTAAGGGTCATGGCCTGAACCATATTGAACTGGATATTGCAAGGTTTGGGGTTCTCTTTTCAGCACAAACACTATTATTTTTTAAAATAATCTCATAATCATATTTATTTCTTTAGTAAACAAAGGATTATTTTGCTTGCAAAAACCACAGGCATTTAAATAAAACACAAGTCAGATGCCTGCTATAGGGACCCACAATAAAACTGCTTATGACCTTGTCATTAGTCTTGTTTTCCGTATTTTTCCAGCCTCAAACTACACACTAATAAGGCTTTTAGAAAGGAGGGATATGAATTTTAAGAAGCTTAGCTCTCTCTGTTTTCAACCAGAGTTCAGATTACATTAACATTAGATGAATTTCCAACCAAATATTCTACTGAAACAGAAATGTGTGCTTATTCAGGTTTTTTTTTTTTTCTGCTACACTGAGAAGAAATTTAAAGCAGTATGTAAGACATCTTACTTTGTTCCTTCAATATTTAATTACTTTTAGAAGGAAGCAGTGTTTCTTTGGTTAGAAATGGCAAATAGAGTTCACAATAACAAACAGGGCTTAATTACATCTTGCACAAGCCCAAGCCTTACTGAACAGCAGCAGAACCTTGCAAAACCTTAGGGGTCAGCCCACTGGGCAAGTGAGAGATTTAAGTCTGTCCAAGTCTTTTCCTTTTTGTCTCACATGTGGCAAAAATTCTCCCAAATGGCACAGAGTTACATGGTGGAATTCAAACAACACGAGCCAGAGAGTCCCTCCTTCTTTCCCCATCCTGCCCTGCAGTCTCTGTCCAAGCACTACAGAAAGGATGACAGCAGAGGCCAATCTTGCTGTTTGTTCGTTACTGTGGTGCCTTAATCCAAATTACAGCCACAGCCAAGAGACCCCACCTGTCCCTGAAGGAGCCATGGCTGCTCCCAGGACACTCCCCTTCATCCTTACCCTGCAGGTCTTCAAGATCCAGTAATAAATCAGGCTCTTGAAACAATTCCCTGCCAAATCCTGCCCAAATGTCCCCACCCAAGCAGCCCAGCATTGCGTTCTTTGAGCCAGCACCAGAGAAGATTACTGCATTTATATATTTATATATTTTATACTCCTCTGTGTGGTAAAGGACCTCCAGCCCAGACTAGCACTGAAAATGAAAAGCTGAACTGCTGCTGCTAAAAAATGGTATGGAAGGGGTGGGAAAGTGGCAGCTTCTCCAGGGGCAGAGCAGAAGAAATGTGTTTGCACGGAGCAGCCCCCAGCTGCAGCGGCTCTGTGCTGCCCACCACCACATTTCAATGAAGGAACTCTGCTCTCAGACTGCTGGGCAGGGACAGAGCCCTCCCGCTTTTCAGCTGTGTGTATGGAACAAAAGCAGAAAGAAACCATCTGTACCCTTCTGACTGAAAGGCTGGCTCTGGCTTTTCTCTCTCGGGGCGGCGGGGGAAGATGCTGGCACCGAGCAGAGGGGACGTTTGGCACCGCGGCGCCGCGCTCTGCATCGCTGCTGCCCCGCGTGTCCCTTATCAGGCAGCAGCAACGCTCCCTGTCCTTGCAAGGGAAGGAACGAGCCCAAATCTGCCCTCTGGAAGCTGCAGGGCCGTGCAGATTGCTCGCAAGAGTAACTCTGAAAACCGGGGAGATGAGGAGCAGGGCAGAGCTGGCAGCGCGCGACTCCAGGCCTGCGCTGTCACAAAGGAAATCTGAACTTAAAACCATCAAGAAGATGGTTGACTTTGACTCCTCGCCCTTCATCTGCTGGTTTGACTTGGAGTCGAGAGAGATGATCAGCAGTGAGGTGCAAACATGATGCACATGCCCTGCAGTGTATGACAGAGACAAGCGGTCACTTAAAAATACAGAAGAATGAACTTAAAAAACACTTCCCTCACTGGAGACCTTCTGTAATAATTTCTGTCAGAGAGGTTCAAGGATCATTTGCAAGGAATTTGATGCTGCTCATGGTACCTCCTACTTGGACAGTTCCTTATGAAGTGACACTTCCTTATGAAGCACAGACCAGGCAACACAAACACTTAGGGGCAAAGGAGGAACGAAGCAGGAAAAAGAGCTCTGAAAACACTCTGACCTTGTGTCCGTTGTGCTGGGACTTCTCTGCCACCAGAAACCTGACCATGGCCTCCCATCTGCCCAGGGTCTGGGGGTCCCAGGCGGTCACCACCAGGATCAGCTGCTTGGAGGGCACCTGCAGGTGGTGGGCAGCGTAGAGGGTCCCGTCCGCCCTCACCTTGAAGTCCAGGCTGTTGGTTTCGTACCGCACGCCCTTGTTACCGGCACAGTTATTAAATTTTACTAGAACAGAGAGCAAGAGATGGGAGAAATGTGTGAGATTGGAGTGATAAGGAAAGCAATCAAATACAAGTTTCAGACATTTAATTTTCACTGATGTCTTCTATATCTCTAATAACCATCAAGGAAATGATTTAACTGTTTCTTCGACCTTTCAGGAGTGCTCTTGTGCTTTATCTCTGTTCCCCAGGGAAGAAGTTGTAAGCCATTTTTAAAGTATTTGATACAGTTTCATTAGATCTCAAACACAGCTGTTCCCCATTTCTACAAGTGGATTTCTCCCTTGTTGCCATTATCTTTTAAATTCAACTGGAGTCTATTACTCACGCTGTGGGTATTTTTTTTCAGGAAATGTTCTCCATTTCCCTAACCCTTCAATAACCTACTTATCAGATAGCCTATTTGCACATTCTTAACTGAAATTCAAAAGCCCATAACAATTCCATTATCAGAAATATAAAAACAACAAAAAAAATTTAATACAGAAACAGAAGTTGAAACTATTTTGGAGCACGCATCTGCTGCTGGAATTGGACCCCCCATCCTGAGCTGCATTCCCACCTTGGCCAACCCCTCACATGTTACAGCTACTGCAAAAAGGAACTGTAAAACTGTGTTTCATAAACCATAATGTGTCATTTGAAAGCCTACTTTGTCAGATCAAAGCTCCCCAGTCGCTGATATTTCTATTTTCGCCTTTTTTTTGGTCAAAGTCTTTCACAGTCTAGCTTGAAAACTATTTTTATTGGCATTATGAAACATGTCACATACATTAGACCAGAAAAAAACCCGACCCTATTTTATGACAGAATTGACAAATCTGATAGAAATTGAACCTGCAGCTAATAACACAGGAAACAAAACACTTTCTGCCATTTGAGTAATCCACGGGGCGGAACACACATGTGGTGAAGGAAAACATATTGCGCCCGTAAAAACATCTCGAGTGAGTGAGAATGGATGCACGGAGTTCCAGCTCGGATCGTTAGACGGGCTCGCACGCTGAGATGCTCCAGCCTGCCTGGAGATGAGGAGAACCTGCTGGGCCAGCTCTGGAGGGCTTCAGTGGGCACTTAATTCCTGCAGAAGAAGGGCTGGGTCATGTTGCCATGCTTTCGTGCCTGCTTGTTTTGGTTTTGGGAACTCTGTTCCCAGGCACAGTGTTGATGCACAAAGTTATCTTCTGTAAACTACCGAAGCTCCCACATCTCTTCCCAGAAGAGGAGCTTCAGTAATAGTCTCTAAAAAATAACCAGTAGTTCCCAAAAGTCCCACCTCTAGGGTAAGCAACTTGTAAAATGTACAAAAAAAGTCAAAAAATAAAAAAGTGGTCTCTTGCCTGCAAGAGCACCACGCAGCTTCACTGATGCACTCCCTGCCTCGTCCCCTAAGCGCCGTAATCAGTTATAGGGTCAGATGGATCCGACCCAGACCGGCTGTGGTGGGAGAAGGGATGCAGGGCACTCTGGGTGAGAGGAGCTTCTGGGACAGTTGTGCTCCTGTCCCTTTCCCTCTGTACCAACCACAGCTCTGCAGTGTTGTTCTGAGCTGAATCAAGGATTAATTTGGATTTAAATTTAGGAGAAAAACAACCCATGGCACAGGTGAAAGAAAAAAAGCAGCCAGGAAACGGCTCAACCCATCTGGCTGTCAAAGCCACTGGCTATATCAAGCACAGAGAAATAGGAGCTGACTGTGGCAGAGGAGGGGAAAATCCTTCCCCTCCTTCACCAAACTGCACCCCTCAATAACTGGGGTGCTGTGATCATATCAAGACTGTACATCCTCAAGGGCTTTCTGTGCTGTGTATTTATTTAGACCACACTGGTACATTTTTATGTGTGTGGTGGGAAGTGTTACCAAATGCCGCAGCAACTGCTGGGCACAAACAGCGAATGTCACACATTGATTTATAAAAAATAAGATGGATAAAGTTATCTAGCGCTTAAAAAACAATCTGAAAGCCCTGGATGAGGGTAAGCACACACATGGTTTGCTGGCATGCACAGGACAATCTCAGAGACATGTGAGGGGAGATACCCTGGACCTCTGGGACTGCCCTGCTGGGAGATCACCTTCATCTCTCTGGAATTTCTGCAAATCCCCCCTGCATTCACAGCTACAATAAATAAGTGTGAACCTATCAAGTGCATCTTCACTTCTAAACGTTATTTCTTTCCAGCTCAGCACCATGGTCACTGCTAGAAACTCGGCACATCAGCTGCTGTATTACCCACCCGTAATGGTCACATAAAACTCAAGTTCCATCCCTACTCCCCAAGCACCCACGTGTCATACGCTGAAAGACATTTAAAGAAGAGAGAAAGGAGTGATAATGACTGCACGTTAAAAAACATCTCAGAGCTTACTTTGATTTTATTGAGATTAAAAGAAAGCCCTACAGTGTAGCAGTAGTCTGAGAGAAAAAAAAAACAACAATAAACCCACAACCAAACCCTTTCTATATGTGTTTGTAGTGATTTCAGTATTCAAAGTACTTAAACATCTGCTTAAGACCCAGCTCGTGGCTCCAAGATGCTGCTCTGGTGTCATATGTCACTGTGTCGACTTTTATGCTCCATTATCTAAAAATGGCTACCTCGTAGACAAAGTCCCTCTGTGACTTGCTAATTACTTCCATTAGTTTAAAACAAACTTGACTAGAGACGGAGAAAGTCCTGAGAGAAATTGTCTGATTCTTTTTTTTTTTTAACAAGCACCGTCTCTGCCCCACATTGCTCCTCCCAGGTAGCACAGGTAGGTGAATACTCAGCAAGGGATTAGCACAGCCAGCTGCTCTCCTAAGAGCCTTTAGGAACTGCAAGAAAGGCTTCAAGGACACCAAGATTCCAGAGTTTTCAATCACTCTGCACAGCAGCAATGTGCCCTGGCTCAGCTGGGCAGCTCTGCAGGAGATTTCAGCCCCAGAGGGATGACCCTGCTGGGCTCTGTCAGGCAGAGGAGCAGCCCTGGCTCCAGGCACTGTCCATACTCAGCACAGGAAACACTCTGGAAATGCAGGAGAGCTGAGCTGCTCCCACTTCCATCACAGGAAAGGGCACAGCTCAGTGCTGGGCTTGGCAGCGCTGGGTGAACAGCCAGACCCAATGACCTTGGAGGTGTTTTCTAACCCAAATGTTTTGAAATCCTAAATCACCCTCTTTGCTGTCCTTTGAAAATGAGTCCTTGGGATGTTACAAGACTACGGAACTGCACTGTTATACATACATACATATATATATATATATATATATATATACACATAAAGATCCAGATAATCTATAAATCTCATTTAGATATATTTATATATAAAATACTTTCCCCAAATATATGTGTATAGGCTTAGGAAAAAAAAGAAATCAAGCTATTGTTCTGTAATAAATAGCATAGCTCAAGGAAACAAAATCTCATCCATATTTTCAAGTTCTACCTCTTACCTACTCTTTGCTCTTGTGGAGACAAAAATTAAAATTTCATTCAGTGGCAGACAACTTTTGCTTTTTCCCCCCTTTTTTCTCCTTTAGAAATCTCCAGGTCTACGTAATCTGCAGTTGATGCAACTCTTGACTTTCAAATAATGCAATAAATAAATAAACAAACATTGGCTGTGTTTACTAGACTTAGAACTCTTTGTGGACGCAAATCAGTCTTTCTTTGACCAGTCTGAAGCCTAAAGAACACTACTCGATTTTAACATTCAAAAGCTGCAGCATCAGTAATTAGGATTTTGGATAAACAGCGGAGTCACACATCTATCATTTTTACAGGATGGTAAAAAAACCCCCAACTTTTTAAAGAATAGGCTGGAAAAAATGTTCAGTGAAGCTTATCGAAAGCTTATGCTGAAAACAGCATCTAATGCCTGATGAAAGGAAAACCAAGAAGGCACCCTCATTAGCAAGCTTTTAGGTTTAACCCTTTACCCTCATCATTTTTAATTGCTTCTCTATGAAAGAAGGAAGTACAACAATTTGATAAGCTGAAACAGGTACTGAGCGATGGGCAGAGAAGCTGCAGGAGTCTGCAGCAAACTGCTGGGCATCTGAGAAAAAAAAATGGTATTTTACTTCAAAAAAGACATGGTGAAAAAAAAAAATTCAACAAGTTTTGCATTGTTCCCTTTTATTATTTAGCTTGTTAAGCTGGCTGGACAGAGTCAAATGATCAAGCCAAGATCTTGAAAGATGTACGAATACACTGAACTTCTTGCCCCCCAAATGTCTGAGAGAAATACTGAATTTAATAGGACTATAAATGGTATAAACCAAAGAATTCGCTTGCAGCCTTATCCTTCTGGATTTTCCTTTGACTTCTCCTAGTCCATTAAAAAGTGCCCCCTCTGGCAAGCAGCACAGGGCTGGAAGAGCAGGAGGGATAATGCTCGTTTATTAGGATAAACCCCCTGGCAGGACATCATCCCACAGTTCAGGATATGGGTCCCTCCAGGACTCTGTTCCTTCACCGTGGTTTTGAGGATTACCTCTGCAAAAGGTTGTTTCTTTCCTGATGAACTTTAAAGCAGCAAACACACAGCACTATTTCCAGCAGGATCCACCTGCTTTTCAACTTGTGTCTCTTGACCAGCTCCCTTACACCCGGTGCACTGTGATAAATCTAAGCTGCCAAATCCACCCCTCACATCCCTTCTGTGAACATCATTAAGGGTGAGGATGGCTTAACTGCAACCTTTGGGAATTTCAGATGTCTGGGTAACCTGCAGAGTGCTCAGCATGCACGGAAATGTCCCTCCTGTGTGATCATGAGCAAATCACTCCTATTCCTGCCCTGGCACTTCTGGCCCGACGCTCCCAAATGTCTGCACTCATCCATCTCCTCTGGTTTCTGCAGGGGGTTCAGTCCTGGCCAGCATTCCCTGCGTGTCAGCACACCAGAAATGAAAAAATCCCAAACATCTCCTTTGTGGAGAGGCTCCTGTTGCCTAAGAACAGGCATGAAACCATTCAGTTAACCACGAAAATGCAGGGGCACATTACAGCCTCACAAAGTGATTTCTCCATTAAGTGCTAATGTGAAGCAGAGCGTGCTGTGCCTTGTTGGGAAGCTGCATTTATTTGGCAAAGTAAGTACGCAGCATAAAATTTTACACGGCCACATTTTCGAGGCATCCCTTCTTTACGTTCGTGCAATCCCTCTGAGATCCTGTGAGAAAACCATTTTATAGCACTGGGAACCAAATGCAGCTGAGAGAATTCCCCATGGCCACGCTGGAAACCTGGAGCAAAGCTGGGATCTGAGTCCTGGAATTCAAACAGCCAGGAAACTGCCTCCATCAGCCAGATCCAAGTGAATAAGACAGAAAAATTAGAAAGATGGACTTCCAAAAAGCAAAGAGAGGCAGATCCCTCTCCCTACAAATTGCTGGGCATTTCCAAATTAGTTCAGGGTGAAAAATTTAAGGGATTTGTCACACAAATTACTGCAATTGTTGTGTGAAATGGAGTCTCATGAGCACATGTAAATACACAGTGGAATTCTTCTGTGACTGAAATATCTTGTCTACAAAAGGCAAGTGCTGAAATGGAGGCAAGAGAATTTTAATAGAATTATAGAGTCATGAAGGTTGGAAGAGACCTCTTAACATCACAGAGCCCTGCCTTTAACCCAACCCTGTCAGGTCCACCCCTAAACCACATCTCCAGGTGCCACATCTGTGTGTTATTTGAGCAGTTCCAGGGATGGTGAATCCATCACTTCCCTGGGCAGCCTGTTCTACTGCTTGACAACTCTTTCAATGAAGAAGTTTTTTCTCATATCTAACCTAACCCTCCCCTGGTGCAACTTGAGGCCATTCCCTCTTGTCCCATCTTGTCCTATTTTGTTTCTCTGTATTAAAAGGATGGATGTATCCAGGTACCACAGGCATTTTGACCACTCTGGAACAACTCAGAGGTGGTGTTTCAGTGTTTTGTGGAAATTAAAACTGACTTGAGCCATCACACTTACACACAACGCTACATCTAAGCCTGGACTCCTGTTTCTATCCCACCCCTGCTTAGAGTAAATCCCACACTATCATACAATACACAGCCAGATTTGCTTCCTGCAGTTCATTAAATGCTCAGAGCCCTTCTCCTTCTCTACAAGAAAAACAACACATAAATAGGAAAAAATGATGGCAGTAAAACCTGATGGAGACAATGTGTAATTTTCATCCTCTCATTACTAATTTTATAGGTTACATCTTCCACCGTGTCCCCATAAAGGATATCACACTAATAAACTCTTAGTGTCTTTATTTAATATTTATAGCACTGTGGGAGAACCAAACTCTTCTGGTAAAAGGTAAAAACAGCAATTCAAAGAGCTGCTTCAAAGACTAATAAACACATCCCTAGTGATTGAGTTTAAGAGTACACAGTTTAAAAAATGCTTTGATACAAAAACCTGTAGGAAATAAATGGATGGATGTTGGTTGGTATATGAATGTATATAAAAATGTGTGTGCTCACACCCTCAGCTTCACAAAGCATTGATTATTCATTAAGGGTACTTGGAGTAAAAAACAAATATAATGAATGAGTTTGGAGAATTAATGAACTACCCCACAGTCTATCATCTGCTGCAGACATTTAGCATGATTTAGCATGTTCTTAATGTTATTTTCTTGCAATTAATAGCACAGAAATCTGATGCAATTCTACCCATTTCCCAAATCTCGGGTCAATGTGAAACATTACATCCAATTTTCCAGTGCATTATTTATGATCTCCGAGCTATGACTGCTAATATTTGCCTTGCTGAAATAATAGTAAATTACCATACCAATTTACCATATGTAATTATGTTAAACAAAATCTTTCTTTATTTATCTTCTTGTAATCTTCAGCTACAGCGAATCCTCCTATTCAGAGTATGCAGTGATACAACACTCATGACATTCCCAACCCATTACATGCTTGTTGGAAATGACTCCATGTGCCACTCAACTGGTGACACCTTGGAATTAGCAAAGGAGCAGCAATCTGCCTCCAGCAGAAACTCAGGCAGATTTCAAAAGGGACACTGAAGTATTTTATGTTGAAAGGCACATTTTGAATTTGCCCTCTCTAAGTTCCAAAGCTCAACCCCCTCCAGGATCAGATTACCCATGTGGGTTTCAGGCACACACCACTGAATTCCTGACTACCTCGTGTTCATCTGCAGCTGTTTTGCCTCCACAAAGCCAGGGCTGTAGGCTTTATGGGGAAAATGGCAAGGCTTTTTCATGCACAAGTCATATATTTTAAAAATATAAAATACTTCTGTGAGCTTGACGGAACTACATGGAAAAGTCATCTTTTCATTTCCACAGCCACCTAAATGCTCTCAACACCTTTTCCAGCTTTATATTCGCTTTTATCAGCTCCTGCTTACACAGAACTTCTGTTTCCATGGCCAGAGAAAAAGAAAAGGAACAATACACTCCAGCAGACAAATCGGGATCTTTAAAAAGTCACTCTGTCACGTGTGCAGTCAGCCAGTAGCAATGAGGAGTTAAGGGTACATTAAAAAAAAAATCTAAATCCCATTCAAACAAAACAAAAATCTAAATCCCAGACACTGAGTGCCTCCTTCATATTCCCACCTGTGCCATTTTTCATTTACTGGAAGCCAATTCAACTAAAATACATGTTTTTAAGGAAGGAAAAAATGAAGAACTGTATTTCACTTTTGGTTTGGAATTGGAGGGGAGTACAGACCCCTGGGGAGAAGGACTATAGAACATGATAGAAAAGATGAATCACTCTGGCAACAGCCAGCCAGCCATTAATTTTCAGCAAGCCAGGAGTTGGTCCAATTAAGCCAGGCTCCTTTCTCTACATTAACATGCTTTACTCAGTTTTTTTTTCTGAAGCTAAAACATCAGCTCGAGACCCCAAAGGCTTTTCTATTTAGGATCAATCAATCTACCTTGCTGCACTGTAAAACATACACTGTCAGCTCCGAGGCGAGCTCAAAAAAAGAGCAACGGTGGAAAAATTTGATAAATCGACATGTTCTGGCAGTTAGTAGAGGGATTCTTCCTACACTGTCACTTATTTTTATCTGATTAGAAACAAGTATTAGTGAGGGGAATATTCCTTTCTATTCTCTTTCTGGTATTTAGCATTGGTTTAAGAGGAGTCTTTTCATCCCCGATTTTCTGCATTTAATCCAGCAGGTTCCTGCCAAAAAGGTACAGAGGTACTACCCAGATTTCAAAGGGCAGCGAGTTTGAATTGGATTTGCAGGATGTGGACTCACACTCAAGCATTTTCTTCAGCACAGAAACATGAACCTGCATCTGTTGGTGCTCCTGTTAGATTCCTTTTTCACTGCTTTCCACATTTCCATGCTCAGGGCTTTACTGTGAGTACACATCCCCATCTCCAGGTTTCCAGCACCTGCTTTGGCAAGGATTGCTTTATCTGGCATTTCACTGTCCATCTGAGATCCACTCACTCTCCCTTGGCCTTAATGAGGCATCTCAGGAATGGTTAATTAATACACGAGCCAGGGCCTGATGACAGAGGTAAGAGGGACACTTAACAAGGTCTGAAGTTCTCTGCTGGGATAACTTGGAGGGTTGCCCTTTTCTTTGGTAAAAACCACAGTAACTCTGCTCTTGGTTTCCATGTTGTTCTCAGCATCTTTATCTTTGGATAAAAAAACCCTTTCCTAGCAGTTGCAACATGACAGTCCTCCTCTGTTTTTAACAGCAGTGCAGACAGAAAGCAACTGGGATGTGCAGCTGATGTTCCAGCTCCAGATTAAAAGGCTAATAAAGAGAAGCCTGGTTTGGGTAATGCTGCCAATACCAACTGCACCACACTTTGTTGCAGATGCTGAGTTTTTACAGGCAACCATTTTTGTTCTTTGCTCTTTAAATTCCACACGTCTGTAGGATAGTACTGAGATTCACCATGGCACTAATGAGATCATTTCGCAATTAAAGGCTAAGTAGAAACAAACCTCTCACCACTCTACAGGAGAGTTTGGGTTCTCTGATTAAGCAGCAGTAAATAAACCTGCTTCACTCTTGGTCCTGGTACACACCAGAGATTAACTCTCCAAACAAGATGGACTGATTGACCCCATGGATTAATCAATGAGTTTCCCAGCTTCAGAGCAAAGTGCAAGTTGTGGGAGTTACCTGCAGTAGGATATGCTCTAATTATTATTACCAGCACAGAGTACATAAATCCCAGGGTGCTTTAGTCGAAGGTTTTACTCTTAGCACTAATGATCTCCACAACACTCTCATGTTTGTCAAACCACCTATGTGGGAACAGACTTTAAACACCACTGTGCATTTCTTGAGGAAGAACTGCAGGTTTTATGGAAGCTTGGTGTGGTGATTATAAAGAGTGAATCTCTAGGTTGTAACAGCTGTGGGTTACATCACAGCTGTGGGCAGGAGCATCCCTGGAAGGAGCTACTGGGAGGCTGGGACTGTATTGGAAGCAATCCCCATGTGAGGCTTGGAGCCCTTCTGGGCAGAGCAGGGAGCCCAGCCCTGCTGGTACAGGGACACTGGGAGCAGTGGTGGGAAGTGGGCAAGGACACACAGCTCCTGCACAGCCACCCCTGCCACCCCCACCTGCCCCACTGACAGCGACCTGCTGGCCTTGGGGGGTTCTCCTCTCTGTCACAGATCTCTTCTCAGCTTGCCAGAAGTGTATTAGGAAGACACCGGGAGCTGCAGGAAGATTTTTAGTGAGGGGGAAAAAAAAAAAGTGAACAGAGGCCATTTGCAGCCCAGGAAAAGAAGTTGAAAGAGATGCTCCGACTGCAGCCGTGTCAGACAGCCTCGGGCTTCTCTCTCCTCACACTCTTCAAGCAAACAAACAAACTCTCAACACCTAGAAACAGAGGCTGCACATGTCAGGGGAAAAAAAAAATCAGACACACCAGTAAAGACACTGAACTCCTTAGGGACTTGACTTGTGTGTAAACACTGACAACTTTGGGGTTGAGTCTTCTCATCTTCCTCAGCCTGGCTCGAGTGTGAACACATGCTGATCCAGGGAGTCAGATCCCAGTGCAGTAAATGAATAGATGTTTCAGGCAAGAATGTTAGAAATGGAAGACATTGTTACCTGGAAGAGTCAAGGCAGGGTAGCTATATTTAACTTGCAGCTGCTGTGCACCTCTGCTCTTCTGCCAGCACAAAAAGCAGCAGCAGTCCTTTACCTTCAGCTACAACCTACACAAGTCTGCAGGTTTCAAGAAAAATTAATATTATGTAGAATAAAACACTGTTTGGTTCCTGGTGGGCTCAAATGCTTTGACATTTGGACAAATTCAGTGAGTTTTATTTACAGATGGAGGCTCTGGGTTCTGTTTCTGGCACTTGATCAGAGGGAGCAGGAGGAGAACAAGTGGCCTTGATGCCCAAACTGCACTTGTGGGGGTAACAAACACTGGCCAGTGTCACAGCTGCCAGGCTGCAAAGAGCCAGAGGATTCTGCCCTGGGGCTGGGCTCCAGTGTCCACTGACTCCACAGGAAATTCACCCACAGAGCAGGAAATTAACTGGAAAAGCAAAACCACAATAAAACACAGATCCAGGCAGTCTGGTGGTGCTCATCACTGACACAAACAGAACCTCCTGTCCTCTGCAGCCACCCTGGAACATGTCCTGACCACAGCATCCCCACAGCCACAGAGCCTGGCTGCTGCTTCTGCCACTGATGGAGTCACAGGGATAAGACTTTACTGAAACTTTCCCTTTCCTCTTTTACATTCATCCCCTTTGGCCCTTCTTGCTACAGTGGTATACAAAAGAAAGGCTGTCCTCTAGCCTGAAGAACAACTTCAAGATTAAACTAGCAACCTTAAATTTCATGGAGCACTTTTGCAGGGCTCAGTCCCCTCAATTAAAACCGAGAGAGACCGAAGCCAGTAAATTACAGAATGTGACAAATGCTGCACAAAGCACCAAAGATCCCAGAAGGTATCAAATTTAGTGCTAAAGTAAAGAAACAATAGGGAAGTCCAAGACATTTCAGAGTGTAGTGAATCAAATTAAATTGCCTGAAATTCCACATGGAATACATTTGACAAATTTCTTTCCCCCTCTTCAGCTTTCTGTTTGAGATGAACTGTCGTCTGGCAGCTTCAAACGTCTGGCACAGCTTCAGCTTCAGTTTGCTGGGGCTGAATCCAAACACGAACCTGAACTTTACCAGTTCTGCTCTTTTTGTAAACATGCTTGCTGTGGCTGCCAAATGCTTTCCAAAAGCACACAAAACCCAGAATCCAGAAGGAAAATATTGTCTTGCCACAATAAAATTTGCATTTTGCCACCTATGGGCAGCAGCCTGCGTGGTGGAGCCGGCGGTTGGGCTGAGCCCACCTTGCCTTGCATTCCTCCCAGATTTTGAAAGGCAGTGCTGAACTGGGAGCTGATGAGGGAGGGATGAGTCCCCCATGCACCCAGTACAACCCCAGCTCCAGCCCCAGAAGTGCCAGTGCCACTTCTTCCCCAAGGGCTGCAGGGGCAGCAAGTAACAATAACAATAATAATATTAATAATAATAATAACAATACAACAATTAACAGTAGGGTTCCTCAGATGTGCTGGATAAGACAAGCAGTAAAATGTCATTAAACACGTGTCACTGATAGCAAAGGCTGGTTTAGATTCCCCCAGTGAGTAGTCTCAGAACAAATTCATTTTAAGGTAAGGAACTTCAGCAGCGGAAGAGATGGATATAAAGAGGGTTATGATCAAATTGCTCCTGAGAGCAGATAGCATCAGCCTGGATGTATCAGATTTTTTTTTTTTTTCCATTTTGCTTTTAAAACGTATTTGGTCTAAAACACACATGCTGCTTTAATGCAGGATGTGATTCTTCAGCAGCATCCCACTACCTGCGTGGATTCCCTCTCAAAAACTCTTTCTTTCTCCATTTTAAACCTTCTAAAACACCCAAGCTCCATAAACTATCCAGCTGCAGACAGCTGAACCCAGCCCAGCTTTAGGCTGGAGAGCAGCAAATGACAGAAGTGTCTGAGCTCTGGCAGGAGACACAAAGGCAAACAGCTGCTGCTAAAAAAGCATATTTTACTGTCCACAAAGTCTCAGCCTCACCTCTGAAGCCACATGGAGTTCCACCACTGCCTAAAATAGACAACATCTGGTTCGTGCAAACACTGATTTATTGCTTGTCTTCACTCCCCTTGGGTTTTAATTATGAGCAGATCTTGTAACTATTATATTTGTATTTGTTTTATCCACCTAGATATTTTTCTACACTATTAACTACAAACTGAAAGCTCTTTCTAAAAATAGCACAAAAACATACTTAAAATATGCATATGGCCTTTATTAAGGAAATCCCTATAATGAATTTTTAGATGAAGTAAAAGCACCACTGAAACCACTGATTAGCACCTGCGCTTGATTTCATGAACAGTGTGGGATTAAGTTTCTTTTTATAACAATAAACTTCTGAAGAAAATAAGAATATTAAACTGACTGCTGCTCTTAGTGCAAACCAGTGTGGTGACAGGTAAAAATCCCTCATTACTGCGCCCCTCTCACTACCCCCAGCCAAGGGGCTCCTTGGGGATGTTGAGCCAGTTCCAGTGGTCAGGTGTCCTCAGTTTAAAGCACCTCCATGGGGTGGCACTTCCTCAGCAGATGGGACAGATCCATACTGCTCCTGAAGAATAAAAACACTGTTCCTCCCCTGGGTAAGTTTTTTTGGCTAAATTTTCTGAGGGTTTTTTTTTTGTGTGTGTGTGGTTTGTTTTTTTTTTCCCCTGGTTGTTGTAGTTGCTTTCTGATAAAATTATTGATCTTTCTGGGAATAAATTGAGTCAGAAATGACTTTTTAATTTCTGAAGTTGAACAACTACCACCACAATGTAGAGTGCAATAAATAAAAAAATAAAAAAACACTTGCAAAGTTCAGATTACTCTGCCTCCACATCACCCATCAAAACTAATTCTGTAAAAAAAAAAAAAAAAAAAGTGACAAACCCGATCAGCTTTTCTCCCCAACTTACAAAAAGGCTGGAAACTATTTCTGGAAATGTCCTAATGTTTCTATTGAATGACTGAGGCTTCTGAAAATGTTGAGTGGTCCCACATGGGCCCTCCAGGAGGACCAGCAGGTCTCATCTCTGCCAGCCCACCACACCCACTGGGCAGCTCAGGTCCAAGCATTTAGGCAGAATCCTCTCCTACTCATACAGCACAGCAGTTTTGGGAATATGATGGGAACCAGAAATTGCCCCAGATGTCTGAACTGCTGAAATTGGAAGGCAGAAAGGGCCGATAGCTGCGTTTTCCCTCCCCCAGTGTCAGCACAGAGCACAGCTCGTGTGCTGAACCATCTGCAGACCAACAAACCCTCCAGGTAGAGCAATAGGAATGCAAGAAATATCTTGGCTCCGTATCTCTTTTTTAATTAAAAAGTTTTGCATGTAAACAGATACCTTCTCCTCATCCAAATCCACACTGACATCCCCTACTTGTCATTCTGAGGCGCCTGCTAGGGGAGGCATGATTAAAAAAATACCAAATTCCATGGCAGTGATCTCAGAACCGCCCGTCATCGGGCTGTCTGCTCCCCTTTCACACCAGCTCAACTGTGAGAGCTTTCAGCTGAAAACAACAAAAAAAAAAGTCAGGCCATTTGAAGAGATGAAAGTCCGTGATGAGGGCTGTAATTTTATTTTTTATTTATTGATCGATGGGTTGAAAAAGGAACATCGATTGGCCTGGTGTCTTTTAAAGGTTAAACAAATGCGATGAACGGTATCAAAGGATGTCCCACCAAACCTCCATCCCCACTTCTTTTATGAGCTACACAGGTATCAGGGCTGGGTTGGATGGGGTTTTTTGAGCAAGCTGGGAGGTGTCTCTGCTCAGGGCAGTGGGATTAGAATGAGGTGATCTTGAAAATCCCTGTGCCATGTGAGAGGCACAGCTGGAACCAACCCCAGGAGGACACAGCGCTGGCTCTTGTGTCCTGTCACCAACACAGGGAGCAGCACTTCAACAACTCTGCAGTCCCACATGTGCAGTTTTTTCCAGAGCAGGCCTCAGTAAGGACTGTCAGCTCCCACTCTCAGTGATGTCTAGCTCAGTGTAAACACTTTGTTAGGAACGTGATGAAACTGCACCCTCGGGTTTATTCTAAACACTAAGATAAGTCTTGGCACAGAACAAGTATGCACTCATTTGTACTGCAGGGCTGTGACCACAAGTTTTAATTTTTACTATTTAATTATTCATCCTTGATCAGGTCTCAAATTAAGCTAATATGCAAAGATGAGGGGGAATGGGCAGTTGTTTATCTCAGTTTTTTCCAATTAATTCAAGTTGTTCAGTAATCACTTTACTTTTCTACAATGTGATAAGGGAGAAAAAAATGATCAGCAACCATCCAAAGAACAAAAAAAATATTCCCTTTATATAAAAAGTAGGATACTCTACAAAATTTACTTGCATGAATAGACTCCAATAAACCAATTAAAATACTCATTTACAGGGATGGCTCATATTATTGACTCAGCCTACAAGGAAGATTTTTCTTCTTTTTTTGCCTTTAATGTCTACAACATGACCAGTGAATTGACCTCATAACAGATTATATGATGGGAGACTGGCACAGGTTTCCTGAAACTGTCCTGGAAATAGGAAATTGTTCTAAATTTCCCTCTTGCTCCATGTGGGCAGTGGCAATAAATGGTACATCAAACAGCAATTTCAAGTCTATGAACTGGTGCTATACCTGAATTAATCAAAACCAAAGCTTCCAACCTCCCAAATGGCTGCTAAAATTAACCATCTACTACCTTTTTTCAACAGAGAACTTGGGAAAAGTTGAAGTAAGAAACAAAAATATTTTTCAGTCCATAATTCATATTGTTTTAATGGTATTTCTGACCTTTAAAGCAAAAAGCATTAATAGCTCACCCAGACCATTGGGCAAATAGATGAAGTAACTAGAAAAGCCAGCAAAGAGAAACTACGCATGAGGAATCTTCTGCAGCTCCAATACAACAACTTTTCTACTCCATGAAAAATAAAATGCCATTAAAACTTTACCAGCCACTCTCAACCCATCTCACAATTCTGTCATCACACAGAAGAGGGGACAGACATTGAACTCCACATTGAACCCCAACCAGCCACACCAATCCTGACCTGTATCTGCTACTTTAATGTTTTCCTGAATGTCTATTAAAAAGAAATCAAACAAAAATGAGCAAATCTTTTTGTTGAACCTGCTCGCCACAGGCAAGTCCTTTGTCTCTGCAGGGCTCTCCCTGTGGATGCACCTCCCAAAACACTGTGGACATTGATCCCACGTGGTGAAGATGAGGTCCTGGCAGTGCCCCAGGAGCCTCCAGCACTGCCCAGGGATGGAGGCTGGGATGGGTACAGGGCTGACATGCTTGTAGGAGCAAACCAGGAGCAAACCTTGGTTTCAAAACCACTCCTTTCCTCTAGCACCAAAGGGACTGAAGCTGTGAACTGGAAAGGTACAGGGGAGCAATGCAGCCATCTGGGCAAGATCCACCCAACCAGCAGCTTCAGAATGAGAAATACAGGCTGTCTTGTTTAAAACACTGTCCTGTGCTGAGGCAGCCCTTTGGGTATGTGTGCCACACAACACCTGTGTGGAGGGGATGTGGAAACTCTCAAGGGATCCGAGCCCAGACAATCAGACCCCTTTGAGTTTCTTCAGACTCAGCCCCATGGTGACTCAATGGAGAGAGAGGCACCCTCGATTCAGTTCTCCAAAAAGCAATTTTAATAATATGAAAATGACAAACAATAAGGTGTCCACTGTAGGGGAGCAAACTGGACCAAGGCA
This sequence comes from Phylloscopus trochilus trochilus, assembly GCA_016584745.2. Lineage (NCBI taxonomy): Eukaryota > Metazoa > Chordata > Aves > Passeriformes > Phylloscopidae > Phylloscopus > Phylloscopus trochilus. The sequence continues at coordinate 2,563,040 of WQNJ02000005.1, read as the reverse complement.
GTAACAAGGGGAAAAGGCCCAGTTCTGGGTCTGACAGGGGTACTTATGCACCCCTGTATGGGTGAGGAGTTAAGGTGGGGTCTGAGGGAAGGGTCCAATAGGGGAGAATGATAAGGAATATTGAAATTCCTTCACCAATAATTAACCTATGGTAATACAGAGAATGAGGAACTTTCTAAGAACCATTTGCATAGAGAGCATGTGAATAAGCCTTTCGCTTATTGCACTGGAAACGAGGTTTCCCAAGCCATTCTTCCAGGATTCTCTTCTCCCCTGGGGAAACTGCCCTCTACAGGGGTATCATATTCACTCCCCACCCTGCTATTTCTGGATGCTCAAGGAGCAAAGGACCAATATCCTGCTCAGCCCTGCTCAGCTGGTGCAGGAGGAACCGGGGAGCGACGGCTCTGCCGCTCGCTTCCCACACCTCGTCCTCGCCGCTGCTTCCTGGCAGTGATGGATGACTTGCACCAAGCCCCTGCTACCAGGAACCAAATGGGTTTTTCTTCATGAGCTGGCCCCTTATCACGCCAACTTTATGAGCTTTTAGGGTAGGGAGCTTATCCTCAGGAACAGACTTTCCTGTCTAAAACACCTCTTCCTTTCTCCTGTGCTTTACTGTTCATTTATCTTTACTGGAAAGCTGGTGTACAGGCTAGAGACATCCGAGGCTCTTGTTTCTGGAAAAGCCAGCCCAATGGAAACCTGAAAAGTGGAAAGCCAATGCTCCCACCCGCATATCAGCTGTTTTAAGACCACAGTTAATGGCTTGTCAATCATATGTAATTTCACATTAAATTTCATTTACATTTAAGTCACAGTGGCTGAGCAGTGGTGTACATATCCATCAACCAGAAAATCAACGGCCTCTGTTAACCCTATGGGGGTGTTCTCCAGATCCAGATTTGACATCCACCACGCAGACTGGCTCTTCAGCCAGTATTTCCACAAAAGCTAATTCACACCTGAAACTCAGCACAGGCAGCCATTCCTTCAGCAATGGTTTAGTTCCTTTCCAAATGTCACCCCTCTATTTCTGGGCACAGGAAAAACACTCCAGTTTTGATTTGAAAGGGAGCTTCAAAAAGAGCAGTGCCAAGTACCTCAGACAAGGCAGGAAATCAACTAAAGGATTAATGACTTTTATTCACCTACTACTCAGCACCCCACAGAACAGCCACAGAAAGTGCTCGTGCCCTCTCCAGCCTCTCATCCCAGTGCTTGCTTGTGATTGTCTTGAAAGTCTTGGTTCCATTGGGCATTATCCACTGTCTGGATTTAAAGGGGAGACTGAAGGACAAAGGTCCAGGGCTGGCCTAAATCATACTTGTAATGGACTCACATCACTTGGCAAGAAAAGCATCACTTCATCTTTTGAAACTCTATCTGGTCTTCTAGAGAACAGAGAAGGGCCAACCAGCCCTGGCTGATCCAGGGCCACTCTAAACCACGACCATCCAGAGGGCTCACAGGCAACTACACTGCAGCCTCCTCAGCAGGGTTTATCTCCATTAGTTTGGAATTCAGGCCATTTTTCTGACACTGTTCATCTGGCAAATGAGGGCCAAAGGATGATAGAGTCTATAAAGAATACTCCAGGGTAAGCAAAGGACAAAGAGGTAACCCTGCTGCAGCATCCTGCTTGCTCCAAGCCTTTTTACACTGAAGCTACACAGTATTCAGTGATTTATTCTGCTTAGTTCTAGCTAGATTACTAAAACATTCTCTTCTGTCTTAGCAGCAAGGCAGGGTGTGGGTACACAAGGTCAAATCATGCCTGTTTACACCACCTTTTAATTTAGCTGCTTTGAACTGAAAGGTTTGCTCTAGAGATGAATTACTCCTTAAGTTGTTTCTTTAAAGCAATGAATTTAAAAAAAAATTTGAAAAGCTTAAGGCCTCCTAATACACATGACTATTTCGCTGTGCTTCTGCCCTGGAAAAAATAATTATTGAAGCAACAAAACTCTGTTTCTTCTAGTAATGAACAGTAAAAGTTTGTCTGGGGGAGAAAACCAGTGATTAGATTGTGAATGCGTGCTACTTCCAAATGTAAAGCCATTTTGCTTGAGACAATATTAAGATGCTGAGATGCAATGTTTGATCATTAATTTTGGCCAACACTACACATAAGCGTTGCTGCAGTCTTGGATTTTTTTTCTTCTTCCCTGGTTTTAGACAGCCTTAATCACGCTTACAGCCGACCCTAATTGCTGAATCCTATCACTCCCCACCTTCTCTGAAATGCTCCGGGCCAAAGAAATAGTGAAGATTAATGACGGACGTGTAATTAGGAGAAAAACGTAAAGATCTTGTGTTAATCACTCAGAAATAATTTGATAAATATGGAATCCCGAAGAGGTCTCGGAGTAAAAGATGATGGAGGGAGTGCTGTGGCACGAGGCTGAGCACATTTGTATGTGCCACGCTGGGTGCTGCTGGAAGGAGGGAGCTCACGCCCCGGTGTGTGGGAATGCAAGGGAGGCTTCAGCAGCATAATGGGATTCAGCATGGAAGACCATCTGTTTTAATTGAGCAAGCTTATTCCTGCAATGCTCTGCTCCACTAATCTTGTTTAGATTAATGTTAATGTTCTATTAAAAGGTAGTTTATCATCCCACAATGCTGAGTTAAAGCCATCCCACCCATAGCAATGTTCTCAGCTCTGGTGGAGGCACAGAGCTCGCTCATTACCAGGCTATTGATCATTTACAGCACAACTATGAGGCTGGGAACCTTGCTTAGAAATAACCAGAGGTCTTTTGTCCAGTGAGGGCAAGATAAACAGATTTTCTTCAATTAATTTAAAATACCATAGACCACAGTCCGGAAAATAACTCTCAATTATGCTTTTGTATAACTACAGGAATGATACTTCAACTAAAAACACCTTTCAGGCTGTAACAGAGAAGTGTCAAACTGGGATGGGTTTCTCTCAGTTTCTTTTCTTCCTGTGACACGTCTTCTCCCCATAACCCTTGGTCTGTCCTTGGTGTTTGCTTTTAATGAGAAAGCAGGAAGCTGAGTGCTAGCTGGAAGCACACCTATCATTAAAAATGCAGACACAGGGCAAGACAAAAATGTGTAGCAAAGCACCTTTTGTATATGGATCTAAAAATCCCAAGCTGTAGGAAGCATTATTATGTCCTGAAGTTTTGTTGGTTGTTTATTTCAAATATGGCAGAATCTGAAAATGAGCTCTTGTATCCTCCATGCTTGGAGAATAATGCACCTAAGTGTTTTGGTTATTATTTTAGAGGTTTTAGTTTTTAAAACAAAAGCACATGCCACCCAAGAAATGAATAATTTCATCATTGTTCTGGGGTTGGGTGCTGGAGCAGCAAAATGTATTATGATCTACTATATTTAAAATGCTTATTTTGTACAGCTCCTACTTCTCTGGTGTCCATAATTGCAGCTGCTCAATAGCACTGCAGCACAAATCATGAAATAAAAGAAGCAACAACTGCAGCCCCTACCCCTCCTTCCCAAATTTCAAGTATGGCTTGAAAGAGTCCACTTAAAATTTTTATTTCCTAAGGGAACGTTTTATAATTACATTTTGGACATAAGAACAAGGAAGATGAAGGATACCAAGAGAAGATGAAATATATTTGAAGAAATTTTTCACATGCCATTCTAAAAACAATAATCTCACAAAGCAATAATTCAAGGGAGATTTCCTCCCTGAACACCCAAACATGTCAGTCACTAATTACAACTCAGAAAAGCTTTTCTGTAATACAAAAGCATCACCATTCCTTCTCTGAAAAATTGAGAATCTGAGAAGGGGAAAAGTTTAATGGTTCATCCGAGAAAAAAACTGCCAAAAAACCTGCAAGCAGCATCAGATGCTTCTTCTCACACTGGCTGTGGGGATGTCAGCAGCTCCCCACTTCAGCCTGGGGTAGGTTTTAAGTTTCTCAGTAAAACTAAACCTGAAATTAGCCCAAGCACTGAATTTTGAAAATCCCACCTGAGCAGGCTCCCAAGCACATGAATTATGTCAGACACAAAGGCAATGTCTCATTAGAAGAACCACGCTCGGAGATGAAGCCCTCTCTGATTGGCGCACCCCAGTGAAAACAGGGCTGGCTGAGGACACGTGCACGAGCCACAATTTTTCATGGGACTGCTGGAAGAGACTTAAATGAAGCCCTTAATTTGCAGAGTGGAATTGCTAATGTTTCCCTTGGAAAGACAAGACGCATTTCTACCTCTAACGAGCGATATCCATCCACAGCTAACGAGCCTCACAACCTCTGCGGGCGCTGACAACTTCACATGGGAGGCACACGAGCCAGAGATTACACAGGGAAAGTTGATAGTGCTCAGGGTTAGAAATCACTGATTTCCTGAGTACTTGTCAAGCACCCATTCGATGCTCCAGGCTGTGTCCGACAGCAATTACAAGTGACAAAATAAAATGCCCAGACATCTCTGCCCCCATCTGTTTTCAACACTTTTTGCCCTTTCCAAACAACTTCCTGTGTTGAGCTTCCATCTCCCCAGCCTGGCTGTGCCCCACGGAACCATCCCTTCTGCAGAACAACTCTGGGCCAGGGATGCAAGGGGGTTTCCTCACTAGTGCCTTGTTTTTAGGGCATTTGCCACATTTTGGGGGCAGCTGCCCTGGCGTGGCACGGAGAGCAGCTGGGATCTGCACTGCACAAGGCCCTGAATGAGGTTCTGAGGCTGCCTACAAGCACTGGCCCCCAGGGAAGGGAACTGGGAGAGGCAGGCAGGCACTGTAAGAGGCTGAGGCAGAGTGAAATTGCATGGGAAGCGTGAAAGTGCAACACTCAGAGTCACAGGCAGCAGACAATTCCACACTCTATCGTATTCCACCATCAGCTGTATCCAGCACCGTTGTGTTCCCATCAGTTTTATCTCCAGGCTGAAGTTACACCGTGCAGTGTTACCTGCCTGTCCTGCTGGGCTCTGTGGGAGAGCAGAAATCACACAATCCATGTAAAACCTACCTCTGCACCTTCCCTTCGATTTCCTGGCTGCTTCCCACATTTCTGTGTACAGAGGGGAAGGAAAGATGCTCCACCAGCATCCTTTGGGGGTCACTCCTCTCCAGGGACAATGCTGAACGAGGTGCCTGTGGGTGGAGCAGGAGAGTGCCTGCACTGACATAAAAGGCACAAACCTAAAATCTCCCTTTGGTCAATAATGCAAAGCAGACCATGACTGGCATTTTCTCCCTAAGAAATGCATTCAGGAACCTGTGCCTAAGCTGCACGGGCTGTCAGCCAAGGCTCTGTATCTACACATGACAAATTATGAATTCATCCATTGTTTGAAAGTTTTGAATTCACTGTTGGTGGTAAACTTTTTACTAGAACACACAGATGGTCCTGCCTGATCTTGTTAATGAAAAACTCTCACACAGCTACAAAAACAGACGTGATCATCTGTTTTTCAACATTCTGAAAAAAATCTACAGAGGTGTAAGGTGCTATACAAATGAGAATAATTAGCTTGTGCCATCTGTGGACATTAAAAAAACCCAGTGTGTCTGTGTTCCTGTGTTTTATAATGATAAGCATTATGTCTTCAGCAAAGTACATACTTAATAACTTTTCAATTTATTGTGACCTTCTGCTCCAATTTACTTAAGGAACTATAATACTAGCTGTGCCTCACACCTTTTTCACCTTATAATTAGCAAGTAATAAAAAATGCTATTAAAAAGTAATAAGTCTGAAGCTCTCTGACAACTCACTGATTAATTCTTAAGATTTTGAAGTACGTTGGAACTTACTTAGCTAAAACATCAATTTTACCCAGTTTTCAGCCCTGCTAACGAGTGTTGGTGCATGATCGAGTCTCACAGCTCACTCACAAGTGATGGCAGTAGGAATTGTACCCCTCAGTCTTTCCTCTGACAGGGTGACACTTCCCAGGTCTTTCTAATCCCAGTTTAGTGGTGAGCTGAGCTTTGTCCTTGCACATGCAGTGCTGCATGCCCCAGCTCTCTGGGTGCAGCAGCCTGGGAATGGATGCCCTCAGCATCTAACCAGGAACAGCCAACACAGATGAATGCCTTAGAGGGAAAATGGGGAAAAATGATCAGCATCCAAGACTGGATTTCACCTGATTTTGTATAACATCCCCTGGAGGCATTTAAACATGCTGAGGTTGCAGAACTTCCATCCTTCAGCCTCCATAAAAATGGGAAGTGACTAGGCAGGCTGGTCTTGCAGGCTGTCCTTGCTTGTTTTCACAGCACTCCCACGGCACGGGGAGGGATTTGTCATTATTGCTGCAAAAGGGTCATTTGCACACAGAATAAAAAGCAGGTTAAACAGCACTGCACAAGCTTGGGTAAGGAAGAGAAAACCCAGCCAGGAGGGCTGCGAGTGAAGCCCACATTACACAGATATTTGCTGGACACCAGGACCAGAAATGCTCAGAGAAGCTGCTCCCCCAAGTTCATTCCCATGTCTCCCACAGCAGGCACTGGTGTGAGAAATATCCTCCATGTGCCATCCAGCTCCTCTCTCTGAGACCTGTACTCTTATATCAGTGGGATTCACTTCATATTAAGTGAAACTAAAAAATGTTCAGTGGGCAACTGTTGGTTCCATGGAGTGCTGAGAGCTGGAATGCCATCTCTGGTGCCCTTCCCCTCATGGATTGCTCTTGTATTACTCCCAGAGATAAAAAGGCAGCCAGCTTCCAGCCTCCCAGCTTCTAGGGAAACCTGGGACTTTTCTCAACAGCATTTTGTACACAGAGCTCCAAAACAGACCTGAGCAGCAGGTCAACAAATGCTATTTTTGTTTATTATTTAATGCTTTATCATTACTTTGTTAGATGCTGGTAGCAGACCCCAAGGTACAATGCAAGATCCAGGCTGTGCCCCAAACAGCCTGACACCTAGAGAAGATTAAAAATACAAAACACATCCTGTGCTCACCTTGTAATCCTAGCATGTAAACCTGTATCTGCAAATACACAGATGCAGAGTCCTTACTCTCTTATCTGTTACATGTTTTAATACCTGCAAAGCCCCTCTCTCTACTCATATGTGACTTGAAACCAGGACAGGTGAGTGAGGGAAGAGATAGCAGCAGTTGAAAGCATTTTTAATCAAGTAGTCTCCACTCCCAACAAAACCTTGTGGTGTAACTCATTAAAAAAAACCAAAAAACAACCCTGTACTTTCTAGATTTTTTTTTCTTATTTGTACTTTCTGATTTGAGCTACTGCTATACTGACTCACCTGTCTTTAAAACTTTGATAAATTTACCTAGTACAGATGGTTCAAATAAAGTGTGACTAGACCACCTTATAACACCAACTCTTTCTCACCCATTTTGTAACTTTCCTAGGGGCAGGGGTAAGTCAGTCTTTGCTCTCAGTCCAAGGACCTGGTGTTGTTTCAGCTTTTAAACTGTGTTTCCTTCAACTGACCCACTTCCATTTCTATTTCTGAAATACCTCAAATTTTCCCTCCTCTGATGCCATTTATTTATACAGCAATTATCTGCTGAAAGTTTGAGAGTATCTGCCTTTACTTTTGCTGTTGTACTTATTGAAGCTGCAACCGTCTTCTAGTTAATTTACTTCAAAATGTTTTTTTCCAGACTTCTACTGGAGAGAAAGCAGCATGGCTCTACTCTGAGATGACTTGGAAGAGCCTGCATGCAATGCTATCTCCTAAGTGCACTCTGAAGTCAAATCAATTCACAAAGTCATGTTCACAAAATGGGAAACGATAAGTAAAGAATGAGTTCTGTTCTACAAATTACCAGCAATTCAGTGCGATGCTTTAATGTCATTCCTGTTCTTCATGGATGTCACTGAATGCACCAGGCAAGTAAAATGCCCATGTGAAATTAGCATACTAAAAGTAAATGTTTGCTCCCATGTTGTAAAAAACCTCATAAACGTCAGAGGTTTTTATTTCATGCACACCACAGCTTGTAGAGACACGGGAAACATTTGGTTCTAATGGGAAACTGATGTTCCTTTTCAGCACCACGGTGCCCATTAGTACCTGTCTGAGCAATGTTCTGCTGCCAGGCTGAGCAGCCCCACACACCAGCTGACCAGGACAGCACAGACACAGCCTTCAGTTCTGTGTTGTCTCAAGTGCCAAGGGAAGAGAAATTCACATACTCCTCAAAAACTGAGACTGTGTGTAAAGTCTCGTGCCCCGTGGTGCTGTTACTCCATCAGTCAGAGATGCTCCTACTCACTGTATTCCCACATACAGCCCTGAGTCCCCCAACTTCTTTCCCTCGCCTCCACATCCTTCATTTCATCCCTGTCTACTCAACAGAAGTGTAATTTGGAATGCACAGACAGCTGTGGGAGGTGAGGAGAGATGGGAAACTCATCTGGGGTATAGTGAGTGACTGCAAGTAGAAGAGAGAGAGGGGTGCTGAAGCCAGTGATTCATTGTTCCTTCACTGCTCCACTCATTTCTAAAATTCTGGGGTGTACCAACTACATTAAGATGAGCTTGGCAGGGTACAACTACCCTGTGCTGTGACCGAAGCTGGATACTGCCAGCATAACAAGGATATATCATTTTCCAGTGTCTCTTGGTACCAAGCAATGCCCAGTGCAAACACACCGGGCCAGACTGCCCAGAGAGAACAGCACCTCAGTAATTCCTGCTGAAACATGGGTTAAAAACGTCCTAAGGGCATGGTATGAGAGATGCTCCATTCCCACTGCAGCACACACAGACAGGTGATCACCCCCCAGTGACCCAAACCTTGCCTGGTAACTCCAGCAGGTGATTCGAGAGTGCCTCCATCCTTAAAAATGGGAAGGCTACAACTGAGCAGCCGACCCCAGGCACCTTTGAGGAGGCTGATCCCTTCTCACAATGCAGGTATTATCCTGGGGAGGGGAGGAGGGGGGAAGTGCTCTGGCAGGAGCTCAGCTTGCTCAGAGGCAGGCTCCCCTTTGGAAGAGGGAGATGCTCAAGTGGGCTGCTTTTCAGGTCTTGGAAATGCTAACAAGATTCCGTGTTTGATTTTTGCCTTTACACCAGTCAAATCAAAATTAAGGGATTTCCACGTGTGATACTGAACACACACTTTTGCATTAGGGATTTGTGTTTTGTAAATTATACCCTTTAGCCATATCACTAGTCATTAACCTAATTTAAATTTCAATAAGGAGACTCTCCATTTTTTTGTCATTAAAATTAACTAGCTCCTCCCTGCTGCGCAGATACAATCAGGAGGGTGAGGTGAGAGGATATCACCAAGTAGGTCTGATTAAACCCACTTTTTACTCTGCAGCTCCTTGTACTCCCCTGCAGGGTTACAAAAGCACCTCCCAAGAGACTTCCCGTGGCTGATGGAGAAGGTGTCAGAGTATCCCTTTGCAGTGTCTCAAAGGCCACTCAGTGCCTGCTGTTCCTGCTAAGTGCAGTCTGTCGTGTGCTGTGAGGTTTATACAGACGCTCTCAAGTGCCTTTTCTACACCGTGTTCAAATGCAGGAGGTCATGCCAGGAGTCACCGGTGCCAGCAGCAAAGGCAGTCCCTGGGAACAGCCCTGGTGGCTCACTGTGCCGGCCTGTGGGGAATTCTGTGCTCCGCAGTTCTGTGATGCTCAGGAATTTGCCATCAGAGCAGGCAGTGACCTCCCCCCGAGCACTCACTGCACTCACATCCCCCCAGGGATGCAGCTGGAGTCAGGCAGAGGAGTGGGGGAAAAAACTTCATCTGCCAGGAGCCAACGGGACAGGTCTTGGGGAAAAATCAGTAAAGGGATGCTGCCAGATCCGAAGCAGACGTGGAACAAGAAAATGCAGGTGTGTGGGAGGCAGAGCTGGGGCTGGAGAGGTGTCCCTGGGGCTCGAGGATGCCCAGCTGAAGCACAGATCCCTGCAGCTCCCGGCATGGCACCAGAACATGGAATGTGCTGCAGCTTGGGAAGAACTGAGCCTGTACATTGGAATAAATAACTGCAAAATCAGAATGGCTACAAAGTTAAAAAGTAAAAGACAAAACCGGAAAGTAGTCACATAAGCACTTGATGAAGCTGTTTTGCCAGTTCTTAAAGTTACAGCTGAGCAAGAAAAGTGAATGAAATGCAGCTTATCCCACTTTCTAGGCAGGCTAACAACCTTGCAAGCACATCACCTGATCCTCTTCTGCATCAGCACTCTTCTTGGGAAGAACTGAGCCTAACAAACCAGGACAAGAGAGATAGATGTCCAGCTCCTCCATCAGCCTCTGTCCTGCATTTCCAGACCGGCACAAGCCAGAGGAATTCCCAGGCTTATTTGCCTCGGAGCATATTTCATTCCTCTGCAATTCCTCCTTCCAGAAGCAGCTCTAGAGTCAGCAACACCAACCAGCAGTGATTAGGAAAGTGAGTGTCGAGAGCAAATACAAAGATAATACTTTCTCCAGAAAAAGACTTCCTCTGTACTAAAGGACATGCCATGAACTGAACTGACTCAGATTTTATGGGTCCTGATGAAGTAGTAGAAAATTAACAAGATTGCATATTTCACAGAAAACAGGTAAGAGAGGAGGCTGAAAAGAAATGTTATTTTAATTGGATTTTTTGTTCTCTTGTTATCTTCAGCACCTCAACAATGCCTGCAGTACTTAAAATCTTCTGGGACTTAAGAAAGCTCCATTTCTTTGATTCCATTCTCATTTGAAACTTATATGAGCAATATTATTGGTATGTAAGAAAAACCATCTGTACAACAGTATGCAAAGAACACCCTGCACTAAATGGTGTAGGGTAAACCCACACCACACAACCAGCAACAGATGCAGCCCAAGAATTCTAAATTCCAATCAAATGAATCTGAAGATTAATTGCAAAATCCATCGAAGTACTGTCGGGAAAAGTAGTAAACTCTACATAAACATTCAGGGACTTTTACAAATTCCTCTAGCCTATAATTAGATTTAGTGAATGCCATCAAATCCGAGGCTCCAGTGCAAATATAGACAGTTTCTGTTGTTTTAAGATGCGTACACAGATACATGAAATGTGCCTAATTACCCACAGTTGTTTTGTTTCCCTGTTTAATTTCAGCAGCACAAATCCACTCAGAGTTTTGCGTACATTGGAATAAATAACTGCAAAATCGGAATGGCTACAAAGTTAAAAAGACAAAAATGGAAAGTAGTCACACAAGCACTTGATGAAGCTGTTTTGCCAGCCAACTCAGGGTAGGGATTGTGGTGTCTGCCTCTCATATAATCTATATCCAGATTCGTTAGATTCTCATCTTTACTTTTCTCATCACAGAGAAATACAAACAAAAGCCCTTAATCCTGCAATTTCATCCAGGTGAAGAGCTTGCCCTGAGCCCTTCCAGGTAGCCAGGCTGTGCCCCTGCAGCCTGAAGTCTGCAGAACCAAAACAGGTCATTTCCAGCCACAGGATTTTGGGAAGGAAGTATCACCAGCTTCCCCCAAATCCCCAACCCTCTTTTTTGCGGGAGTGTTCTAAAGGAGATTTTTTGGAAAGAAAATTCACCTTCCCATACACACCCACGTTGCACAAACAGGATGCCTGAGTGAGGAGACAGCAGGGATGCTGCTGTGCAGATCACACCCTGTGCTGCACTCTGCTTCCCTATCAAAGAGGAATTCAGCTCGTCAGCATCTGCAAAACAGATGCTGAATCTACACCCAGAGCTACAGCAATGCAAGACTTGCTGCATCTCATATGCAGCCCATGTCTGCATCCATGTGCTGGAATAAATGCATCAGCACCTCTAATTAATGCACAATTATGCACCATTTTGAGACTAAAGTCACAGGATGTTTAAATACACATGAACACAACAGACAATTTAGGAACAAAATTACAGATGACATTCTTCACCCTTAGCTGCTCTATGCAAAATATTTCCCAAATTTGAAGACAGAAGACACAAATCTGTTCGGTAGCTGAAATAATTTTAGAATTAAGCAGAACACTTTTTATTATTGTTGGTACTTGCATGTTTAATTTTAGAAGAGTAAATCATGTAATTGAAGCTTTGACATGAGAAGTGATTATGCTCAAATGCAGCTCTCCATGCTATGAGAAAATACAGAGCGATGATTTCAGAGTTCTGTATTTAAATAATAATAATAAAAAACCCCCCGTGCATTTTAGAAACACGGAATACTGTATAACAAAGAGATGCTGGGGCCATATCATGTAGGCTGAGATGCTCTCAAGTCCCAGAGCAACCCAGGACTAAAAAACTCTAAATTACTTTGAGCCGTAAGAGTCATCATAAACTTCTTCCACACAAGACCTCTGTCTTCCAAAGGAAGATGACTAAATCTCCCCTCTATTGCTGAAAAGGTCTGGCAGACAGACAATTTCTGTTCCTTTCTTTTGCTCATCTTTCCCCCTTATTGAAAAGAATCAGCACAGCTGAGCTGAAGTAAACTGATAGCTACACAAGATAATTTTTTTATAGAACATTCATAATTTCATATTGCATTAATAGGCTTAACATAAATCTCTTAGACTTTGTTGGAAATTAGCCCCTAAGGGAATTAGAAGCCTAACTCACCTTGACTTTCCATTGTATTTGAGTCTAATTGGCTTAGCATCTTTTGAAAATTTTAGTTTTAATTATTGGTTACATCAGTTCTTAAAGTTACAGCTGAGCAAGAAAAGTGAATGAAATGCAGCTTATCCCACTTTCTAGGCAGGCTAACAACCTTGCAAGCACATCACCTGATCCTCTTTTGCATCAGCACTCCATTTTCTCCAGGTTGCCAGATGCTTGACCAGGAGAATGGAGCTAATCTGGTGCTGCTCCACAGATGCCTGAAGAATTTTATCAGATTTCCAGCTCCCCTATTCCCTATACACGTGTGACTCCAGGTTTGCCACCACCACGCCCTTTCTGACACACAAAAAATACTGGCATTTATCTATCACTGTTACAAGACACCAGGATCAGGCTGTAATTCACTTTTATCCAATATTGATTTTCTACTCCTTCTCCTGACCACAATTTCAAAAAGAATCGAAATGAGACTGAATCCCAGAGTAAAGTGTAGGCACATCATAAAAAGTTTTTAAAAAACATTATGGGACTGCCTCTGTTTGTTTGTTTTGGTTTGGTTTTTTTTCCCCCACAAGCAAAAAGCTCTATGGTAAGCCACTTCCAAACAGATGGGATGCAGGCTGAAAGATAGGAAGGTTTTATCACAGGTAAGAAGTGGATGTAGGACGTTAATGTGGCTTACACCCGGTTTGTTCAACTAAACACGAAGGTAGGGATCAGGTTGCAAAAACTGGTACGGGGATAAAACGTTTTCCTACTTTATCTGCCCAGTGAGAGCCAGGCTGGATCAGCAGGGGCTGAAAGCTGGTGCTGGGCAAGTCCCCTTTGATGGTGGCTGCCAGTGTGGGATTCCAGCTGGCTCCGACGGGCGGGCGGCCAGGCTCGCCTGGAACTCACTGGCAACTTTGCAGGCAGCTTCATTTGCTCATAACGTGCTAAGCAGAGAAATAATATGAATCAACTGTACATAAATGAGACGGGGTTTAAGCAAAAAGGAGGAATAAAAAAAAAAAAAGGAATTAACTCAAAGGTGCCTGTGCCTTTGGGTTATTCCAGCAAATAGCCAGGGCACGTGTCCATGAATGCAGCTGGAGTCTAATTTCAGCCGTGTTTTAAATAATAGCACATTCACAGATTTCACTGGCACGTCTCCCACTTTACATTCCAGTAAATTGTACCATCTCCATTCTCTGCCTCCCTCCAGGAGCAGAGGCACTACAGGTCTGGGGTTCCACAAATCCCTGCAGAGGCTGCACTTCTTGGGTCAGTCCTGTCTCCACACCTGGAAAAATGGATTCTTCCCTTAAAGCACAGGCTGTGATCCTGATGATCCATATGTACCAGGGCCCCAGGGCCAAGCTGCTCTCACAGTGGGGAGGAGAGGAAAGGACACATTTGTCCCTAAAGCTGGCAATTTAAAGCAGTCTCTCTGCTGATGGATTGTCTATCTTTTTGTACAAGCAGTGCTACAAGACCAAGGAGAAAAGCATTTGGGAGATGCTCGAAGATTGCCCGTGTTAGAAACAATCTCTGTGTATAAATGGTTGCTATTATTGTTAGCCTCTGAATTACATTTCATCCAGCAGAGATGACACCTTAATAAACCTGAAGATTATTTTAAAATGTAAACAGTTAGATGGAATATTCACCATCCAAACTCTCCCCTCAATTGCTGGAAATGTGCGAGCCCGGAAGAAAAGCAGAATGAACCTTCAAGCTGCAACGAAAGCAAGTTAACTTCCTGCCTCTTTCCAGCCTTATCACTGTCCATGGCACAACTACTGACGTGGGGGCCAGATCTGTTGTCATTAAAATATGTATTAGTGCAGAAGGACATCAGGTTTTGAATGTTCTATACATTTTCCGAATCTGAGCTTCTCCATATTCTCTTATTCCTCTAATTTCTTTGGCTCTGCCATGTGCTCCTCTGCCTGCAGCCTGAGTGACCTTTGTGGAAGCATGGAGCAGTCAGTCAGGTAACAGGGACAGGACTGAGCAGGCCAAAGTGTGTCCCAGATCACCACATCTCACATTTGAATCCAAACACCTCACTCCTGCATATTGCAATGTGCACATGCAAAATGTAGGTACAAATACAATCATTTCCCAATATTCTGTAAAATGCAGAATGTTCTGGCCATACTTTCAGAGTATGACATTTTAAATAGCAATCCTACTTCCAGAGGCATCTGATTTCCACACTCACTGAAATGAGGCCTTTCACATTTGCATTTCCTATTAGGAATTTTCCCACTGGGTGCTTCTGTCACCAGTTTGCAGGTGAAAAGGGAACATTACGTATTTAACTTGTTCTGGGTAACCATTTGAGGAGTTAAAATAAAGACTTGTCTTTCTGTGTCAGAGAATTTTCCTTAAACACTCTGCCAGAAACAAACAATACCCTTTGTCCCATTCTCACAGAGCACAGTGCTGGGTGAGGGGAGCTGCTACCTGGGGGATGGCTCCGAGGTAGAGCAAAAGGTCAGTCCTGTCCTACTGAGCACAAAATTAAGAGAACAGACTGCAGATGGGCAGGGAGAGATGGGTAAGGGAAGAGTCTTGAAAAGGAGGATATATTTTATCAGTATGTCTTTTTTTTCCCCCCCTTAGTTCTTATAAAACAACACTATAAAAGTGGATTTTTTTTCCCACTCCTAAATTCTACGTTTTCATGTTCTCTAGATTTTCATTGCATATTTATGTACTGGTTTCCATGTCTGCCTGGTTACTTTGCCTCTAAACTTACAATAGCACAGATCTCCTGAGAGAATAAATTGCATTGATCCTAAAATATACAGTTATGAATATAGTTTTTAGCAATATTGGCATCAGAGAACATCTGTTTACTTTGAGTTAATCAAGATTAATATTTTATCTTCTGTCTGGCTAAAACACCCACCTATGTGAAGCAATTTGCTTCAGCTGTAAGGATGAAATCTTTAAGCAAGATAATATTAAGCATATACCAAATTTCTGACAGAGTTGCATCAGGGTAATAGATGGTGAAGACTGAGTGCTTTGCTTCATAGTCAATCCCATCCCAACATCCTGAAATAACTTGGAATCTATGAAAGGCACACACAGCTATACAGGGGGTGCTTATACAGACAGACAGCATGGCTTCATGGACACCTTCCAGTGATGTGAAGAAAAGTTGAGTCATATTTGGAACTTTGTCCCAACTCTCTGTTTTAGCAGTAAATATGGCACAAGGTAGCTGAGGGCAGACAGGGAACCCTCGTGGCCTCACTCACTGACCTATTTTCTCTCAAGCAATCTCTGCCAGGCTTATGGAGAATTCCATTAATTCTTCCAGGCAGGTACCCATCATTAATACGGCCAATCTGGAGGTATGATTTCAAAAGCCTGAAATTCCTGCTCTAGGAAAACACGTCTGTTTTGATCTTTCTATGCAGCCAACCAGTAAAAATGTTGCACATATTTTCTGCACCTATCCAAAGAAATTTATCTTTCACACCCTACTTGATGCCATATGCTGGAAGCTGAAAGAATGAAGGATTTAGCTGTCAGTCTCTGAAGGCAGCACAGGCCCTCTTCCAACTGCACACGGCGTCAGATCTCAAAAGTATGACATTTCACTTTAGCTTCTGTCAGCACTATCTGCAGTGTATCACTGGTGCACTGTTGAAAATATTCTTGATAGGCAGCTCATATGCACTGGATAAAGTGCTCATTAATCTTGCCTTTAAAGAACTGAGGAGTTGGGTGGTAAATCCTTAAGGGGAAGCGCCCGGCTCCCGCACGGAGCCAACGTTCCCGCTGGATTTCCCAGCCAGCAAAGGGAGCATTCAAAAAAAAAAAAAAAAACTGCTTCTGAAGCGGTTTCAGCTCTGTTTGTTTGCTTTAGGTACAAAAAAACCTCATGGAAAAAAAACTTCCTTCCTCCCAGTGGGCTTTGTGCTGCATGAGCAGCGCTGCCGAGCGCCAGCCCCGCCGGGTACCAGCTGGGGAAGGGCTTTGCCACCCCCACGTCCCCCTGCCGTGGTGGCACCTGTGGCTGGTCACCAGCCTCAGGACACAGCCCTGTCTCACAGCAAACAGAGTTAATCTGTTGGGGAGGATGAAGTAGCTAGGCCCTGCAGAGATAATTTAATAGTAAAAGATTCTAAAACTATGAAACCCACAAGAGGAATAGAATTAAAAGCAAAGTTTGAACTGTAAGCATGGACAGGAAGAAGATGATTAAGCAGCTGAAAGGGCTTGGCTGGGTGAGTCAGTGACACCCCTGCCAAGACAAAAGGATGAATAAAAGGCTGCACCTTCTCAGGTATCAGGGATAAGGTGGGTTTCACAGGTTTTGGTATGTAGAGTAGTATTATAATGTTGTAGCTCCCATAGGCTATATGTAGATTCTGTAGGTTTTGTATCTTAAGGTGATTGGTTAATGCTCATTAGAATATTCACGATAGAAGGGGTTAAAATGGAATGTAACAGAGAGTTCCCCCTCTTTTTTGCGTGCCTTCCCTTGGACCCTCTTGGACTTTGCACTGGATCCCTGGACCCTTCCCCAGTTAGGCTGCATTCCCACGACCAATAAAGCACGTGTTCCAAAGAGTATCCTGATCTTCAGGTCATCTCTCTCGCGGACTACAAGCGTGTTTTCTAATATTAATCCTCTCTCCAGCACGGCGGAGGTGCGTTTTGAAGGAGAGCTTTTGAAGCACCTCAAGAAAGGCAGGCATGGGGTGATCCCACCACTGCTCTTCCCGCCATGCTTGAGTGTTCTGGTGTTTAACAGGAGCAGTTCACTCTGCAAGAACCTGCTTCTCTGACAGATATTTTAAAAAATGCTTCCACAAAACAAGGACAGTTCATGAAACATTTAATGAAAATATGGATTTTTTTTTGCTTGTTTTCAATCCCTTCCCTATTAATAAAAGATTGGGTTTTTTAAAGATTCACTGTTTATTTTTTTTTTTTTCTCCCTCTGCAACCTAATACAGCAGAAGCAGGCAGTAGGTGAGGCATTTGCCAACAGCAACAGGAAAACAATAAAATGAAACAGAATAATATGCTGCTCCCCCCCTCCCTCCCCCCATTCCCACCAAGCCTCCCTGGGCAGAAAATGTATGATATGAAATTTATTTTGACAAGGGACTATCAATCACTTCCTCCAATTTGTTATTACTGCTAAACTATTTTATGCTTATATTGGCGCCCATATGAGAGAATCTGGCTCCATAGTGCAACACATTAAATAGCTGAAAAGCTGCAGTTCATAATAAAGCCAAACCTATGTTTTGGATGAAGTCTTTCAGTCTTCCAGCTTAATTCTATCAGGAATAAAAAGCCAAAGAAGAAACCAAACTCTCAAAGAGACCAACCACTCTCTCTCTAGATAGATTTATACTGTAAGCAATACCCATAATAAAATAACTGAATGTCACTTATTTTAGCCTTATCAATCATTTTACTCTGCAAATATCTCTACTCTAGGTAGTTAGGCTGGTTAAATCCTGGCATGCCCACTTACCAACCACCACACTACACAGTCACATAAAGCTGCAATGATCAGCCACAGCAGAGCCTGCTGAAGCCTCAAAATCTCCTAATGTCAGGCTAATGTCTCCTAAATCAGGCTGGTAGGAAAGTGGCTGCACCAATTCCAAATCTACCTGAGGTCTTGCAGGAGAGATGCAGAGATGCTCTGTGATTCATTCACAGAGAAGCATGAATGAATCAAAGAACTTACCCTGAAATGTTCCTCAGACTCCATTTGTGCTTGTGGAGCAGCAGCATCCCACTCTCACTAACGCCCATGCCTTTTTTTCCCCATGGTAAAGCAAGTTTTGGTCTACATTTGACTCTTTGTGCTTATTAACACGCAGAAATATCTACGCCATGATTTCATATGAATGTAAAACTCTAAAGCACGTACACTGTACTAGGGGACCTCTCTCAGCAACAACATTCAGCCACAGCCTCTCACAGCTTGGTGTTAACTCCCCTCTGCCAATACCTTAACACATGTACCCTTCACAACCCATCTGCTTTGGGGAAATCTGGCCGAGGAGAAGCCTTGGCAGCGCCTGTGAGCTGTGCCCTACAGCACACACAGGATATTGGGAATAAACCATGGACAGCAGGCTCTCCAGCAAAAATGTCCTCTCCCCCTGTGCCAGCTGACTGACAGCTCAAGCCCTTTAGCTGTGCTGCAGCTCTACCTTTAGCAAAACCATCTCCAAGTCTTGGAAAACGCTCCGTTTTCATTCCCTTCTTCCCTTCCTAATTTCCAGGCCCCAAGACCATCTGGCAAGAATAATCATTAGGCTACCAAAGGTGTCAAAGGTGCACTAGTAAAAGGGGACACCAAAACCACACCTTCCCTTGGGCATCCCACTGTGGGGTATTGAGCCACCAACCCCTGAACCCTTTGCTCACCTCGAGCCTGAGAAAGAAAGTACACAAGGTCTGAAGGTGATCACCTGCTCAGCCAAACTCTCCAGGATGGAACTCTGCTGTTCTTATCAGCTGGCTGGGATCACAGGTGAGGAAGCACAACATTTCAGGAGTACCAACAGACAGGACCACGTCAGTTCAAAAGAACACTTTAAGTGGCAGAAAACATCTGCAAATCTCATTACCACCCAGTGACAATACTTGTGTATTCTGCAATGTCCAAGAGGCTCAGACCAACCTGTGAGTGGGAAGCAAAGAGTGAGACCTCACAGAGCAGCTGCCTCCTGAGGTGCCTCCTTACTAAGTCCACAGAAGGTCTGGAACTGGAGTTTGGAACAAATGCCACTTGATTTACCCCTAGAGAAAGTAGTAGGAAACTTGTTGAAAAATGTCTTTTAAGCAAAATCTGTTCAAGCCTCAGACCTCTGTCTTAAATCTTCACACACTCCATTTTACAAAGGTCAAGGAACCAAGCAAGAATTTGACTGATGTACAGTTTAATGACAGATGCTCAGGTAGGCTCAGCGTGTTTGTGCCAGAAGAACTCTTCTGGGCATCAGACTGCCATTTGCACACAGTGACTTCCAACTGCAAATTTGCACACACACCTTACAGAAAAGAAGAGCTTAAATAAACACCCTCAGCGCTTTGCCCACGGTGCATAGTGGTGTTTCTACCTAAAGAGATGGTTAAACAGAGAGGACACAGCACCAGGAGATGGTTGAGGAGCTCTTTGGAGAGGCACCTGCATGGGATGTGCACACCAGGTGGGTCTAAGGTGGCTGAGACAATTTAATTGTACCAGACAAACACCGAGCTCTCTGCCATGTTCCCGTGTTATCAGCGCCTAAGCCCTTTGCAGTGGAGCAGAACTGAAGTGGTTATGTGAAAGCTGCTTATGTGGCCAGCCACCCCAGAGTTCTCACTTTAAAGTACCATGAAATAGGCACACTATTATGGGAATTAGGGATATTTCTCAGCAGAGAGCAGCTGGCAATCAAAGGGAGACCCGGCTTCAATGGGATTCTGCACGTTTCACCTGACCCACCACACCTGGATAAACCCAGGGTGTGTTGAAGGTTTGGCTCCAGAGGAAGAGTGTCTGTGAAGACCATACAAGACTCCAGGCAGTGCCTTTGGGAGGAAGTACCCTCCAGGCAGGGATGTTGGAGCGCTCTCTGGACGCTGGGGAATGTTTCATCAAGCTGCACTTGATCCTGTCTTATGTTTTTGACTCACTACTCTTTTACTTAACAGACACACTTGGAAGTGTTAGAGTTTCCTCTGTGAAATTTAACTCACAGGGAAGGCTCTCTTCTGACACATCCCAAATTCCAATCAAAAAGTTGTAACTTGCTGCAAGTGCCACATAGGGTTTCCTATTAACCTTCCAATGCTTGCCATAACAACACGTTACAGACAAGATTCAGCTACAAACTACACAACAGGTAAAGCTGGCTTGAAAAACTCTGGAAGGACCTGACGAATAAAAGTGTGACAAAGCTGCCACAAAACATTTTGACTTCATTAAAATAAAAGCTTACAGAGGGAATATTTAAACATTTCCAGTTAAAGTTTTTCAGACGTGCAATCACACAAGACATTTCCGTTCCCTTTCTGGGAGTGAAATTCCAAAATCCTGCTGACTGAAAAACAGTTTAAAAACACTTTGGTAACAACTCCACTAGCCCATGCCAGCAGCTGTGAGGGTTTAGCCAGAGGCAGTGGGGACCCTCAGGACAGAAGGCTGGGATATTTATCCCTCCCTAAATCTGCTCTGCTCCAACTAGGGCAGCTACTGCCTTATTTTCCACTATGACTCACCACAAATCTAGCACTGAACACAGCACAGACCCACTGTTTAGAATGTTTGGCATTATTTGTCATTTCTGTTGTGTTTCATATGTATTTCCTTCCAGAATATGGTGGATATATTAATGATGGGGAAAGCTGTTTTAACAGCAATTCAGTATTGCAATAACGCTTTTGTTTCCAAGTATTTTCATCTCAAGACTACAATTTCAGGCAATTAAACATTTCACCATGCCTGGGAAACAAGTAATTATTGTCACTTCCATCTAACAGACTGAGGATCTGGCAAAAACCAGTTGCTGACTAAACTGAACTGGGAATGGGATGTTGGGAGTTGCTGCATGAGGTCAAACCTGGCAGGAATCTCTCCTAGCATGCTGCTCCCTACCTGGGGCAGGGGAAGACAGGGGGAAAACAGTGGGAAAAGTGGGGAATTCATCCTGACCCTAGGAGCTGAGATCAGCTCCGTTCCAAGCAGTTTCAAGCTGTCTTTTATTTACCAAGTGTGGTATTTGGAAGCTGTGAATGCTTCGCAGCCACTTCAATGCCATATTTCCTGTCGAAGATGCTCACTAAATTCTTAGTGTCAGTGACATCTTGTGGCAATGAACTCTTTGCTACAGCATATGGGAAATGCCAGCACGAGAGGGAGAGGCAGAAGCCCAGGGAGAGGCAGAATTCTGGACTGGGATGTCCCCTCATGTCCCTGTTTGTCCCAGGCAAAGCTCAAGCCTGGGCAACCCAAGTTTCTTACCCTGCCCAGGTTACTACCCTTTATACAAAGGGCAAACTACCTTTATACAAAGTGAAAATTACAGAAGGAATTATACCAAACCCTGCAACCAGACATGATTTTTCACATTTCTTGTCCTTTGTGCCGCTTGAATGCTTGGGTTTCTGAAGTCCACGTGAATCATTCCAAAAGCTTCCTGGCTCAGAATGCAAATTTGGCATAAAATACATTTAAACAAATTGTTTGAGTTCATAAGGACTCAAATAATTTTGTTTTCTCTCCTTCTCATTCCTTCTTTTGTAGAATGAAAAGGGATTAGTGCATGTCCAGCTATCTAAACTGAGCTTTTTTGAGCAAAAAAAAAATGTTGACAAAGGAGAATGTATATTTTTATAGCTCTGAAATCCATGCAGAAAATAAGTACTTCTGAGATAAATACCGCAACTTCATAACTTCAAAAAGTATTTGATGAAACAGAATCAATTTTCTTTAGCTGCATTTCATTTCCTTCTATTCTAATACTTTCTCTTTTAGACTTTCTTCTCTCACTTTGTGTTGTTGGTCTAGTGAGTCTAAAAAAACCCACTGAAAAGCCCATGGCTGCTCCACAGTCTGCTCAAGCAAGTGGGAATCTTCTTTACTCTCAGCAAATCTGAGGCCAAGCTCTTTGATAGCCTTAACCAGATGGGTTTTTTTTTTGTTTTTTTTTTTTTTTTTGCATTATGGTTGTTTCTCAAACACTCACAACGTTCAGCTTATTTGCACATCTTTGCACATGTCAGCACTTTGCTGTCGGTGGGAATTCTGTATCTCAGCACTGCTAACTTCCATCCAGGTTACTTGCCTGGGATTTTAAAAGCTGGGGGAAGGAAGGAAGGAAGGAAGGAAGGAAGGAAGGAAGGAAGGAAGGAAGGAAGGAAGGAAGGAAGGAAGGAAGGAAGGAAGGAAGGAAGGAAGGAAGGAAGGAAGGAAGGAAGGAAGGAAGGAAGGAAGGAAGGAAGGAAGGAAGGATCCTGGCCAGAGAGATGCAAGGGAAGCCCAGCAAACTGGAACAAGGTAATTAGGTGCGTTCAGATTGCTAAAGGTCACAGTAAATGACTTGCCTCTGAAATACGTGGGTGATTTCATCCTAGTGAATGCCCAGACTGGTGGTGTAAAGTACAAAAGACAGACAACATCCAGCCTTTTACAGCCTGATGAGAAAAAGGGTAGGAGAGGAGGAATTTCAACAGGCAAATGGCAGGGCTTTAGATAATTGAAAGTACTTCTCAGTATCTTTTGTTTGGAAAATTGTCTGAATAGTCTGGCTCAGTGTCTTAACAGATTTTGGGTTCTGGAAATCCCAGTGCTGTGTGCTGCAGAGAAAAAGAGATGTTAATTTCTAACTGCAGTCTTGTCTCAAAGAACATGGCATGTTCTGGAAAAAGCACTGGACAAAACGAAAAATTTTTTGTCAATTACTATTTAAACATTTGTTCAGCCTCCTGCCTGCTCTCCTGATAATTGTTTCCTATTTAAACAAGTAATTAAAAAGCAATTGTGCTATTTTACACGTGTTACCACCAATTTACTTTCCTACTGCACATATGAAAAACGATAAAATGAAGGCACTTGAGCCTGGACTTAGACACCCAAAATTCCACCTGAGTCTCCACACCTCATGTTTCCAGTTAGAGAGGTGTCTTTGCAGACCCAGCAATCAGGAGCCAAAAAACCCAAAGCCTTCAAACTGGGGGCCCCTGTGCAAACAACTTGTTCCAAAAACACAGAATCACAGAAGAGATTGAGTTGGAAGGGATCTTACAAACACTTTTAATCTCTGAGAGCCTGGGTCAGCCAAAGGGTTCCTGAGCTGGGGCATCACTTCCATACATGGTTTCAGTCAACATTAGTTCCCTGACTGGATTTAAAGCCAGGTTGCTGATGATTTATGCCATAAACAGGGATAGCAACTTCCTAAGAATACATATATCTATCCATAATCTGATCCAGAACTTCCCTGCAGAATTGATAGTGCTCAGTCCTTCATCTTACTCAAAGAAGGTTTTACACTAAACAGTTGTAAAATATGGCTTTAGTAAAGTCTCTTGTTGAAAAGAAAAACCCTTAAAAATGGAACCTTTGCTATGAGGTACAGATGTCTGAACTAGATAAGGAAGGGTTTCTGTGTGCTGAGGGAAGTGTCTGATCTGCACTTATCAGAAAACATGAAGGACTGTAATCCAGCCCTGGAAGGGTTCTGAGCTCACAAAAGGCTGGAGATGAAGTGTGGGTACCACAAACCCAGAAGTTCCGTGCCTTCAGAAAGCCAAGACCCTGTGGATGCTTTTCACTAAGAACTGGGCTCACTTCCATGCCAGATCATGTCTGTTTTGCATGTGTTCATCCTTAAACACCAGGGCACCAGCAGGAAAAGCAGCAGCTCCAGGGATGTGCCAGAGCCAGCAAGCAGCACACACTTGTCTGCCTGGAGAACACTGTGAACACCTTAGCTGATCAACAGGGACACAACCAGGGTGACATTTCAGCTGCTCAGATGACAGCCAAGATTTGACCAGAGCATCAGTGTCAAAGAGAAATGCAGAGTAAACATGTGACAAAGAGAAAAGCACCACCATTTCCTGAAGAATCCCAAATCCTATGAAGTCACCTGTGAAGCCTTTCAGGAACAACTAGATCCCAGAGTCAAGGGACAGTGTGTTAGCCTGGCTCAGTCATCCCAAAGAAGGCAAATCATTGTAATTCCTGTTCAATGCAAAACAATTTCAAACTGACTTTCTGTCAGACACCTGAGCACAAGTGGTCTTATTTCCAACAGCAGCAAGCACCAAGGCTCTCAAAAAGATGAATGGGAGCTGTGATTGCTCACCACTGTTGACAATCAGGTGGCTTGTAGTTAAGTGTCTACATCTGCAAAAGCAAAAACAGCTGGCTCACAGGCTTCATTTTAGTGCAAGTGCAGGCTGGGGTGTTGGAGTGCAGACAACAGCCTCAACGCATTCCTTGCAGAGTCTTGCAGCCTCCAGCAAAAAAAAAATACTAAAAGCCTTGCATGGGGAATGCTCCCATTTGCAATTTGCAGTTGTACCTACCTAAATATTTTAGAGGTTTGACATCAGCTGTAGCACAGGTAGCCAAGGAATGTGTGGGATTCTGCGGGATCCCGGCACCGGGCAGCTCTGTACCTGCCCTGCAGAGAATGGCAGTGCTGCTGACTGGGGGCCATTTGCTCTGCAGGATGGAGAAGAAGCTCAAAAAATTCTTTAAATAAATTCTTTTAAGTTGGATCCATTAGGCTGGAGCTCTCTTAGGCTGTATATTTTCACTGTATTTGGGGTGGGGCTGTGAGCTGTTAGATAGGCTTAATAAATCTTACAGCCCCCCCCCCCCCAAACATTTAAACATTTAGTGCATTTATTTTAAGAATCAGCTGCTCAGTAAAATACAGAGAAGGATCACTTCTCCCCAGGAAAACAGAATCAGCATTCCTTGCTCTGAGATCCTGTCCTTCACGCACAGAAAGAGTGCCCATAAATCCAGAATGGTGGATCTGAGAAGCTGAAATGGGATATATTTGGATGCTTTCCACACACTGCAGCTATATTTCATAACCACTTGCAGCACTCACTAAATTTTGACATGGCTGCTCTTGAAAACACACTTTTCATGGGGGGAATAATTAACTGTGCACCTTCTACCCACTCAAGAGGTATCAGGCTGAGTGCATTACGAGCAAGATGTGAAGTCTGTTGCTACTGCACTGGAACCCTTATGGAACAAGAGTTTAAAGTTCTAGGCATGATGGCAATTCAGAAATATTCTAAAACAGAACCTGGACACCCCTTCTTTGCATTCCCATCAAGATCTCAGTTACCATGTTACCTTCCTGATCAGTGTCAATGTCTCTGCTTCTTAACCATTCAAATGAGCAAGAATTGTTTTGTGAATAGGGAATGTCGTGACATCTAAATCAAGTTAAAGAAGAAGGATACAAAAATTTCTCTTTTAAAGATCTTATTTTTGGGGGAAAAATATAATCATTTCATCACCTACATCACAACACACTGGTTCAAAGCCTGACCTGAAGGAAAGTGAGAAAGAAGAAAGTGAATATAGAGAGGGGTGTCAGCTGCTATACCTAGGAGAGAAGAGATTCAAGTAATGAAAGGAAATTGGGGCTGAACATTGAGATGGAGGAGAAATTCGTCATAGGGGAGCTTCCTAATGCAGCACATCACTTCAGTGCATGCTTTTTACCTTATGGAAAGATTTACAATCTCTGAATGTGTGTACTAGGTGCTTGACTTCCTCTGGCTTTTGAAAAGAATTAGATGCTCTGTCCTCTATGCCTTTGGAAGTTTTCTCCTCAGACCCTAACTAATCCTTATTCACTTCACTTGGTCCATTTCCAGGCTGAAAATTAAGCACTCAAGTGCTTTGCATAGGATTATGGCAAGGCTGAAGTTCCACCATGTGAAGCATTTCAAAGGAGCAGCATCCTGATAAAGGTACCAGGGTGCCCAGCCAATCCTGCTCTGCAGGGCAGCCTGGGAAGAGCAATCCAGCCCCTCTTCTCCATTTCTGCTTCTTCCATCCCCAAATCCCAAATTTTTATGTAATGACAAACCCATAGTTTCAAAACAGAGCTGAGGCTTCTGTGAAAATTGGAGTTTTTCCTAAAGGGAGGATTTTTATGCTTTAAGTACAATAGACACTCATGTAACCATGAACCCCCATTTTAATTTTTCTTTTTGCCTCATCAACTGAGCAGCAGGTACTACCTATGATAAATGCTACCTGTCAAGACTTTACTTTGATCACGCTTCAAGAAGGAAGGATTTCCAAATCATTTGCTAGGAAATTTTTAATTCTTAAGTGGGTTGTTTGTTTGCCTCAAAGGAAGCACTAACCTATTTTACATTGTCAAAAATCTATTTTTAAACAAAATTTTCCTTTGTACTTTAAACATTCCCTAAAAATACTTCTTAGGCTCAATTAAAATGAAGTAGATGTTTAAGCTACTGTCTGATTCAGCAGCTCTGTCACTGTGCTTATCCACTGCCTATGGAAGGATCAAATCTGGCCAATGGCTCTGTTCACCTGAATTAGGGTGTTGAGTTAATACTGTCATTTGTCATGGCACTGAAGTCCCTCTAACTGTGTCAAATCACAAACAGGAGAGATTCCTAGGCCCTCCTGAAATTCTTTTAGAAGTCACAAGCAGAGTCACAAGTATTACAGCCCTCTCACTAGCCCTTCCTATGGTTTATATTCACTGTCAAAAATAAAAGTAGGAGGCTTGGTGTGGGAGGTGGTTTAAAAGGTCACCTCTATAGCTTATAGAAAGGATTTGCTGTGCTTCACTAAGCCCCCGACACCGTACTTCAATTTTCCCAGTTAAATTTGGCTTTGCAGGGCTGGGCGGGCGGGGTGCGATTTACAGAGCGCGGTCAGCACAACCC
Source organism: Phylloscopus trochilus trochilus (assembly GCA_016584745.2). Lineage (NCBI taxonomy): Eukaryota > Metazoa > Chordata > Aves > Passeriformes > Phylloscopidae > Phylloscopus > Phylloscopus trochilus. Next base: position 2,536,092 of record WQNJ02000005.1, on the reverse strand, counting down.
GCCGCGCCGTGCATCACAGGTGAGCCCTGGGCTGGCTCTGCAGGGGGAACACCACAGCAGCCTGTTTTCCTTGCAGAACCAAAGACTGGTGTCCTGGGTTGTGGAGCCAGGGGTGTGTATTCTATTTCAGTTGTTAAAAGCAGTTGGGGAGATGTTTTTATTTCTTGTAACTCAAGGGGGGAGGGGGTGGGTGCTGTCTGATAATGGGCCAACTGTTCAAACCAGGTGGGGCAGTGTTTCTTATCTCTTTCACAGTCCTCCCTCAAGGGGAATATTTTTCTGCTAATGGGCCATTAACACCTCCCCAAACTATACCCTCCCCAAAGCAGTACATCCACATTCCATCACCTTATTGTGAGATGCTCCACCCAGTGGGGGGAGCCAACCATTCCTACCTGGATAAAACTGAGACACAGGAACAAGACAATTGGGAAGTGCACTGATATCCTGAGCTGCCATGCTGTGTGACTGGGAGGCTTTTTATGGAACAAGGCAAAAAAAACCAGCCAGGATGCTGTTATAAACCAGACATCACCTGTGAGCAGAGGGATCCGAGCACTGACATTGCACTAAGATTTTAATCAGCAGTAAAAGTAACAGGGACTTCTCTTTTTTGCATTTAGAGGATGTTCTTTTCCACTCCCTCATCTCCCATCTGAGGGAATTACTCACAGGAAACACAAGAGCTAGACCCCTTTGTTTTGCACTCGCTGTTCTTAAACTCAAGGATTTCATTAAAATCCTTTCATGTTAAAAAATGGAAAATCTTTTGAGGAAGGGAAAAAAAGAAAGCTTTTTTCCCCATTTTATTTACAGACACTGCTAAGCCTCCTTAAGCTACTTTTGCCTCGCTGTCTCATACTCCGACAAAGCAGATGTGAAGAAGGCAGATATATAACAGTACAGCACACACAGCAGGGCTGCCAACTGTCAATAAATTTATGAACAGTTTGGAGATCTACAGGAGTTTTCTGAAAATTCTTATTCTTTCAGTAAAATCTGGCAAGCTCTCCTTGATCTTGGCAAAGGAAAAAAAAATAAAATTATGATTTGGGAACATTCTGGTCTACTTACACCTGAAAAAAGCCCTCACACAAAACATAATCCTGATGTTGCTGGATCAGATCAATTCTGCATGGAGCTCTCTTTCAAATTCCTCTGATGTTGGAATGGATAAGAGTTGCCGATGTTTAAAAGCAATTAATTCTGCAGGATACTGAAAACTGAGCTACAGAACGTGAATGAAGTTCTGTTCACCATGAAAATAGAAAGACTTTGTTTCTGAGATAACTTACTGACACTGGAGTTTTAAAAATAACCACCTAGGATTACTTTTATGACTAATCCCAGGGGATAGTTCCCTTTCTGCCCCAAAACTGGGTAGGTTGGTATTTAAATGCTAATCGGCACAAACAGCTACAAGCTTCATTTTCACTGATCAACTTGAATGTGCAAGATCTGTGCTTCCAAATGCACTGAAACTGTTCTGCATAACTGCCTTAATATGCATGAAATTATAGGGGCATCCTACAAATTAGTCATCGTGTGCTTTGTACTTGCACCTGTTCCTGTGTCTACAACCTGCCAATGCCTCTGGTGGGTGCAGTGGGCAAAACCTCACACCTGGACACCCAAACCAAACAAACCTGGGCCAGGGGTAATTACAGAGGTCAGCTCATGATCCAAAGTCATTTAACACACCAGGCCTCAAATCCTGCACTCAGGTTTAGCCCCTCTCCAGCTTTATGGGTTGCCAAGGTTTTATTTATGGAAGTGCAGCAAGAACGTTGTTGGAGAGGAGCCTTGCCTACACAATTTTATTGTAACGGAGCTGAATTTATTCCAGCTGGCTTTCTGCAAGTGCAAATAGGGCAGCCAAAGATTCTACATTCAAGATTAAGCAGAATTTGAAAGGCAGAAAGTGTGTCTGCCTACAACAGCATCTCGTGAGGTTCCACATCCCTTGCTGTGGTTGAAAAAATAATGAAGAATCTACAAAATGTCCATTCTTCCCAGCAGCTTTCCTTGTCCTACAGCTAGAAGGAAAAGATTTTTCAGGCTCATGCTATCTGTCAGGCTTCATAACCATTCTGAACACTCATTTAACAGTTAACCACATCTTATCCACGCTGTTTCTACGAGCCACTTCAATCAGAAATAAGTGTTCAAGGTCAGGAGCATCCTGGTCTAGTGGCAGGTATCCCTGCCCATGGCAGGGGGTTGGACTAGATAATCTCCAAGGTCCCTTCCAACCCAAAATATTCTATGATTCTATCAGGGACCTAATAAAATCAAACTGAGGAACTGAGGCAGTGCCCTCATCTTCTTCCTATTTTTTTTTTTTTTTTTTTTGGTTTAGGTAATGGCAAACATGAGCCTTTCATAACTGTCTACTTGTATTATTTTTGAAATGTGTTTTAAACAGGTAAATTTGAATAGAACAAGTGAAGTTAACTGCAACATTTCCTAGAATCTTGCATGTTCCCACCTTAGCTGGGGAGGGAAGCAGAGAGAAAGAGCAGACATACAAATCCAGACAATCATTCTGGTGGGGAAAAAAAATTGCCCTGTATAAAACTGAGATTAAGTGAATTTCTGCAATTGCTGAATGGCTTGGGAACTCTATTCACTTTAATGTACTATGAGCTGTCATTCCCATCTTTATACAGAGACACTCAGTTTCTCTAAAGCAGCTTGCAAAAATATTCAACGTTTTCTGTAATTTCTATATGTATTTTTCTCCTGTAAAATGATACTGCTAGAGACCTCTTGGATCTCCATCTTTTCTGTTTGTATGTATTATTTATGGGGAGCACTGGCTCCAACCTTTGCATTTAGGCTAACGCTTGCTATTATAAAATATTATTGTGACCTTTTTTGAGCTCTTAACACTGTGGGGTTTTTTTTTTGCAGCAAGCCTTGGAAACTCAGAAAATGCCCTGAAGCCTTTTCCTTGGTCCATGAAATTTGTTTCAGATTTGAGGGGTAATGATTCGAAAATCTCCATTTTGTTCTCTCCCTTTGTCAGCACCGTTTTGGCAGTCTCAGATAACATCTGGACACAGGCAAGTGCTGTACCACAGCAGCAGCACGATTAACTGGCCTGCAAGGGCTTGCGTGGCAACTTGAATCCTGCCCAGGTGCATGGTCCTGGAGGGACACTTGCAGTCACTGCCTGTCACGTTTTGGTTTTCTGAAGTTCTTTCCCAGGGATGAAAACTGGTAAACAAGGGCATGTTTTTCTAAACTTATCTTGTTCTTCACATTTCTCTCCTAAGGAAGGACTTTGCTTGTTTACCCTTGATGTGACCAATGGGTCAAAGGACCCCACCTCTTAGGTGGGCACATTGTAGAAAGGTATAAAAATAGGTTTTGAGAATAAACCAGTCCCTTTTTGGAGCATCAGCCTTCTGACAAGACTCGCGTCTTTCTTTCGTGTCTAACAGCGACAGACACTGGTGTTGGCACATCCTAAAGGGCCCCACTGTGCCCTGGGAGTGCTGAATTTGCTCTTTAGACAGATCCCTTTGAACTCTGCACTTCCCAGTGCCACACTGGAGTGCTATGGATGATTTCACACCACACCCATGAGATGCTGCGAGCCCGGCGGTGCCTTTCGCCCCTCTGTGCACCTGAACAGGCACAGCACTCACAGCAGCTCCTCGTGCTGGGGAGTCCCCAAATCCCTGTCCTACCACCAGCACAGCATCCCCAGCTCTGGCCCTTCCTGGTGGGTTCAGGATGGAGCCACAGCTCGAGCTCCCTGGCCGTGTCCCAGGGGCATCCCGGGGGAAGCAGCGGCTCTGGAGCCGTTTTGCAGCCGGTTGTACCCACGACGGGAACACTTTCAGCTCCAGTAACTCTCTCACACTGCAGCAGGGACAAGATGACAAATCTGATTATATTAACGTCCATTCTTTCACCCAGCTCTTCAGAATTTACAAGTTCACCGTATGCTTTAATGGAAGAACAACCTGCCTTTTTTTTTTTTTTCTTCTTTTTTTTTAGGTAACTATTGTTTCAGTTTTAATGGATTCAGCCCTTCCATGCACGCAGTGCCATGTACACCCAGCACTCAGCTCCTGTGTGTTCATGGACAACAATCCTCTTGGCAAAACCCTGAGCTCTGTGCCCAGTGTCACTCAGGCAGCAGTTAAGGGATGTTTGCAAATGGGTCTCACTACTTCAGGGGCATTTGTAGCCAAATTTTAAAAGATGCTCAGATGTCTTTTTACTGATTGTGTCCAATTAGCATCAGAAGTCTATATACACAAATGAACATAAGAGGGAGAAAGAAATATATACATGTATATACATAGAGAGATAGTTTCTCTAATCTATTTTGCCACTTCCCAATTTAACGATATTCCACTGCATCAGATTTTTAATTTATTATTATTATTTAAAAATTTCAGAGAAGATGTATTATTCAGTTTGTCAGCAAGAGAAAATCCACACCAGGTACTGCAAAGAGCTACTCAGTGGCACTGTATGTGATTTGTAGGTAACTCACATTAAATTGTATCTCCCATTCCACTGTGTGATACAGAACAAAAGATGTGTCAGCAAAAATGACAACAGAACATCTGCATGGAGAATCTGTGCTTATGGGGCAACAAGGCACATTCTCCCCACAAAGCACTTGTGGAAATGTGGGTGACCTAAATCCAGGGTGACTCTTTGACACCACTTCTGTCAATGGAACCCTGCCACCAAACAGGAAAAAAGATTAATTTCCGAATTTCTCTCCCAACTACACTGAATAAAACCCCCAAAAATACACACTGGAAGGAAGGGTAGTGGAGTGGTTTTTCTTTTTTTAAATTTTTAGGACATCAAAATTACAGATCTATTTTTTTTTCCTCCTGGTATGTGGGTGTCAGGACATTGCAGTTTCTTCTGCACCTCATGTAATGTGATTTTGCAAATGTTTCCCTCACACTGTAACAAAAAGCAAAGTGGGTGCTATGGACTGGCTTCCAGAACTGCAAAGTTCCATTATATTCTGCATTACATTCAAATGTGATCTAAAGGAAATGAAAAACTTTATTCTGCAGAAGGGATGGATTTTTCCTCCTCAGCCTCAGTGTGCACACACCTGCACCTGTGTTCCCACATCCAATGACACCAACCTGTGGAGGAACCCCAAAATAAGCACAAAAAGCTGCAGAAACTGTGTGCCATACTAATCCAGGAGGAAATTCTGGGCCATGTAGGTGTGAGGCTATTTAAAGGATTGCCAAAAATGTCAAAACGTTAGCAGGTTTCCTCTTGCACCTGCAAAGTGAGGGTTTGCAAATACCCAGTTGTCAGCACACGTGGAGGCAGAGTTGAGGCACAGCTACATTCTGAGCTGGGCTAAACACTGACTTTTTGTTCCTCTCCTTGTATGAAGGCAGAAAAAGCAGAATGGTATCTTATGAGAAGGATTTTATAGAGACCCAGAGCGTAGAAGAGAGAAGTAAAAAAAAAATCAAGAGCAGCCCTCCCAGCATCAACAGCAAACCCTCAGCCACTCCAATGAATTCCCTCTGAGGAATATTTGGTCTAGAAAAGCAAATGAGAGACATCCACCCCCGGGTGGGCAGCACCCGCCCCCTCACATCCACCCTGGGGACTCTGCTGCAGAGGAATTCCTGGTTCTTTCTGTCTCCCTGGTGAGAAGGGGAAGAAAGAGGGATCCCAGTGGGGATGTGAGCAGGGGTATTGCCATCAGCCCCCTCACATCCCTGGCAGAAGTGAGCCCAGGTGCCTGTAAGAGCTCAGGAATGCCCATTGCTGCCCCCAGATGCAGCAGAGGTTTCCAGAAAGCCCTGTGAGCACCATCAGAGGAGCAATCACTGCAAGGCTGGAGTGGGTTTTTGTTTCTGTTTGGTTTTTTTTTTTGAGGTGACTCTTTTCCTCACACTGCTTTCATCAAATAGACAAAGATCAAATAAAGCCCCTAATTACAGTACGTGTATACATGCTGGCTCACACTTAACTAATCCCCATATTAACGAGTGCAGGATTTGAATGTCTTAATTCGTAGAATTCAAGTCTTTGGAGAGCTTTTCAAAAACACCAGCAGTTGGGGTGCCTGATGTTCTTCCTCCTGAGATTCTGTCACTTAGAAGATGTGTATAAAAATGCTCCTTCCCAAAGCAAGGCCCCAAATGAAATTTCTGCCCCTAAAACCATCCTTTGTAATTTGCATGTAGTTAAACACTTTCCATTTTCTGTCAATTTAAACGCTATTTACAGTACAGTGGTGCCTGGTTTTAATTGAATACTTGAAGAAATCTTTCTAGCACATGAATGCTCAGTGCCTGCAATAGGTGGAAGTAGCCTTTCTATAGATGATTGTGTCCTGCTTTGACTTGGAGTTTATTTCAATGATAAAATAACCAAAGGAATGTGTTTAGCCATCTTTACTCATATATAATCAAGGGCCGTATCTAACTTGCATGAAAACTCATCAAATGAAACTCTTTAGGCAGGAACTAAAGTGCATAATTGGTCTAAACTAAGTATTCAAGTTGCATCCAGTCAAAACCCCTTCCCTTTGCCATTTGAGCCCCTCTAGCCCACTGCACATGTGCCACCTTTGCCAGGACATGTGGGAAGGGAGTCTTTTGGATGAAGAAAAAGGTCAGTTCCTGTAAGACAGATAAGTAAGAGGAATAAATTCCCCTATGCTTGAATATTAATTACTTATATGTGAATAATAAACATGTCCCACGAGCCTAAACGATCCACTCATGTTTGTAAATGAGCTATCCACAGAGATTATTCCCACAGAAACTTGTGAAGACCTAATCTTGCCGTTGCTGAAGTCAACAGCAACATCTCTATAAACCTCATTATGCTCTGAATTTGTCAGGCCCACGATAAAATATTACAGCCTCTTCATTGCAGGATAGCATTTCTCAAACTCCAAATTCACTGTCAGTTTCTCCAAGCTATGGATACCCAAATCCATCCTTCCAGAAATGATGATTTCATCCGTCCCTCTCAAAATGTGCACGTATATAAATGTTATTTAAAACAACTGATTTTGGAGGCTGCTCTACCCAAGACAACACCCTGTGCCAATCCATATGGAAACATTTTCCAAACAGCTACCAGTGCACAGGAGAATTTCCAAATTAATTCCTCGTAGTAAAATTCACAAAGGTGCTGTCTCCCTTAAACCACTGTGGCTGCAAAATGAGTAACACTTAAAAACCTAAATGGTGCCACACATTCCCAAGTTCACCACTGCTCTGCTTGCTGGAGCTGTGTAGATAATTAAAAGCCACTCTAAGTTACATAAGAAGATTATTTTTTTAGGAAACAGTACTTTAAAAGCTTCACTTTGCTTCCCCAGCACTTAGCTATTTGTTTTGTTTCTTAGAAATGTTTTATTTTAATAAGTGCAGTTTTATATGGATTCTGCTGCTTTAATGTAAAACACATGAATATGAATGCGCAGTATTTACAGGAGATTTCCCCCCTGCATGCTGCTCTATTTTGTCATATTGTCTGCAGTAGATATGTGATTTTTATTTTCCCTTTAGCAGTGAGGTAATTTGCCCATGTTATTTGCTCTGTGGGCATCCTCATAACACATTTTGAATTTATTTCGTGATGTCTCTTGAAAGCACTGTGAATCCAAGACATGCCGAATCAAACTAATGAAGTAATCCCTGCACTAACAAACCCTCCCTGTCTCAGCTCTGTTAGAAGCAAAAAGGACATGAGACTGATAGACAAATATTAAAGATATAATTCTTTTGGACTTGGTCCACATGTTCACAAGATAATGAGACCTTAACAAAGACACAGAGACTCATAGGGAATATTAGATCTGACATTTCATTTGAGGTGAAAATCGCCAGTCCTCCTAATGACATCTTTTCTTACCAGGTACAAGGAAAAAAAAAGACTGAACTGTAAAAACTTGCTTTTTACACAGCACTGATTTTGATCTTACCATGCCAATCTTCATTGAAGAATTTTAAAGCGAATACAGTGAAGAGCTGGCAAGAAAAAAAAATAAAAAAGGCAAGCTGCTGGTAGCTCACTGAGAATTCCTTTAATTTTAAGAGCCATGAAACAACCTTACTGGTACCCCCATTATTCCCTAATTTGTGGCTGGCTCAGGCCCCTAAGATTTAAAATGTTTTACAGGAAGCAGGGAGGTTGAATGTAAAGTGAGAATGTGCCTTCTCCAAGTCAATGCTATTTATCTCGAAATACTGAGGGCTTTAAAACCAGTTTACATCAACCCAGACATTTCCATTCCTCAAGTTGCATCTTCAGCTCAGTCTGTGACCTTACAATGCAATGTGTCAAAAAGAAGAGGCATCTGAATCTTTTATTCCAGCTGTAGTATTGCATCCTGCATACATTTATCCGTTTTGTTTATTCTCCGATGTCACATCCCATTCCACATTGGTCACTCAAACACAGCTGCCAAAAGTTATTTTCATTAAAGCCTTTCAATGTGTTGGGAGGGGAAGGAGGTCAGGTTCTGCGATGCCTTCTTTTTTGTTTGCTTGCATTTTGCTGGGGTTTCTTTTAGAAGAGAAGAGAAAATACCAAGAATACAGAAGAAAGGAAAAAGCTTCCCAGAGAAAACCTCGGAACAAGGGAACACCATGGCAGATATTCACTCCAGGAAGATAAAAGAGACATTTAAGCAAAAAGTTCCATTTCACCTGTTTTTTTCTTAGTAAGACATGGCAAGAGTTGTAAAGCAGTAATAACAGTAACTTCACTAACTCTGAAGCTTTATCCCAGTAAAATCAAGGGTCCCCCACTGTAAATGGTGTAGAAAAAGGTGGTGAGATGTCCTCACAGCTGGATCTGTTTCCCATCCATGGCCAGACTGCAGCAATTAGCCCTTAGGGTCTCAACAGAGCTCCAAAATCATTCTTGAGGCTTCATCTCCAAAATCATTCTTGAGGCTTCATCTCCAAAATCATTGTGCACAGCCCAGTCACAGTGATAACAATGTGTTTAATTTTAGCCATTTCGTTAATAGATCTGCAATTACAGGCCACGTTCTTTCTTCTCCTCACCCTTTCAGGCAAATTGCACAACCTGGGCAGGCCCCTGAGAGAGCTGGAGAGGAACTCTGAACAAGGGCACGCAGTGACAGGACACAGGGGAATGGCTCATGGAGCTCTGGATTCGATGTCAGGAAGAAATTCTTCCCTCTGAGGGTGCTGAGGCTCTGGAACTGTTTGCTTGGAGAAGCTGTGACTGCCCAGCTCCTGGAAGTGTCCAAGGCCAGGCTGGATAGGGTTTGGAGCAACCTGGGATAGAGGAAAGTATCCCTGTCCTCATCACATTGACCCTCTGTCTACACTACCTTTCTCATTGACAAATAAAGGTCATTGTAAACTAGAATCACCCTGGAGGATGAACAGCAGGGGGAAGGAAAGAAAGGAAGAGATGGTGAAAGGGAAACAGGAAAACCAGCAGCAGACAGCACCAGTTAAAGATACAATCTTTGTACATAGTGCAGCACAGCCTTAACACGACACACTCAAAGGTCTGGGACATGTTTGATGCCAAATGACCCCAGTAAATCAGGAAACAACCTTGCTCTTTGTGCCTACACGAGCCTCATGAAAGATGAATAAACAGCAGCTGCTGTGCTATTGTGTTTGTGTGCTCAGAGTAATCTTGAGGTATTATTGTGAATCCTTCCAGACTGTCTAAGCCCCTACGAAGGGCACGTTATAAAAGGCATTCATCATCTGCTAAGAAGCTACATCTGGGACATTCCAGCTCCTAGGTAGTCACTAAAACCATTTAACAGGGAGAAATGGCAATCAGGAAGATAATCAACTTGTACCACCCAAGAGAGAAATCACCCATTCCCCCTTTTGAACATTCATGTATTCTTAAGGAGATTAAAATCTCCAGTTGATTTTTAAGTAAAGCTACAGACAAAAGAGGGATAAAAATATTTTTTAATTCTTTCAGAATATTAAAACGCAATCTGGAATGATGAATATCAATAAGAACCCAAAGCAGTTTTATTGGTTATGAAAAACTGTTAAACCCTGAATTGGAGAGGCTAAAAAGCCCCAAATCAATGCTTATTTATAGCATGATTCCCTTAGCAGCTGTAAATAGCATCATTTTCACGGTTATAAAATGCACTGGCATGTGCTCTGCTCCATTCAGCACAGGTCACTAGTTAGATCCAGGGCAGCAGATAAGCACATGCTTTGAAAAGGGTATGTCTAATTCCCAAAATTAGACAGTAACAGCATCCTCTTTGAACAGCATCCTCTACTTCAGAAGAGAATGTCTTCTGTCCTGAGATAACTATAAATATACAGTTCTTGACAACTGTTGGTGATTCTTAATTATTACTGTTGCTGTTAACATGCTGGACATATTCCAATGATTTCCATAGTCTATAATGGGAAAACTGTTTATGCTAAATTATAAATTTTTATTGTGAACAGAAATATAGATCTGCCAGCAATAGTAATTTTATTTACTCAGTATCTGTAAGAGCAGGCTTACAGAAGTCCCTTTAACTATTAAGTCTATGTTCAGTAGTTATATGTTATGTACAAATTTTGCTTCTTTTGTTAATTTTAATAAAAAAGTCCACTCCATGCCTGCTGGGTTCTTTTTCTACAAAGGCATTTAGATTAGTCTTAATTATGGGTTTCAATATACAACATGGGAAGGAAAAAACCAACAAACACACCAACAATGATGGATGGACTGCATGGCTTTCTGGTAATTTCTCAGCAGGCACAGTCCTGTGGCATTCAAAATACAGACGAAAAATGACTTCTAAAGTTACTGAGGGAAAACTACTGAAAAGCAAACTCATGTGCTGTGTCACAGGCTGAATCTTCAAAATTTCCTCTAGCCATGTGTTAGATGGGGGTTTTGGGGAGGTTTTCAAAGAGCATTTTGCTGGCTCAAAGATTCGTCCCAGTGCCTTCCATGAGTGAATTGTGCACCCGATCAGACTCATTTCACGGGGTGTTAAGGAGCCAACTGGTTTAGGCATTTAGCAAATCCCACCAGACACCTGCCTGCATCCTTGGGGAACTGAATCCCTCCAGACAGCTGGATGAACACTGGCTATGTCCACAGAGCAGTGTCACTCACACAGGGACACACGCTTGTGCAATGCCCTGGGGACAGAAGTGCCCACGGCAAGCACAGCCCCGTTCTGGCTCCCACACATCTGAGCAGATCAGCAGTTTTGCCATCAGTGGGTCTCTTCACACTTCTGCACTCCTACAACATTCCTATATACTCTGAGGGAGGAGCAGTTACAAACATTAACAGAAGAGATAGGGCGAGGATGGAGCTACATAAACACTCCCTTGCTTTCAAAGTTTCTGCTGTGGCCATGTCCTTACCACAGATGAGCACCTGCAGCTGCAGAACGTGTCTAGACGTGCAGGCAGTGTCCTGGTGACAGACCAGGAAAGCAGCTCGCAGTCTGCCATGCCCAGCCCAGCTCATTTATGGGGCCCAGATGGACTTTCCCTCCCCGAGAGATGCTGCATTATCCGCTCCCCATGCCAAGTCCCTCGGAGCCCAGCAGCCACCCTGCCTGCTGGAGCTGAAAAATTCATCAGCCCCTCTCTGTTTGTCCAGGATCTCAATGTGCTCATTCTTCTCTTCTCCTCTCTGCCCTTTTTCTCCAGTTTAGCTCAGTCTGAATTTCATTATAGCCTTTCTTCCCAGTGCCTCACTACATCCACATTCATCCACATTAACTCTGAATGGCAAAGTCTCACTATCTGTTGGGAATGCTGACAACAGATTGTTTCATAATTAATTGAAAGGCAAAACCTGGACATTCTCAATCAATGCTGATGGGAATTACTTTGTCCAGCTTCAGTAAATCAGCAGTGCATGGCACAGGGAAACCAATACTCCAGTTAAATACTAGTTATTTCCCTGAGAGCTAAACATACAATTTTAAATTTGTGCTTATTTTAAGAAACCTTTTAAAGGCACTGCTTCAGTGGTGAGTAGTGTAGACATTTGGGGGTAGATTATATCTGGTTAAATTAGCTAATATTTGCCTTCAAGCCAAGATTACATAATATTATAGTTTCCACTTTCAAAGTCAATGTGGATGTGCAGTGGGGATCAGACATCCATGGTGTACAGCTGTCCTAGCAGAAACATGGAAAAGGGGCTCTGCTTTTTACAGCACCTCTAAGAATTTGAAGATGAATTCAGTGGACATGTAATCACTTTGGTGGCCATGGCTGTGACACATCTGTGACACTCAGGACACGGTGTGCACCCAAGCTTTGGTTTTGCACCCAAGCTCCTGTTCCACGGAGTATGGACAGGAGTCTGGTTTGGGGAAAGCTGCAGCAACTCTGCAGTATGAAGCTACTCCACAGACATGTTCCTGCAGTTTATATTTGAGTACATCATGTGAAATAGAAACAGCCCTTTGAGATGAGGCCAATGGTCTAGAACCTCCTCCTCAGTTGCAGTCCATGCCAGAGCCTCTCAGCAGTCAGTAGGATGGTGCTAGCAGCACAAAGATGTTGCTCATTATTACCCCCTTAATTAGAGCTTGCTCCAAGGAACAAAGGTTTATAGTCTGTACTAATCCTGGCCATCTTTCCTACCTAAGGAAATCAGGGCTGTCAGAAATCTTACCAAGCTTTACATCCTGTAAGATTTAACATGTGGGATCAGATCAAAGGTCCTGATAGGAATTACATCTTATCTTTGCCAACAGCCAGGACGAGATACTTGAGATGGATAATGCAAATTTACATAAATAAACATACATATATTTATATATGCATCCATCTGAGTGTGCCAGTGCATACAACTAGAACCAGTATAATGCATATATATAAACAAACTCTAAAAAAATGGACAATTTTAACTCCTTCAGTAACCCAACACACAGGAAAAGCTACCATCACACACATCTGCAGGGAAAAACAACCAAAAGCAGAACCTGGGCTACTGAACCCCCACAGTTCTGCAGGCTGGGAATTGGTTCTGTGGCAATGGGACTGACCCCAGGCTGCTGTGCCAGCAGTGCCCCTGTCTGGGAATGGCCATGCTCCAGAGCCACATGTGTTGAGGGGTAGGGAGCAAACAACTGCCAGGGTTTGGAATGGACAGAAAGACCAGGATGCCCTTTATTATTTCTTTTCTTTTAGCAAGAAATTGGGAAGAAGGGATATGTTACACAAAGAATTTCAGCACATTTTTATCATTCTGAGAAGCTGACAGAGTAGCTACATTTTCAAAAGGCATCAACTTTTGTAAGGAACAGAGGACTGAAATGTTTAACCATTTGAAAGGCTCCCTACATCACAGTTTTGCTGCTTATACTCTTGACTGAACCAGGGACACTAAAGAAGGTGTGTTCTCTTAACACTGCTTCAAACCAAACTAACACAGATTTCAACTAATACTTTTCAAATGCTCCCTTTATTCTGTTTAAGATACTTTATTAAAATACAAGTTAATCTTGCACTATATATTAGAGCATTGTACCTAGTGACAGTATAGTAAAGGATCTGTCAGGCTTTTCACTACAAAACCCTATTCTAAGAAAAAAAAAATCCCTCTGGGCTGAACCTTGGAATACAAGAAACTTGAAAGAAATCCATTTTGTGGTTTTTGAATTCTAAGAGTGCAAAGAAAATGGATTTAAAATGTTTAAGCGACTGTGCCGTGCTTATGCAACCCCCCAAAAAAAGAAATTTCATGTTTCCAAACAAAATCTCACTGATTTATTAATCTCCACCATAAATCAAGCAGACTTGCTTTTAAAATTAATGTACTCCCCTCAAAATCAGGGGTCTTCCACCCTTCCCAAATGTATTGTCTGTTAATGAGAATTTGTGCAAATGCTGTCTACTTCCCACCAAACTCAGGCATTTCACAGGAAATATTCCAGATACATCAAGACTGTTCAAACAGGTAGACATAAGTGATTTAAAAAGACATGAAAAAAAACAATAAAAAAAGGAAGAATAATGATGGCAGCAGCTCAGGAAATCCTGAAAACCGTCTGATTTCTGCTGTTGAAGGAAGAAGGGATAATTACAGCATGACTGGCTGTTTCCTCCCTGCTCCCCCGTTTTTGGAGAAGGCTGAGTGGGACTTTCCAAATGTCTGAACTGTGCAGTAGAGGGGTGTGGAGTTTGCTGCACTGCTGTGGGGGTGTCTGTGGATGGCATCTCTGAGGCAGCAGAGCCACAGCAGCTCACAGACACCACTGCCCCTCACTGCAGGGAAACCACCCAGACAGGAGCTGTGGGGCTGGAATCCCTTTGAAATTGCAATGCTTGGGTTTGAGAGACATGAAATATTCTCAGCCCAAAAGTCTCCAAACGTGGACCCATTTTTGCAGCTGGTGGTGGGAAGGGGAACACTTCAGTGGTGCAGTTCTGTGTGCAGAATACTCCTCACCAGGGTGAGGAACTCACCTCACCTTCCTGGTGCTTTTTCATCACCACCAACACAAGGCACAAGCCCCACATTTTCCTTCTCCTTCTAACTCCAGCCAACCACCACGCCTGTAACTGCAGCATCTAATTCACTGCTCTCCTCTGCTGATAAACACAGCTTTCCTCAAGGCCCATAAAGCCCACTTTTCTCCTCTCAGGACCAAATGTCCTCCCCTTCCCTCCCTCTGCCTGCACTCCTTTTAACTTTCTGTGTGCTGGAGCCATTGTCACCCCTGCCCTATGATCAAACTCATCACAGAAGCTGTGGTTGTTTCTTGCCTGAAGTTCTGAACTCCTGGATCGATGGGCAGGTTAAAGGAGGCAGACATTGACTCCTGGCAGGGGAGAGAGGGCTGGATCCTGACTCAGCCCTTGCTCTGACACGCTCCTGCTGAACTCAATGGGAGCTAATCCGTAAAATGACTGGCTAGAAATTGAATCAGGATGTCAGAAGTCAGTTCTTTATCTTCACAATCCAAAACCTTTATTAAGTTCTCACTCAACCAAAACTTGGCAAAATCAATGGGGCAAATCTCAAAGTGCTTACTTGGTTTTTACAGCGTTAGGACTAAAGCAAATTTCTATTGAGTTGGAGCTCATTCGAGACAAGGCTCAAGAAAGAGTGAAAACCCTGTGAGATGGCTCAAGAGTAATTTGAAGTTTTATCCCCAATACCTTTTCCTCTCCAAGACGAGGAAAATGGGATGTTTCCATCACCGAAAACCTTCAGAGATGTGTTCTTGCCAAAAAAATTTCACAAAAACCTTAGCTTTTCCTTCAGCACCGTTTCCACCAGTGCTGTTGCTCACCCATGTAACACCTTCTTTTCACCCCTTCCTACAGCATGAACAAATATTCTTCACATTCCCTAACCCATTTTTGGGGTAGGAAAAGAAAGGCTGAGAAATTATTGGTGAGGCGGATTTATAGCTGCAACTGATGCTCTTAACTCTGATTTCCATGCCAGATTAGCAAACCATGCTCTGCCTCATTTACCCTTTGTGTCTGTGAATTGTTTGGTGCATGATACTGAGATTTCTGCTTAGTTGCATTCCCACAACCTTTCCTTTCCTTCTCCTCTGCAGGTTAGAATTCCTGTCTGTTGAAGACTGAGATTTTGGACTTTTTTATCTTTTTTCAAGCTTGTCGGTAATAAGCACTAATACAGCCAAACTAAATCCACTGGTACTAAAACTACTTTTAAGATTCCTGGCAAGGCCAGGATGGAGTACTACACAAATGCACCCATGGATCCTGCAAAGCTGTGATCCAGCTCCCACATTTTGGATACAGTCCCTAACTCCTCCAGCACAGCCTTTCTGCCTCATGATTTGTGAGAAGGCTTGTAACCGGCTATATCAAATTCTGTACCTTTGATACTACACTGGCAAAGGTGCTGGTAGAAGTTCAATTACAGAATCCCTTGTTCAGTATGTTTGCTCAAAGGACAACAATGTCTTTCTTCATCTTACAGGTTTATTTTACTGCTCTGAACAAGGTTGCAAGGTTTGGAAGCGCTGAAATGGAATCTGTCCTAAATAATCACAAAAGGCGCCCTTTGCAATTTAATAATCTCGTAAAATAGCAGTATTTGTGTACACCCACTGAAATAAAATGGGAGCACAGTCATCCCCTGGTATCATTACAGGCCTGATGGAAGTCATTCTTGAATTTGAAGGATATTTTATGCAGATAACTCTACTAAGTACATAAGGAATTTAGGCACATAATGTCAACAGTTTGCTGAGACGAGAGTTCATTCTCAAGTGAAGCAGCTCATTTATCTCTCTCAGTAGTGCTCTTTGCACTATCTACTTTAATTTTCCAACAGAAAGGTGAATAATAGAATTATTCAGAAAATCCTCTACAACCCCTCCCCTCGTCCCTAAATCAATACAAACTTTGATTTGCCTTGAATTTTCTCCCTAATGTACAATGAAGATGCAATTCAAATACTCCCAGGTACACAGACTTCATACAATATGCAGCATTAGTGCCTCACATGGCCTTTGATTTGGCATTCTTTGAGCGACCTAGGAGCTGCCTGGATGCTCTTTCCAATGCAGACTAGGCAACAGGAGCTCTCATACTACCTCACCTTCATTTACCAGCTGATATTAAGAAACACTGAAAAGACAATCATTATTCTTTGTCTGGTTTCTAATTTACCCTGCAGCTGAAAAACTCTTTCCGGCACAAAATCCTCCACCCAGCACGGATGCAAAGAACTACCCACAGGCTGAGCAAGAAGGAAATGTTTCAATCTATGGACTGCTTGCTGTTCATACATTTGTGGTCCGACAGACAACGACTATCTTTGATTTAAAAATAAACAAAGGAGAAAATGAGCTGTGCTAAGGCACTGTGGAGTTTACTAAAAAGCAGGACTAGGCGAGGCAGTAAATTTCTCCGTGCCCCAAGTTCCAGGATCCTGTATCATGATACAGAGCTATTCTCCAGGCTCGCACTGTCAGCAAGACCAGATGGGTCTGATTAGTTCCAACCCAGAAATACAAATGGTTGACAGTCTGTACGAGACAACAGGGAACAGAGAATTCAGTGAAGTGAAATGCTAGAAACCTCCAATTGCACACAGATATTCGCTGCTCCTCGGGCTACAATAAAGGAAACGCCAGGAAACGAGGAAGTTTGGCCCGCGTTCAACAAGCGTGCTGAGCTAAAAGTAGATGGCAATCCACTTACTGCATGGCTTCCTTTGTCTAATACATCAGTTACTTAAATATAGTTTAAATGCTAAATCCTGGTGCTACACAGACTGGAGCGAGGGGAGGAGTTCCCTGATCAATGATATGGGCATAATTACATTCTCTGCTGTAGATGGAGCTGAAAGTCCTTGAGGAGTAAGGCAATTTTTTTTTTTTTTTCATTTATTTATTTTAGCGATGAACAAAATCTGCAGAAATGAGCACCTCGCATTCACAGGCTCGCTTAGGAATTACAGAAGCAAAAGATTAAGTCTGCTAAAACTGGTATTAAGAGCGTGGCATCCTTCAAAGTGCTGCAGTTCTGCAGAACTGCTGAAATCCTTCCCTGTGATGGGTGGAATTACAAAAAGCAAATGATAAACTCTTAATAATTGTGGAATACTTGTTTTGTTTCATAAGCTTAAATTACTTTTAGAGTGTTGCACAGGAGGGAAGGCCCATCTGCCTCTGAATAGCCACATGAACATCAGGAGACAGCAATAACTGCAGTAGGATGGATACTTGCTTAGGATTCAGGATATCAGAGCAGGTCTCAATTCCCCACTCTTCCAATCAGTCATTTCCTCCCTGTGCCATCTATATTCCTGGAGATGCACTAAAGATCAGTGCTCTGTATTTGAGATCATGTAAATACCTTAGAGAGAGAAATATAATAATCTATTTAAAAAAAAAAAAAAAAAAAGCTGCCTCAAGGACAGCCTGGGTAGGCTCTGTCTAGTTGATTTAGAAAACACTTTAAAGACTCTGATAAGCTCATTAGTACCAATGACTAGATATATGCATTCAAATCCCTGTAAATACAGGAGGGCAACATCATGGATAAGTATCTTCCTTTTTCATTTAATAAAGAGCTCCTAAGGACCACAGATTTCAGGATGTCTGGTTTCCTTCCATGCTCCCTCCCCGACAGCAGTGCAAAAATGGAACAATTGTTGTTTCATTTATTCTTTCCTGCTAGAAATGGAAATCCAGTTAGAGGAATGAGAGGGTGACACTGTCAAAATCCCCATCTTTTGCTGGGAATCTCAGTGTAATTTTCTACAACAAGGTTACCCTTCCTTCAATACAGATGAGGAAAGCTGGCTCAGAGCAGCTCGAGCTGAGAAGCAGTTGCAGAGAGCTCAAGAGCTGCCACTCCAGCCACCAGCTGCCTTTTCACAGGGGCATAAACACTCCATCACACCGTGCTGCACATTTGTAAATGTAATTCCCACTCAATCAGCATGTTAATTCCAGCATGATTCATCCTTTCCACCCAAATAAGTTTACACTGACAGGTTTGTCAGGTACAGAAATACAAAGAATGACTGGATGTGTGGTTCCTCCTCACTCAATACAAGCAGATGGACCAACAGGTGAGCAGACAACAGCCTGGGGCCAGAGAAAGGCTTGTAAACACCCCTGCAGTAAGCAGAATGATAACAGCTTATTGCCTTCATTATTCCATAAATTTTAATGTACATACATGGTTTTAATAGGATTCTTTTAAGAACTGATGGCAAATCATGAAACCTGGTTATTTCTGCCATGACCAGCCCCTGAAATGTTGTCAGTCCTACCCAGGAGACAGGGGTGTTACACAAATCCTGCCCAATTCAGTGACAGGATCTCTGCCAACTTCGGGGATCCAGAATGAGACTGTAAGTCTTGTGAAATTCTCTTGGCTTTTTGAGGGGCTCCAGCCTCAGGAAAGATGTGGCATCACTTCATTGCTCATTAAAAGCAAAGTGGATTTTACTATTCCTCCCTGTCAAGGAAACTTGAAAAAAATCATCCCTGAAAGCTCTGAAACTGAGATACAAATATAAATAACATTAAATGTGTCAGGTCCCCTCACATCACTCTGGGGTTTGGAGGTCTGATGCCTGTTTTCCATCAGCAATACTATGACATGTTATCTTCCATGCAAAACTGTCTTAAAGTCATATCTCCACTCTTTACCTACTTCACTCCACACAGGGGTTGTGAGAATGTCTGCACGTTTCCACAATGTTTTGGATATGTCAAGTACTGTATGTTTTAAATATTATTCTTATTTGCATCTGACTACACAAGCAAGCTGTATCCCAGATCTCAATCAAAACAAGGCAAATGAAAACCCAAATCTATATTGAGGGAAGCCCCACTGACAAAATGAATGGTAATCCAAACTGTGCTGCATCATGCTTCAAATGCTCAAGTAAGTTTTTCAGAAAGAGTAGACATCACTATCAGCACATTCTGCCTAATTATTTAAATGAATCCTTATTTTTTTTTCTGAAAGTGCAGGGAATCTGCCACTCCAGCAATCCCAAACACCACCCTTGAACACTTGTGCTCACACACAAATGCAGCAGAACTCTGCCATTTATCACTGAAAAGACAACAATGATTTGAAGATCAAGTGCTTGCATCTATCACATCAGTCATGGGAAAATATTGTAGAAAAAATTTTTTGAAATGCAGAAATGGTTCTTCCGGGTGACATTCTTCCTTCTTTAAATCATTAGGAACGATTTCAAATGGGCTGGACTTTACTGGCTGCCACAGTAGCTGTTCCACTGAGTGGTATCAGAAGCTGTTTAACCCTGTCACCCTGCAGGAGAATGAGTTAAGTTCTGCTCTCAGAACAAATGAAAGGCAAACACCCGAGGGTCAGAGGACATTCATACACAAACAAAAGGCACTGCTCCTGCTTTGGATGTCTGTTTTCTGAGGAACCACCTGTAGGTGGCTAAAGCTAAAAGCTTTTCCAAATCATGGTATATGAATATACATGCTGAAGGAAGGGTCCTTGAGAGAATTGGCTTATATTGAAATCACGATTTTTGTTTTACTATTTTTGTTTTTATCAGAATTAAAAGGAAAGGCCAGAGATGAACTAGAACCATGGCTGCAAACTTTACACCTGAGTTGCCCTACATTTATGGGTGGCTTTTATCTGGAGCCCTGGTTTGGGCCCTGTCTTGAATTATTCAGGACAGAAGCACTGTATAAATTTGAGTCTAATAAAGCCAGGGGCATCTCTCTGCCATAACATCATCACCAGCAGCTCAAGAGATGGGGGGCTTGACTGGAATAAGAAGATGGAGAAATGCCTGCAAGAAGAACAGTAATTACTATAAAAGGTCTTAAAATCAGCTGCCGGAGTGCTTGTGGCACGTGGCTGTGGCTGCACAAGCTGAAATGTGCTGCCATAACCTGCAGCCCCTCTGACTTCAAAGGAGCAGGGCAAAGGCAGGAGGATGCATGGAGGGAGGGAACTGGGCTGGGGGCAATCCCCAGTGCTGCTGAGCTGCCTGGTCCAGCCTGCAAAACTTAGAAAGACAAATTACCTCCTCAAAGGGTGGGGATTTATCTGGTTATGTCAGCATGTTCCCCTTGGTGTTCCACCCCTCTTCCTTCCCAAAGCGAGGGAGAGAAGCCACAGCTCCATGTGGAGCTCTCACTTCTCCTGGCCCCTGCCCATGGGAAGGGAATGAAGGAAGATAAAAGCTGCCACATTTCACTCTGAAGTTGTAAAATCTTTCAAGCTACCAGAGAACCAGTTTGGCACCTCCCTTTGCTCCATAATACCCAAACTCATTCACCCCAACACAGCTCCTCCTGGCTGCTGGGACTCCCAGGGACACGCTCAGGATGTGTTTCTGCCTCATGGAGATCTTCAAACACCCTTTCCCACAGCTGACACCACGCTCCAGGCTGCACAGGGATTTCTGCACACAAAACCCAATGCCACATTTTATCTTGGTGCCGAGCAGGAAAAAAAAAAACTGAAGGGAGAAAGGAAACACTTGTTCTAGGAAGCTGCTTACAACATAATCATGGAACTATGTCCTGGGGAGAAAAAACTGTCACCTGCACCGATTTCCTGAAGCTGTATCCTGGAGGAGGAGGACAGGAAAAGAAAAAAGCATAAGTAGGATGTTCAAGAAGAAGCAAAATTGCAGGGCTGCACCTGTGGTATCACCTGGGCTCTCTCCCAACAACAACCAAAAAGTTCTCTTTGGAGAGAATGAATATAAGTGTCCCTATCTGGACCAATCCAAATATTGCATCCACATGTCCAGAAAAATCCCATGTATAAAAGCAACGTGTCTTTTACCCAGGTGCCTCCCATGAGCTGCCTTTGGTTGTGATAAAAATTCAAATCCACACCTACAGGAAAGCAGGGAAGACAGATTTTGTGTTTGACCTCAACACAGTCACCCACAAGCTGATGCTTCTACTTTATGAACCTAACTGCACTTCAACTGCAAAAGAGAAAGATGGAATAATTAAATTTAATTCAGGAATCCAGAACGAGGAACAGAGGGATAAATCTTAATAGGAACATGGGATTAATATCTTAGCATAAATAATAGTCTCAGGAATCGCGTTTTGATGATTCAACAGTTCTGCTATAAATAATTCACATCAATAAAAGAGAGATAACATCAAATTCAGTTGGAACATTGGTTAATCTGAGCATAAAGTGAAGGACTTCACTCAGACTAAAGGACAGCTATAAGTAACTGCTCTACTGTATGGGAATCAGCACTGAGCATTTTCTGCACATTCACATGCATTACAAATCGCTTTCCAAAGTTACAGAAGAGCATCTAAGGGGTGAAGAAGGATAAAAAAGCTGTCAGTGGACACAGCTTAAATGCCTACACTGTGCAACAGAAAATGAGTGCAGGACAAACAAGTCTGCTGGGGGATCCTTTGCGTTCAAGGTGAGAAATACTTTGTCATTTATAACTTAGAAAAATATCTGCGTTCACCTGCAAAGAGTAGTGACAAGGAGGGTATCATAAAGTGAATCCAAATATCAGGATTTTCTGGTTGCTCACTTCAGCCTGAATTCATGGTTTCCACCTCAACAGCACAATCAGAGAATGGGCCACCCGCACTAACAAAACCCCCTTGTTCTGAAAAGCATAAATATATACATTAAATAAGCCATGGAGCAAGAAGTCCAAGGTGGGGGGTGATGAGGCACAGAGGGATAAATGATTTTGTCCAGTCTCACAGAGGAGTTTGGGGTAAGGCTTGGAGTCACACCCAGGTTTCCCAGGTGCCAGGGTGTAACACAGACTGCAGGAGTAACCTTCTCCCTGTCCCTGGGCTGGAATGTGATCAGCAACGGGATCGACATTAATAATGTATCTGAAAGGCTTATTATTTTTCAATGGTGCTCTTCACCCCAGGGAGGTTTGCAGAGCACTTTAACAATTATTTATATATGAGTCAGTTTTCCCAAAGAAATGCAGCCATCCCTGTGATCCAAAGTGGCAGCTGTGCCGCAGTGCAAAGCAGGAGTAAAACTGGCTGGGGCCAGAAACTCAGGGAAGGGACTGCACTGAGCAGGAACTGCGGGAAGTATTTAGGTAACAGACTGCAAGATTTAATTACACAGGTTGGAAGCCGGCCAGCAGGCATGAACAAATGTTTTCAGTGTTGTGTTTAAATATTTTAATTTGCTTTTTATTTTTTTTTATAGATGTGACTGTAAAAATAATAAAAAATGGAGAAGGGTACTTGTTAGACAGAGCATTCCCAGCAAATGAAGAAAGTTGGTATTTTTATCCCCCCAAACCCTGTAAAATATATAAAAAAGTTCAATTCCTATTGAGATTTCCTTGAAAAGAGGCACAGAGGCTTTGCTTAAAACACAAAACACCATAATTGGAAAAACAGGCGCCACCATCACTGTCTGCAGCGATTAGGAAGATTTAATTTTTCTTTCTTTAAGCACAATAAAACCCTCCTTAAGTCAAGGTTGCCTTGAATTCATAGATCATGGCTCAGACTCTGTTACTTCATTCAGTAACTTCACTTACAAACCTTATAATTTTTTTGTTGTTGTTGTTGTCCAGATCCTTCCCATGCCTTTTTCCTTAAGGAGCTGACACTCAGTGTGTCAGCTCCCACCCCCTCTGTCCTGCCCCACCCGTGTCCCTTCACACACCTGGAAGCAGAGCCAAGGTCACCAAGACATCTGAGATCTTAATTAGCACCGCAGGGCCCTCAGAGCTGACCAGCCAAGGTTCTGCTGTTCATCACAGCCCTGAAATTACCTTTCATCTCCCAGGCTTATGAAGATCTGAAGCCCTGGACGTGGGCAGCTCCGTGACAGACCATGCATCAAAGGCACAGGAGCCAGCACCAGCAGAACACCACCACGGCTCACCTTGGAAATCCCTGCTCAAAGATGGATATTTCTCTTCCTGGGCTAAAAGCTGCAGTCTTCCTAGGGTGGATTAGCTTGGAAAGAGAGGTGTAGCTTTCTGTGGATTGGTATTAGGGCAATTAGAGGTTACAGAGGAGACACCTCTAAGTCCTATCTGCACAGAGAACAGAAATATGCAATATTTGGTAGGTTATGTCTCAGAGACAGATGAGGCTGGGATCAAACAATGCTAAGCATGCACAGAGCCCTTTTTACTGAGTATTGGGTCAATAATATATAATTATACACAAATAACATGTGTCAGGGGTGATTGATTGCACTCCAACCCACCCACAAAAGACTTCAAAGTTGGGCCAAATCACATCCCATAAACATCTTAAATAATTTGTTTGCTTTCAATTTTTCATCTCACACTCAGCATCACCTTGACATCTGTCTGTCACTTCAGAATCAAAGAACTTCTTTAAGGAAAGCCTTTGCGTGGTGAACTTCATTAGACATCAATGGAATCATAGCTCTTTGCTGTTTTGAATGTTTTGAACATCTTGGAAATGGGCTTGCAAGAATGTGGATGTGCCAGGACAGCAGCCAGGATACACTTTTAACTGTGGATGCCATGAGGTAGTTTAGTTTTGCTTGATATTGCACAGTGTTACAATATTTTTTATTTTCTTAAGGAAAAAAAAGACAATAACTAAACTTAAAGGAACACATTACCTACTGACAGAACCTAGCTTTTGAAGGTGTTTGGGTTTTTATTTTTACTTTTGCTCTTTAAAAAAATCTTTTCCCATAATTTATTTCATTGTGGCCCATTCTGTCTCACTGTTCAGTGCTCAGGCTGTACAAGACTTTGATTACCATAAAAAAGTTATTTTAGAAATCAGAAATAACAATTTACTTGTGTCAGAAGCAACATGAAACACAATGTGGCTGGTTCCTCAGCAACAGTACAGGCCACATTTTCCTGGTGCCCATGTAATATATATGCCCATAATATCCCAAAGGTAACATCCCTTTCAAACAAATCTGATATTTGAAGTACAAATGCAGAGAAATTCTTTCCAGGATCCCAGTTTTCAGTGTCTGTCACAGCTGAATGTCCTCATGTAACATATCCCACCTCTCCTGCTTGATCCATGAGAGAGACCCCTCTGCCAGAGGCACTTCCCTCATGGTTTCATGATTCCATGTTCATCCAGACTTTAGGTCAGAAGGACAAGCCTGGATTTAGGGATGTCAGCAGCACATGGAAGGTTTGGTCAACAAGACTTGCTGAGTTTCCTTCCCTTCCACCTCCCTCTTTGGAAAAAAAAAAAAAAAACAACAAAAAAACAACAACAAAAAAAAACCAACCAGAAAATGAGAAGGATGGTGGAGGAACAGAGGAGGGGGAAGCAGCAAGACCACAGAGCATCCACCTCCTCCCTCCGCAGTACTTCTTGTCTCTGCTGCCTGTCCTGCCTCCATCTACCCCAATCCTGCCCCAAAAGGCCTGGGAGATGATGAGACACATCTGATGCAGCTCCTCCTCCAGCCAAAGGCATCATTCCCTGGATGTCCTGCTCTCCTTGGTGCCACCCTGCCTGTTGAGCTGAGGCAAACTCCAGCCATGGATGTCCAGGGATGGGACTGGGCAGGAACCACAGGAGCTCCCAGGCTTCAGCCCCACTGCAGCTCTGGGCTGTTCCCAGCCCTGCTGCAAAAACACTGCTGGGACCACCTCCCATCTCCCTTGGAGTGGTTGTTTACTTCTCCTAATTCAGACCTGAACTATGAAATATTAAGATGATATTAGGGAGAATACAGAAAAGTCTCTGAAAATAGACCAGTCCTGTAGCCACAGCTTTCACTGTTCTTCATACATTAATCAATAGTTCATATTTAATTAATTAGCACCAAGTTCACTTGGTGATGAAAGTAGAATTTCCATGAATAGGAAAATAAATTAATGTGAAAATCCAGTTCCAGGCTGTTCTGAAGACTCTCTCCCACTGACTTACATGTGATAATAGATGTCCCTTCTTTATATTATTAGGCTTTTTGAGCTTTTTTTAATTTTATTTTTTCAGAGGGGAAAAAAAAGAAAGACAGCTTTTTTTTTTTTTTTTCCCCCCACCAGCTGGGCAAGAAATATCTTAAGCTCTTATTGCAGCAAAGCCACCTGTCTGGTTGAGTTAGATGGTATCAGCAATCTGTGGATCAGCACTGACTTAAGAGCACACTTAGGATGCATCATAACTGCTCCAGACAGCACTCGAGTCTAGAAGTACAGAACATTTACCAATTAGAGAACCAACCCAAAGCATTTATTTCCAACCAGAAATTTAATAAACCGCTCATATACTATGGAGTAAACACCTCCACTGCTGCCGAGCTAAGTATGTTTAATATTCAGGATCTATCTGCAACGTTATCATGTTCTCTTCATTAGAGCATCCGTTTTGTTAATTAGCATTTGCTCATCTGAGTAGTCCCCTTGACTTTAATTGATCCATTTTCATGAATGCGCAGAACATAATTTTATAGTTAAAGAATTCAGTTCCTAGTGAATGCAACAGCCGCTGTTCTCAAAGTTTAATTCTTAGCATAATAAGGAAATAAAAATGAGTACAACACTTCCCATCAGATAGAAGAGAAATGTGTGTAAGGCAGCACTGGAAACAAGAATGAGTCCAAGACAAGATACCTGGCTATCAAATCCATTTTCCTTGCTCCCTCACCACAGCAAAAAAAAAAATGCTGTAAGAAACACAAAAGGCTTAGCTGCAGATAAAGTTCTATCTATTATAATGGCATCTCCTTCACCAGCAGTGCTTGTGTTTTCTGAAAGGCCAAGAAGCCATCTGCCCTTCAAATGTTTGGAGTTAACAGACCACGAGATGATGTGCTGAGAACTGAGGTTTTAGAAGAAAGAGAAACAGCACAAGCCCCATCTGTTTCCCAAGGATTTGTTCTCAAGCTCTCACTTCTCATATCTGCTCTGTGCTTACAGCTCAACCTTCTTGTTTATACTCCTTTTTATTCTTCAAACTAAAGGCTTCAAAATGGATTAAGGATTTTATTTTAAAGTATCCTGAACAGTAGGATGGTTCAGTAAGACTATTGTAGCTGAAATTTGGAAGCTTTCTTTAGGATGGTAATTAAAGATGGAAGCAGTGTTTTTCTTTCAGAACCCCTTATCACATTTCAAGAATTATCAGATTACAGATGTAAACAGAGATAAGAGTTTAGGTCACAGTGAACTCCTCCAGGCTGACAAGAGTGGGTGTGGGCACTAGATTGCCTCCATTTGTACAAACTGTTCACAGCCCTGGCTGGAAGTTGTTCCCATTTAACCACAATTTTATCCTTAATCCTGAGTCTGAGGACACGGAGCATGAGATCACCAATAAATCTTTAGGTTTATACACTAAAAAGGAGTCACTTTAAGTAATTCGGAGAGAATTAATATGTTTCAGGAAGCAAGTCAATTTAGTGAGCTAATTGCTGTGTGTACTTTTTTAGAGGCCACCTTTGAAAAGGTGCCTGCAATCACCAGGTGCCTTTAGAGCTTTCTCATGTGACTGATGAGAGCCACAAATCTAGTGGGCTGCAAAACCAGGAATGAGAAATGCTGCTCTTTCAGATGAACTGTTTACTCTGTGACCTTGCCATTCCTCCATTTTCATATATAAGTTAACATTCTTTTAGCAATGTTCAGCAAATGTCTAAAGGGACAGAGCTGAAGTTATGTGAAATTGAAAAACAGAGGCCTCTTCAACCAGCACCTGCATCTAATCTGGATAACCCAATAAAATATCACCCTTTTTTTCCAGAAAGGCATTTGTTCCCCAAGAGACTCACATCAGCTTTGGTGAGACAGCTGACCCAACAGCTGAAACAGCATGAAGATTATGGTCAGCATGTGAAACCCTTTTACAGCACGTCAGGATTTTGATGCTTTAAAACTATTCCAAATCCCTATGAAGAGAAGAAAAGGAGAAAGCAATCTAACATGTCTTTGAAGATTCTACAAATAACTTTGATAACTACAAAGTTATTTCCCTTAGTTTGGTAAGGAGGTAACTAGCAGACCAAACTAGAAAAAACAGTTCCTTTCATGTGACACAGATGGATGACCTACCAATTCTGTCACAGACCACATTATGCTTTGATATATTAACTGTAACATAATATTTATCAGCTAGTGCTACAAATTGCTTTGAAGATGAAAAGCCTCACAAACCAGGTTTGGGTGGTTTTGAACACAATTTAAAAGATGTGTTTTGAGAACATTATTTTCCCAAATGAAATCTATTTTTAAAAAGACTGGCAGGATGGCATTACAGGAGCCTTGGGGGTGGAGGTGTGGGGATGGGATTATATATTTATCTGCATTTATTAGCAGATATAACCTAGTGCACGTGCTCCACCACCTCTTGACCTGGCCAAGTGCCACTGACCACCCTAGAGAGAAGAACCTGTGCATGGGCACTGCTCCACATGGGATGCACAGCACCCCTTGGTACTTTGCAGGTTCTCAACCTGCAGCACAGGGAAGTTGGAAAACACAACCCTTGGGTCTGCTCACCCATCTCAGCAGCTGCTTCATGTGCAAGACACAATTAGGATTATTGTTTATTACTACATTTATCATAGGTTATGAAATAACATCCCATTCCTTGCCCTTCAGGACCTGAACACTTCAATTACCAAATTCTTTTACCACAGAACGCTGGTAAGGCACTAAGTATTCACTGAAGACACAGAGAAAAATAGCAAAACACAGGAAATTATTTATATAGCCAATAAAGGAAATCAATTAATTCAATGAGACAGAAGATGGTAAATGACCATGTGAGTTGATGTTGCCACTGGTTTTATCAATAGCCTGTTGAGTAACTGCCTCTGCTCCTGCTAGAGGAGGATGTCACAGGATGTGCTCTATATAATTCAGACACTTTGCAGTCTGCATCATAAACATATTGATTACATCAGTTAGGGGTCAGGTAGGCAGACAATAAATCATTGTTTATCTGGCAGATTTAGTCCATTGCTTTTGATAACTCCCTGAAGAGTTTCCAAATTTCGCATGCAGTAATTTTGCCTGGATATGTACGGCACGTACTTCATTTTTTTGGAGACCAATATTCATTCTTGCTGATTTTTTTTTTTTGTTAATTTGTTTTGTTTTGTTATCAATGAAGCCAGACTTGATGGTGTCACCAGAGGGGAGGGAGAAGAAAAGGGGAGTGCAGGTGTTGCAACTCCATGCTCATGAGGATTTCCTTATGAAGTATGAGAAACTGCTTTGGCAGGTAGCAAAGTGGGTGACCAAAGTCAGTGTGGAATTTGGATTACAACTGAATACACAAAAGGAAGTGGCAGCTGCAGTAGGGAAAGCAGAATTACAGTGAGCAGAAGAACAGGAGAGGGAAAAGTTGAGCTTGCAAAAGTGGCTCTCCAGCCAGAATCCTGAAGACAGATCTGGTGGCAATGTGAAGACCTCCAGGAATATTCAGCCTTTACAGAACTGAGCTTTGCATTGCTATTTTCTTCCCAATCACAGGAGTGGTGTATTCTTTCAATGAAGAGATGACACATGTTCCCTGTCTGTAATGCCCAAGCTTAAAAAGTCCAGTTCCTGCACTGAAATTCCCTTTCTCATGCAGGAAGTTTTTGGTATTTTCTCCTTCACATTTCCCTCATTTTTGGAATATTTTCCTTTATCACTGCTGAAGATAAACAATCTAGGGAAGCAGAAATGAAAAGAAATGCCTGGGAGAGACAGTACAGAAGAGGAGAGTTGTTTTTGGCCTGTCTTGTTTTGGTATTGCTGGCATTCATGAAAGATAAAATGGTTTTTGAAAATCTTTCTCAAACTTACAAGGCATGAAAAGCTACAGGAGCTCACAGTGCTGGGCTGTATCCACAGCTCTACAGTGGGTACTGCATGACCTTGCACACACATTTCTGCCTCAGTTTCTCCAAGTGTAAAATAACTGCACCGACACCGACTTCCTGAAATGCCTCATTGCCTCAGTACCTACTCATGAAAAATACAATTGCAAGAGCAGAGCATAATTATCAGTTTCTGAGCAGCCTCTGGAAGGTGGTGAGGTGAATCAGCTGACTCAGTAATGAAAAGCCAGTTTTCCTCCTCAAGGTGTTAGAGGAAATTGTTACCTGAAACACTTCGGACGTGACCTTCAAGAGAATTCAGCTCCCCAGAGTGCCAATTTCTGGCCCAATTTTTAGGCACTCAGAAACAACTGCATTTCCAAGCCAGCTTCTGCCAGAACAGATCCCAATATTTGCACAAATATTCTTCTAAAACTTCCCCCAATCTGCTTCACAGCTGGGAAGGGGGACTCAGCTTCTCGAGAATCCCTCCATCCCTTGTGAGCACCACAGAGCTGATTTCTGCATCCAGACGTGAGCATTTCCACATGGAAAAAAGGCAGCACATGCCAAAACGCCCCACTCTTGCTCCAGAAAAAAGCCTGACCACATGACAAATGAGCATGGGGACATCTGTCCTCACCTTGTACCTGTTTTAATCCTACAGGCCAACTCTGATCGGGGAAAGCTCTAACCACAAAAATTAATTCTCACAAAAAGACACAATGAAGACCTCAGGGCTAAAAAAGGTGGTTCGTTTTTTGTTTGATGAGGGGTTTTTTTGTTTGTTTGTCTGGTTGGTTTTTTACCACAGTGTCTGCAGGGTCTTATTTCAGCAGTTAAGTGTTTTTACCCTAGAAAGGAAATGTAGTTTGGGGAAGGGAACAGCGTTTAGTCACTGTCTGGGTGTGCAGGATACGTGCGTGCCCATGCAAGTGTGTAAATCTGATGCTGTCAGCAAAACTTGCTGTCTCTTGACAGACACCCCGTGCAGCCTTCAAAACTCCTACAGTCAATCCTCTCACCTGTCAGCCTGAAAGATAACCTGGAGTGCTCTTCCCTTCTCCTCCTCCACGAAAACACCCAGCAGAGGTACAGTTCTGTCACTTGGAAATATGAAGATTCTGGGATTCTCCAGCACAGCCTCTCTCCGAGGGGTTATTTTAAACATTTTTATCTTCCAGCTCACTTAAAACTCTAACAAATAAAACTAAATGATGGTGTTAATTTTATCTGCTGCTCCATGTACTGCTGCAGTCTTCAGTCTTCCACTGCAGCCCAGCCTCCAGCAGCACAGGCAGCGGAGCTGGAGCAGTGGGCCCTGGCTGGCTTTACAAGATGCCTCAGCTAATAATCTGTCAATTTATCTCCCTCCACTGTTCTCTTCTGCTTTCCACGGGGGGTAACAAAAAAATGTTCCCAAAGCTTTTTTTTTTTATTATTATTTTTTTTGGCTGCACACGTATGTCTATATAATTATCAAAGCATCACTTAACGTTGGCTAAGACAGATCGCGTCATTGAGCAATTCATTTTCAGCACTGCAGCCTGGTATGACTGGGCCTTTTGGCATAATTGAATCCAGACTACTGCTGTCAAAACAGGGAATTTATGAATAATAAATTGATTGTAGCCAGCAAAGCTAAGTCTGAAAGATAGCGGGTTATGTCAAGGAATAAGAAGAAGTTTAAAAACACAATAAAGATTAATTTAGAATCAAACCTGCAATGCTTCCAACAGTGGACAGTAAAAGCAAATAAAACTGTCGTTCTTCTACAACATAACTTATAGTGCCACAAAGTGCTTGGGCCCACAGACATAAGTAAGTGAAGAAAAAAACACATGGACACCTAAAATGTTGCAAATATAAGATGCAATGTAATAATTCTACACTGTGGATGTTGACACGGCCCTGATGGTTTCTAGGTTGGGTTATCATGGTTTATAGAAGAGGTAATGTGTTTTATTGGATCAACTGGCATTCAGAACAGCAGCAGGCAAGTGTTCTGGCATGGCATGTGTTTGTGAGATCTCTGAACTTCAAACAAGCACGGTTCAAGGCTTCTGCGCCAACAAAAGGCAAAAACAGAGATACAAAGGAACTCCACCCACCAAAGAAACAGCCAGGATTAATGGCCATGACTGAAGGCAGAAAATAAGCTGTAGGGTGCGACTGTCTTTACAGCAAAGGCACTTAGGAGATGGAACAAAAGGTCACAAGGAGGAACACGTTCCCTGTCCCATCGCTTTGAAATCATGATGAGCTGCCTGTCTGCAAAGAGCATTTTAACTGCACAGAAGTTACAGGAGCAAGGGAGTCATGGGGTAAAATCCTGCAGCCTGTGATCTGTACAAGTCACTTGGTGACCTCCCAGCCCCTCAGGGCCTTGGGCTGTGTTAACCTCTGCCTGTCCTGTGACCACCCAGGGCGTGAAAGCCCTGTCTCCACATGCAGTTCATCTGCTGAGAGGAGCTAATTAAGACAGCTCTGTTGGTTCAAAGAGGAGATTCCAGCCATTTCTACTCATCTCCTGTTACTCCTGTTGTCTGGGAAATTGTTTTCTCTTTAACTTTCTCTAGCTCCTGGCTCTAATCATAGACTTCACAACCCCTCTAAGCCTCCACAACTGTTTGTTTCTGGGTTCCTCTTGAATTCAGAATTGGTCTGATTTGATGATCTTCAGCATTGCTTCAATCATTGTGGATGAGTGTCTACCAGGGCAAACACCTGCCCAAACCTCCAGCTTTCAACACTTGCTCTGCACGTGCTCCAGCACATCACCTGCAGGTCAAACCACAGGAGTGGCAGGCATGGACTAATAGGAGCAGATGGTCCTGCAGCTCAGTGGTGCCCAGGGAGCCAATGGACTCAATGAAGTAATCATTAGCAACACATCATGTTGGTTTCATGACAAATTGTCCTCCAGGAATGTAAAGTTAACACAGGATCAAGACCTCTCCTCAGAAGTTTGCCATTAACAGCTGGTCAATTATTCTACTTTTAAATAAAATGAGTAATCTAAGGGAACTCAATTTACACAGGACACATAGAAAATTCCGTAACTGCCTCAAAATTTGTCCTTCATTTAAAACAGCAAGTTCAAGTAAGCTAAACAAGAAAAAAATGGTGTGACCTGGAGCCACCCTCTTTCATGCAGTAAATTGAAAGTAACCACTTCCAACTCAGTGGATTTATAAAGATGGGTGCTAAAATAAGGAAAAGCTGTTGGGATGAGGTCTTCTTGGGCAACATTCTGAATAAACACTACTGACTTTTTTGCTGGGGCATGTTCTGATACCTAATAAAATTGAGGTTTCCAGCCCTGTATTCCCAGCCTGGATTCACTGCAGTCACATCTGCAAAGCTCTGTACAAACCCAGAACATCTAGAAAACTCTACATTGAATTGAATTCTACTGTGAATTTGAAAAAAAGCCCACCAGAATCTGACCAAAAAACCGACCAATGACAAGATATAGCAATTGGGGAAAACAGATAAACTTTCAGTCATTGCATTGGCTACCAGCATGAAAACATCTGTGGATTTGGATACTCAGGTCAATTCAAAGGGCAAAAATCACCATTTCAGGATAGTGAAAATAGTAGAGGCTTTCTGCAAACCACTGTTGACTTTGCTAAGAGCACAAACTCTCAAAAAAGGAGATAGAAAACCTATCTATACATTTATATGAATGTCTATATTCAGAAAAGAATTGCTCTGCGTCCTGACCTCTTATCCTAGCTGGTATTATTATATTCTTTTTCAATGGTATCGAGTGATTCTATCATTATTAATAAGACATGTTGATATGACATTAATAAGACAAGCTAAGTTCTCCCCCACAGCCTGCCAGAATACAAAGTAGCTGATAGGCTTATGTTCTTCCAGAATTGATGGATTTTCTTACTCCCAAGTCTTTCCCCTGCCAACTGCTCTCCCTTCTCGTCTAAGAGGCCTGGAGAGAAGCAGGACAGCGCAGATGGGGGATGGAATTGCACAGATTTATCTTTGCCCACCTGGTCCTCCCTTCCCTTCCACCCACTGTGAACATCAGGGCGAGGCAGTGACGAGGGACTCTGCATCCCACAGAGGAGCTTGGTGGCACTCCCCCCCTCAGCAGACTCTAACACACATATGTTTGACTTCACTGGAGAAGTTGCCAGGGAACCCAGCCATGATGGAAAAGCAAATCTCTTCAAGGAAGGAGGAATGACGCCTTCTCAGGGAAGGACCAAAATAGTATTAATGCTGGGTGCACTTCCACTGGCTTCTAGAGGAGGATATTAAAAGTGCTCTGCAAATCAACAGCCTGCACATCTCTCTTGGATGGTTAAGTGCTCTTAATTTTCAAGGTCAAGCCTCACACTGTATCACAAAGATAAAAACTATAAAACAGTCAAGAAACTGTCTCCCATGCAGAGGATTGCAATTTATTTATTTTTCCTTTTTTTTTTCAAGGTTTTGGGGTGAACCTCAAATTTATAATCATCAACAAAATAGAGAGACGTTTTCAAGAAAGTATTTCAAGGAACATATATTCTTGTCAGAGCCAGTGAAAAGGTCCAGATGAAACCTTATTTTGGATACTGTAATGCTCATCACATCTCAGCCTTTAATGCTCTGCAGCTCTGGATGATGCTGGTCAAATTTTGCCCTCTTTCACACTACAGTAAATCTCAGCTAAATCCACTGATTTAGCTGGAATTACTTGCATTTCAAGCTCATCTCCTAGAGCATGAAAATGTTATTTGTGGTAAAATGAGTTATTGTATTTTTCTCTCCATTAACATTGATGTGTTTCATGTAGCAAATGCTGGACGTAGTCACTGTGTGCACCACCGATGATGAGGGAAATCAGTTAGAAGATCAGAACTTAATTGTTAAATGATCTTTCAGATTGTCAGAAAATTAATGGCACACAGTGGGCCATGTAGTGCATGCCTTGAAAATCTCAGTGCAAGTTCCCAGCTCATTTAAATAATTTCAGTTTATACATTTAATTTGCTTTTTATGCAGACATTTAATTTGCTTTTGTTTTGTTTTTTAAAGAAAACCACCACGTATTAGCAATCTTTATGCACGCACATGTACATCCACAATTTCCAAGAAAGTGCTATTTTCGAGCAAATTGTATGAAATGTAAAATTAACAAAATGCAAATAATATAAACAATCTAAATTAAATATTAAAACAATGCTATATTTGAATGACTGGGTTTTATTTTCACAAGAAGCTAAACCATAAAGCATTCTTACCAATGCAACACCCAGCTGTTTGGTGTTTAGCAGTGGAATAACATTATTCTAGTGCAGCTGCTGTTATTGTTTGCTGTATTTCTGCCAACTCGTGGAAGCCAGAGATGTTCGTCTCGCGGAGAGGGACAGCTCTGATGAAAGCTCCAGTTTGACAGATGCTCCCATCAACAACTTTGTTCCTCTGATTGACTACACGGTATTTTAGGCAAATTAACCTGTCCAAAAAAATTCTTTATTGCTATGCTTGTGGCACAGATGGAAATATGAACTTGACAATTCCGGGTACTGGCTTAGCAATTAACTGAGATGTTTCAATAGACTAATGAACTTTCATTCAAAGCATGCTCCCTGTCAGGAGAAGAGACAGGCTGTTGTTTGAGAAAGTGTTACAGAATGTCAAATAGATCTTGACAATGATGCTACTATGAAATCTGAAATATTAGAAAGGAAGTCATTTAACACCTTTATAATCTCGGGTGATCTGAGATGAATCTTTATTATCAAAGTCTGAAACTCTATCGCATTTTACAGTCCTTTTGCTGTAATTCACACCCTGGATAATAACAGTTCTCAGTCACTACAGCTGCTCCATTTTGAATGGTCACCCATTATAGAGGAGGAAAGAAAAAAAATCAAGCCATCATTCTTCTGTTTTATGAAGATATTAACATCCAACTAAATAATTAGCTAAGAACTATTACAGGAAACCCAAATTATATGAAATGGTATGGTTAAAAGGAGAACTATGTGTAATTAGTGTATACAGATAGATATTAAAAGGATTTATTTGCTTGGGGAGAAATGAATGGAAGGTTCTAGGGCAGGCTGTAGAAAACATACAGAGATGGCTTAAAAACATGCATTTGAAAAACTGAATTGACATTTCTGGGATACAGCTTATACAGTGCATGCACTGCTTTTAATGCAAGAACACTGGACAAATCTCATCCTCGATGCCCTAACTCCTGCACATTTCCAGGATGGGGGACAAGAGCAGCAGGCCAGAGAGTAACATTTTGCTAGATCAGAACTGAAAATCTGATGGTTCTCCCAGCTATATTTTTCAATCAAGTTTGTTCAACACAGGCAATCTATTCTTTATTTTTTTGAGAGCTGCATGATATCCCTTTTGCTGGGGAGGAGTTAAACCTGTCCCATTACAGGCAGGTACATAACTCTGGGTAAAAATGTGCACTGTGACAAAATATAATCCACTTTTCCCTACACACCTCGTAAACAGCTTGAATCTCATCATAAAATATTAAAGCTTAATATTGCAGTTGGTTCCTTCTGAGTATCAAGACTTGGAGTAGCCCCAAGCATGTCAAACACGCATTGGAAATGCTACATTTTTAAAGCAAGGCAACGTGTTAACTGACATTCTGCAATATTTAGACTAAAAACCTTCAAATGTTTTTTTAAAATTCTTGAAACCATTAACTGCTTGATGACCTAATAGCACTAAAATGACCATTAAACTTTAGAGTGGGCTTTTTAAAAAGTCATCAATAAATAAAATAATATGAAAATACTGCTCTGCTGCTATATTTAATCCTACAACTGGAAAATTGCTTCTCCTACTTAATCTAACTGCAATATTCCCACTGGTTTCAAAGTAATTCCACATATTAGCTTGTAACTTGGACACGTGCCATACCAGAGAGATTCTTTGAGCTGACAAATTAATAAACCAGGTAAGATGGGCAAACAGCCCTGACCTGTGTCTCCCTCCACCTCCCAGGTATACCAAGGGCAAGGCTGGATCTCTGGATGTCACTCACTTGCTTCTCCAGAGCAAAGCCCAACCCCTCCTCCATTCAAACCACTGAATAAATCATTTATCCTGACTCCTTTCTCAAAGTGTTATATGCTGCTTACATCTATTCCTCTTGAAATGATGCTCACAGCCATAAATATCATAATTAATTATGCAGACTATTATTGTACATGACATACCTGTTTCTTACATTTAACCATCAGAGCAAGCTGTTTAGCTGTGAGAAATGGGAATACACGTTTCCAAGTGCTCTACTTTTCATTAAGAAGAGACTCACAGAAAACAGGCTATTTTTGCTGGCCAGAATCAAACAGGAACGCTTTCTATCCACTGCCTCAGAGGATTCTCCCAAAATTTCCTGTTTCACACAATTTCCCAATATCAATTTATGAACATTTCTTTATCTCTGGAGATGTAATACGAAACCTGAAGCAGTCAGAAGGCAAACATCCATTTAAGCATCTTTCAGCTATACATGATACTCAGCAACACGTTCCTCACCTAAACTGATCACCCTGATGCCAATGGATCAAGAGATGAGACACCAGAGTCTGGAGTTAAATGGGACAATCCAAAGCAAAAAGGGCTTGGGAAAGAGCTTGTGTGAGGAATTACTCCAGCCAGAACAGGGAAGGGAGGCTGAATCCTTGGAGAGGAACAACAGCCCTGTGAAAGGTCAACAGAAATCCCTGTTCAGAGGCAAAAATAATGGGGATTTCTTTGTTTAAAGGTGGTAGAAGAACAAAAATCTCTGAGGACCTTTGGCATCCTGCTGAGATCAGTGCAGTATTTGTGTCCCAATGCATCTGGTTTGTATTCTCCAGCACAGTGGCTGGGGAGCAGGATGTCAGGCTGGAGCTCTCCAGAACAGCTCTGTCTGTGAGGGATCTGTCATTGAACAGGGAGAAGTGGGGCAGACGACCTATTGACTGCACAGATCGATTCCTTTTGTTATCCTGGCCCAGGAAACTCTGCCAAATTTTAGCGCCAGTAAAATCATCTGAAATTCCCTTTTAACTTGAGGATGAGGTTTCCAGCTCTTGAAAGCAGCCTGCTCTGATATCAGGCAATGCAAAGACACTGCTGAAAGAACACTGCAGTGAAAGGCCAAGAAAAGTTCTGTTTGCCAGAAAGTGGAGTTGAAAGGCTTGCCTTGGGAACTGTAATCAAACAGCCAGATTAAAGCAGTGCTGGATCTCCTGAAGTCCACAGGAATCCTCAGGAAGGCCCCGCTCACGCCCCAAGAAGACAATGAGTCAGCGGCTGCTCTCTCTGTTTGAAAAGCTCCTCTATTTCTCCCTGCATTTCATTCGTATCACACTGAAGATGAAAGACCTGGCGACTGTCACATGCCTGGTACCTCCTGAAGCACGGGGTGCATCAGAGGGCAGAGCAATGAGCTCCACTACACAGGAGGAGAATAAAGCTGGGGGGGCTGGAGAGGGACTGCTGATGGAACAGCACCAGTGCAGAACCACAGCCCCACACATCCAGCCAACAGTGGGGCTCACCCTGTGTGAGGACATGAAGTGTTCCCTCCCTCTGCCCTCCTGGCCGGGCTGCTAGCTCAGATTCTGGGGGGCTTTGGGCAAGGAAGACTTCAAGGTAGGGAAAAGAGACCCAAAAGAGGCTCCTTAGCTCAGGATGTTCCAAGGCTTTATTCTTGAAGGGGTCCCAGGGGCAAAGAGGGCGAACAAGGGAGAGCAGGGGTTTATCTAAACCCTCTGTCCCAGGACAGAGAGCTGGCACTGGGATAGGGGGGAAGGTAGGGTCAAACTACATAATTACAGGCTTTGGGGTAAACCATTTCCCAGAGGGATACAACAAGGACAGGTCCTGGATGCACTCCCTGGTGCTTTGAAGTGATGGAAAGAGGAGAAGGCAGCATTACTTGAACGAGGAACATATCTATAGCTATATAAACACAAATGTATATACATCAAAATATTTACAGCTGTACGCTTTCGTAAATCACTGCGCTGCCTTCACTCTGCAAAACATTGCTGGTGATTTCAACAGCTAATTACTTGGTATTTTCCCCCCTCATTCTCCTAGTTCTTTATTCACTATAAAAATGACAGTTGTAACTCCTATAAAATGTGGATTCAATTCGAGGCACTTGGTAAATTTACCATCACCCCTTCCAAAGCAAAATTAAGGAACGCCCTACCAACCTGTTCCTGCTTTATAAATAAATTGTACTTCCTGACACAGAAATTAAATGTGTTGCTTCGGCGTGCTGGTGAACTGAAGCCAGACTTACATTTTATGGAAATCTATGACAAACGGGCTAATAAGGATTCTTTATTTTTCATTTACCAAGTTCCATCTTTCTGTATGAGCAATATACCATGTAGAAGATGACTTGGAGCTTTTCTCTGCAGATAAATCTGAGATGCTCTCCCTTATTTTTTATTTAACTACTGACTGTTCAAAAAGCCCATTCTTAAGGCTGAACCCTAAACAATCTTTCTCTTTCATCTTCCACAGCACAGCTTTTTACTTTCTTGAGTCATCAAACCAACAACTACAGTCTCATTTTGGCTGAAATGGTAAAAAGGTGTTTCAGTGCTTGCTGCTGCCCAGTCATAATAATTGTAGATGTAAAGGCATGCCCTTGTTTCAGAATTGGGAACTGGAGGCTGCATCCTGCCCATTATATTTAATTATCTCCATAAGCTCTCCTCCTCCTCCTGCCTGTTCCCATGATGGATCACAGTTCATACTACATTAGCAAATTTTTTTTATGTGGGTACCATTTCCTTATTATGGTTTGCATTGTGCTTAGCACAGTAGGACTCTGTCCCTATGTGGCATCATAAAACAGTAAGCATAAAATAATAGTAGTAATTATCAGTAGAAAATAATTAGATGAAAAAGACTGTGACCTCCCAGTGACAAATCACATAAAACCCCAGTACATAAAGCATTCAGGATTCTTAAAAGCATCAGCACCAGCAGAAGTCCTGCTGGCGATAAAGACAAGGCAAGAGGCCATGGATGGAAATATTCTATTGCCCTCTGGGAGCATTTCCATCCACTGCAGACACATCCGTGCTCCTCTGTAATGGGGAAAGACAGGCTCACCTGGAAGCTGGTGAGTCACCCACAGAGCATCCCTGTCTGCACCAGGCACACACTGAACGGGGGCAGAACGGGGTGCTGACTGCATCACCACATTTGGAGACCGACACTGAGGGACTGAAGCACTCCCCTCTAAAAACAGGGCACAGACTGCCTGCAGGAGCTTCCCAAGAAAGCTGCTTTTTGCCACTGAACCTGCAAGGTTCTGCTCTGAACCCCTGTTAGACAATAACTCAGTGTTACCAGAGAGGTTGCTCAGCAATTCAGAAGGTGACACATTGGGAAGCAGCGGGCACCTTGCAGAGCACTTAATGCTCCATTCAGACATTCAGAAACAGAAGCTTTTCAGAGAGTCAGTGACAAGCCACGGCAGCCACCCAGAGCCCTGCCCGGCATCGCTGGTGATGCCACTCAACACAGCTCCCCTGATCACAATCACAGTTAAACACTAGACTTGAGCTGAGGATCCATCTCATGGTTTCTTTTGTTCAGAG
Source organism: Phylloscopus trochilus trochilus (assembly GCA_016584745.2). Lineage (NCBI taxonomy): Eukaryota > Metazoa > Chordata > Aves > Passeriformes > Phylloscopidae > Phylloscopus > Phylloscopus trochilus. The sequence continues at coordinate 2,496,263 of WQNJ02000005.1, read as the reverse complement.
GTCTCCATGTACTTATTTCTCATTTTTCAGTGAAAACACTAATAGAAAAGAAGCATCCCCACGAAGGCGATAATGAGATGGTAAATCTAGCGATTCTCCTGGAGTTCCTGTAAGCAACAAAAAAGGAGCTGTTTGAAGTAGAGGTTTCTGTCAGAAACACAGAGAGTAATCTTTTAAATACTGCACTTATTCAATAAAAATATTTCAGTGAGGCTGCACAGGCTACAGGCTTGCAAGGGAGCCTCTCCAATCCTCTGGGTATTGAGCCCACAGTCAGCTCCAGCCAGGAGCTCCAGGATCACGCTGCATCTGTTCTGCAGACAGAAGGTGCAGGAGGTTTGAGTCCAGCAGTTCCCATCCCTGGGGCAGAGGGCATACGTGGCTGTGCCACTGCAGAACAGCTTCCTCCCATCTCCACTGACCTGGCTCTATATCAGCACTTCCTCTTTTTCCTGCAATACCTAGAAATGACCTATTTATTTGACGTGCAGCTCAGTGCCTTAACAACTTTGCCATTAGTGATGGAATTTGCATCCTCACTAATGCTTGGACTGTGGAATTATCAAAAATACCATTAAAAACATTAATGATTCTGTCACTAAATGGCACATTTTTAATGGCACCTGCTGTATTAAACCAAGTATGCTGTGAGCAAAAAGGATGTTTATTGAAAAGAATGTTTAGTTTGCAAAGCTTGGGTGCTATCCAGCCTGACTGGCTGTATGCATTAAGCAAATCCTTGTCCAGAGATTACAACACAATTTCCTCTCATTAGTGTAAAGTGAGTGACATTTTGAACTTTTGTGGGAAGGCATGTTTCAAGAAACCAGAGAAGCTGATGTCTGGAAGGTAACCACAGGGTCATTACTGCCACTGTGATGGGTGAGAACTCAATAGCAGCTATAAAAAATGACCTATGAGAGCATCCATGGAAATGATTCCTTCCAGGACTTACAGCACAGCCAGAAAAATGCACTTTATAACTTGGTATAGAGACTGTTAACCAGCTATGCTCTCTCATGGCCATACCCTTCTATCCCTCTGAACACTGAGAAGGTGGCAATGAACCTCTCACCAAAAGTACAGAAAATACATCCCTTTACCAACAGCCCTACTGGCAGTAGTTTTGCCCAAGTCTGTGGGCTCTGCTTTGGGAAGCAGCAGCTGGCTCACTCACTTTCACTGCCTCAGAGGCATAATTCCCTTCTTCAGCTGGAAAGGGGAAAAAGCTTTCTCTCCTTACTCCCTTCTTTGAAAAACCTCAAACACAGAGTGCTATGAGGGGAGGACTGCTGGTACTCCACTGCTTCCCCAGAGCCCCGAGCTGCTGTAACTCAGCTGAGCACCATCTACTGAAACAATCGTTTGTTTACATTAAATCTTACTTCAAACATGGTAATGGTATCATTTTATATTTATACCGAGCTATTCATCCCAGAGGATCCCAAAATGTTTCAGCTACTTATGGGCAGCAGCTGTTTAATAGCGGATGGTATGACTGCACAGCAGTGCAGGGCAGGAGCAGGCAAGAGCTCCACATCCAACAGAAACTGCAGGGGGAATTCAGGCAGGTGAAACTGAATTACCCAAACTGCAATTTAGCCAAGACGCCTGGGGCTAACATCTCTCTGCTCACAAAATGTTGCCCTTAACAATTCGGAGGGCATTCATCTGTTGACAAATAGAGAGAAATGTCTTTGGGTTTTCATGCAGCTTGCTCAACTCAGAAGCAAATTGAAAATTATAATAAAGCCTGTTCCACATTCTTCATTCATTAAAGCTGTGTTTGTGCCACGTTATTTCTGGGCACATTAGCATCTGCTGGGAAGAGCTCATTAAATGACCATTAGCCTGCTCTCCTCTCCTTCCAAGACAGTGCAGGAGCTGAAAGTCTGTCCTTCTTCCATGGCACCACACATGGAAATGCCAACAGGACAAGATTCCATTTTGGCAAGACAGACACCAGAGAAAGTTTTTTTGTTGGAAGCAGCTGTGAAAGAAAGGAGGAAAAAATGTTGCTGAATAGCAAGCCTTGGAAAATGTAGTGCCACAGTCACAGAGGAACAGCTGCAGTCACCCACAAAACAAAACAGGGACAAATCTTGGCCACTGAACTACAGAGATTTTGCCTCAAACTCACAGATCCCTGGTCCATCAGCAAGTCAAAAGGGAACTTAGGGTGTTGAAATGACCCTCACAGTAACGGTGCTAAAGAAACACTGCTTAGCCCCAGAGTTTAGCCAGACCCATCTGTAACAAAACCACATCTACAGCAACCAGAGCTGGCTGCAGAACTGACACAGCCTGAACTCCATGGAGGAGAAGAAAAACTGGTGGGAGCAGCTAAGTTGATGAGAGAATGAGAAAGAATCAGATTTGACATGGGAAGCACCAAAACCCAAAGCAATTCTCAAGGTCTCATGGTTGCCACAGTAGAGATCAGCTCTGAGATAAGCTAGAGGTGACACATTTACATTGCTTTGCTTTTCTTCTCAAAACAAATTACTTCTCACTCCTACCAGCAGAGCACAAAACATGTGAGCTGGAGTTAACAGACACAAAAGTAATATTGCAGCCGCAGGAATGAAAAGATGGGAAGAACCTTGCACTCCAAAAGTAAATAAAAGAAGTTGAGGGCTAAAAATTGTATTTGAGGATTTTTATTTTATGGAAGGCTTTCCTGGTGGAGAGAGTCCATCAGGGTTTAATGGCCTATACAAACATTACTGGTTCATGTCTTCTCCCTCTTTTTGATTTACAAAGACTGTGATTTGCAAGAAATTACAAGGAATAATAAGGAGTAACAGAAATTGTCATACATGAGCATGGCTCTACAGTATCTGTCTCCCTTCTTGTCTGTGTCCCATCATGTCTGTGATATTCTTTCTAAGCATGAAATTTGGCATAAAGTTCTGAAGAGTCTATTGGTAGCAGTCATGGAAGAATCCAACAACTGTCCTCATGACCACTTAAAAAATCTGCAGATTTACCAGCCCAGGAGATTGTGCCTTTCCCTGGATTTATGGTTATTTGGTGCTTTAGCCTCATTTCTCAAAGAACAGTATTAAAGAATCTCAATGTCTCTGTGCTCCCCTCCAGATACCTTGAGCCCACTTCAGCTGACCAGAAAGGCAAAGATCTCAAGAACTTTTATCAACAGGCCCCAGAAAAAAACTGTGCCAGTGCCCCCAGCAAGGAGAGCTGCAGTGTGAGCTCAGCTCCTGCCAAATTCCCAGGCATCCCCTTGGGACAGAGACCCCAGGAATGGCCAGCCATGGATAGCACTGCTGCCACACACAGGCTCTGGAGGAGGCAGCTCCAAGGGATGTGCCAGCAGGAAACCAAGCTCCAGCAGTTCACCTGCTGGCATTTGCCAATCCTCGTCGTAACTGCTCCGGACAAACAGGTTTTGGAACCTTCCCAGTGATATTGTGTGTCAGAGAGTTCCACAGACTAATTAGAAACTGCAAAAAGGCTTTTCCTTCGGGGTGTCTTGGGTTTCTCTCACTATCCCCCCCCCTTTCCCTGCAACCCAGAAGGAATTAGACAGTCTACATCGCAGACAGTAATTACTATCACCTCCTCCTCTTAATTGATCTGGCTCCAGTGAGCAGTAAGAAATTAAAATAATTAGCAGATACATCTAGTGTTCCTGAAGTCCCACCTACAGTTTGTAGTCTATTTACTTTAGAATCAGCTGGGTCCATCTCTTTCCCTGCCTCACCACCTCTGACTCGCCAAGCTTGGAGAAGTTTCCCAACTCATCCACAAAACCCAGCTGTGGCTGCTGTAATGGGCAAATATTCCATCACCAGCATGAGTGAAAAAAGCTCTTCCTGAGGGCTCATTTGGATGGCAAGGGAGGCTCAGTGCTCTCCTGTCCCCTGGAGAGACAGAGCACTACGGGGAGGTCTTCATGCTGTCAACATTTACACATTTGCTCTACTTTTGCTGAAAAACACACACATCCAGGTTGGGAAAAGAAGCTAAATTCTTGAAATAAAAATAGCACATTTAAGGGATTAATTTCAGTTTTGTTCCTAGTGATTTCAGCATTGCATTAATTAATGTTCCATCTTGACTGCTGAGCATGGACAGATTTATTTTATTTTAATAGGAGGAGAGAGCTTTGAGCACCATGTGGTTTTTCCCAAGCACTTGCTCCTCCAGTAGCTAAATGTGGAGATTTATATCACTTAAAGTAAATTGTGCCCTCTCTCTGCCCTTAGCAAATAGTCAGTGGTTTTGTTGTTTTTTTTTTTTTTTAATTTTTCCTTCTAGGCACAAATAATCTGCATCTATTGCCCTCCTTTCAAGAAACAAGAGAAAACCCAGACCCCAGCAAAGTTCAATCTTCCCCTCCCTGCACCCTGTAAATTTAGTCAACAATATTAATCCACATCGAACAATTCTGCAGAGTACAACAACAAGCTGGTTACACAGACAGGGATGCACTCAGAATTTAAATGAGTTCCTGTTATTCTCATTCTCTTCAAGCCCGCACGGTGCTGAAGAAGCCTGTCTAATGTCTCTTTAACAGAGAGAAAAAAATAAATTTTAAATATTTTTAACTATTCTGCTAGTACTATTGTCTGTACTCCTGAAAGAGACAGTTTCTTGATTTGCCCTCCCTCCCCAATTAAAGGCAGTCATCAAAGATACACATTGACCCACTTGTCTTGACAATGCTTTATGATTAAAAGACTCAAATACCTTCAGCTTATCATGCATTTAAAAATATAATGAAAACAAAGAGTAATTTAACATTCTGCAAGGTTTTTTTTTGTTTCTTTATTCCTTCTACTTTGAAATTCTTTTATTAATTTTTTTTTTTATTCCTATTGCAATGCTACTAATGAGGGCAACTCCAACACTCATTGTGCTAAGAGCTGTAGAAACAAAAATGATAGAATATGCTCTTATTTAACCTGCATTCATACTATATTCTCCCACCCTCAACTCAACATATTGTGTAATGGTTGGACAAATGCCTATCAGGGAAATGGTGAACATTTGTGCATGTTTAAGTCAAATCAGGTCATAGTCTGTTCTTCCTGCACAACACTCACTGAATTAAAACACATTATATTCCCCTGTCTCCTTTTCTCCAGCACATCAAGGGATTAATGAAAAAAAAAACCAAAGAGAAGATCTTGGCCACCTTTCAAAGTTCATCTGTCTGTGTCCTCTTGAACAGTGCCAGGTGCATAAATTAATGTGGAGTGTGCTCCTGCTCCACTGCCTTCACAGCATCCCCTCCACCAACGTGCTCATTAGGGAACTCTCTGACTCTGCACCAGCAATCTCCATTCCTTGCTTTCTTCTAGCACTCACTACAAGCAGCCTGCTGCCTTCAACATCCAGGGAAACCTTTCTATGGACACAGGCACTAACAGGCACAAGTGCCCAGGCCCTGCAGATTCCCTTCCTCTGGGGCAGTAGCAGAAGTGAAGACAAAGATTGAGAGAGAAGTTGGAATACTGACTGTGTGAAAGAAAACCAGCTCTAGGGGTAAAGATACATTCCTTCATTAGAGCCACCCCTTACAGAAAAGTCCAGTTACACTCTGGTCCTACAACACTGTACCCCAAAACAAAAACCCTAATGCAACCCAGAGTGGATATTTTCACAGTCAAAGCTGACTGCTATTGGTATGCTGAACTGCCTGTGACAAAGGAATGCGCTCGCTTTTCAAGGCCTAAATATTAAATAGTATTTTCTTTGAAAACTTTGCTTGAGAAAAAAAAAACCAAAACCTTGCTCTCATTTGAGCTAAAAATCTTTCTTGGTGTTTTCTCCTGGGCTCTTAGAGTTCCTTCACACATTTTGTTGTAAAGAAAGAAGGAAGAATTATGGTAATTTAATGTTTATTCTTCTTTGAGAACCACTCTTGGCTCTTCTGTATAAATAACTAAATGCTCTTATTAGTCCTAACATACTGAAAAATACATTTTATTTGAGACTCCTCAGTGTGAAACCTATGGCAAACCAACTTGTGTCTCTTGCCCTTTTTTTTTTTCAACTGGAGTCTGATATTTCCCTCTAGTTTTTTCTCACCTGCTGTTCCAGCAGCAGCATCCCACCAGGTACTAAGAATGGGGAAGGACCATGCTCCTGTTGGGACAGCAAAGCTCTTTTCTGTGATCAGTCCAGTCCTTGCACTCATTTCTGTCCGTCAGCACACAGAACCTGCTCTGCAGGCTCCACTGGGCTGGGCACACACCTTGGGAACAACCAGCAGTGCCAGCAGCTGATGCCATTATTCCCAGGAATACTGCTAGAGATGCTCCCAGGATCAATCCTCAGGAACTGCAAAACCCTGGGATGCTCACATCACGCAGCCATGCCTGTGCCAGAGGGGCAGCCACGATGAGAACTGCACTAACACAGCACATTCCTCTTGTTTTAACTGAAATGAGAGGCTCAGGAAAGATTGTAATTTCTGGAGAAAACCTCACATCTCCAGATATCTGTGATAGCAAGTCAAACCATTTTCTTTTTTTTTTTTTTCCCCAAGTCTGAAATTTCCATGCACTTTAGGCTAAAACAACTTTCAAAAGAGCAGAAGGACACAGAGGTTGCTTGTGAAGTCAAGGAAGAGAAAAACGACAGTTCGAATTTTCAGTGGGTTGAACTGCCCAGTGGAAATATCTCTCACTTCTCACTAACGAGGTAGAAAGCTGAGAAGGAACTGTGCTCCTCACTCAAGTGAAAGAGAACATGAAAATTAAGTACAGCATCTGCTTCAGCATTGGCTTCAGAGACCTCGGCGAAGAGGAGCAGAGATCAAGCCAACCTGAATTTCAGCATCAGCTCCAAATGTACCTTTCTGCCTTGGGGAAACTACAGTTCCTCTACTGCCATATATTTTTTTTTTTCCATCCAGAAAATGATGATGATAATATTAATTACCCAAGGCAGTTAAGCTGAAGTATGGATTTTCTTCCCACGTGTTTATTCCACATTATTATGGCACATTTCTATAGAAGTATAATAGCAGAAATGTTGGAGCTTTTCTAATCTTTACCACACTACAGCTGCATTTGTAAGCACCCAGAGCTCAAATTGGCAAGTATTTGTTCTCTAGTCTCATATTGATTTCAATAGGACTTCTGAGCACTGAGTGTTTTCAAGAGCAGTTTACATGCACAGGTCTCAGAGTAGCACATTGTCAGTGAATGGAAATGAATACACGGTAAAAAATAACAGCTGCAAAACACAGGGGGATGGTTCTACATCAGATGCAAAAATCCTCAAAAGAAAACTGTTCAGAAAAACTTGGGTTTCTATTTTTTTTATGAAGTATGGAGATTAGAAGACATTAAGCATAAATACATAATATTCTACATGTATCTCTATAAACACATGATTTTCTGTCTTTCTAAAACTGTTCACAAAGGAAAGGAAAACTGCACAAATGACTTGTTGATTGCACTGTGAATCTAAGAATTCTCTAATTATCGCTGACATCTCCTCATAATTTCAGAAGCTAAGTTGTTTAAAAAAAGGAAATCAAATCCTGACACTAATAACTGTATCTTTCAAGTTATTTTCCCCCTCTCAGAACAGCAACTGCTTGTGTGTGCTAATAGTTCTTTTTTAAATTTTTAAGATACTTTCACAAACAAATGCAAATATTGATGATGCAAACTCTTAAGAACAGTAATCATTTTTTTCAGCAAGTACATAAACCTCTGGAAAAGAAAAAAGAAATCTGGGCTTGGGTAGCACATGCTGGGGCCTCTCTGCATTTTAAGAAACTCCTCGTGCATTTGAGGTGGGAAGCTGGGAGTTCAGCAGAGTCAAGCTCCACACACCTGCTCTGCTGTGTCTAAACCTGGGCCAGATGAATTTGGGAACTGATGAGGTCTAAGCTGTCTTGCCAGCACACCTATTTATGAAACCTTTCCTGGAAACAGTCTGGGCCAGCAGGAGACACAACATCCACCAGAACCCAGTCCTTGTGAGGGATGCAGCATGATGCACAGAGACATCTCCCATCTTTGGAGAATGCAATTTCGGAGATCAAGGCACTCTGCAGCATCAGTGGGAATGCAGGGATAATGATAAATGCTCTCTGTCTGGCAAAGACTTATTTAGTACATGCCAGAATACAGCAGTAAGGAACAGACACCTTTCTCCCTCTGAAAGACACTCCTTTTCTTTCTTGCAAATCCACTCTTAATAAGAAACTTGCACAAAGAAAGGTGGCTGCATTCTTCCTTCCCACATTAAGGAGACTGAGCTCTGAATTCTCATTTTGTGGAGAATGTTCCTTTAGAGACACGATGGCTATAAATTTTTTCAAAGAGACATCATTTCTGCATAGCACAGAGAGGCGAATTTGGATCGATGTTTACAAGATGGTGAGACGCTGCTGCCAAATGGAATTAAATGCTCCATTTTTTAAAGAAGGCAATTCCTCAAGAATATCACTGAGGCTGGATCACAGGAAGGGGGAATGCCATGAACTCCCAGTCTTCAGGCTGATCAAAATGCAACTTGTGCAGAAGAGGTTGGATGAACCTCAAGTGCACAGCTGCTTGTTTTACAGTTTCATTTTTTACATTCTGAAACTTTATGTGATCTAATTAGCCATTTTATTTCACAAAAATACATTTTGTCACTGTTGGACTTGGAACAACTCAAATGCAAGGGGTTTCCTTATGGGAGAGGCAGACAGGCACATGGAAAATAAGCATTATGCTTCCATTTCAGAGACATTAGGATGGGGAAGCAGAGCTGAGCTACACTTGCACGGAGATTACTTCATCAATTTGAACGTTTACGTGCTATAAATACATTTAAGTCTAGCTAAGAAAAAAAAACTGACAATGCCTAGCAGGAGCACCTAAGCATTATTCCAGCTTAATTAAAAGGCTGAGAAAGCAAGAGGCAAGAGAAGCAGCGTGTGCTCAGCCCTGGGTTATCTCACCGCTGCCCAACGCGAGGCGCGGTGGCACCTGGGACGTGATCCCAGAGCCATCTCCCTCCCCAGAGCCCTCTGGCTCCTTGTCACACTCTGCCTGCCCTCTCCTGCAGCAGCTCCTCTGCCTCTGATTTTATCTGGTTCCCTGACAATGTGGATGATGATACTTCTCATTCCCAAGCACTGTTCAAGGGTTATCCAAGGTGCGGGTTTTGCCAGGGAAAACACAGCAATTACGTTCCCGTGCCTGTAGCTGTTCAGCAGCACCAACACCCCAGGGAAGACATCCTGGCCACGAATATATCCAAGACATCTGGATAAATGAAAACATCTCATCTCTGGAGCCAAATGTCAACCAGGCACTTTTAAAAAGCACCGAGATAAAATATCCGCCAGTGCTTAAAAAGCTGATACAGAGCTGCTTGCTGCTTGACCCAAAGCAGCTCTTAAGCAGGAGTAAAGATGCATCCTGCTCCCACATAACTCTCTTCTGAGAAAAACTTTTTTCACAGCCAGAGGACAAAAATATGCCCTTCCTCCTCTGCTTTATTTGTGTAACGTGCAGGAAAACCACCCAAATTAAAATGCCTGAATTGAGACATTACCAGGAGATTTCAAAAACAAGACAGAGCCTCTTGTTAACATCTTACTCACTGTTTTCACGCCACCACTCGTGATAAAAGCAAAGTATTAAGGCATAAATTAGTCATGGAACAGCTGCATGCTTAATACATACAGTCTTTTTAACTCCCAAGGTCTGTGTGGATAATCTGCAGTCCTACATTCATCATGATGGGATGGAATGTACCAGGGAAGGGCTGCCTCTCCCCAGTTGTATTCATCCAGAAGCAAACACCCCAGCAACAATCAGGGTGTGTATTCTGTGGCTGTGAACCCCCCACCAGGGATATGGGGAAACCAGGGCTTGCTTCCATCACTTCTTGCATTAAAAGTGCAATTTGACTAACCTGAGGCAAATCATGATACTGCAGAACATCTTGAAAATGTTCGAACAATGAGCACTTTGTTTAAAAGGATCTGTGAATGCAAACACATCTAATCTATTGAAAACCTCAGTCTCTTTCTGCTTGTCCTTGCTTTAATCCAGCTCACAGGAAATGACATTTAGCCCCAGCTGACAGGGACCGATAATAAGGATAAAATACCTTTGTACTTCAAATGCCCATCTATCACTATTGAAAATATGAATGTCCCTTGATGATCTAAGAAGGTGCATTTGTTTCTCTTATGGTCTTGATGGATTCATTTCTTCTCATTAGAAGAACAAATCTTATTGTGAATCTTATTGCCAGCAGCAACGTGATTGGCTCCCAACCTGGACCAGGCCTCCTGTGTCTGACAGTGTACCTGGATTTGATGAAAGACAGCCCTTACAGAACAATTGGCTGATCATGGGGAGATAGCAACATTTTACAATCAAAAAATATGGCACGGATAACAAATGATGGGGCTGTCAGCAAAATAACAACCTGTGCACTTGAACATACAGATGAGAAAGGGATCAGATCTTCTCCTATCATTTGACTTCCTTTTACAAGATGCTTGTCCAAAGTCACATCAGTGTGCTGGCCTGTATGTCTCAACTTTCTTGGTAAACACATCAAATGCACATTCACTAAGCACCTTGTATGACCACACATTAAGCACACTCGTTAATTTACCTATTAATCATTTATGCAGGAGGAACTCAAGCATATTGGCACAGAAATGTCGGTGTGTGGTGGTGCACATGCAATATCCACGGGCTCTGGGCATTTATTAGAGGTGCAGATGTGCTGAGATGGTTTCCACACTATTATTGGCTCTGCTCTAAAACTTCTGTAGACCAAGTAGGTTCTAATTTTCCTGTTCCATTTCCATACCTTACAAACTTAAGAATCAATTCATATTTCCTTGCTCTCTTTCCTAGCTTGCTTTTTTCGTTAAGCAAAATTTTCAGAAAGACAATGCAAACAATCTTTTTTTAGAGATTAAGGATATTTAAAGTTTATTTATCAAATAAACAAAAACCATTAGAGTGAAGAACAGAAGGGTTACTCAGGACAGTGAAACTTTTGCAGGAGTCATGATGTCCTTCAGCTGTGAGAAGGGTGATGAGTGTGATGGGTTATCTCTTCTTGCTTGCATGACTGATTGCTGGAGAAGAGCTGCAGAATGAGGCCAACTTCTCAGCAGAGACAGGGCATTAGGCACAGAATTAATTGCATGGGATGGTGTGCCAGAAGTTCAACAGTCCTGGCCCACAGCAATTCCAGCCTCGTGCTTGGTAGGGGGATCTTCAGCACCAATCCCACACACACTCCTCAGGCAGCCAGATGTATTTCAGCTGAAGGATGCAGCAATGAATACTCAATGCCATAAACATGTTACCACTGACACAGCATGGAGATCTGCTCTGTTATAATTTAGGAGAGATGCTTAATCAATTGCCTTGATTTACTAAGCTTTACTGCTTTCTATATGAGCAGCAATATGTAACACAGTTTTCAGCCTGGTTTTAGAAACCTTGATCATTTGCCCCATTAAATCAGGAGGAACACAGGCTGCTAGTGGGAGCATGTGCTGATTCTTATATGCAATCCTCTGACAGCAAAACACACTGCAAAAATGCATTTGCTGTTTCAGCTGACACATAACACAGGACTCTGAAAGAAAATATTAGCTTTGCCACTGCTACAGCTACTGATACGTCCCCTCAAATTTAGTACATGCAATAGGCTGGAGGATAAAAACATCCCAAAGATACCAGAAGAATTTATAAGTCAATGATCTGCTTATGAGGAATGGAGACTGCTGATGCAAGCTGCAGTCTTACTGATAAAAAAATGGATTTCCCATAGCAGTGCCGACAGCACTGGGAGCTAATTGGCCTGAGCTTGCTCCTGCTGACTGTCCTGTGTTCATCTGGCCTTGCTCTGGAGGACCCAATCAATCACAAGCCCAGGCTGCAGCTGACCCGTAGGCAGCCACAATTAAAACTCAGTTCCTACTTATTTAAAGGTAGAAAGTGAATTTAACCTGATCTAAGTCAGGGAGAGAGTGCTTGAAACCACTTGCAGTCCCTGAGATGTTCTATCACTTCAGACAAGCCTTTTCCTTTTTGAGCAGAGCTCGTCATTGCCCGCAGCCTTGAGGAGAGCTCACACACCATTTCTGCAGCTGGTTCCTCTCCCAGATGCAGGGTGGATACATCAGGATGCCACAGCAGCCCAGGATCCTGGAGATCACTTACATGGCTCTTAAGGAACTCACCGAGTTGCTTTAATGAATGCTCTACCTAAAACTAATTATGTGCTTGTGCTCACAGCACTTTTCTGGGCATTTGACAATTTATTTGCCTATGTGCTATAGAAAAGCAATCCACAAGAAAAAAAAAAACAAAACCCTCTTGGAATGAGTTGCAATATATTTACAGGCAGGCTGAGCATATCCTTGGAAAGGTAGACACTTGGACTGTGAACCTGGATTCAGTCTGGCTCAGTACAGTACACACAAGAGATGGAATCTGCACTGATTTAGTATCACCACTGCCTTTAGAGAAAAGCTGTACTGAGAACAGCAGGTCACAGGGAAGTCAACAACAGTTACACAAAACCTCAACAATTAACGAATAAAACATCTCATCATGGCTTTTATTTACTAGCTGTGTACTTCCAGAGGCCTCGTTCAAAAAATACAAGCAAAAAATTCTTTTCAATGGAAGCTGAATTTCAAAACTTCCCACTGTAAAGTCAGCCAGGTACCCCCAAAATCGCTTCTAATGTATTTTTCAGGCTGTGCAGTTTTATCATTCAGAAAGTAGCACTACTTTTCTCAAAAGGAATGAGTTAAGGGCAAGGCCAAGTAATATTTCACACTGCTCACATTTTTGGTCAACTTCAGATCTCCTCGTACATTCCTGTCTGAACTCACTTCCCTGCCCCCATACAGCAAGAAACACACAGCTGGTCAGGTTAGAGCAAAACTGAGCAGTCAAGTAAATGGAAAAGTTCTTCTCTGGAACAGCAGGAATTTGCTTTGGATGAGTATCCGTAACAGATTTCTTTGACTTAAATACTGCTCATATACAGCGTTAGCATTTAGGAAAACAGAAATTGGTATTTCACAGTCAAACTAAAAAGATGCTGGAGTGCTGGTTACACTGGCCTGTTCTCTAGCTAATAAATATGCATTTGTTCAGCCAATGACATGCATTCTCTCAGTAGTGAAATCCCTTCAGCTTTGTAATTGTCTAGAAAAAAATGGTTTCCTGTAAAACGTCACAGGTTTTTCTAGCATCAGGTGTATGTCCACTTTTTAGCTCCACTTCAGAAATCCAGGGCATTTCCAATCACAAACTAACAGGAAGAAAGTAATTACCATTTAGATACAACAGGACAGGATGACAGCAATTCAATTGTTTCCCAAATCATAAGATTTTCAATTCAATCAAGCATTCACTCTCTGATTTTGGTGAAAGCAGAAAGCCCAACAAGGTTAATTGGGCAACAACTCTAAACCAAACACTTACTACAAAGGGAATTCTTTTAGAGTCAAGTTTCTTGGCTCCTGTTATTTCCTCTGCAGAGTGAACATCTACACAGTACAAACACTGGGAAAAAATGCAAAGGACCAAACACTGGAAAAGATATCACCTCAATTTTTCAAAACACTATTTTAATCATGCCTTAGACTGCAGGGAATAAACATCATTTGGACACTAATTCCTTTGGAAGAAAAGGGAGAGCAAATACTTGTTACTTGGGAGGAGAGACCAGCCCCGTTGTTTCTTTGCTATGTTGTACTTCAGCAGACATCTGGAAAGCTGAAGTCCCCCATGAGAAAAAGGGGTAGGGGTTGTGAGACTCTTCCCAGCTCTTTATGGATTATTTCATCCACCTCTTCATCCTGGTTGTGTGATCTATAGCAGACTCCCACAAGGGTATCTGCCTTGTTGGCCTTCCCCAGTTGTCACCCATAAACTCTCAAATTTATTGTCACCACCATTAAGCTGTGCTCAGCAGCTCATTAAAAAAAATAAGAAAAATCAGAAAAAAGTATGGGGGGAAAAAAGTAATCCTCAGGACCTGTGTTTTACAGGATTCCATCAGAGCAGTGGTGAAAACATGAGAGCTGAATTCCTGAGTGATAAACCTTCTGCCTTTGGACCAGGAGCTGGTGCTGCAGTGGCAGCACAGGCACGATTCCACCCTCTGCCCAAGAGCAGGTATCTCCTCCTTAGCTCAGCTCCTGCAGCTTCCCCCTGCTTGCTGCAGCCAGCTCTGGCTTTGTCACCACCCATCCTTTCGGGACAGAGTCATCCCCCTGCTGTCAGGAGATGCAGGTGAGACAGAGCACCCCAAACAGCTTATGGAAAGCACTCCTTTCTTCCAGCCCTGTTAATCTCTCCATTAATGGGATTCTGCTTATTCCGCTGTTCTTTGTGCTTAAATCCCTTGGGCTCCCCAGGCACTGACTGCTAAATTATGAAATGGTTTTGAGAGCTTTGGTGAGGTGTGCCATCGTGTTACACCAGAGCTTTTTATAGCTATAAGGGAAACGCCATCCCCTGAGGGTGCTGCTCTCCTGCTCCCTATCTGTAGCTCCTTCAGTCCATCAGATTTTAAACAGTACTTGCCCAGAAAAAAAAAAAAGTATTTTTTCTTCCTCCTCTTCTTCTCCTTGTTTAAAGTTTATTAATACTGTCACATCAAATCTCAATGCAAAGTGATACGAAATGTCATACACTAAAAATAATGTGCTGGAAATGGGTCAGTACTGAAATATTTGCACTGTCTACAAACTGGTCTATTATCTCCTCTGGTTTCAAGCTCTTTTAACCCAATTCTCAAGTATACCAACACGACAGGGAGTTAAATTCTGATGAATTTTAAGAGAAATACAGACAGAATTGAGTATTTAGGTCACTGTTCGTGAAGTTATTTTGAGGGGATTTCATCGTTTTTGTGTAAAATAATGAAAATGCTTTCTTCTGACTTTGCCCCTCTAATGCTGACAGCTCCATAAGGCTGACAAGGTGCCCACGAGGTGCTCCTTGTAGTGAGAGGAGAGGCAAGAAGAGCATGAGAGGAAGAGCACTGTGGAATCAATCCCTGATGTTGGAAGGGACCTTGGGAGGCCATCTGGCCCAACCCTCCACTCAAACCAGGGGGAAAAAAGGGAGAAAAAAGAGAAAGATGGCTTGTAAGTTTTAACAAACTGAGAAGGCATGGAGGGAAAGTGAAATGGCAAAGATGCCTCGGGAGGCAGCAAGGAGAACTGTCCCAAAGCTTCACCAGCTCACTCATCAGCTGGCAGAAAGGACATGAAGACAAGGAGGGATGTAGCTCTCACTAACTCCACGTGGAGAACACAGACATAGCAACACATCGGCTTTGGGGGATTATCAAACCAGCAAATAGGTTCTGGTGAGTTTACACTGTTAATATGACCATGTACTTCTGCCACGTGCTAAGGTGCAGTAGTGGGAAAGCACCTCTGCTGTAAGAGATGTGAGCAGTTTACTGAATACCCACAACACAGTCAACAATGTCCAAAGAGCTGTCATCTTCTCAGTAAATAATTAGCAGGAAGCTGGAGTATTACTCTGAGAAGTAGCTGGCTCGGGCTGTGCTGAGTACTGAACAATGACACCCTCACAGCAAGGACAAATGCCCATTCCAAATTATTTACTCCTTTATCCTGCACATGACATCCTTCAAGGAATGGCTCCAATCCACCTGGCACCCAGGAACGTAGGAAGCAGTGTCATAACATTTTGGAGTTTAAAGTGCAGGCACAATGTGCCAAACTGAGGTAACAGATGGGGATCCAAACATTGCTAAGTGCTACCTAGCAATGCAGCATATGCAGTGCCTGGAAATCATGACATCGTCTCATGAATGAAAAAGTCTTGCACTAATATTCAAATTGGACACTTAATCAAGTGGAAAAAAAAACAAACCAGATATGAGCAAGGAGGAATGGTACCAAAGGTAAGAAATGTAAAAGTGACAGGAACAAAAAGGATAATCCCCCTGGTCCCAGTGAGTGACAGAAGTGTGGATACTTTGCAGTCCTCATCTTCCCCCCTTTCTGCTTCAATGGCTTTTGGCACTTGGATACAGACAACCTGTGAGATGGTTTTGTGTTGAGAGTTTTGGAAGGGTAGGCTGGTATCCAAGAATTTAAGATAAAAAGCTAAGCAGACGTGCAGAATACATCCACCTCCTGGAAGCTAAACATGCTCTGTACAACTGGAGGGTCATCAGTTGGATTATTCTTCTTAATTGTTAAGTATGTATCAATTCTATGTGGTCTTTTATTTATATTATTTGGGGGGATTATGATGAAGAGAAAAATTGGTACAGAATCCTGAACACCCAGCTTGAAAATTCTGGCCTTCAGTAAGAAGATGAAAACACTTTTTACTGATTCAACTTTCATTCTAAACTCATGTAATTTAATCAGATATGTTCACAGCTAGAATTGCTGCATGCTGGAAATCCTTCCTGGCAATACAGAAGCTACCACTTTACCACTCCACAGATAATTTTCTCATTACATTATATACTACAGTTAGGAAAAGCTCAGTTATATTTACAAGCATACAGTTCAACCACTGATTGTAAAAATATGCATAATGCATAGCTAGCTTGCCCAAGTAATTAATGTGATTATGCATTCAAAGCAGGTAAGTGCAATAATTGGGTTGCTGTGCAAGCTGTGCAAGTGCATGCACAATTCTGCACACCTAATGTTTTGGGAGGTTTGCCCACTTGGGGAGATTCTGAAGTTCTGCTTTGCAATCACAGCCTAGAAAATAAAAATAAGATTATTTCCTGTGTCATAAACTGACCCAAGCACCAATGCTACTTTCCCAATATAATTAAAAGTTAAAAGCCTTTAATTAAAGGATATAAATCAGAGTGAATAATGTCAGACCAGAGCAGGCTTACCATACAGGCTGCATCCAGTACTGAGAGTGCACGAGCACAAGGCCATAAAAATGCCATTCACACCTTTTAATTGGTACATTTGAGCATTCCTTTTATTGCTCTGCCAAACCAGCCATGGTACCACTTCCCTTCTGAAAACATTCTCCCTCTCCAAACTTCAATCCAAGTGCTGACAATGACAAATGGTGGCCCCTGCTTCCCTCAAGGCCCATCCAGAACAAAGCAATTCTTTGCCCTGGAACACCTGAAGCATACCTGGGCTTGGAGCTCAGTTCTCTTTCATATTGTATTTCCTTCCATCCCAACCTCTTAGATAGGGATTTTTATTTGTTTACATATTTATTTTTATATTCATGTATTTTTTATTGCTATTTGGGGACAGCAAACGGTTCCTTTGACACAGCTGTGTCATTGCATGCTGAGATAACATGAGGAAGAAGCTGATGTGGATAAAAAGTGGGGGGGGAAAGCTGCATTTTGTCCTGTTGAGGGGCAGAATCATCCCTCTCTTGCCTTGTCCTTCCCCCTCTGTGCTCTCTGCTCCCCAGCAGCAAAGTGATGGGTATCTATATATTGCTGGCATAATAATGTATTTATGGATTGTGAACACAGAAAACCACAGCAGGGTAAGTGCAATCAGATTTACAGATAAACTCGAGGCCTCTATAAATCTGGACTACAATAGAAATTAGAGTGAGAGAGAGTGGGGGGAAAAAGCTTTTTGAATCTGAATGCTGAGATTCAGCTTCAGCTCAACAGTATTTAAAAAGCTTTTGTTCCCACTTTCTACAAACAGGCATGCATTCAGGGTTTGCAGCTAACATCGAGGAACACAGCAACAGATTTTGAGCTTGTAAATAACTTCCAACTGTGTATTCAATTCTAAATTTCAGTTTATATGGTGCTGGGTTATTGTGTAAAAGTCAAATACAGAAAAGGAAACTTAAACATGGGATAATACAAAATCTCAGTACTACAAAATTCAGCAATAAATGCGATGCAGAAAGAAAACAAACCCCAGAAAGATGCATCAAAGACTTCTACAAATAATTTCAAATATGGAACCACTCTAAGGATTTTGTGGTCAAATCTTTAATAAAGAATTCCTCAAAGAAAAATACTTGAATTATTTACTCAGCCCCGAGGACGTGAACAGAGAATAAAGCAGATGAAAACAAGTCATCAGAAAATGCTTCTTTTAAAGTTGTGATCTAACAGTAAAATGTTGCTAAATAATGGGAATGAATATCCTCATAGATGTTGAGTATGCAGCAAGAAGCGGGCCAGCTCTCCCTGCAGCCCTGCAAGCACAATATGGGTTTGCATCTGGTCTCAAGAAGCACCAGGCAGACCTCAGACAGTTTGGCTGTCGGCTCAGACGAGCACCCAGCAGCTCGGGTTCTCATCCAAGGCTTACTCAACCTACCTGAACCTTTTGGGCCAGCAAAACGGAGCTGGCACTGCCGTCAGCACAGGCGTCTGCCTAACATGCCTGGCACTGCCTGCTTCCAGTGGGGCTGGAGATAGTGCAGGAACAATCCTTCTCTTTTGACATCTCCTATTGTCAGAGTGGCAGGAGGCTGGAACACGCAGGATGAAAGAGGAAAAGCATTTAAACCACCTGAAGCCGAGTTTGCAGGGAAAGCCTGATAGCCAGGAGCCATTCTGCTCTTTGTCATCCTCCCATGGTGCTAAAATCACTTAAACAAATATTTTATTTTTTTTTTTCTTAGTGTTTTTAACCCTGAGGAGATTATCACAAAAACAAGCTGCTGTGCAGTGGGAAGTCTGAGGGCCAAATGGTGCCTCTCTCCAGCATCTGAGGGGGGCATCCTACTGTGTTCAAACAACACTGCTTGAGGCATCCAACACAAGTGTGTGGGGCAGAGCCTGATGTGGCTGAGCTGTACCTGGCAGAAAACAGGGCTGGAGCAGCTTCACAAGCAGCACCTTGACTTTCCTTTGCAGCTGGCACAGCAGTCCTGGCTGCCTGGTCATCCACAACAACAGAGGGTGGGCAGTGACTGTGGGGAGCCCCCAGGACCCCCACAAGGCTGAGGATGGAGAGGCTCTGCTGCACTCTGGGGTCTCACTGTGCTGTGGGGGGCTGTGATGGGCTGGGAAAGCAGCACGCAGCTGATGGAGCCTGCCCTGAACGGCACAGGAGGAACACATCTCTGGAGTGAGCTGGGAATTTAACTGGGGAAAAATGAAACTGCCTGTAAGGGAGGAAGTGGCCTCTGCAGCACAAAGTACCTCTGAAAAGTAACAGCTTCTTGTGTAAAGCCAGGTGCGAACAATGAGAGCTATTCCACAACTACCGACTTTCCTGGTAGTGCATAAATGATAAAGTATCCTTTATGATCAGCTAGGTGATCCTGGGGGGATTGGGGGAACCACCCGGAAAGCTGAAGTAACAGCTAAAACTAAAACTAAATGAAAAAAATATCCCCCAACATTCAATAATTCGATTGTGCTGAGAGGACAAGAGCTTTTCCCCTGGAGATGGGAGACAAGATTTTTCTGGCTGGGAGAGCTCAGCTGTGCTGTGAGCAGCAGGCACGGGCACTGCTGGGTGGGCAGCCCTGGCCAGCAGCCCCTGCCAGCCAACAACTCGCAGCTC
The DNA here is from genome assembly GCA_016584745.2 of Phylloscopus trochilus trochilus. Taxonomy (NCBI): domain Eukaryota; kingdom Metazoa; phylum Chordata; class Aves; order Passeriformes; family Phylloscopidae; genus Phylloscopus; species Phylloscopus trochilus. The sequence goes on along the minus strand of WQNJ02000005.1, from coordinate 2,476,753 downwards.
TAATCCGGGATCTGTCACCACTCACTGCACAGCCTTGGGCAAGCGACTTCACCTCCCTGCGTCTCAGTTTCACCATCTGCAGGACTGGGCTAACTCTGACTTGGCCAGTAGGTAGGGGCATTCAGGGGCTTAATCAAGGCTAGCTGGAGTGATTAAATTCCAGCTGCTCGGTCTGTGGCTGCAGACTCGCTCGGTGCCGGGTCCCGGCTCTGCGGCACACGGGCCAGGCACGGCGTCCTCGGGGGAGGGCAGGGAAGGAAGGGACTGCCACAGCACAAAATGTGGGTCAGCACCTTCCAGCTGCGGCTGCCAATGTGCTGACTTGGCATCAGCCTCCTCCCGGCCCCTGGCTGAGGCACGCCGGAGAAATCCCGTCACTGCCAGCCCGCTGGAGGTGGGAAGAGAGCCAGGTCTGCCTCCAGACGGAGCCCCGGTGAGAAATGATGGACTGCACCTCCACACGAGGGAACTGCAGCCAGGTACACGGGGCCCTGACTGTGATGGAAACAAAGGCACGGGAACTGTGCTCCATCTGCCCTGCGGAAGCGCTCCCGACTGGCATCCGAGTACCCCTGGCCACCCGCCCGGGCAGGATGGGCACAGCCCGGGCAGGAATGGGCACAGCCCGGGCAGGAATGAGCACAGCCCGGGCAGGAATGGGCACAGCCCGGGCAGGAATGAGCACAGCCCGGGCAGGAATGGGCACAGCCCGGGCAGGAATGGGCATAGCCCGGGCAGGATGGGCACAGCCCGGGCAGGAATGGGCACAGCCCGGGCAGGAATGAGCACAGCCCGGGCAGGAATGAGCACAGCCCGGGCAGGAATGGGCACAGCCCGGGCAGGGATGAGAGCACAGCCCGGGCAGGAATGGGCACAGCCCGGGCAGGAATGGGCACAGCCTGGGCAGGATGAAAGCACAGCCCGGGCAGGAATGGGCACAGCCCGGGCAGGAATGGGCACAGCCTGGGCAGGAATGGGCACAGCTCGGGCAGGAATGAGAACAGCCCGGGCAGGATGGGCACAGCCCAGGCAGGAATGAGCACAGCCCGGGCAGGAATGGGCACAGCCCAGGCAGGAATGGGCACAGCTCGGGCAGGACTGAGCACAGCCCGGGCAGGAATGGGCACAGCCCGGGCAGGAATGAGCACAGCCCGGGCAGGAATGGGCACAGCTCGGGCAGGACTGAGCACAGCCCGGGCAGGAATGGGCACAGCCCGGGCAGGAATGGGCACAGCCTGGGCAGGAATGGGCACAGCACGGGCAGGAATGAGAACAGCCCAGGCAGGATGAGAGCACAGCTCAGGCAGGATGAGAGCACAGCCCAGGCAGGACTGAGCACAGCCCAGGCAGGGATGGGAACAGCCCGGGCAGGACTGGGCACAGGCTCAGTCCAGGCTCAGTCCAGGTTCAGCCCGGGCAGGACTGGGCACAGGCTCAGTCCAGGCTCAGTCCAGGTTCAGCCCGGGCAGGAATGGGCACAGGCTCAGCTCAAGCTGCCTGAGACTTGCTCAGGGCACAGTCTGGCTCAGTCCCACCCAGGAGCTGAATCATCGACCAGGGCCACCAGACAGCACCAGAACTGGAAAACAGAGGGGTCCTGCATGAAAACCCTTCCCAGCTCCAGTTTAGCTCTTGCTTATTCCACCACATACACCCTCTCACCTTGAGCTCAGTGCCCGAATCCCCTCAGACACCTCCCCACTTCAGCTCGCTGCAACTCTTCTCATCATTTTGTTCTGTCAGATGCACCTCCCTTCTCCCTCACTGGCCATAAAACAGCTGCAAAAACACAGTCCATCCTTCAGCTCTTCTCCCATTTCAAAGAGATTTGCATGCCTTTTTCAGCATTTACAGGACTATTCAGCATAAGAGGATCCATATATATATAAAAATAGGTATTAAGTACATCTTGGAATAAACGTCTAGGTGTAAGTGATTGCACACATTGCAAGGAGACTCTTTTAACAGGAAAGAGAAACTATTTCACCTGCAATCAGTAATCATTGCATCAACAGGACACAGTGAAATGATATGGTTATAAGTCAACCCTATAAATCCATGAAGCAACTTAATTTCCAAGATCCATGCCTAGAACTAGATGACAGAAAATAAAGGAATTTCTTCTTAAACTTTCTTTCCTGGGACAGCAGAGGGAAGGTGAGGGAAACCAGTCCCACAGATCCCAAGAACCATGTCTGTATTGGCTGGTACCACTCTGGCAGTGCATCAGGGGTGTTAACAGACTGTCATCAACCCTTGCCACATGAGATCAAACACTCTGTTGCTGACTCTGAACCCCAGCAGGAGCCAGCCAGAGCAAACACCAAGAGAGGATTGAAGTACTTGGCTCCGAGTTTTCGCAAACAACTTTATTTCTCCCCGTGTCCTGTGACCTAGGTAATAAAATAACATTTACAACTCAATTAAGGCATCTCAAATACAGATCTGTGATTTAACATGCAGACACTTGTGGTACTGCAGATTTAATATGGTAATGACTGAACAGATGTTTAGGAAATTGTGTACACTGGCAGATGCTGACTGACAAAGGATCCCTGTTTCAGGTGTTTGGCTTCCATGGGTTTAGACATGACTGCCAAAAAGGCTGCTCTCTGCTCCAAGACGAGCAGCTACAGAAGCCCCTGTGCTTTGCATCCATGGCAAATTAAAGTAAAATCTAAAAATCTCTCCTCCATATACAATGGAAGTGACTCAGCTTTCCCTCCCTGCGCTGCACAGGTGTGACTACCACCACTCCTTGCACTCTAAAGAAGTAACTCCAGACATGCAGGATCACTCAGATCAGAGCTGTCTCCAAGTCAGGCAAGAAAACACACCAACTCTTTTCAAAACACCACATCCTGTAACTGCACTTTCTAACCGAGTGATGCATGCCACTGGATTACAGGAGACTGTTCCCATTAGGAAACATAATTCAATACAACAAAAGGTGGCAAAATTGAGCCTGGATTGATCAAGAAGATTTAACTTCAAATTGACAATATTGCTGAGCAGCGAGGCAGGGAGCACAGGCATAATTTGGTTTCCTGCAGCACCACTCCAAATGATGGCTATCAGTATTCCAATCAGTGGCTGATGGTTTTATTTCCCTCATGAGTTTCTCCAGGTCATCCCTGACAGTTAGAAAAGTGCTTACTCGCCTGGGCTGCACTGAGCAGATGGTTCCTGATCAGAGATTAGTGCTGGAGCTGGGGGTCAGCAGGCTGCCAAAAATCCTCATCTGGGGGCTGCCTACTGCAGCCGCCCCGGGGACAGCAGCTTGCTGACCACTACAGACAGGTGACACGCTCAGCAATGCTACTGGACATGTCCAGGGCTCTCTGCAGCACAGCCAGTGCTCACCTGATATATAATTTATATCCCTGTGACTTCAGCACCTGCTGTTACAATATCACGTTTGCCTTGGGGTCACTGGGTACAGACTTCTGCAGGAAATGGAGGGCACGCAGAGGTGGTGGGAGAGAATGGTTAAAACCCAGACCATCCTGCCTCTGCCCAATCCCCACAACTCACATGTTTCAAACCTCAGACCAGCATGACAACAGCCACCCCTTTCCATAGGTTTATTTTTACTCCCCCCACCCCCTCCCCAAAAAAAGGGAAAAAAAAAGAGAGTGGAAAGATTAAAAATATCCAAAAGCTGGTAGAGTTGTAGAACACAAGCTGGTATTTCAGGGGCTAGGCTTCTGGGATTGCTGCTATGCATAGCATCTATTTTCTTCCTCCTGATGTGGTTCAAAGGTAAGTTTTGGCATTGACTTGATTATCGTGGAATTCACACACATTTAAACCAGAAATGAGCCCCAGCTTTACAGTTGTGGACTCTCTAAATGGTGCTTACTTTTACTAAAACATAAGCACCAATTCTTGCCAAGCACTGTGCCTGTATCAGTTTTGACCTGGTGTTTTCCCAATTTCAGTAGTGTTTTGCTGCCACAGGAGGAAGAGAAGGATAATGTTATGTTGTAAGATCCCAAAGGCAAAATCACTTTTCCCTGGGAAAGGTGATGAAGGAACAAACCCGACCTTTGCTCTGGTACTAGGGGAATTTTAAACACCATTTCTGATACTATGGCAGTACAGCACGAACTATTCTAAGGACAGGAGCCAAGCATAGAGCACACACCATACAAACCAACTACAGGGAACCATGCCCTCCAAACCCCTGTCTATACAGAGCAGAGGAGAAGAGAGGGGGGAGGAAGAAAAAATAGATGGAAGTAAGTTGCTGAAGGTAACCTGGAAAGTCACAAACAGAGTGAGAACCACAGTCTCCTGACCCCTGCTTTAGTGTCTTCAAAACCATCTGCACCATAACAGCAAGCGACTGTCAGCAGTCACCTTGTTCCAAGGAGGTGAAAAAGAAAGGAAAATATATCAATCATTTTACACTTCTGAAGAAGACAATCTCATTTTGCCCGATTACAGCATCCTATAAAGAATGTTGCTTAGATACAGTACTACACATACAAAAATAGGTTCCTAACTGTTCTCAAATTATACAACAATATTAGTTTGGGGACACTTTTAAGTCTTGCTTACTTGATTCCATTTTAATCTATTTTTGCACATGTGCATTAATTTTCATATGCATTAAATTATGCACTTCTGTGACAGGATTAAGTCAGATCTCAACCCTACAGACTTACATGCATGGTTAACTTAACATACACACAGCCTCACTATGAATTTATGGATGTTGAATTGGAATGACCATGGTTTCATTGTTTCCCATTTATAGTGATGTTTGCCTGATTCATTCCTATTATTCTTTTATTTCATTGATTTGTTTTGACATTCATGCATTTATTTCCAAGCCAATACATCATTTGAATGTAAAAGATAAGGCTCTTCAGGAATTTAATGCAATGGACTTCTAAAGGAGGAAAACTGGGAAGTTATATCAGAGAAGCACATTAAAAAACAAAAAGTAACAAAAGTTACATCTAACCTGCCTTGAGATCTTTTTTATGGTCACAGCTGGAAATCTATTTGGAATTGCCATGATGGCAACATAGCTCCTGTCTTTGCAATTCAGTTTCTGTGTGGATAATGGATCCCTGAGGTTTGGGTTCTGAACCCCATCCTCTTATCACCTAAGCATGGATACCCTTCAGCATCTCTGTTAGGTAAAAAAATATTCAGGTATGTTCCCAAAATCAGGGGAAAAAAGGATGTTACACATATATCATAGAGAAGCTGCATTTTAATATTATAATCTACTACAGCACCAGTGGTTGGTTTGAATTCTGAGTCCATGATAACACTTGCTGCCTCCAAGCCCAGAATCCAAACAGCATCTCCTGATAAAAACCCTCCCTGATGTTTGCTTCAAAATCCTTGTCCACTGCAAACAAACACCTCTAACTACATTTAGGATTTCAAATGTTTCCAAGTATTGAACACTGTCGCTTCAAGCAATTGCACAGCGCAATCTACAGCAAGCGGTCAGCAGGATTGCTTGGGAAAAAACACCAATGAACTTTATTAGACAACAGGCTGCACTAGCAGGAGCAGCACACACGTGGTTTGAAGACTTGAGAACAAGCTCAATTCCCCAGTACATTCTCAATTTAGGCTCTGTACAAATGTCTCGTTCCCTGCAATCTTGGCGGCACTGGAAACCTTCTGCATTTACTCGAGGCTCTCACTTCTTCTTGCGTCAGCTATTAAATAACCCTCATCCTCCTCAACACATGGGCAATGCCTCCTGCACACCAGTTCTGCTCCCACCCACTCACTGCTGGTACAGGTGACCCAGACCAGCTGTCACATTACGTGGCAATAGCTAATGTCATGTTTTGTCCCAATAATTACCCAGAAAAGTTGCAGTGCTTCTGTGGCAACAACAAAAATCCCAAACCCCAGCTCCAGCCAGGGCATTGCTGTGCAGTAAAGCTGCCATATTTCTGAGCAGGTTTGCCCCAAAATAAGTATGTACAGAAGCACCTCAGAAGAAGCAGCAGCCCCACTTGCATTTTCAAATGAATTGTTTAACACACAAGCTCCCAAGGAAGAGTTTTCCTGTAATAAACTGACTGGAGAAGGCTGGATGGATTTTGGATGGGAGGTCTGCTTGCTGCTACTGCACAGGGAACTCCCACCAAGTGCCAGACATGGAAAACTTGAAACTGATTGGGAAGAAAAAAGAAAAGGAGACATCAAAAACCTTCTTGGACAAACACACTGAGGCACTAAAAGAAGGTGTGTGCACTCAAAGGGTGAGAAATGAAAGCCCTGTTTGCTGTGTGCTAATTGAAACAGGGCTGGGCTGCTCGCTCAGAGTCATTGGGACATTAAAGGATTATTTCTCTTTGCTTCATCAGATGGTCCTAAGCAGTGACTTGGAAAAGCCCCAAACAGTGTCTTTCCACCAGCACCACTAACTACAGGCTGGGTGGAGCAAAGCTATGCTCCAAATTCTGCAGCTTTTGGTAACATCCCTGTGCTGCCTCTCCTTGCAGTGGTTACTCTGCACTGACACTCAAGCAGCACTGATGGTTCAGTTCATCCTGAACAAGAACCCCCAAACCTGCAAGACACCAAAGTTTCCCTTTCCCAGAACTTTCACCTCTAGCTGGCTGCAGAAATGAAAAATGAATCGTTATACATTTCTCTTTTCCACTCTGTAGGTGAGTTTTTCAAGCCAAACTACGTCATTATTTGTGTGTCAGGGGAAGGTTTTTAGTGCAGTTAATAAAAATGTAGGTTCTAAAGCACAAGTTACAGCAAACAGAAAAAAGCCTGTGTCCATGCACTACCATATACCAGCCAAAGGTCCCATGACATCCTACTTGCCACAATTACTACTTGAAATATCTATCATTTACATCTTGAGCTGTGCGCTAGTAGCCTTTTAAAACAGGATTTGCTTTTGTTCCCTAATCAACAAAAGAGATTTCAAAGCAATCAAATTCTACTGAAGCAAACTCTTGAGCATACAGAGTATTTTGCTTGAGTATTTACAAATGTTTTTTCTTATTCATGAGCCACCTTGTAAGCAAGAACTTGTTTGAACAAGTATTCCTGGAAAATGAAAAAATAAGTTACAAATATGATTGTTCATTAATACCACATGCAATATTCAAAGAGTTCTTCTTTCAAAGGTGTTTTGAGAATGAATTCATTCTTTTGTGTAGTGCTACAAAGGTGTAAAATGCTACGTGTTAGGTGTTATTGTACTATCAGTGTCTAAGCTTGTGGCCCCTCTTGGAAACACTCATTTTTGTACATCTGAGAGGAGAAAGCAAAAGCAGCTAAAGAAAAGATAGCTGAAAATCTGCCTAGCATATTTTTTCACCCAAATATTGTTTTTAATGTATAATCAATCTTTATGGCCTGTTGCTGCAGGGAAGGTGTAATAGAATCAAGTTTTCATAAAATTTCAAGTTGCATGAATCTTTCAGAAACAAGATCATAACATTCTTCATTCCAAATCAATATCGATTATTCCTTAAGTTACATATAAATTGCTTTTAGTCGCAGACATTTCATGTCACACAAATGCAGTTAAAAATGGGAAATACCCCTTCTACCACACTAACAACGCCATCCTGCTTGCTGGGCTCACCTAGTGAGAAAGATTATCCCTTTCTTTCCTCATGTGCTATTTTAAATATACATTAGCCAACCTGTGTATCCTATTTCACTCTTGTTACAGCTGATCTCTGCAGAACTTTCCAAGAATAAAGTATCTTGTGACACACAAGTTGCAGGTCTTGACCAAAAGGCCATTTCTTTTAGCTGGAATTTCGAATTGAGCTCATTCTGAAGGCACATCACCCAAATTCCCCAGGCATGAAGCAGGATTCAAATTGTTCACACCAAGGAATGAGTCACAAATCATGCAGGAAACAAGTCAGAGGAGGAGGCCCAACACCGGAAGTGCTGCATGGGCGGATTTCCACCAGCGGCCTCGGGAATGCACACACAGGGTAAAAAAACATCAAAGTGAAATCCCTGCTCTGTTCCCTCTTTCTGCTGTTTCCTCTCTACTTGCAAAATACACTTAAAATATAAATAAAATGGAATTTAAAAAGCCACAACAGCGACATTTACATCCGCAACAAATGTCTGAGGATAAGGCATAGGGGGGGAAGGAGCTGGAAAAGCAAGAAGTCGCTTGGATAAAAATCAGGGATTCAGCACATTGCTCCTTGGTTGGCTGCTCAGCCCAAATGGTGCCTTTCACTGCATCTCTGCTGGTGCTCTGCCACTGCAGTTTTACGTGGGGCCAACACAAGAGTCTGACCATCATTTTTCAGGCTTTATTTCCACACAAGGAAATACAAAGTTCTCTCCGCCGTAAAATGTTTTGCATTATCTTTCATGGCTTTAAACCACAAAATACTCCTTACATTTTATCTCAGTGTTTAATGCTTTTTAGGTTTAGATTTGAGCTCTGATGATTAACTTTAAGAAACAAAGTAAACTGTGTGTGGTTTTTTAGCCCCTAAGGACAGTTATTCCTTCAGAATGTAACGGCAAAGATATTTTTACATTGTAGGAAACCAACTATAATGTACATTACAGCTCATTTTCCAACACTGGATTGCATCATAAATATATTTTAAGCTGCTGTGTTAAAATTATAGTGGAAAATTAAAACAAGCATAACCCATATTATTTAAGATGAATTTTACAGCCAAGTAAGAACCAAAAGGAAATAAAAACACAGCATTTGCATCCAAGAAAATTTGGTAGAAATAACATAAAAAAAAACCTGTTACGGCTAAAACCTACTTAGCAAAAAAAAAAAAAAAAAGTAGATGAAAACATTTGCCATCTGTTGAGAGCATGGAACTGGTTCCCCCATTAGGAGCTGCAATCTCAAAGCCAAGGATTAATATCCATAGCAGGGTCACCTCCCGAGGGCCAGACAGAAAGTGGATGGAAATAACCAAATCTGGGAGATTGTTCTGGTTTGCCTGTTTGGTTTTTTGCCTATTAAATATGGAACATTAATACATCTGAAGCCCAAATTAATTGTTGCAGCTGACAATCCTAACAGGCAACGTGGTGAACTATAAAGGCCGAGAAATATTTCCTTTAAAACTCATGCGTACTTGGTCAACATTATATTCTCCTTTTCACATACCCACAGATACACTCAACAGATCTATAAAAACCTAATGCTAATTACTGCCTGCAATTAGAGACCCTGCTCAGGGTTAACAATGCATGAGCACATCACACAATGTGATTTTCATGCTTTGTGCCACGTTTGACCACAGGAGAACAGAGAATATTGTCACGACGAGGAATACATAATTAAAATATACTGGCCTTGTCTTATAGGCTGATGTTGGTACCAAAGACCAGAACGGTAATGAGGACTTTGAGTCTCAAGACACGGAGTTTAAGAACACTGAGAACTAACTCTGTACAGGAGCTTGATTTTTAAGTTGATAAATCTGCTTGCTGCTGCAGCAAAACAGAAAAGCCATGGCTACTTCCAGTCCTTTGGCAGAAAGATGGATTTCTGTCCTGACATCAAACTCAATATTTGTTACTTAATAATACATTATCAGGGTGAATATTTTTTGCATTTTTCATCTCTGTGTCCTTAATAGTCAAATAAAAATTTTATTTTTTCAGTTCACTACCTTCAAAATACCTTTGAAAAACTAAGAGAGCTGGCAATGTCAGGTATAAAAGTCATCAGATACTGGGATATTACAACAGTGTGAAGTATTAAAAAAGATCATCATCAATGCAAAGTACTGTATTTATAATGGTAATTTCTTGCCTCCATCAATGGTCTATCTTAACCCTTCAGATAAACCATGGAAAGCAGACAGTGTCCTGGGGGTCTCACTGCCTTTAAAAAGTCCATTACCTCAAGCAGGCACATGCCCTCTCCTAAAGGACAATGTCAAACCCAATTCCAGCAGATCCTCAACCAACAGTTGTTACCATCACTGTAAAAGTAAAGAAAATGAAAAAGTAAAAGCAGGTAAAGCTGAAGTGGCAGGACTTCAGAACCCCAACTTCCTGCCAGAGATGCAAATGACCCAACCAGAGGCACTAAACTAGGCACCAAGGCATTAATAATTAATTCAGAATTCACTGTAACAATACTAATTATGGTGTTTTGTGTGGCATTATTAAGAACATAATATGCACTTCTACCGGAAATTAATTGTAATTCACCAATTAACGTGTTAGAAAATGTGTTTTTACCAGTCTTGCTGAAGTTTAAAGGCTGGATTTAAATCTCCACCTCGGTGACATGTTTTCAGAAAGCAGAGAGAGTTCAGAAGGATTTGACAGCAATTTTATCTCCACAAGATGCAGGGCTGAGTTTCTCAGCTAAGCAGCCTACAGGGAGAGGGACAGGAGTTTTGTTGGGTATTTCAGAGACGGTGTGTGATTCTTCTGTAAGGCTTATCTCTCATCTCCTAGCAAGGCCGAGGGATCTAAGAAATCCCTCTCATTCAAATCAAATATCAGTCCAACTCCTATTGTTCCTGCCCTTTTGGGAGATGCAATCCCCTTGATAAAGAAGGATGCACAGTGCTTCTTTAGGCACTTACCAACACTGGCCCTGCAGCAGAGAGCAGGCTGGCCCAGCCCTACCTGTGTGAGCAGCACACACTGACACAGGCTGGCAAGCCTGAATTTATGAAAAACAAAGTATTACTGCAAGGCCATGGGTGGCTTTTAGCTACACTTTCAGTCCACAAAGTCAAATTCAGAGGCTTATCTGAGCAGGGAGTCTCATATCCCTGACACAGGGACGCACAGGAGCAGCGAATATCCTGTAGCAGGGCAGGAGATTTGATCAGCATTTCCATATTCATTTACAACCCTCAGCACTGCTGATGTTCACCAGGGTGTTTTTGGGGCCCTGATTCTCTGATGTCCCCTCTGGACAGCATCTTCAGGACAGCCCAGCTCTGCACAGTCCTGTGAGGTGAGGCAGAGAGAGTCCTGTTTTCCACAAAGCTGCCCAGGAATGATACTGCCTTAAAAAGGTGCAGATATACAGGTTCATTATTCAATCATTCAGGAGGACATTAATACAAAATCATTTATGCCTGGGGGCATTTTCAGATACCAGGTCAAAGGAAAAGTCTGCAAGAAGGGGAGTGGTGATGTCCCCTCCAGTGTCCTCTCCCTCTGGCAGAAGGGGTGAAGGATTCAAGGACACACAGGCACGAGGGCCCAACCTACATCACGGTACAGCAGAAGCACCTAATTCACACATATCATCCTTTAAAAAAAGCTAGGTAGGAGACCTTAATAAATTTGTGGTTTTATTAAGCCGGACCATTCCTTCTAAATCCCATCCCTAATTCTCTTTTCAACTGCTCGTATGTCTGGATCAAAGAAAAGATGGATTTTAGTGTATTTTAAAAACTGCTGAGCTTGGAAACTGTTCTTAAAAATTACTAATTGTATCTAGCTAAAAAAAAACTGAATCACTTTTCTTGAAGTCTGGAAACAAGTCTCCTTCCCATCCCCAGAAATAGCAGGGAGGAGGAAACATCCCCATCTCCAAACTTCAACCAGAGCAAAGCCTGCATGGCAAACAGAGGCTGTTTGGGTTAATTACTCCTTCACGTGAGCAGAGAGATTGGTCAGGATAAAATGCCAGCACTGCTGACCTCAGCCTGGCTCCTGTTCCCTCCCTTCAGCAGCTGCTGCAGCACCAAGAGATGCCTGGTCCCCTCCAACTACTTTGTCTCCATCTCATGGAAAGCCATATGGAGATGAGAAGGCTGCTTCCT